>OY759237.1:19716286-20916286 GCA_963662185.1 Eilema griseolum
ATGTTTATTTTTCTTTTTTGCTTGAGTTGTATGCGGTAAATCTTTGCGGTTATATTTTTCTTGGGGCGATATTGGAAGAGATCTTTTATTGCTTCCTGCTGTATTATTTATTTCTTGACTTCCAATAATAACTAGCTTGTCATATTTTATTATTGCTTTGTTACCCTTTTCTTTTTCAATTTTTATTTGTTCTTGTAGCATTTTCCTTTTTTCCAAAATCTGTTGTGGATAGTCTTCCTTGATGTAGTAATTTGTATCTTTTAAGAGTTTCTTTTGTTTAAAGATTTCAATTTTTTTGCCGACTGTGGTCAGTGTTACCACAGTGGGCCTTGATCTTTCGGATTTTTTTCCTATCTTTTTGATTTCTTGAATATCGTTACAGTCCAATTTTATACCTAGATATCTTGATAGGAAACCGATGATTTCTCTTTCCAAGTCAGAGTAAGAATAGTGTGAATTATTTTCTTCTATGCCAAAAAATACAATATTTCGGTTTCTTGCTTGCTTCTCTAATATATTTAGTCTTTGTTCTTGTTTATCGCATTTTTCTTTTAGGATTGTGTATTTTTGTTCCATGTGATTTAGTTTTTCATCTAGAATTAAATTCACATTATCCGTAACTGTTTTTGCAACTTCTAACCCATTTTCCTTTATTGTAATTTTCTGTTCTTCTAGTTCTTTTTGTATTAAGCGTAGTGTTTGCCATTATTTCTTCCATTGTTATATTTTATTTAAGATGCTAAAGTAAATGTTAGTTCTAAAGAATATTTTTCTTTGTTTACATACAGCTGGCGTCCTCTATGAATACAGTAAAGAACTAGTTAGGTTTGTCGATAACAATCATTAGGATAGTTGATGGGTCAGTGGCGCTTTTGTCAATAATAACTTTCTCCACTAAGGTGACATAACAGTTCTTCCAATCGATACTAGATGGCGTTCCTATCAAAACAATTTTTTGCGGTGATGACTTTTGTTTTTTCTGTTTTAGGTTATAATTTCACTTAATTTTCTCAAAGTTGTTCTTTAGAATGATTATTCACCGAGTTGATATGAAAACGTGAAAACAAAGTGCCAAAAGGCTGTATAAGTGTCACTCTCAGTAATTAGTTCGCAAATACGTCCACTTTGTGTACTTTATAACACTGGCTTCACAAGTCCACTCATATATCGATATTTGTCCAATTTTCCTGCTTCTTTGTCAGGTTTTATTTCACCACAAATTGAACGAACGTGAAAATTATTGTTATTATTCACTTTTTTACACTTTTATGCACTAAAATTATATATAATCGTTTTTGAATACACAGCCGATGTTTAGCGTGGCACTGTGGCGCCCTCTCTCAGTTCCAGCAGTTCCATATGTTATATTAATTATTGTTCGCTCCAATATTGTATTTGGCATTATGAATTGTACCATCATAACGAATAACTATTTCAATGGGAACGTACAGAATAGTGGGCGTTCATAATTTATGTTGATACCCAGTCTTGGATTGCCAGTCGTAAAGATGTCCTCCAGTGCGTTGGTGAATAGTTTGGGGACATAACATCCCCCGTCTCCCTAAACGCTGGCATCTTATGGGCTTCGTTTTGTGGTTTTGAAGGTCAACAAACATTATGACGGTGCCCGTATCATACAAGTATTTCTTGACACCGCTACAGGGCATCAAGGACTGCCGAGATTCCGATGGAGTCGAAGGCTTTCTCACAATCCACAAACGCTATACACAGTGGCTGATTATACTCGATGGTCCGCTGCGAGGATGTGAGGGCGGCCGGCGCCTCCTTCTGCAAGCAAGTAATGCTCGTGAAGAAGGAGGTGGGGCGGGAGCAGCAGCGGCAGCGACGAAGGATCGCAAGCCAAGCTGCCCGCGTACGAAGACAACTCGGGCGTCAGAGGTCGATGAACGACATCCACCTCCCATGGGCGCAGGCCTGTGGGTGACTGGTGGAGCCGCCAGTCACCCTGGCAGAAGAAGGCCGCGGCGGCGGCGCGCCTGACACACCTCCCCGTTTCCGGGGACGAGTTGGGGTCTCTGTAGACCCCACACACCCGAGGAGAGGGCCAGATCAGCCCTGGGTCGGCCGGGGTGCGAGGGATATGCCTGTCAACCTCACCTTCGGTAACCAAAACGACCCACAGGCAGCGTGCGTTTTAGTCGGTTCAAGTCCGACATAACCTCTCCCACCGGCTCCGGTGGGGAGGTATCCGTGGGGATTTTGCGTACGTAAATAAAAAAAAAGTGGCTGATTATACTCTTCGAGTCTTTTCTACAATCTGCCAAAAAGTATGGATGTGGTCCACGGTGTTGTAGCCTTTACGTAGCCCGGTTTGCTCCGGAGGCTGCGTGAGTGATTTGTGACGACTCTTGAGAGCTATGTACTTGTAAACATGACTCAGATTTGAAATGGGTCTGTAATTCTTAACCAAAGCTTCATCGCCTTTTTTTGAAGAACAGTGCCACCGTACTTCCGCTTCATGCCGTGACATAGATGTTAAACCCTGCTGGATGACGGAGTTGAAGAGATTCGCTAAACTTACTTAAATTTTATTTTACTTTTTTTATTTGTTGGATTTACTGTTGGAGCAACATAGAAACCACGAAGATTCATCATTGTGCTGACGCAATAACAGCCGCTATCATATTACGTGGTCCCTATACGATCATGCGGCATATCATCATGCCTGTGCAGTCCTGCATCCATGATCGTTTAGCTTTATAGATTGATTTGTATAACATGCTCAAAAAGACCGTGATGTTGTTCCACCGTGGATGCCATCTTGCGCGTGAGGGCTCTGGCGGAGGATGCAGTCGCACGGGTGAGGTGATGTTGGCGGTGTCCTTGGACTTCTCCAACGCTTTCAACACCTTGCTTAGTTCATCAGAAAGGCGCTCGTGTACCACAGTGTGCCTCTCTACCTCCACCGCATAGTCGAGGCGTACCTGACAAAGAGAGCCGTCATCTACCCAAGTGCGATCGGCGTCTGTCGGCGTGAAATGCCGTGAGGTTTTCCGCAGGAATCGGTTCTAGGGCCGCTCCTGTGGAACATTGTATGCAATGTATAGATGATCACCGAGTACGGGTGCTTCGGGCAGTATCTGCATCAGATGAAGAAAGAGCCAACGTCCGATTACCATCACTGCGACGCGAACGAGGACTTGGGGCTGCACATGCTCACTGAGTGTCCGGCATGGGAGACGCGTAGACGGGAGTTGTTGGTGGACCTGGTAGTGAGAGTTCTCACGTTCGCCACCTTGCTCGCGATGTCGATGATCCGCTGCGCGGATGCGTAGGCGCCGGTGCCTCCTTCTACGACCAAGTTATGCTCGTGAAGAAAGAGACGGGGCGGGAGCAACAGCGGGAGCAAATGAGGATCGCAAGCCAAGCTGCCCGCGTACTGAGGCAACTCAAGTATAGGAGGTCGACGAATGACCTCCGCCCCCCATGAGCGCAGGCCTGGAGGTGCCGAGGGAGCCGCCTCTCGCCCTGCCAGAAGCAGGCCGAGGCTTTCGCACCTCTCCGTTTCCGGGAACGAGTTGGGAACTCTGTGGTCTCCACACTCGAGGAGAGGGCTAGATCATGAGAGACATGTTACATAACACAATATGTTACTTCGATGTTACTTTTGCCGTATCGCATACACAACGATTTTTTTTTGTTTTTGACAATGGAAGCGAAAGTAGAACAGAAATAGAAAAGATATTAATTATTGGACATAGAAATTATTTAGGGATGTTTGATCGATGGTGCTTGGGAGAACTTGATAAATAATAAGGCAAACTTTCACCATATTTTCTTATTTTCGAAGCTGATTGGTTTCACCTCCCTGCATTCGCAAAGGTACAGCTGCAACCTACCTTTTGCAATACGAGTCAAAAGTAACGTAAAATGTTACAAAAGTTATATTCTGGCAACGCTGCAATTAATCTTTTGTATCCTGTTATTGTAGGAGGTAGAATACGACGGTATTTCCGTTCAATTGAGCAGTCCGACTGGGGAAGTACCTCCGCCCTACAGAATACCGCGGCCATAATAATCTCGTGTTGTGCACCCGGTGGTGAATAGGGTAGCCAGAGCTCACAGGAGAGTTTTTTGTCAGGGGAAAGATCAAAAGCTTGTCCTGCTTTGTCTTTTACACTACACAATTAGCCCATATAAAACTCGAGAACGGATGAACTGTTGTTGTTATTTTGATGTTTTTATTTACGTTTTAAACGTTCTTGCTGAGGATAACAGAATAACCAAAATTGCAGTCACTCCCATAAAAGTATCATCAAGAATAGCTGAACTCGAAAACCTTGGATGCGACCGAGACTCACGCTAGGATGATGATGCCAATGGTGAGAAACTGTAGCTGACAACGATGAATACTTCTGCGACAAAAAAAAAATACTAATGTCAAATATAATTGCAATTATAAATTTTTCTACCACTGAGAAAGAGGAGGTAGGACACAGCGGTATTTCCATACAATTGAGCAGTCCCACTGGGGAAGTACCTCCGCCCTACAGAATACCGCGGCCATAATAACCTCGTGTTGTTTCCGGCGGTGACTAGGGTAGCCAGAGTTCGCTGGAGAGATTTTGTACTGTCAGTTCACCAAAAGCTTGTCCTGCTTTGTCTTTTACACTGACGGCTCAGAAACTCTTATGTTTACAGGGTTGTCAGGCTTGTCTACCAACCAAGTGGTATAAAAAAAATGAATTTCGTACAATTTATTAAACTAACTTTTAAATACATATATTTTATTCGTCAAATTAATCCAAAATGTCGAAATTGTACAACAAGTAATACTTAGTCCATGTACTAATCAAACAACCCGCCCCTGATCGCTCCCGGTGCAAAAAAAAACCATAACACTTGCTGCGTTGCCACGTTGAATGGCGATGGCCAGCCTGGTTCAAAACCAGGAACATAAACTAACTTGATTTCATTTCCAAATAATTATGAAATTATTTCGGCTCATTAAGGTAAGGCGTTATCATTGATTCTAAGGTGGAAGGAAGTTAGACGATTCGGTTTGTATTTCCAATTAAAATAAAAACAACGGACGCACCTTATAAAAAAATTGACAGAAAAATGCGCGTATAAAAATAATTGTGGTACCTTAGTTTTTAAATTATATTTTATTATATTTAGGTAGGTACATAAAATATGCGTTTATAATAAACAGAAAAAATATGTGCAATTACTTATAATTTTTTTACAAAACCTTTCTCACTATACAATATATATAAATATGAAATAGAGAAAAAGAGGATGACTGCAACATTAGGCATCGAAAAATTCCTCCCCATCGATCTCTACTGATACCGTGCCCAAAGGGCTGGCGGCATTTTACTACGCTGAATGGCGATGCCAATTCTTTGAGCGAGGTAAAGGCCAGCCTTATGGTCACGGGAAGCGTCGATTAGACGCTTAGCTATTTCTTTGAATAACGCGCGCTTGGACCACACGGACCCAACGTTTCAAACGGTTCAAAAATATAATTACAAGTTAAATTTGTGTATGCGCAGTCCATCATACTTGGAAAATGGGTAGGTGGTTTGGACGTGGTACCAAACTCAACGAATTCCGAAAGAAAATTGCTACTAGGATTTTTCTCTAGGTTTGCCCCTTACTCTGTATAATTCATAATAAAACTAGTGACCCGAGTCCCGAGCCCAAGTCGGGAATAAAACCGTAAGGTAAATCCGATTGCCTCCTTCTGCGAGCAAGTAATGCTCGTGAAGGTGGAATCAGGTCGGGAGCGGGAGAATCGCAAGCCAAGCTGCCCGCCTACGAAGGCAACTCGGGCGTCGGAGGTCGATAAATGACATCCGTCCTCCATGAGCGCAGGCCTGGGGTTGACGGGTGCGGAGCCGCCTATCACCCTGGCAGAAGCAGACCGCGGCGGCGACGCGCGCCTCCCCATTCCGGGAACGAGTTGGGGACTCTGTGGTCCCCACACCCGAGGAGAAGACCAGATCGAGAGAGATGAAGTTGATAATTGATAATCTTCCACCGGCTCCGGTGGACCCCCCACCGGGGGGATTTTGCACACGTAAAAAAAGGTAAATCCGATTTGCAAAATTAAACCCATTTATGAAACATACAGTACTTACTTTTGTGTTTTGCAGCGTACACAGACAATTTTAATAATGTATATACATACATAGGCTGCTACTTATGTATGCGGAATCTGACCTCCATTCACATATTCGTTCTTTTTTTAAATACTGGCCGCTAATATTTTTTTCTTATATCCGTTAGTGTTTTGTTTTTGTTAGGTTTAAAATGTCATATCGCTGAAAAAATGGAACTCACTCGTGAAAATATTCGTGCTATGATTTATTACGATTTTCGACGTGGTTTAACGCAACAACAGTGCGTAGATCAATTAACTTCGACTTTTGGTGGTGAAGCTCCATCAAAAACGACTGTGTATCACTGGTTTAGTGAGTTTAATCGCGGGCGGAGTAAGCTCACGGACGAAGTTAAAGAAGGTCGCCCGAAATCGGTGGTTGTGCCACAAAATATTGAAGCTGTGCGAAAACTAATAATGCAAGACCGCCATGTTACGTATCGTGAGATAGAGGCCATTCTAGGCATATGTATGACGAGTATTCATAGGATATTACATGAACATTTGTCTGTAAAAAAATTTGTTCGCGTTGGATCCCGCACAACTTAACTGAGGATCAAAAAGATGCTCGCGTTGAATGGTGCAAGAAAACCTTGAAAAAATTCAACGGAGGCGACTCAAAATCTGTTTATAATATCTACACAGGTGACGAATCCTGGATCTACGCGTACGATCCCGAAACTAAACAACAATCAACAGTTTGGGTGTTTCAAAATGAGCCAAACCCTACGAAAGTGGCTCGTGCAAAAAGCACTGTAAAGCAAATGGTGGCCTACTTTTTTTGTATTAATGGCCATGTGGCTACAATACCACTGGAGAATCACAGAACGGTTAATTCGGAGTGGTACACGACCATTTGTGTGCCAGAAGTATTTGAAGAAATACGCATAAACAACCAGTGACGCAGAATCATACTTCACCATGACAATGCCAGCTGTCATACATCTCAGGAAACAACTACATTTTTGGATGGTCAAAAAATATAATTAATGGGTCATCCACCGTACAGCCCTGATTTGGCTCCCAATGATTTCTATTTATTCCCAAATATAAAGAATAAATTACGTGGTCAATGATTTTGGACCCGTGAAGATGCCGTAGACGCGTTCAAACAGCACGTTTTGGAGATAACTCAATCAGAGTGGAAAAAGTGTTTTAAAATTGGTTTTATCGAATGCAAAAGTGCATCGATCACAGTGGAGAATACTTTGAAAAACAATAAAAGCATATTGAGCCATATACATTTCTTTATTTTTTCTATTCCGCATACATAAGTAGCAGCCCTCGTATATACATTTATATCTATATTAAATACACATTATTGAAATATTTATTTAAAGGTATTGGGTGACCAAATTAGATTATTTATTAGGTAATAGTACAAAATTAAGTCTAAGCTGAGTTATATGATTGGAATCATTACAATGTATTCTCCCCTCCAAGCTCGCAGAATCCCCAACCTCGTTAAATAATTCAAGGTTACTGCATTAACGCATAAAAGCTGAGTACAAAATAAATCCACCGGCCTAATAAATCGAATGAATGCGTACACTGTACTTGTTTTTAATGAAAGGCAGTTTAGGACTGCCCAATTTAAAGTGTGAAAATGATTTTCTTGTTGATAATTGTTGTGGGGATCCTCTGTTTCTGGTACAGAAGAAGAAATTTGTACAGGCTGGCAGCGAAAATACCCCAGATTGACGATGCCTTGCCAGTCATTGGTATAGGACACAAGCTTTTAGGAGATACTGAATGTAAGTACGAGTATGATTCAATTAAAAGGTATGATTCCAAAGCCGACCGGTTACGACAACTGCCGACATACATTATATACCTACATTACTTGCTAAACTTTGATACTGATACAGGAGTCCATTGAGAAGCTGCAATGAATTACTCGTATGTGCTGCGTGTGTCTAAAGATGTCGTATGCGGTGACCTTCAGAATCATACCTTTAATCGCATTTGAAGTTCAGATTTTTTTGATCACCTGTCCTTATCGGTTTACTACAGGAGTCCATTGAGAAGCTGCAATGAATTACTCGTATGTGCTGCGTGTGTCTAAAGATGTCGTATGCGGTGACCTTCAGAATCATACCTTTAATCGCATTTGAAGTTGAGATTTTTTTGATCACCTGTCCTTATCGGTTTACTTCTCTTATGGGTTTATACTTTATCTCACAAGAGCTCAGCAAATATTTCAATTTCCCTGTAATAGAATAAGGTATAAATGTTAGTTTAGAATATTATAAAGATTTATGTGCAATTCATTTCAATTTCAATTATTTACTGACGAAAATGGCTAGGTAGGTACAATAGATGTTTACAAAATATAAAATTTTAATCAGCCACATTCCACTTTAAGTCATATATGTATATGTAGGTGGGTACCTATGTACTTAATATAATATTTAATTTAATCGACTTGCTATGTAATTATTTCTGTTTTCAAATTAGAAAATAAACTTCAGTAATTTAACTAAAGTCCAGGATAAATGAATTGAGAATTTAGTTGCAGTAAACTTCTGACAGCAAAAAAATTTTAAGTCTAAAGTCGGTTACCCTAAATATTAAAATTTTGAGGCAAAAAAAAAACAATTAAAAAAAAAATTATTACAAAAATTTTACAAAAGACTTTTAAATTATTCTCGACACAATAGTATATGTAACTTTGTTTTAAATGACTAAAGTCGCAACAACATAGTTTAAAATCTTGATGTGTTTAATTATAATTAGCGAATTATTTACATTTATTATTATTTACATTTTAACCATTATATTCAGTAATTTGAGAAATCGAATTTATTACTTAAAAATGAACAAATGGAGTGTACGCTTTTTCGTCAACGGACCTGAAATGAAAAACGGCCAGCTACGCGTTACCTTAATAATATTCTTTGGTGTTTCAAAAATTATGTTCACACATCAGGTAAATTATTAACGCAATTAGCAGCCTCTATGGTTGCCCATTACTAAATCATATTTTGCTCTGATGGAGTGTAAGTGTGGAATGAGGCGCTTGAGAGTGGCGGTCTGAAGCTAAATATGGCGATGATAGATCTCGCACTCGTCCACATAGGCGGTGACTTCATGAGCACACGGACCAGGTCGATTACGACGTCAGGGCATGAATTGTTGCCGCGTGGCCCATGTGGCGGGAAATAACTGGCCAAAATGCCAGTTAGGTTGAAGGGTTTTTTTTTTACTGTGAGGCGTGGTCGCTGCTAGAGCGAAACAATCAGGAGCTCCGTATCATGGAGATGAAAATGCTGTAATGGATGTGCGGTGTCACACGTAAAGATCACGTGAGGAACTCTCACACCCGTGGCAGCACCATTGCAAATAAAAGCAATAGAACCGCATTCTCTGGTGCGGTCACATCTAGCAGAAACCGCCAAGCTACGTGGTTAACAATTGCTTGGTAATAGCGCCTCCGCCAGATCCAGGTAAAAAGGATAGGCCCCAAAAATCTTGACTTGACGTCGTGGACGCCCAAGATCATACGAAATGGAGGAGGAAGAGCCGGAAGGTGGACCTTGAGCTCCAAATTCACCTTGTTCTCGAATACAATCAGGCAACACGTCTCTATGAAGATATAGATGATGATGATGATGATCAGGTAAATTATTAGATGGATTTTGCTTCCTCTGACGATGCAAGAAAGAGATTTTAGAATAAAATTTACTTGAAATTAAATAGTTGTTGAAGCAAGAGACCACAAGCAATCTGCATACAAGGCCTGAACCACGGCTCTTGACAATTATGATACTAATATCGCTGAAGTGAAGCGGAAGTTGAATGCCGCCTCAAGGTGTAGTAAAAAAGCAACGGCCAGGGCTAAGTTTGAGCTCATCGGCAAAATTGGCGAGCGGCTTGCGCGCTACCCATCTAGGTTAATCGTGGTAGTCGTGCATTTTTGTCACCCGCCAAAGTTGCCGAGGGAAACTTCTGCCAGTCTTGTTTTCCGCCGCTGCAAAAATCCGACGGTAGTCTGGCCCATGGCGCTAAGGAGAAGGCTGATCTTTTGGGTAATCTCTTTGCGTCAAACTCGACTATAAACGACGGGAACGCCGAACCACCCATTATCCCCTGCTGTGGTGCTTCCATGACCAAAGTTTAAATCACGCAACGGGTGGTCCGGCGCGAGTTTATGTTCGGAAGTCGAGTGGGCCGGACGGTATACCGGCGATGGTAAGCACCTTCGGGCGGGCATAAACACTATGCCTCCTGTACTTACACGCCTTTTCGCACTCTCATACACCGCGAGGCGGGTCCCAACCTCGGGAAGACCGCATTCATACACCCTGCGCTTAAGATACCATGAGGTAGACGATCTACCGAGCGATCGACAGTACGGCTTTCGCCACTGTCGCTCTACTGGTGACCTTCTTGTGAATCTCACTAGCCGGTGGACGCAAGCCATCGAGAGTCGGGGTGAGGCACTAGCGGTCAGCCTCGATATAGTGAAGGTTTTCGATCGGGTCTAGCACAAAGGTCTTCTAACGAAGTTGCCATACTATGGACTCCCCGAGGGACTATGCGAGTGGATCTCGAGCTTTTTGTCCAACAGAAGCATCCAAGCCGTCGTCGACGGCAACCGCATGAACATAAACGCTGGTGTCCCACAAGGCTCCGTAATGTCTCCGACATTGTTACTGCTGCATATTAATGACATGCTGCTCCATTCATTGTTATGCGGATGACAGTACCGGCGACACGTGTTACACGGACCGTGCAAATATACCTCAGTCCGATGTGTAGAAGAGTCGCAACTTTTGTATGAAATTGAGACTACTCTCTCTGGAGTATCCGGTTGACGACGACTAAACCTAGTCCAATTCAACTCCACTAAGACACAAGTATGTGTATTCATATTCATGAAGGAGGAGGCGGGGCGGGAGCGGCAGCTGGAGCGATGAAGGATCGCAAGCCAAGCTGTCTGCGTACGAAGGCAACTCGGGCGTCCGAGGTCGATGTATGACCTCCGCCCCCCCATAAGTGCAGAGCTGGGGGTGACGGGTGGAGCCGCCGCCGTAGCAGACCGCGGCGGCGGCGCGCCTCTGGCGGCCCCCCATTTCCGGCGACGAGTTGATCTCTGTGGTCTCCACACCTAAGGATAGCTGCGCATACTCGCGTTGCGGTGTACGCAGCATCTTATGCTGAGATGGAGCCCTATTTGGGGCTCTCACAATGTAAAGTAAATTAATAAATAAATTACTTTAAATAATGTATCCATCATGCATTGTGTGTGGTCGTAAATAAAATATTTTCTTTTTTTCTTTCTTTCATAAAATTAGTCATTCATTCCAGGGCAACTGTATGTGTAGAAATTTAAAAATATACTTAGTCTGGCCATAAATACTGTTACAATTAAAATAAGAAAGATATTACATTTGAATTTGGAATCTGTCATTTTTATACGATTGTTCATTGTGTTTTCTAATTTTGGCGCCAATACATTGTACAATATTTTGCTATATTAAAATGGAGTGGGGTGATAAAGAAAACCGAATCGCTGTGATTGCATTACACAAAGTTGGTATGGAGCCGAATGTAATTTTTAAAACTCTCCATACGCTTGGTATTAGTCAAATGTTTGTGTACCGGGCTATTAATAGGTACAATGAGACCTCCTCTGTTTGTGACAGAAAAAGATCTGGCCGTCCACGTAGTGTTCGTACGAAAAAGGTGGTCAAAGCAGTAAGGGAAAGAATTCGAAGAAATCCTGTCCGAAAGCAAAAGATTTTATCACAGGAGATGAAGATAGCACCCAGAACCATGTCGCGCATTTTAAAAGATGACTTAGGACTTGCAGCCTATAAGAGATGCACTGGTCATTTTTAACTGATAATTTAAAAAACAATAGGGTGGTAAAATCGAAGCAACTACTGAAGCGGTACGCAAAGGGAGGTCACAGAAAAATTTTGTTTACGGATGAGAAATCTTTACAATTGAGCAACATTTTAACAAACAAAATGACCGTATTTATGCTCAAAGCTCTAAGGAAGCTTCCCAATTAGTCGACAGAGTGCAACGTGGGCATTATCCGACTTCAGTGATGGTTTGGTGGGGTGTTAGCTATGAAGGAGTGACTGAGCCATATTTTTGTGAAAAAGGTATCAAAACATCGGCACAAGTGTATCAAGATACCATTCTTGAGAAGGTAGTTAAACCCCTTAGCAACACCATGTTCAATAACCAAGTATGGTCCTTCCAACAAGACTCAGCGCCGGGTCATAAAGCTCGGTCCACGCAGTCTTGGTTGGAAGTGAACGTTTCGGACTCGCCGTAGTAACGGCGGTAAGACCCATCATGGGGGAGTGGCTAGAGAGGCCACACGGCAGCCTCTCGTACCGTCTGACGCAGATGATCACCGAGCACGGATGCTTCGGAAAGTATCTGCGTCGGATGCAGAAAGAGCCAACGTCCGAGTGCCATCACTGCGACGCGAGCGAGGACTCAGGTCCGCACACGCTCACCGAGTGTCCGGCGTGGGAGACGCCGAGGCGGGAGCTTGTGGCGGCCCTGGGAGTGAGGGTTCTCACGCTCTCCACCTTGCTCGCGGCGATGGTTCGCTGCGCGGATGCGTGGGCGGCCGGCGCCTCCTTCTGCGAGCAAGTAATGCTCGTGAAGGAGGAGGCGGGGCGAGAGCGGCAGCGGGAGCGACGAAGGATCGCAAGACAAGCTGCCCGCGCACGAAGGCAACTCGGGCGTCGGAGGTCGATGAACGACCTCCGCCCCCCATGAGCGCCGGCCTGGGGGTGACAGGTGAAGCCGCCTGTCACCCTTGCAGAAGCAGGCCGCGGCGGTGGCGCGCGTGGCGCGCCTCCCCGTTTCCGGGGACGAGTTGGGGACTCTGTGGTCCCCACACCCGAGAAGAGGGCCAGATCGTGAGAGATGGCCCTGGGTCGGCCGGGGTGCGAGGGATATGCCTGTCAACCTCACCTTCGGCAACCAAAACGACCCACAGGCGGCGTGCGTTTTAGTCGGTTCGAGTCCGACATAACCTCCTCCACCGGCTCCGGTGGGGAGGTATCCGTGGGGATTTTGCGCACGTAAAAAAAAAAAAAAAAAAAAAACGTTTCGGACTTCATCAGAGCTGATGACTGGCCGTCGTCTAGTCCCGATCTTAATCCGCTGGATTATTTATGATCAGTTTTAGAGAGTATGGCTTGCTCTAAACGCCATGATAATTTGGAGTCCCTAAAACAATCCATACGATTGGCAGTGAAGAATTTTCCCATGGAAAGAGTGCGTGCTTCTATTGATAACTGGCCTCAACGTTTAAAGGACTGTGTTGCAGCCAATGGAGACCACTTCGAATAAGCTTTTCGTATTTTAAATTGTTTTATATTTCTATATTAAACTAACACACTGTAAAAGTAATAAATATTATTTGCAATAAAAAAAATGTTTTTTCTTCGTAACAATATTTATGGCTAGACTAGGTAGCTAAACGTAAATTGTGCCAGAAAGGTCATTATAAAATTCAAGAACACTTCGATGATAAACAAGCTTGGAAATGAGCTGTCCGCTCAACTATGCTAGTCAAGTAAATTTTTGTACTTAGATTCCTTTTTTATTGACGTTTTGAAAGTGCCGAGTTAATGATCTATATACAGAATAAATGATTTTTGAGTTTTTGACTTTTTTAATTCTTGCGCATCATCATCTGCATCGGCATCTCCTGTATGGGAACGGTAGAGGCACACATATATCGAACTCGTAGAGCCATGGTCTACGTGTACCCATAGGATGGAGGAGGATGGGTCCTCTAGACAGCACAAACGGCGATAACAAAGATCCACCCTAACAAACACCCACACCCCGGTTTTTGCACGAAAATTTTCCTCAATACCAAGAAGGTCGAGTCCTCAGGGCGGCATATTTGGTCTCCGTTTGAAAAGCATGGCTGGTTTTGCCATCTCCAGATGTTGGTGCAGGGCGTTGGGTCCATTAGTGGATTCCACCTCAAATAGCGAGCTTGCGCTGTGTTGCCATATTCTCTGCATTGCCATATTCTCTGCATTTTGAGTCCCCTCTTACCAGTCCATATGTATCATGATGGGTCTTACCATCACTATCACAGCGTGCTCTCGATGAAGTACATCTGCCTACGTTACTAAACTTTTCTTAATTATTGTGTTTATTTTACAGCTGTTATGTCAGTATTGCAAGAATTCAGTTATAAAGCCATGGAACGAGGGGGTATTCTTGGAGGATGGCTCGCCCACAAACTTTACTTTGGTAAGTATCATTCTTTTTATAGTACAGATATGACTAGTATATAGTAGTACTAGCTGTTGCTTGCTACGCCCGCGTGGATGTTGATTATTGCAGCAAACCGTAGGCTTGAGTAAGGGACATAGCCTATGTCCTAACTCAAGGTCTAACCTACCCTTATACCAAATTTCATCAAAGTCGGTGCAGCGGTTCAGGCATCAAAGCGTAACATGCAGAAAGACAGAGTTACTTTCACGTTTAAAATACCTATATAATATCCACACAACCAATAATAAAAAGTTTTTACTATAGTTCGGGCCAAATCGCCGTAAAAGGTATGATCTCCTTTGCCTTCACAAAATCATACACTCCGCCATCGATGCGCCGGGTTTGCTGTCTGCGGTCTGCATTAACACTAGACACAGATCGCGCTGTCCCAATGTATTTTTGATTGGAATTTACAAAAACAACACCTCCTTCTATAATCCTACCGTTAGGATGTGCCGCACATATAACAATCTAAATCGGGCTGAGGACGTAGATATATTCAATGGTAGATTCTCCCAGTACAAGAAGGCCATATCAAATTTAGTGGGTGTACAATGCCTATGACATTCGAGCAGCATTTTTATTTATACATACTTGTGTTTTTATGTTTTTTTTTTTAATTAAGTATTCAATATGTGTTATTGTAACCTACTCAAAGAGGTTTTTAGTTGTATATTTTGTATGAGCATGACGAATATGAAGATGTAATTTCATGTTGTGTATGCTATATTTGGAATACTGTCTAGATCTTATAATATATTTGATTGTATCCAAATGTTTAGTCACGCAATGACAGTAATCTGTAAGCGTACCTTTAAGAAATAAATAAATAAATAGATTGAGAATAAAGTTTGTTGACCGAGTTGACCTGGTGACCAGTTTAGACCGGTTACTTAAGGGTTGTAAACATTTTTCACACTGAATCGAAACCGACTTCAGCGCCACGAGGCGTTCACATGTACATACATACATACATACATTCATACGTGCATACATGCATACATACAGAGCAATATATGTACATAAAAAATCGACAAAATAAATTACTAAATTTCAGAAAATACTCTTTTTTATACCACTTAGGTGGCAGACAAGCACACGGTTCACCTGATGGAAAGTGGTTACCGTGGCCTATGGACGTGTGCAAAACCAAGGGAGTCACACTCGCGCTGACAAGCTTGTAAGCACAGAGAGTTTCTGTTCCCGCAGAGTAAAAAACGAAGCAGGACATGCTTTTGGTCTTCCCACTGACAGCACAAAAACTCACTAGTGAGTTCTGGCTCACTGCCAGGAATACAACACAAGGATAGTATGGCCGCGGTATTCTGTAGGGCGGAGGTACTCCCCCAGTCAGACTGCTCAATTGGACGGAAATACCGTCGTGTCCTACCTCTTCAACGCTTAAAATGACTAACGTTAGATAATGGCTTATTTATCTATACTAATATTATAAAGAGGCGCCGGCCTGGGGGTGACAGATGGAGCCGCCTATCACCCTGGCAGAACCAGGCCGCGGCGGTGGCGCGCGTGGCGCGCCTCCCCGTTTCCGGGGACGAGTTAGGAACTCTGTAGTCCCCACACCCGAGAAGAGGGCCAGATCGTGAGAGATGGCCCTGGGTCGGCCGGGGTGCGAGGGATATGCCTGTCAACCTCACCTTCGGCAACCAAAGCGACCCACAGGTGGCGTGCGTTTTAGTCGGTTCGAGTCCGACATAACCTCCTCCACCGGCTCCGGTGGGGAGGTATCCGTGGGGATTTAGCGCACGTAAAAAAAAAAAAAAAAATTATAAAGAGGAAAGATTTGTATTTTTGTATGTAACGAATAAACTCAAAAAGTACTGAACCGATTTTAATAATTCTTTTTTCATTAGAAAGCTACATTCTTCGTGAGTAACATAGGCTACTTTTTATCCCGATATTCCCACGGGATCAAGATTTACGCGGGTGAAACCGCGGCGCGGTGCTAGTACCTAAATAAAGTAAATAAGATGTGATAAGATGTGGGAAGCCGGTGACCCCATCAAAACCCTAGAAAGGGGTGAAGGCGAACGTTGCGCCACTCCACCGACGGTAAGCCTTACACCTGCGCTCGGCGACCGCCCCTTGCCTGATCTGCGTTTTACGCTCTTGTAGTCAGAATGACAATTGGGAAGCCTTCCAGCAGCCCTCTACAAGGCCGCTCACGTTGCCGCCGGTATTTGCCATAAGCGGCAGCATCTCCCCTGGTAGAGTGGTGCTACCATCTCCGTTGCCCAGGGTACACCACATGAAGGTTTCGGACTACGCATCCCATTCCCGCTGCAAACCTGCAATGCTCATCATTAATGGAGCAAAGAGCTGCATGGATGATTTTATCGGGCCTTATATGAGCCCTATGTAAATTTAAAAGCATCTGATTTCTGGTTACGAATAGATGATCTTCTGAAGGAGGTAGGACACGACGGTATCTCTGAAGGAGGTAGGACACGACGGTATCTCACGTCTCAAATTGAGCAGTCCGTCTGGGAAAGTACCTCCGCCCTACAGAATACCGCGGTTATAATAACCTTGTGTAGTGTTCCCGGTGGTGAGTAGGGTAGCCAGAGCTCTCTGGAGAGGTTTTGTGCTGTCAGTGGAAAGACCGTAGGCTTAAATTGACACCACTGACTTGTAGGGGCGTGAAATGTTGGCGCGGTGGTCAGGGAGACCCGGTGAAACGGTTATCCGCTGGCCGCCCGCAGGTTGTACGGTTCTCGAACCTGGGGATTACTTAATCTCCGCCCCAGGAGGCTGAACCAGCAGCCTGTGTAAAATGCCCGATGCTGTAGTCGTGCTGGAGTAGGAAACCGGAGTGGACTCGGCTACAGTATTTTGGAGGGGACCGGGGGCCCTTCCGTCCGCCGCACCATCCAGTCACATAACCCCAGCTTGTCTATCGTGGTACGAAGCCTAGTTTTATCTTCTGCACTGGGAGCACAGAAACTCTGTTTACCTTCCTCCCCCCCACCCCCCACATAGGTCATGAAAAGAAATAACAAGAAAAACGTGACCACAGCGGCACCATCGCCCACAGTACATGTGGATTTCTGTAACATCAGGGGCCTACACACCAACCTCAACGCGGTCCATCTCCATTTAGAGACCGCGCAGCCCACCTTGTTTTTTCTGACGGAGACCCAAATATCATGCCCAGCCGATACAGCCTACTTAATGTACAGTACAAACTCGAGCATAACTTCCTGAGTCACGCCGGGGTATGCTTTTTTTTTTTTTTTACGTGCGCAAAATCCCCACGGATACCTCCCCATCGGAGCCGGTGGAGGAGGTTATGTCGGACTCGAACCGACTAAAACGCACGCCGCCTGTGGGTCGCTTTAGTTGCCGAAGGTGAGGTTGACAGGCATATCCCTCGCACCCCGGCCGAAACCGGGGTATGCTTGTACTTCCGGGATGATATTTACTGCCGCCGTCTTCAAGGCCTTGAAGACAGGGACCTGTCAATTCTTTGGCTACGTACGGAGCACGGTAGCCACACCCGTATCTTTGCGTGCCTCTACAGGTCTCATAGCGGTGACCTGGGTACAGCTCAATTGTTTGAGCATCTGCAGCGGTCTGCGGACAAGGTAATTGAGCAATACCCTACCGCGGATTTATTATTCTTGGGGGACTTCAACGCTCACCACGTAGAGTGGCTGGGGTCTCCGAGAACTGATTTTGCGGGTAGGGCTGCTCATGACTTTGCACTGACCTACGGATTCTCTCAACTGGTGCATTCTATTACATACACCAGAAATAGAGACCCACAGAAGCTCTATATTGGACCTTCTGCTGACTTCGCGCCCGGACGAATACTCAGTAACTGTGGAAGTACCACTTGCTACTTCGGACCACAGCCTCGTTCGGGCGCAAGTGAACCACCGCGGCCACCTCAATGGCGCCATGTCTGGTACTACAAGTCGGCAGACTGAGATGGACTGTGAGAATTCTTCGCGTTGTACCCGTGGAGGCGGCTTTGCTTCACTTCAAATGATCCCAGCTCCTGTGCAACAGCAGTAGCTGATGCGATTCTAGCGGGTATGGAATGCTATATTCGGAACCGCTGGATCGTAACAGGAGAGAGCAAACGCCCTTGGTTTAATAGGCCCTGCAGAGAAGCAAGAGACCACAAGCAATCTGCATACAGGCCTACGGCCCTTGCCATTAAAGATCCAAATATCGCTGAAGTGAAGCGAAATTTGAATGCCGCCTCGAGGTCTAGTAAAAAAGCTACGGCCAGGGCTAAGTTTGAGTTCATCGGCAGAATTGGTGAGCGGCTTGCACGCTACCCATCTGGCAGTCGTGCATTTTGGTCGCTCGCCAAAGCTGCCGAGGGAATCTTCTGCCAGTCTTGCCTTCCACCGCTGCAAAAATCCAATGGTAGTCTGGCCCATGGCGCTAAGGAGAAAGCCGATCTGTTGGGTAATCTCTTTGCGTCAAACTCGACTATGAACGACGGGAACGCCGAACCACCCATAATTCTCAGCTGTGGTGCGCTTCCATGACTGAAGTTAAAATCACGCAACGGGTGATCCGGCGCGAGCTTAAGTCCCTAGATGTTCGGAAGTCGAGTGGGCCGGACGGTATACCGGCGATGGTGCTTAAACACTGTGCTCCCGAGCTGTGCCCTGTACTTACACGTCTTTTCGCACTCTCATACTCCGCAAGGCGGGTCCCGACCTCGTGGAAGACCGCATTCGTGCACCCTGTACCTAAGAAAGGTGACAGGACAGATCCGACCAATTACAGGCCTATCACTATCACCTCCCTTCTCTCGAAGGTGATGGAGCGTGTTATTAATACACAGCTCCTGAGATACCTTGAGGGAAACGATCTACTGAGCGATCGACAGTACGGCTTTCGCCACAGTCGCTCTACCGGTGACCTTCTTGTGTATCTCACAAACCGGTGGGCGCAGGCCATCGAGAGTCGGGGTGAGGCACAAGCGATCAGCCTCGATATAGCGAAGGCTTTCGATCGGATCTGGCACAAAGGTTTTCGTGCGAAGCGGGCCGTACAAATATCCCTCACTCCGAGGTGGAGAAGAGTCGCGAACAACTTGTGTCTGAAATTGAGACTACTCTCTCTGGAGTATCCGATTGGGGACGACTAAACCTAGTCCAATTCAACCCCACTAAGACACAAGTATGTGTATTCACCGCTAAGAATACCCCATTCATTGTAGCGCCGCTATTCCTGGGCACACCGCTTACCATCTAATCGAGTATCGGGATTCTTGGTGTCGATATCTCCAGCGACGTCCAATACCGAAGTCATTTGCAGGACAAGGTTAAGTTGGCATCAAGAAAACTCGGAGTGCTCAACAGGGCGAAGCAGTACTTCACTGCGGGGCAGCAACTCCTTCTTTATAAAGCACAGGTCCGGCCTCACACGGAGTACTGCTGTCACCTTTTCGCTAGAGCACCTGCATACCAGCTTGACCCCTTCGACCCCTTCGACTCAGTGCAAAGACGGGCATTGAGGCTGGTTGACAATCCCATACTTACAGGTAGTGTGGAACCTCTTAGCCTTAGGAGGGATTTTGCCTCACTGTGTGTGATCTACCGCCTTTACAATGGTTTGTGCTCAGATGAATTGTTGGACATGATGCCCATAGCTACATTCTATCATAGCACCTCTCGCCTTAGGCAGGGAATTCATCCTCACACATTGCGACCTGAGACGGTGCGCACTGTGTGGTATGAAAGAAACTTCATCCCACGCACACTCAAGCTGTGGAATGACCTCCCTGCTGCAGTTTTCCCAAGCGCCTACAATATGGGGTTCTTCAAGAGTGGCATCAGAAGGTTTCTTTATGGTGGGCAGCGCGAGTGTGACATTCCTGGTGTTGCATACGTCCATAGGCCACGGTAACCGCTTCCTATCAGGTGGGCCGTGTGCTTGTCTGCCAACTAAGGGGTATAAAAAAAAAATTTTTTTGAAGAAACTGAAGGTTTTGTCTGTCCTATTACTGATGAGGCTGTAATGACGAACAACTACTTGGCGATATCACCATTACGCATGACGATAATCTCGTGAAAGCCAAAAACGATAAGAATTTGGTATTTAAACTATCATGGTCACTGATTTTGCAAGCACCATGATCACGGAGGAGTTCCTCCGTGATCATGATGCTTGCAACAGCGCCGAAATATCGGAAGCTCAAAATAGTGAAACATGGTAAATATCCCGTTTATTCTGATACTGATGATAAGAATTTGGTTCACGAGGTTGACGACATGAGGAATGTAGATTCGGAGAATATTGTTGCGATGTTGCGACAGGCATCTGTGGCGTGGACGAAGCCGCTACGCAGGAGGAGCGGTTCGATATCGGCTCGTTGCAAAAATTTGTATGCCTCGAAGAGCACGTAAATCGGACCCCAGACTCCAAAGTGAATAAAACTTCGGATTAACGCCAGGACGAACAAGTTGTGTTGGTCTATGGACTGATTGCCAAGAGCCTCTTGTCTCGACAGCATCTCAAGAGGCTCCCGTTGGACAGTTAAGTCAAGAGCCTGATGCATGAGGCGTAACTCCTCGACACGGTACGAATTATGAGGAGGTTCCTCTTCCTCGAGCCCTATCCACCGGTAGTTTGATCCCTGTATCCGATACCGATGGAGCAGTATTTTTTATAAGTAGCAGTTTTGTTCTTAAGTATATACGAAATATGCGAGAGAAGGAAAACTCGAAATAGAGCCCAACAGATCAATAAATCTGTAAATTCAGTAATTTTTCTGTTATCTTTATTATATTATTTTATAGTTTTTTGTTAACTGTTCTTGAACTTTTTTTTCTTGTGCACCCAAAATACTCCTCAGAAATTATTATTATTTTAAGGAGAATCTGGGACCGCAGTCCCGGACCCGAATGACTCCCCGAGTCCAAAAAAAAATGGTAAAAAAATTTATTAATCAAAATTTTTAAATGTTTTTTCTGTCTGCCAAAAAATACCTAACCTTCAATAAAAAGAAAACAACACATAATAATAAAGCGTGTAATTTCCGTTATATTATTGTGTAGCCATACTCCTTTACACTGTCTCAATACACAATACTAACCAATTTGTAAGCACCTCGTTTACTTGAATAAAGACATTATATATCTTGAAGCCAACCATATATTTCATTTACCCAACCCTCAACATGTCACTACATGCAAAAGCTAGGTAGCCTACTTTTTTCTGCTCCCTACTATCTGGTTGACACGTGCAAACAGGTACCTAGATAGTAGTTATTGCGACCCAGGGCCATCTCTTACGATCTGGCCCTCTTCTCGGATGTGGGGACTACAGAGTCCCCAACTCGTCCACGCAAACGGGGAGGCGCGCTAGGCGCGCCGCCGCCGCGGCCTGCTTCTGCCAGGGTGACAGGGGCGGAGGTCGTTCATCTATCTCGTACGCGGGCAACTTGGCTTACTACAGGGAAATTGTGTTTAAGCACTTCCCCATAATGAAGATGGCGCTCCGGAATAGAGCCATAATGGTGCGTGCCTCTCTAAAGTACAGGAGGGGTTTTTAAATATTTAGCCTGTGGCCGTCAATTGACAACACCCTGCTGCCTGCAGATAGTATGGACTACCAATCTAGATACTGACAATCACAGTTCCTATCTTAATGGCCTTGAAATTTTCTTTTTCACACCCTGTTTGGAAAAAGCGGAACTGTAAAAAGAGGCAAATATATGTTTTTACAACGAGATAGAACACTCGGGTGTGACATCATTATAAAAAAGTGGTATATGTAGGTACGAGTGCAAAATATATTTGACCAAAGACGAGTACTGCAACTCACGGCTATTTTTTTAAATTAGGACACTCAAATAATGTTCTCACACGTAGAAATCCGTGACTACATTTAGTACACCAAAATCCAAAGCGTATGGTTTTTTTTTTACATGCGCAAAATCCCCACGGATACCTCCCCACCGGAGCCGGTGGAAGAGGTTATGTCGGACTCGTACCGACCAAAACGCACGCAGCCCGTGTGTCGTTTTTGTTTGCCGAAGGTGAGGTTGACAGGTATATCCCTCGCACCCCGGCCGATCCAGGGCCATCTCTCATGATCTAGCCCTCTCCTCGGGTGTGGGGACCACAGAGTCCCCAACTCGTCCTCGGAAACGGGGAGGCGCGCCAGGCGCGCCGCCGCCGCGGTAAAGCGTACGGTTGATGAATCTGTTGTTCTTATTTTTAGGAGCACTTTGATGTATTAGATAATTTTGAACTGTCCTCGCCTCTTCCTCGCTACTTCTACCTCAGCTAGATGCCAGAATTAATTGTTAGTAAAATATGAGAAAAGTTAAATATAAGTGTCTATTGGTTGTATGGTCATTGACCCAGACTAAAAGAAATATACCTATTCATGCACATAAATATTTGCGCTGAACGGGAATCGAACACGCGCCCATTGCGTAACAGTCGAATGTTCTACCGCTACGCCACAGAGGTCGTTAAATTTTTTTGTCTATATTTGTCGTCAAATTTTGTTGTCGTTTGTCTATGCATATTGTATTATTTTTCTACATATTATAAATTTATTATTAGCAGTATCAATCTGGAGGCGACAGAGGAAGGCCTTGGTACCAGTTTTTAGCCCTAGAATCATCGAGAACTTTGTCGATGTGTTCGCAAAACAAAGTCAAAAGCTTGTTGGCAAATTGTCAAACACTAATGAAGGCAAGTTTGATATATGGCCGTATCTAACTGCTTTAACTTTGGATTCGATTTCTGGTAAGACGATTAAAGTTTAAATATTATTTATTACAATTACTTGTTGCATGTGTTGTCTAAAGGGGTTAATGAACATCTCGCCAACGCAATAACTTGTCCGTGTACTTTTCAAAATGTACATTATTTTAATTTCAATAATATTACATGTTAATAGATTAAAGAACCTGTAGGGTACCTAACCTCCCTTATTATGTATACATGTCAATATGTACTAAGCGCCATCTAGTGGCACATACGTGAACTAAAACTAAGACATTTTATATTCTTTGCGGCGGATCTTGTTAGCGCGATTCACAACAAATAAGATGAGCGCCATCTAGTGACACAGCTATTAATTAACGTTCAAACATCCCGCCCACCATGGACGGACTGTCCATAACAACTTATCTAAACAGAATGATAATAAGATCAGTGACAGCCCACCATGATAACAAACTACAAATACAATATGGTGTGCGCCAGAGCTAATGGACTGTATTGATTTACATTACATAAATACCTGCTATCAATTTACATCTATATCTAACATAAGAACACACGATTGGTGAGCAAAGATAAAAGTACAACGACAAATTAGTTCACGATTGGAAGCACTATTAGTTTAGAGACTGGCCTTTTAATCAAAGATCCCTTGCAGCGCAAGGATACTACTCTCGTAACGTTGTCCGAGCCAGTATGTTTTTGTTCAATTAGACCGTAAAGCCATCTTGCAGGTGGCAAATCATCTTCCATCACCAACACTACATCACCCAACTCAGGTTCCGCAGTATGATGCGACCACTTGTGCCTATGGTGAAACTGAACAAGGTGTAGCGACCAAATACGCTACAACAACAATCGCTTCCGCTTATATTTTAAACCTTGTAAAATCACGCCATACACTTAGCGATGACTAATACTGCAGGTGTGCATAGTGCAGTGTGCAAAACAAGAACCTGTTTAAGCCACGCCTCCTGTAGTATAGCGCCGGTGCACCTATTGTTCTAGCAGTGGTAGTTCAAGATGGCCACTACTTCAATTGGCGGCCATAGTGAAAAGGGGCGTCAACAGCTAAGCAAAAACGGTCAAGACCGACCCGTTATTATTATTAGTTGTTAATTATTATTAATAATTTTTATTATATAAATACTCGTGTTGTTCGAAGTAAAGATTATTATGTTTTCATCACTCGGAATAAAAACAATGCAGTTGTAACTGTATATTATTACTACCTCTGGTATACTCGCTACACGTATAGATAGCAAGTGGTTTAGGTACAAAAACCTAAATACCTAACCACTTCACTGGTGACCCTTCGACATTTAGAAGAATCCTAAGAAACTACGAGCATGGCAACCGAAGCTAAAGAAGATGTTGTATTGGGGGAATCGCACCGCGTTGGAGTGAAAACACCAAAATTCAACCCTGATGACCCAGAGCTATGGTTCGCCCAGATGGAGGGACAATTCGTGTTGTCCAACATAAGCGCTGATGCCACGAAATTTTATTATGTGTTGGCACAGCTGGAACCTCAACATGCAGCAGAAGTCAGAGATCTAATAGTCACTCCACCAGCCGTAAATAAATATACGACCATCAAGACTGAGCTTATTCGTAGGCTATCAGCTTCTCAAGAACGGAAGATTAAACAGCTTTTGATGCACGAAGAGATGGGAGACCGGAAGCCGACACAATTTCTTCGGCATCTGCAACTCCTAGCAGGCGTCAATGTTCCAGCTGATTTCATCAGAACCATCTGGGCCAGTCGTCTACCTACACACTTGCAAACATGCATTGCAGCTCAAGAAACCAAGATGACTCTGGAAGACCTGGCAGCATTGGCAGACCGTGTCAATGACGTCGTTCCTGCAACCATGGCCATAGCCAGTACAAATCAAGGCTCAAGCACGGCGCATGTTACCGCTGTTGCTGACAGTGGCCTCAATCTATTGACAAGAAAAGTAGAAGAACTCAGTAGAAGATTGGAGGCAATGAGTATGGAACTGCGCAGTCGTTCACGATCACGCTCGCGCTCTCAGGATAGAAACCGAAGATACAGCCCTCGACCAAATTCACGCCCAGACAATCATCCCTTTTGCTTCTACCATTATCGATTTGGCGAAAAAGCTCGAAGATGTACCCAGCCTTGTTCCTACTATAAAAAGGAAAACTTCCCCGGCAGTCAATAACGGCGGTAAATGACTGCTACGCAATTTCAAGCCGCCTTTTCATCACGGACCGCAAAACAAAGGTGCAATATCTGGTAGATACGGGTTCAGACCTGTGCGTCTTTCCGCGGTCCGCTGTAAGGGAGCAAAGAAACAAAACACCGTATGAATTATTCGCTGCCAACGGAACGGTCATCTCTACATATGGGGACATACCTCTAACACTGGACTTGGGACTTCGCCGTAGCTTCAATTGGCGCTTCATTGTAGCAGATGTTACAAAGCCTATAATCGGAGTCGACTTCCTGGGGTACTATAGCCTCCTCGTCGATTGCCGTAACCAACGTCTGATTGATGGCATCACAGCACTTACAGTGGCCGCAATACATCAGACTTCTACAGAAGCTATTTCTTCAGTCCGTACAACCAAAGACGATTCTCTGTACCATCGTCTGCTACGGGAGTACCCAAACGTCACACGCCCTGCTGGTCAACGTAGTCCAATGAAACACAAAACCGTTCATCACATCCGCACTACCGCAGGACCACCTGTAAAGAATCGCCCACGACGTTTAGATTCCGAACGGTTAAAAATAGCAAAGACAGAGTTCGAAGATATGCTTCAACACGGAACGGCACGCAGATCTGATAGCCCATGGTCTTCACCACTCCACCTAGTTCGCAAGAAAGACGACGGTTGGCGACCCTGCGGAGACTACAGAATGTTGAATGCTCGTACAATTCCAGACCGATACCCTATCAGGCACTTACAAGACTTCACTCAACAACTAACTGGCTGCTCCATCTTCTCCACCATTGATTTAGTTAAAGCCTATAACCAAATACCAGTATCTGAAAAAGACATACCAAAGACCGCAATAACAACCCCATTTGGCCTATACGAATTCCCATTCATGACGTTTGGACTTCGTAACGCCGCCCAAACGTTCCAGCGCTTCATGGACGAGGTTCTTCGTGGCCTGGACTTCTGTTACGGATACTTAGATGATATCCTGGTTAGCAGCAACAATAGCAGCCAACACCAGGAACATCTACAACAACTATTTCAAAGACTGACCGAATATGGCGTCTTAATAAACACAAATAAGTGCATGTTCGGCAAGACAGAAGTAAAATTTCTTGGATTCAAAGTTTCCGCTGCTGGTGTTAAGCCTCTGGAGTGTAAGGTACAAGCTATCCAAGATTATCCCGCACCCAAAACCGTGAAAGAACTCAGACGATTTCTGGGTATGCTGAATTTCTACCGCCGCTTCATACCAGCTGCCGCATCTATTCAAGCACCACTTAACAGTCTACTTGCAGGCCCCAAAACTAAAGGACGCCATCCCATTAGCCTAACACCTGAATTACTGGAAGTATTCGAAAACTGCAAGCGAAGTTTATCAGAGGCTACATTACTCATACATCCGGATCCAAAAGCTGAACTCTCAATACAAACAGACGCCTCCGATACAGCGATTGGAGCTGTATTGCAGCAGTACACTGCTCAAGATTGGCAACCTCTGGCATTCTTTTCCAAGAAACTTAGCCCGCCACAGAAGAAATATAGCCCATACGACAGAGAACTTTTAGCAATTTATGAGGCTATACGATACTTCAGGTTCATGGTTGAAGCACGTCATTTTTTTATCGTCACAGATCATAAACCCTTGACTTTCGCATTTACAACGAATCGTGAAAACTGCTCTCCACGACAATTTCGGTACCTGGACTACATCAGCCAATTCACAACAGATTTGAGGTACATCAAAGGGGAACAAAATGTGATCGCTGACACTTTGTCTCGCATAGAAGAGCTCACACTACCCCTGGATTACAAGGCACTAGCTGAAGCCCAAGAAACCGACACGGAGCTGCATGGCCTGCTAAATAACGGTTGCTCGCTAAGCTTAAAAAAGATCAGGCTCCCAGAGTCAAGCACCGAAGTCTACTGCGACGTGACAGCATCGCCAAGGCCATTTGTTACTGCAGCATTCCGCAAGACTGTATTTTTATCACTCCACAACCTAAGCCACCCAGGCGTGAAAGCAAGTGTACATTTAGTAACGCAGAGATTCGTGTGGCCTGGCGTAAGACGAGATTGTCGGCAATGGGCCAAAGAATGTGAAGCATGTCAGAGAAGCAAGGTGACACGACACACATCAGCTCCCTTGCAAACATTTATGCCAACATCACAGCGTTTTCAGCATATACACATTGACTTGGTCGGACCATTGCCCATCTCCGGTAACTACAAATACTGTCTAACTGTTGTCGACCGAGCTACTCGTTGGCCCGAAGCGTATCCACTTGAAGACATCACCGCAGAGACTTGCGTATCAGCCCTCACTTCAGGCTGGATCGCACGCTTTGGCTGTCCGGAGCACATAACTACAGACCGTGGACGCCAATTTGTCTCGCATGTCTTCAACGAACTAACAATACTCATTGGCGCCAAACATCATCTTACTACTGCTTACCACCCTGCAGCCAATGGACTAGTCGAAAGGCTACACAGACAGCTGAAGGCTGCCATTACATGCCATGCTACTGCAAGTTGGTCTGAAGCTCTTCCTTGGGTACTATTGGGTATCCGCACTGCGTGGAAGGAGGACCTGCAAGGATCTACAGCGGAATTAGTCTACGGAGAGCCGCTACGCCTACCTGGACAGTTCCTGACGGCTGACTCCCAAGTCCAGGTGGACATGAACAGCCTCGTCAGCAGACTCCGAGCACACGTGGCGAAACTTACTCCGCAACCAACATCGTGGCACACTAGCTCCAGCCGACCTTTCTACTTACCCAAAGACTTGAAGACAGCAACTCATGTTTTTCTTCGCCAAGGTCCAGTGAAAAGACCACTACAAGCTCCATACCTTGGTCCCTACAAGGTTCTGCACCGAGGAGAAAAGACCTTTGATATTGTAGTACAAGGAAAAAAGCAGAAGGTCACAATAGATCGCATTAAACCTGCATTTATGGCACGAGAGCAAACAGAACCAACTATAACTGAATCTTATACAACAAAAATACTGCAAGAACAACCATCCGAAACACCAATTCGGAAAACAAGAAGTGGAAGAACTGTTAGATTCCCAGACTACTTTCGCCCGTAGTAACTACGGTCTCGGAGGGGGAGTAGTGTAGCGACCAAATACGCTACAACAACAATCGCTTCCGCTTATATTTTAAACCTTGTAAAATCACGCCATACACTTAGCGATGACTAATACTGCAGGTGTGCATAGTGCAGTGTGCAAAACAAGAACCTGTTTAAGCCACGCCTCCTGTAGTATAGCGCCGGTGCACCTATTGTTCTAGCAGTGGTAGTTCAAGATGGCCACTACTTCAATTGGCGGCCATAGTGAAAAGGGGCGTCAACAGCTAAGCAAAAACGGTCAAGACCGACCCGTTATTATTATTAGTTGTTAATTATTATTAATAATTTTTATTATATAAATACTCGTGTTGTTCGAAGTAAAGATTATTATGTTTTCATCACTCGGAATAAAAACAATGCAGTTGTAACTGTATATTATTACTACCTCTGGTATACTCGCTACACGTATAGATAGCAAGTGGTTTAGGTACAAAAACCTAAATACCTAACCACTTCAAAGGTATTCCCTGGACCATCGACGCCAGAACTGTTGAACCATGCGTTGAGTTAAATGCCATCGTTTCAAGGGACTGATATTGGCGTGTTCGAAATTTGCCTCAGGTGAAAGCAACAATGGTTCTCCTACCAAACCGGCCTAGAATTGAGACAAGCCTCGATTTGCGTAAGCATCGTGCTTAACTCTTCAAATGTAAGAGTACTGGTGCCTACAACTCTCTTGAGGTGGTGCTTAGTGGACTTCACTCCAGCTTCCCAAAGCCCTCCAAAATTTGGAGAGTGAGGTGGAATGAAGTGCCAATCTGTACCATTTGTCGCTAACCAGTCAGCGACATCGGAAGCTACACTCGACCTTTCTTGAGATAGTAGGGCCTTCAATTCCTTGTTAGCCCCCACAAAGGTTGTGCCATTATCACTCCAGAGCTCACCGCAGTGACCTCTTCTAGCTATAAATCTTTTAAAGGCTGCTAAAAATGCCTGTGATGTCATGTCGCTTACAATTTCTAAATGAATGGCACGAGTTGCCATACATACAAACAAGCAAATGTAGCCCTTTGTGGAACGATAACCGCGACCTCTTGTGGGCCTAACACTAATAGGGCCTGCATAGTCTAACCCGCTTTTAAAGAAAGGTCGACTAACATTGACTCTAGCGGCTGGCAATTGTCCCATTAACGGCGGAATGGCTCGGGCCGAATGGCGAATACTATTCACACATTTACGGGCATACTGACGAACTAATAATCCCTTCGCATTGACGATCCAGTACTTGGATCTCAGATAATTGAGCATTAACTGGGGCCCACCGTGCAAAGTGCGTTCGTGAGCATCAGCTATCACAAGTGTTGTGAAATGTGATTTATGAGGCAGAATAACTGGATGCTTAAATGCCTCGTGGGTGCCAGCTCTTTGCAACCTTCCCCCAACTCTCAAAACCTTATCCTGATCGAGATAAGGATTGAGCGTGGTGAGTTTTCCCTTTTTGTCAACTTTACCTATCTTAATTATGCTATCGATTTCCTCTTTGAAATGTTCACTTTGACACATTTTTAAACATGTAATTACAGCTTCATTAATTTCAGAAAATGTTAAACAACTATTTACTTTAGAATTACTCTCCGTACTCTTACGCTTCAGAAATCGTCTACAATACGCAATAACCCTAGTTAACCTTCTCAAGGAAGAAAATCTTGCCATGATGTCATTTTCTTCCTTTTCATTTATCATGACATTACACACAACAGCTGATTGTTTTTCCTCTATTCTTGTTGTAATCATTTCTCCTTTACTATAATCTACTGTTTTATTTCTTAGCCAACTAGGTCCTTGCTTCCACAAGTCGTGTTCAACACACTCGCTAGGCTTTACCCCTCGCGATGCGCAATCAGCGGGATTATCCCTAGATCTAACATGAGACCATTGATCTCGATCTGTCACGGTGAGAATTTCAGAAACTCGATTCCCAACAAATGTCTTCCAACGGCTGGGGTGGCTGCTCAACCAAGCGAGCACCACTGACGAGTCTGTCCAGGCATGAATATTTTCTTTTGAAATTCCCAAGGTCGCAGAAACTTCACGCAGAAGTTTTGAAAGCAACACCGCTCCACATAATTCCAAACGAGGTATGGTAACCTGTTTGACGGGAGCCACCTTGGTCTTGGATGCCACTAGACTGACATGTACATGGTCGTTGGAATCTATGGACCGAGTATATACCACAACTGCATAAGCAGTGTTAGAGGCGTCACAAAAACCTTGTAATTCAAGGTGCACCTCGCACCGACTAGTGTGTATCCATCTCGGTAGACGGAAACTTGACAGAATATGAAGGTTACTTCTGTATTCCAACCAGTCCTTCAACAGAGGATCAGGAAGCTCATCGTCCCATTCGATTCCCGAAAGCCACAAGCGTTGTATAAACACCTTGGCCGTTATTACCACTGGAGCTAACCAGCCAAGAGGATCGAACAGACGGGCGATGTCAGATACAACCTTTCGCTTAGTCACTGGAATTTGCAACGGCGGAAGGTTAACAGTATAGCAGAATTCATCCGTATTTCTATCCCAAGTTAGGCCCAAAATTTTCATAACTTTGTCTACCTTAAACTCTATACCTTCATTTGTCATTTCTTTTCCCTTTTGCATCCTAATTAACAACTCATCATTATTGCTTGACCATTTCTGTAATTGAAAACCACCGCGCCCGAGTAACTCGTTCATCTGGTAATAAATCAGTTCACCTTCAGCCACTGTTTCGCAACCGGATAGAAAATCGTCTACATAAAAATCGCTAAAGATACGATCTGCAACGAAAGGGAAATCTTTTCCTTCATCGCGAGCAAGCTGTTGTAAGGATCGATTAGCCAAATAAGGAGCTGAAGATACACCAAAAGTTACACGTAACAATCTCAGATGCTGCATTTCAGCACTTGAATCGTCACGCCACAAAATACGTTGATAATCAACGTCTTCTTCAGCAACCTTGATTTGACGATACATCTTAACGATGTCTGCTACTAAAGCTATGGGATGGCATCGCCATCTCATAATGGTATGACGCAAATCAGGTTGTAAAGTTGGGCCTACTAATAAATCATTATTCAATGACACTCCATTGTATTAAGAACAGGTAGCGTCAAAAACCACCCTAACCTTAGTAGTACACTTGTCATCACGTAATACAGCGTGATGCGGTAAATAAAATGCATTGTTCCGTAGACATGCTTGAGGAACCACTTCCGCATGTCCCATTTTGACATACTCCCCAATTACTGCGCTATATTGCAGTTTTAGTTCAGGATTAGATGCAAGTCTCCTTTCCAGCAGATGGAACCGTTTTCGAGCCATTAACTCAGAGTTATCATAAACACGACTCTGCCGTTTTGTTTTGAAAGGTAACTTGACTACATATCGTCCTTCTGCATCTCTCTTGGTCGTTTTGGAGTAGTAATCCTCACATTCCTACTCTTCTTTAGTGAAAATGACTTCATTAGATGCAGGTTCCGCTTCTAGCTCCCAAAATCTTTTCAAGAGTCCGTTACTATCAGTGCACTCGATTGCGTTATAGCACACTGGCCTTAAGTTCAACGGAGTACGAATCTCACCGGATAACATCCATCTAAGTTTAGTTTTTTGAGCTATTGGTGTTCCAGGAGAATCCTTGACCAAACCTTCTAATAAAACTTCACTGACTACTCGTGTGCCCAACAATAAATTGATTTTACCAGGAGTATCAAAAGTGGGGTCAGCTAGTTCTAATGGAGAGAGTGAGGGCAGTACCTGAACAATCTTCCTCTCAGGAAGTCGGGATGTGAGCCTGTTCAAAACATAAGCATCAACTGACAAAATAAAACTAGGATCTAAGCGTGAACGTAAATCAAACTTCACTGTCCACCTAGATGGCATCGAACCACCTTCACCATCGCCCAGTCTAAATATGTCAGTGTGAGCAGGTGTTTTCTTCAATCCGAGCAACTGTACTGTGGACTCCGTAATAAAGGAGACTGAGAACCCTGATCCATTAAGGCTCTTAAAACCATTGCAGTACCAGTCCTCGAATTGACATTGACCAAGGCAGTCGCTAACAAACCTTGATAGTTAACATCTGCGAAACAACAAACAGAATTGGAACTTTTGCTTGTTTGGGAAGAAGCGGCTGTCGCAACGGCCACCACGTTCCTACCTGCTGAACTATCAGATGCTTCAGCAGCAGTATTGGTTGTTTTGGGATGAAGTAGTGTATGGTGCCTCTTTTTACAATGTTTACATTTCGTGTTCAAACGGCATGTAAATACGGCATGGTTCTTACCTAGACAATTGTAACATAACTTACTGGCTCGAGCAAACTCGCGACGAGTGTCGCAATCTTGTTGTTCAAACTGTTTGCAATTACCTAACTTGTGATCTCCCGAACATAACACACAAGTTTGAGAAGCGACGTGAAAGGATTTTACATTTGGTTTGCGATTATTAGTAGTAGATTGGGTATAAACGGCAGGGTCCAAAAATTCCAGGGATCGAAATCTTGATTCTAAAAACTCCTGAAATTGAAGGAACGTAGCTAATTTGTCATTTGTGCTAATCTTTGCTTCCCATAATTTACGGGATTCGGTATCAAATTTTTCACTCACATAATATATGACAATCGAGTCCCAAGTACTTATGTCAATACCTATGGCCTCCAGACCATGCAAGCATTCGGTCGTAGTATCCAAAAGGTTTTTGATGGCAACTGATGATTCCTTTGTAATGACTGGTTGCTTTGAAAATCGTTTTATTATGCTTTGTGACAAAAATTGTTTGTTACTGTACCTTTTGGTTAATATCGACCAACACTTTAAGTAATTGCTAGCGGCTACTGGAGTGCTTCGCAACAATAGTTCCGCCTTACCCGACAAATGACTCTTCAAGTAATGAAGTTTCTGGACATCATCTAACTGTTTGTTATTATGAATAAGTGACAAAAATAAATCCCTAAACAAAATCCATTCAGTGTACAATCCTGAGAATTTCGGAATACTTATCTTTGGTAAATATACATTAGTAGACTCTGCCGACTCTTGAACACTACTGGTAGGCACAGTCGGTGCAAGAAGTGCTTTTAACTCTGACTTATATGTTATGTATATATCCTCTGTTTCACTGTATACGTCGGTTGAAAAATAAACACTTTTCTCCAAGTCAGAATCAGAAGCCTCCGCAATTATACTTCTATGCGTATCAGTAAATTCATTCCATTGTTTATCTAAAGCTTCAAGTCTAGTTGTTATGTATGTTTGAGTTAAGCGATCCTTTGGTGACTTTTTAAAATTACTTCTTGCTTTTTCAATGTTTCTTTTACAATTTACTTGTATTTTAACTAATTTTTCCATTGTAAATAAATCACAGTTCAAAGCAATTACGTAAGCTATCACTATACTACAAAAGCAAGCACTGAAAACAGAACAGTTAGATCACAAAAATAATACAAGTTGAAACACTAAACCGAAAATTTTTACAAGTGTTTAGGAATCAATACACATCGGACCAAAATCCGGCATAGGTTCCCCGTATGAACAAAATTAGCTTAACTATTCTAAGTCTAAAACTAGAACTAAATTTTTACAAGTATCTAAATATTTCTACTGCACTACGTTAAATATTCTAAGTTCAAGATTAAAGCAAATTTACTACAAGTTTCAAATATTTCTACTTCGCTACGATAAATTTTTCTAAGTCCAAATGTCACTACTGTTTATTAATTAAAGTTCACTTTACTCACAGTTTTGCATCTGTCAAACCCTTTTGTCACTTGTCACTGTCATCGATATCACTTCTCCGTTGTTCGTTATGCAAATCCAAATGCAGGTCCAAGTTTCAATGTATCATCGAAATGACTCTGACAACACCGTCCAATTGCAAGTTACTGGTGGTGCCCTCTGCCGTCGGAATTGATCACAATACCACTAGTCTTCAAACAATTTCATTAACCAGGTATCTTGACCACACATGGGTACTTTAACCAATAACAATATATGGCTATTCCAAATGAGCAAGTTGCCAATCAACTCAACTCTTCCGGTTCGAATGACCAAAATTATGTAAGGACGTATCCTCTAAAATCACCTTTATAATGAATTGTTGAAGTGAAACAACCATTACAAGCGAGTTCAAAATTTATTTTCTAAGGTTACATTATAAATAGCTTGCTGCCGATCTTAACACCGCCATTCACAATAATGTCAATATGTACTAAGCGCCATCTAGTGGCACATACGTGAACTAAAACTAAGACTTTTATATTCTTTGCGGCGGATCTTGTTAGCGCGATTCACAACAAATAAGATGAGCGCCATCTAGTGACACAGCTATTAATTAACGTTCAAACAATACACACGAAACAAACTTATTAATAAATATACAATACTTACATAAAATTAATTTAAAGTATACATGTATACTCATTAGTATTTGTTTCGCAGACTGTACATTTTACTTATTCTACACAACTTACATATTATTACCCGACTACGGCGAAGCAAAAGGAGGGTTATGATTTTGACAGGTTATATATGTATGTATGTAAGTTCATCTGTTCAATCATAGCTTCTCAAACAAAATAAATTTGAGATAAACATGTCATGTTTGGTATCATCTGAAAGGGCTTAATCAGCACATTTCAAATATGTATAAATTATACCAATGGCTTGTCATAAAATAATATAAATAAAAAATAAGTTTGAAACTAAAACCCGATTACTGAAAAATCACACTCTAAAAAGTATTAAACAAGAAAAATCTAGGATAGCCGTGGTCGTATGCCACTTTGTCTAACAAAACAATACATTTTAAGGAAACGTGGCACACGACCACCTGAGAGCGTGCTTTTCAATTGGTACTACGGCGAAGCCAAAGTAGGGTTATGATTTTGACAGGCTATGTATGTATGTATGTAGGTTCATCTGTTCCCTCATAGCTCCTGAACAACTTATTAGAACTGGTCAAATGAGGTATCATCAGAAGCGTCTGGGTCGTCCTCTGGTTAAGAGATTCGATCAATTTTCGTTTCTTTCGTTCGTTTATACATCGCGGTAGCCTAGTAGTATGGGTAATGGACTACTGAAACGAGTTCTCGGGTTCGATCCCAGGTTTTACCATAGCACACACCAATGACTTTTCGATATTTTTCGAAGTTATGTGTGTAGTTATCGCAGGTTTATAAGTGCCCAGTTAAAGGCAATAGGCTCGCCACTATTACTAAAATAGTTACTAAAATTACTACATTGGTTACTGAAATTGCTACGAAAATTACACCACTACTAAAATTACTACATTGGAACCTAAATATAAACTAGTGAAATGTGAGTGCTAGCACCTCTGCCTACCCATTCGGAGATATAGGCGTCAGTTTATGTATGTCATATTTATTTACTGTACCCATTTTTGACATTTATACAGAAACTACCTTAGGAGTGAAGATAAACGCACTAGACGATTCGGATTCTCCTTTTCTGAATGCGGTGACGAAATTCTTTGACCTGACCATCCTAAGAATGGTCCGTCTTTATCTGCAACCTGATTGGCTGTTCCGGTTTTTTCCCATATACAGTGACTATGTGAAGAGTATAAGCTATATCCACAACTTCACTGACGAGGTACCGATATGATTTGAGATACTTATATTATTGGTAGACGATTATATAAATTATACTGCAGTAATGAATGAATGAATGAATTTCTTTATTTATAGACACACAGAGGCTCAATATTTGTTAGTATTACCTACTTATGTCTATGTTAGTAAAAATTATAAAAATCTAAAAATCTACGTAGGCCATTCCTGCACCATCCCCCCGCTATGGTACAGCAATGATTTACATGGCGACTATCCAATCTTCTCGCGATCATGTTCAGGATGATGTTGCCGCCCCCGCGCACCATGCGCTTCAAGGACGCGCAACTCTTACGCATGGTTGCGTAAAAGCAGTCTACGCGGGCCTCTGTGAACATCCCTGATGCGCTACAGAAGCGCGGCAGCCCCAGCAGCACCCTGATCGCGTTATTATATTGCACACGAAGGGCGTTGTAAGGCTTTTGAGTATATCTAGCCCACAGGCTAGGCAGGCAGGCAGGCGGAAAAATGTACGCTATAGCTAAACATTCAGAACCTCAGTTTGATTGTCTTTGAGTACTGATCTTCGTTTAATAGGTATCAGATAAATCAAATCAAATCAAACTTTATTCCACAGAAAATGGTCACAATAACAGGTTATATAAAATTTAAATGTACAGAAAATTCTGTCGTATGGCGTTGAAATAATAATATTGCTGGATACAACACAATCTTAACTAATTAGGTACACTGTCATTAGGACTTCAGCCAGGAAAAAGATATGTGGCTAAATAATATATGCTAGGAATGTGACAGGAAATCCCTCCGTCTCCTCCACAAATCTATCTATCTACTATGAATTAAATACTGTCACCCAACCTCACCGTTATCCCAACCTCCGTTATCGTTAAGTCTGCTTATTGTAGGTATTTTATTTATGTCCACATTGTTAATTTTTCGCCCACTCTAGCCAGTTCTCCGTACGACATGCCTTAAATTCGGCATGTAGCCACGTTGACTTTGTTCTAATAATTGCTGATGCATTTAATGAATAATTAGATAACTTAGTTAAATTTCTCATGTATGTACGCAATTCAATACCTATATAGGTACTTAATACAAAATTAGGACATGCATAATGAACTTGCAAATGCAAATAATATGCAAATATTTGTTTTTTAATTTTATATACGTACATACTTAGTAATCCCGCAACCCATTGGAACCTATTACTGGGCTAAAAAGTAGCCCATATGTTATTTCCTATTATATTCTATCCTTGTACAAATTTCAACCAAATTGGTTCAGCCGTTTGAGCGTGATTGAATAACAATCATTGAAAAATGTGGTTTCGACGTGCGATCGTTCGAAACGTTTCTACAGCATGTACATGCTGATCTTCCACAACCATTGGCGATATCGAAATACACAAGTATTGAAAATTTTTAGGACTCCAAATACCCGTAAGGACTGCCATGGTTTTTCGTATGGCAACCGAAACCTCAATGCTCTCCGAAGCACGACCAGAGCAATGCAAAAAAACGCATTGTTTTTAATTGGGGCCTTATAATTGTCTTAATGGAGTTTTACTGTATACCTACTGTATTACATTTTGACTTGAAAAGATCATGCACACTAACCGATATATAGGATACCCCCGAATATACGCGAAGGGGTAGACCGGTTAGATAATATTGGTCCTCATTTTGCCAACTACATATCACTAGACAAAATTAGAAACTAAGATGTTCATGATTAAGTTTATGAGAAGATTAGAATGCGTCCTAAAGAGCTTGAAGTAGGTAATACTTTGAAAGCCTAGTTATTTGAGAAAAAGGAAACGCGAGTTCAAATAAATAAAATAAATAAATAAATATTCCACGACATTCTACACAACGCTATCTAGACCCATGGTAAGCATAGCTTAACTAGCTTGTGTTATGGGATCTAGAATGCGGATAAACATACTTGAATGTTAAATCTTAATCTCATTATCTTAGCACGGGTCCTGCTTTCAAATGATATCTACAAGTCCAGCTAAAGAATTCGAATGAAGGCGATGATGAGTAAAATACCAGTATCATAAAGATAGTCGAAGTGATGAACAGTATGAAAATGACAGAAATTGAAAAAAATTAAGTTGCAGTGCAGTGGGTCTAAAAAGGCCACATTGAGCGATTCTGCTAAAACTAGTAACTTTATGAATTTCCAGTAGATGTAATAGGTTCCTATAAAATTCGTTAATTGGTGACTAATATGAGACGAATCACGATAATTCATTTACTAAGCAGTTTCTAATTTCGTGTAAATATCGCCGCAAGACAAAATATTATCCTAGTATGATTCCAATAAAGTGACCTTTTTAGACATGCAGGGCGTAGGGTGTGGCTGAAATATATTTGAACTTTTAAGTTACCATTAATTGTTAAGATATTATTGTTATTACGGAAGGATTTGGTAGGGAAAAACTATATAGCTCGAGAAACCAGAGTCGCAACCCTGAACTTGTGGTCCAATCAATATATTATTGTAATAATTATTACTATATCTGTATTTCAAGGTAATACAAAAGAAGATGGAAGAAATGAAAAACAATAAGGCATCTGAAACGGTGGTAGAGCATGATTACGGTAAGTTTTTACAAACAAGTAAGTACTCGATCACTAAAATACAATAAAATAACCGCGGTACCCTAGTGGTATGGGTCCTAGAGCAATGGACTGCTGAAACGAGGTCTCGGGTTCGATCCCAGATTTTACCATGGCAGACACCAATGACTTTTCGATGCTTTTCCAAGATATGTGTGTATTTATCGCAGATTTATAAGTGCCCGGTTAATGGCATAAACTGGCTAAACGTGGGTGCTCCTCACCTCTACCTACCCCTTCGGGGATATAGGCGTGAGTTTATGTTATGTTAATAAAATAACCAAGTATGCTTTTGAATTGAAAATACTCAAGAGTAATAAGCTTTACATGACCAAAGGGCTGGCCTCTTTTTTGCACAACGGATTCGCATTGCCATCGAACGGGGCAATACCAATTGCTTAATGGGCACGTTACCAGTCAACATCGATGGGGACGAATTTTGCAACGCGACGCACTATGGTCACGCTCCATACAACGGCATCTCAAAAAATGGTTTTAGCGAAAATACTTAGGTTATTTGATTTCTTTTGACAAAAATCAAAAGATTACCTTTTGATTTTTGTCTGACTGACCAATTAATTCCGATATTATTTTTAATTTCTCTTTATTATATAATAGGTAAAATGAGTTGCTGAAGTACAATTAGTCCAAAAATTGTTTCGATTAAATTACTCATACACCCATTTCAAAGGAGTGTGTGAGTGAAAAACTTTTCATTCAGAACTATGTATAGGTATGTATTACATGTTTTAAGAAAACTCAAGTAGTTGAATACAATATAATTACAAAAATATGTATTTTGCATAAGTCAATAGGTATTCTTGTTTGAAGATGCCTCTCTGTTTCTGTGTTGTTTTTTATTTTCAAATGGACATTTGAAGTTTATCGCTGTTTGCCACAATCTTGTTATTTATCTCATTCAAAAAAATTATTACTATACCGAAAGACATATACACGTCAGTTTTTGCCGTTTTATTGTCAGACCAGAAAATGTGAGACGAAGTCGAATTTTCAGTTTTGTTTACCATTATTTCAATAGTACCTACAAATTAAACACAATAAATAATATCTATTCATGGCATGTGATAATTTAAGCCATGATAAAAACAACATGGTTAATGTCGTGGCAGGAACTTATATGATGATTGTATGTCACGTTCCTCGGCGGCGGCCTTGTTCCTCAGTACACTTTTAATATTCGTGAAGTCAACACGGAGTGGAGACACTCAAAGTAAGTAATATCGCATGGTGTTAAATATAGTTCGCTCGACGCGCTCAAACTTGAGTGTCCTCGTGTCCCTTGGTCGTCTAGATCGAGACGACTGATACTTCAGTCGTGGACAACTATCGTAATCCAAACTGCAAACTGCGTCTCGTCATTTCAAACGACAACTGCTGCCTCCGGTGAGTAGACGCTCTCTATTGGTTTGAGACGATGTGACGGTCGTTTCATTCGACACGACTGTCATCGTCCGATTTCGAGCGGTCGTCGCCTCAATACAAATAACGTCTATTGCCTCAGTTGAAATGGAACTCTCACCAAATTAGATGACCTTCGACCCCTGCGAGACGACGCGGGCGACCATCGACGTCTCAGTGACAGTCGCCCGGGACGGTGGCCATGAAGCTTTTTACCTAAAACTATTACGTTACTCATGCTAAAATCACTCTCATCATTCTTTTTTAATGAGGAATTTCGTAATTATCTACAGTTATAGCAGAAATAACGTCTATGGGTGCCTTAGCAGAAGGTAACGGAGATAGTTTATTTTTTTTTTTTTTTTTTTTTTTTTTTTATTTATTTACAAGATATCCAACAGCAATTTCAACTTATATAACTAAAACAGTAAATAACACAGTATTTGTTGGCCAATAACAGGATATCATAAGTAACATTTTAATTGAACCGTTGAAAACAGTTGTGAACAGATAACTTAGCTAATGATATATGGATTACATTATACATATATATTTATATATATGCGTGTACATATTTATATAATATAAATAAAATGATAAGATCATAAATAAATATTGAAACATACTAAAAAAATAAATAAATAAGTGTTTGTATTAGTTGTAATGATTTAAGTTAACATAAATACTCAATGTTTATTGTTTTTTTGATATTGATTCTATTATCTCTTTTTTGAAGCTTTTTTTAGACCGGTCGTAAATATCTATATTGCTGAAATTGTTGTTATAGTATTTGCTAACTCGTGAGATGTATTCATTTCTTCCATAATTAGTTTTGCTACGAGGTACGTGAAAGACATCGTGAAGTTCATGTCGGGGGGCTCGCCGGGGTACTATTAGAGACGTAAGCGATAGTAGATCGGGACAGTCGATGTTGGAATTGACTATGTCGTGGAGAAAAGACATGTCCAGCATGATGCGCCTGTTTTCCAGAGCGTCGATTCGATGATGTTTACAAGCTTCCTCATAGGTTGGGAATTCTATTTTCTTTCTGAAGTTAAGATGTTTGATAAATTTCTTTTGTATTCGTTCGATGCTCTTTATGTAAACCGTATATTGTGGGTTCCAGATGATACTTGCAAACTCAAGGATGCTGCGAACGTACGCGTAGTATGCCATCTTAATACATGAGATGTCATTAAATGGTTTGCACACCCGAAACACGAAACCCAGGTTTCTATAAGCCTTATTAACAGCTGTATCTATATGCTTCCTGAATAACATTTTGCTGTCCAAGTATACACCGAGATCTCGAACATCATTAACACGTGTAATTGAATGGTCGTTAATTTTATAGTTATAAAGAATTGGTTTAGGTTTGCGAGTATACGTTATTACGACGCACTTGTCTATGTTTACATTTATTCTATTGCGTTTATAATATTCGAATAAGCGGTCCACATCTGATTGTATTTTTTGGCAATCTTCGACTGTATTAATTTTCAGAAATATTTTTTTGTCATCCGCATATAGTAGATGTTTCGAGTGTTCAAAACATTCATGAATATCGTATAAGTAAGCGTTGTAGAGTAAAGGCCCTAAATGAGATCCCTGAGGAACTCCTGAGGGGATATTTATAAAGTTAGACTTGTGTCCACCCACGATAACAGCCTGTCTTCTTTTATATATATATGATTTGACCCATCGAAATAGGTCGCCCTGAATGCCCAGCTTGCGTAATTTATTAAGGAGGATGACGTGATCAACACGGTCAAAAGCTTTTTCAAAGTCCGTGTGGATCACGTCAACCTGAGCAGGTTGCTCCATACTGTGTAGAACGTAGTTAGTGAAGCTACAAAGATTGGTGCAAACTGACCTACGCCGCAGGAAGCCATGTTGTTGTTCACCGACATTAGAGGCGATCGTGGGATAAATGGAGTCGTAGACTATTCGTTCGAAAATCTTGGAAATACCATTGAGAATGGATATTGGCCTATAGTTTTGAATTATAGTTTTAGAGTCTTTCTTATGGATCGGCACGATATGAGCTTCTTTCCACCTATCGGGGAACATTCCACTCGTAACAGAGCGATTGAATAGTATGGCGAGTGGTTTGCAGATGCTGTCGTGACACCTTTTAAGGAAAATTGCAGGTATGCCATCGCTGCCTGCACCCTTGTTAATATTTAGATTCTTTAAATATTTTGAGAGTATGTCCGGAGTTACAACTATGGTGTTAATATAGCCGCTATCACCCCTGGGAGCTTCTGTCAGTTCTTCGTAATGTGGATAATTAGTTGCTGGGGTGGTAAATACGCTTTGGAAGAAGGCATTGAAAGCCTGAGTAATGTCTTCTCCGTTATCAAATGTCCCATGTCCGTCAGTCATTGTGTTCGGGTAACCTGTATTGCCACATTTACCACGCATAGTGTGTATGAAGCTCCAAAGCAGTTTAGGATTTTGCTTAATGTTTGATTGTGAAGTTTTAATGAAGTTATCGTAACATATGTCTTGTAATACTTTTTGTCTGGCGCGCAAGAGTGAGAATTCGTCATAGTCTCTATTATTGCTAAACTTTTTCCATCTAGAATGGACCTTAGTTTTTTGTTTAATTAATTTAATTAGAGAAGGTGTGTACCATACGGGGTAATTTTGTCCGGCCGTGGTGTGTGATACTGGTACGTGTAATTTAATTATCTCATTAATGTGTTCGTAAAAAACGGCGACGGCTTCATCGACTGTGCCTTGCTTGAGAAGATAATCCCAATCGATTTTGTCAATGTCTGAATTAATAACGTTATAATCTGCTTTCCAGAATCTTAACCTAGGAGAGGTTGTCTTATTTAAAGTCGGTAAGAATATGTCCTCTGTTTCAATGTCCATCGTCGTGTGACTCGGGTCCTCCTTGACAAGTGGGTGTAATGATTTGTTCACCGATAAGAAGAAATTAGCGAACATCAGATCGATCGTGTGGTCATAATTGTTGGTGAAAAAATTGTATTGGTTAAGGTTCAGTAAACTGCAGGTGTTGATAAGATCAGTCGCGGCCAGCTGAACTTCAATTAGGCCCTCGCGTTCAACAGTGGCAAGAGCTGGAGACCATTTTATGCAGGGCAAATTGAAGTCGCCTGTTAGCATAATAAGGTCGTTGGGACAAGAAGCAGCGACATGTGATATCGAGTCTATAATGTTTTGTATGTTTGCAGGTTGACAGCTATACCCACCCACGACATAGGCAACGCATATGTGTAAATCTCCCGTAAGTCCGCCGATTGAACGCTTGGGAATGGTAACCCACAGATATTCTGAAGTAGGACTACCCCACTCCGGACGCGAAGTAGCCGCTAGAGTTTTCTTTGTGCAGATCATAACGCCCCCTCCCGAAGTAGTCGTTAGCCTATCGTTCCGAAAAACCTCATACCTATGGTCACAAATCTCTGAATTCAAAATACCTGGGTGCAGCCAGGTTTCAGTAATCAAAAGAATGTCTATATCATTGTTTAAAATATTTCTATAAAATTGTAAGGTTTTTGTTCTTAGACCTCTCACATTCTGATAGTATAATTTGAGCTTAATTAGGAGAGAAAAAAGAAACCGAGTAACTTATTCTGTATGTGTTCATAATGAGGTTGTCATTGAGAATGTGAGGGATCGTAATAATAACAATATTATTAATGACACTAACATGCGCCTGACCTTCATCTTCAGTGTGCCAGAGATGTTCATGTTGTGAGTGAGTGTGTAATGAATTATTAAAAAAAAACTCGTCCAGGTGGGCTGTCGACAACAGATAATGATAATTGTGCCAGCTAGTACATATATAGATTGTTGTCTTTCGTATGTATGAATAAGTGTTGTAGTTTAGAGATAACGTTAAATATATGTTAGGAGATAAATGTATACATATGGAAATAAAGAGTAACAGATAATTATTCTTAATTACTAAAATAACATTAGTAAAGCGATATTTAACTATGAATTTAAATACAGAAATAAGTTTTCTGTCAGACAATTGAACATTATAATTATAATTAATGCATGAGGTAACACTCTCACTTTTCACGCAGCATTCTAAGAAAGTCAAGATTAGTCACACGTATAGCTGGAGTGTCAATATCCTTCCGAAGGTAGATCCGCCCATATTTGACCCATATGAATTTATATCCTTTATCCTTTGCGAGCTCTCTGGCAGCGCTGTGTAATTTTTTATTATCGGGAGAAAGATGTTCGTTCACATAAATTTGGCACGTGTCACCCGTGATGCCGATGTGCTTAGAGCTGAGTTTGTCGTTGGGGTGTTGTTTGTTATAGCGATGACACGCCGATAACACATCATCACGGAGTCGAGAAGAGCCAAGTGTGACTACTATATTTCGTGATCTCTTTGAGGTGGTATCGATTTTGGCTACACGTCTGCAAGCCTTGATTTCAGTCACAGGGATGTTGACATTCACCAATTCGCAGAGCTTATTAAAAGTGTTAAACAGATTTTCATTATTTATCTCCGGGACAGACTGTATCTCAATGTTGCATGCACGTGACCGTTTTTCTATGTTATTAATTTGGGTGCGTAGTTCTGTGTTATCCTTCTCTAGTTTACATTGTCTTTCTTCCAGTGTTTTAATTGCCACATCCCTTTCCTCAACTTTTGACTTTAAATTAGCCACCTCGCCCATGATAAAGTCAGTGGTTGAGGTGAAGTCGTCTTTGATATGTTTTACGGCGGAATTAATTTCTGCTGAGATCATGGATTTGACGTCATCCCTCCAAGCCGCGCGTAAGTCTTTCATTATGGATGAACCCGGCGATAACTTCGAATCTAGAAGCGAGCTGATGTCGCTAAGAGTTAGAGCAGGTCCATGTTCGTTAGGTAACTTGACATTAGCACTTCTTTCATTGGGTTTGGAGAAACTATTATCGACTTTTGGTGATCCAACTGGTGTGTTGTCGCCTCGATTTCTATTAGTTACATTGATGCACGAAGGACATCTAATTTTGGATCGCTGTTCCGGCTTTAGAAAGTTAGGATCAGTGTCTGGGTTGATGTTTAGACATAGTGAGCAAAAGTGTGACTTACATGCATTGCATCTCAAGTAGCCATTCTCTCTCAGTGTGGCGGAGCAACCTGAACACTTATTCATTCTTCAACAAACGTTTGCAATCACACTGTTGAATGCCGGAATCGTAGTACACGTATTGATTGGCCGTGATACGCGGTGATGTATTCTGTAGGCGCGTAGCAGTCTTAGCAGGCGGCGTAGCTCTAGTGACGTTGTTGCGTAGCAGTCGTGGCATGCGGCGTAGCACTAGTGACGTTGTTGTAGCAAGGTGTTTGAATATTTCGCCGCCTGACGCACACAGCTCGTTGGCTCAACGGCAGCGCGCTCGACTTAACAAGACGAACGCCGGAAGGTCCGAGATCGATCCCCGCTGATTTTATTTGCGTTAATTTCTTGTTTGGCAGGTGATAGGGACGCCGCTATACAATCTTCAAGATGGCGCAGGCTTCTTATGGTCTTTAACACAAGTTAGTAAGAGAGGTACCGATTAATAACCGATCGTAAAGAGTTGAATTTAAGATTAATGAATTTAAAAAATAAATAAATAAATTCAAAAGCCGCAGCAAACCGAACACACAACCGCTCGCAACGATTCGCAACGGAGGTTATCTGCGGTTATTTCCTCCATGCACATTTTCAAGGTGATTGGAGGGATATGAAAGTTAACTTAACTTTTGAAGAACTGTTTGGGGGTTCCCAGCTGCCAATAGCAATGGAAATAAAACTTAGATTCGCCATCCTGTTAGTGGATCTGGCACGTGCCTTCAGTCCTTCTACAACAAGGCTATTGAAAATGCCTCTGGGCAGAGATGCTATTTTATTTTTAAAATTAACATATATACCTATTTTATGAAATGTAAAACAGTTATGGAATCGATAGACGGTCGACGTTGGTCAAGTAAGTTGACTGTAAGTTATGCCGAGTTTATCTTACATTTCAGTGTTCAGAAACACACTTTCGCCAGTTGCGCTGTCGAATAGATAAACTACGGTTAAAAGTACCTGACAAACCGGCATAGTCTACTAGCAGCTACGAAACCTTCTACGAATGAACAAAGGTTGACCGAGACTCCGATAGAAGTACATTATAGTCAATCAAAACGTACATCATACACAAACGTGACAAGTCCGCTCACTCGTTCTGAAGCTTATCCGGCCCAACACAAGGTAGCAGCGAACATCTACTCGCCTCGAGAATAAACCAACAGATGCTGCTCTTTAACAAGATGCTTGGTATGCAATACGAGCATTGATGCAATATCAACAAACGAGTGTTACGCTGCCCACACAGCACTCCTGCGAAAAAGATCCCAATCAATCATTTGAGTCACTTCCAGATAGAAGGATGAGAAAGAGGACTGGCCAAGAGACTTTGAGCTCTGCCTATTTGCCTACAACTCGTCAAAACAAAATAACTGATCTACGAGGACGAATTGCCGATGCGCAGAGGGAATTAGCCGTATTAGCAGAAGAGAAAAATGCTGATGACATCACTGCTTTTGATTTTACACCAGTCATCACAAAAGCTGAGCCTAAGGTAGCACGAGCAGATCCATTGGCTGTGACGCAATGATTGAGTTGCCAGAAGTTGGGAGAAAATAAACTCTTAAAACTTAAATATTAGACATGATTCATCAAACTTAACCGTGTAAACGCATAAAATTATATAAATTCATCAATCAGCAACTGGCAAAATACAGAGTTTGGACCGTGGACCTTTTCAACAGTGATGTTTTGGTACGAATTGTGACCACACAGGTAATGTCATCCTTACCGGGATCCTCTCAGCATCATCTTTTCATATCATACTTATTCACGCACAAGTTATACATTACACTGAACAATGTAGATGATTTATTCCAAGTTACTACAAGTGCATCTATGGACTTAACATAACATAACATAAACTCACGCCTATATTCCCGAAGGGGTAGGCAGAGGTGCTAATAACCACATTTCGCCACTTTATGTTTAGGTCTATTGCCATTAATCGGGCACTTATAAACCTGCAATAAATACACACATAACTTCGAAAAGCATCGAAAAGTAATTGGTGTGTGCCATGGTAAACTTGGGATCGAACCCGAGACCTCGTCTCAGCAGTCCATTACCCATACCACTACACTACATCCTTCACGAGCAAGTAATGCTCGTGAAGGAGGAGGCTCGACGGGAGCGGCAGCGGGAGCGACGAAGGATCGCAAGACTAGCTGCCCGCGTACGAAGGCAACTCGGGCGTTGGAGGTCGATGAACGACCTCCGCCCCCCATGAGCGCCGGCCTGGGGGTGACAGGTGGAGCCGCCTGTCACCCTGGCAGAAGCAGGCCGCGGCGGTGGCGCGCCTGGCGCGCCTCCCCGTTTCCGGACGAGTTGGGGACTCTGTAGTCCCCATACCCGAGAAGAGGGCCAGATCGTGAGAGATGGCCCTGAGTCGGTCGGGGTGCGAGGGATATGCCTGTCAACCTCACCTTCGGCAACCAAAGCGACCCACAGGCGGCGTGCGTTTTAGTCGGTTCGAGTCCGACATAACCTCCTCCACCGGCTCCGGTGGGGAGGTATCCGCGGGGATTTTGCGCACGTAAAAACTAAAAAGTATAGCATATTAAGGAAATTGGCAGGTCAGCTAGCATAGCATAAAATGAATTGTGTCGTTAAGTAAACACCTTCCTACACAATAAAACATACCAATTTGATTGAGTAAAAAATTTCTCAGCGCATGTTCATAGCGCAGTTTCCGCAATTGTAGAAGACGGGGAAATTGGTCCTGGTTCGAAAAGGCGCCCGGTGGAGTCTCATTCGCCTACCGATGCGTGTCGGTAGCCATAATGTTGCTTCACGTGGAGTGCAAACTCTTCAAAATAGTTATAAAGAAGCACCTCATTGAGTACCTCTCCAGAGTAATTAATTGTTTATAATTGAGGAAGACGGATATATAATTTGGAATACCTTAATAATATTCTCTCGGCCAAAAGAGTGAAATCAATAGAAATTTATTTCCCTTTTCATATGTCCTCCAGCGTCCGGTCGAGTGCTGCCAGCAGATACTGGCGTAATATGCTCAATATGGGGAGGACTCCACCGAGATCCTAAATATTGGGGTCCAGATGCTGAAGAATTCCACCCTGATAGATTTCTACCTGATCGATGGAATTTGGAATACCCTTGTAGTTACATCCCATTCAGTTACGGTCAAAGAAATTGTGTTGGTACGTATTTTATTTTATGTGAATAATATGTGTTTATATCGTCCATAGATGCCGTAATGTAAACCGCGGTAGCCTAGTGGTATGGGTAATGGACTGCTGAGACGAGGTCTCGGGTTCGATCCCAAGTTTACCATGGCACACACCAATGACTTTTCGATGCTTTTCGAAGTTATGTGTGTATTTATTGCAGGTTTATAAGTGCCCGATTAATGGCAATAGACCTAAACATAAAGTGGCGAAATGTGGTTATTAGCACCTCTGCCTACCCCTTCGGGAATATAGGCGTGAGTTTATGTTATGTTATGTTAAGTCCATAGATGCACTTGTAGTAACTTGGAATAAATCATCTACATTGTTCAGTGTAATGTATAACTTGTGCGTGAATAAGTATGATATTATATCCATGTCGGGGCGGGCGGTTTCACTTATTTTGGTAAGCAATCGAACTTAAAACTTATTGCTCGGTTTTACACATCCGAGGCTCAGGCACTCAGCTAAAAGTTAGTATGATTGTTCAAAACACCATTATAAATAAAATCTAAATATTCGTTATCGATTCCATTTCTGGATTTTTTACTCGGGGCTAAAGGTCACGCAAATGCGATTTTTTCGCGATTTTCACCTAGGGCATGGAGCGGGAGTGCGGTGATACTGTTCTTCAAAAAAAGGAGATAAGACCTTGCTGAAGAACTACAGGCCCATCTCACTCCTGAGTCATGTCTACAAGCTGTTCTCGAGAGTCGTCACAAATCGTCTTGCGGGTAAGCTTGACGAGTTCCAACCACCGGAACAAGCCGGGTTTCAAAAAGGTTATAGCACCGTGCACCACATCCATACTGTTCGGCAGATTGTAGAAAAGGCCCTAGAATACAATCAGCCGCTGTGTATGGCGTTTGTGGACTACGAAAAAGCCTTCGATTCCATCGAAACCTGGGCAGTTCTGGATGCCCTGCAGCGGTGTCGTGTCGATTGGCGATACATCGAGGTGCTGAGATGCTTGTATGTCACTGTCACAATGTCCGTCCAGCTTCAAGACCAGAAGACGAAACCTATTAGCCTCCAACGTGGAGTGAGACAGGGAGATGTTATATCCCCAAACTATTCACCAACGCGTTGGAAGACGTCTTCAAAACTCTGGATTGGACTGGGCGGGGTATAAACATTAACGGTGAGTACATCTCACATCTTCGGTTCACCGACGACATCGTCATAGTAGCGGAATCGTTGGAACAACTGGGCGAAATGCTGCATAGCCTAGATGGAGCTTCTCGACGCGTCGGCCTCGATGTAAACTTGGATTTTTTTTTTTTTTTTTTTTTTTCATTATGATGTACTCGTTGTTAAACGATTACTCATACAATTACAATCTAGACCTTGAGGCTAATAAGTAATTTAAATTTAACTTAATTTACTAACACTTACAAGTTAAGAATGTATCCATTGACACTTATCTTATAGTCTCTATTGAAATTAAAAGACACTTTGTTCTTGTGTTCTTTAAACGTAGCACTCACTGTACTTAGTTACACTGACTTTACTAAAGTAACTCAAAAGGTTTAGTTCTTTTTAGTCTTCTCACTATGTCCGTGGTATCAAGTAGCTGAATAGCCTCGACGTTCACATGATGAAGAAGCCTTTGTTCGTGTGCTTCAGCGTGTTTCTTTATAACATCAGTTACAAGATCCACTCCAAGGTCTCGGTGGATGTCCTCATTTCTGACGTACCAGGGAGCATTTACTATAGTCCGAAGTACCTTATTTTGGAATCTTTGTATGATTTCAACGTTAGTCCGTCTTGTACATCCCCAAAGTTGAATGCCGTATGTCCATACAGGCATGAGTACTTGCTTGTATAAAAGTACTTTGTTATACACTGACAAGGTGGAATGTCTGCCAAGTAGCCAGTACATATTTTTATAACGTATGTCTAGCGCCTGTCGTTTCTTTTTGACATGAGCCTTCCAGCGAAGTTTTGCATCTAGCGTCATGCCCAAGTATTTTGCCGTATTTTCGTATGGTATTACACGATTATTAATGTATACTGATGTATGTTCAGCTCTTTGGTTTGTGAAATCAATATGTGTCGATTTTGACTCATTTAGTTTGATTTTCCATTTTTTTGTCCAGTCGGTGATGGCATTGACGGCAATTTGTACCTTCTCCACTGCTTCTTTGTGATTGACACCCATAGCCATGATAGCTGTGTCGTCTGCAAATGTAGCTATGACGCTGTTGTTTGTTTCAGGGATATCGCAGGTATACAATAGGTACAGGATAGGTCCAAGAACACTTCCTTGCGGTACACCAGCTTTTATTTGTTTGATATCTGAATAAGCATCTTCATGTCTCACTCTAAATGTCCTCTTAGTTAAATAGGATTCTAAAATGTCCACAAATTGTTTAGGGATAATTTTACCTAATTTATATATAAGACCTCTATGCCATACTTTATCAAATGCCTGAGCTACATCCAGAAATACTGTAGAACAAACTTTCTTTTCTTCTAATGTTTTTTCGATAATATTGGTTATTCTGTGTATTTGGTCTATTGTGGAGTGTTTTTCTCTGAAACCGAATTGGTAGTTAGGAATCAGTTCTTTATCTTCAATAATAACTTTTAGACGCCTGAGTAGTAGTTTTTCGAACAATTTTGCTATAATTGGCAAGAGTGATATGGGTCTGTATGATGTAACTTCATGAGGTGGTTTTCCTGGTTTAGGTATCATGATAACTTCAGCAACTTTCCATATACTAGGCACATGTTTTAATCTAAATGTGGCATTGATGAGTGTTGTAAGCTTTACAATTGCTTTACGTGGGAGATTTTGTAGGAGTTCTCCAGTGATTAGGTCGTATCCCGGTGATTTCCTTTTAGCCAAATTTTTGATCATGTTTTTAACTTCTTTTGGGGTAACAAGTTTTATTTCTAAGTTGTCATACTGCGTCACGTCCAGTGCTATACTTTCAGAGCTTTCCTCGCTGTTCGTTTGAAAAATTTGCTCGAGATGTTCTGCAAATACAGTTGCTTTCTGTTCATTATTTATGGCCCAATTGCCATCTATTTTTTGAATAGGCGAAATGTGAGTGATGTTCTTTTTTAAGCTTTTAGTGGCTTTCCATAGTGAGTAATCAGAAGTGCCATTACTTGATAGTTGACTAAGGTAATTATTTGTTGTCTCGTCGTGAAAATCCTGAATTGCTCTACTTAATCTTTTTGTGAGTTTATTTAGCAGAGTTTTATCAGGTGGATATCTACATTGTTGCCACTTTTGCCTCTGGATTCGCTTTATGGCTATAAGATTTCTAATTTCCACTGGATATGTTTGAGTTGCAACTCTTCTTTTCATTTCAGGTGTATTTCGCCAAGCGCAACGTTGGATGTCCGTAATAAACTTTGCAACTTCGTCATCTACTTGCTGTTTGTCTTTAAGGGATACTTTGAGGTCTATACAGCAGTCTAAATCAAATTGAAAGCTCTCCCAGTCAGTGTATTTGTTCACTAAGGTTGGACTGCTTTCTTTTTGTATAATTGTCTCGCTTAGAGTTAAGATGATGGGTGAATGATCGGAATGCATGTCATAGCCTTCTTCTATATTAAGGTATGCAGCTGATAGATTCTTATAAATAAAGAAGTCTATCAAATCTGGTTTTCTTCCAATATCGGTAGGCCAATAAGTGGGTTTCCCCGTTGAAATCACATTGCACTTGATTTCTCTGATAGCACATAGCAATTCCTTACCCTTGGTATTAGTTAGTCTAGACCCCCAAAAAGTGTTCTTTGCGTTAAAATCACCTCCAAATATGAATGTGTTTCCTAGAGCTTTCAACATATTACTGTACTGCTCTGTTTTCAGCGCATACTTGGGTGGAATATATACAGCTGATATAGTAATATCATGAAGTTTGGTTCGGATTACAACAGCTACAGTTTGTACAAATTGTTCTTCACATTTATGTTTTAAATAATGGTAGATTTTTTCTTTAATAATGATGGCACTGCCACCACTCGCAGTGTTGTTGGGATGCAGTGCATGATATATGTTATAGCCTTTAATATGAATAAAAGATTCTCTTGTAAAGTGAGATTCTGATATGAGGCATACATCAATTTGCTTTGTTGTTAAGACTGCTTGCAACTCGTTTCGATGCTTAAGGAGACCGTTTGCATTCCACGTCATAATTTTTAGTACGTTTTTCATTTTTGGATGTATTGAAAAGGTAATTGTTTGTTCTCAATGTTTCTTAACCTTTGGTCAAAGGAAGTCAACATGCTTAAAATTCTACTAATATTTTCGTCTGTAGTAGTGTTATCAGAATTCGGGGACACCGTTGGCTGTGACAGTGACTGCGTTGCTTTTGTCATTTGCGCAAAAGACACACTACTTGTTACCTTTTTATGAGTAGAACGGGGTGGTTGTTGTCTCTCAGCAGCAGGGGCCGGGATATTAGGCGTAGCAACTTTTCTTTTGGAGGCTTTATTTTTCAATTGCTGTAGTTCTTTAGCTACAATACACCCTCTGTAATTAGCCGGGTGAGGCTCGCCACAGTGCACACATTTAGGTTTTGTAGCTATTGATTTTGTACAGTCCTTGGTGAGGTGTTTGCCAGTGCACTTCACACACCTTGGTTCCTTTGAACAGTATTTTTGGGTATGACCATATGCTTGACACCTTTTGCATTGTGGGATTAATTTAGATGTTTTTAAAGGCTGCACATCTACCTTACAGCCAAGTATGGCCTTAATGCCATAGATGTGGTTAATGTCTTCATCTTTTTGGAATGATAACATAAACATGTTAAGAGGTTCCTTGGTCCTCCAGCTTAGTTTATTGACAGCTTCCTGAATTTTATAGCCTTTAGCATTCAGGTCTTCTACTATTCTGTTTGGCAGACACGACGAGTGCAGGTTTTTGACCATAACTCGTATTGGTCTGTCTTGTTTATTCTCATACGAGTGCCAGAGACAGTTATTTTGCAACAATAATTTCGTTACAGTTCTGTATGAGTCTTCATCCTTGGCGTTTATTTTAACGGTTTCCCCGTTCATCATCTTTACGATGAATGAATCCCCGTTTAGACTGGTCAAAAGAAGGTCGTAGAACTGTTGGTAGTTCCTGATTTTTTCGACTATGATTGGTGGAGGTTGTGGTACCCTTTTTTCTTTTGGTTTCTCGGGTTTTGTGCCATCCTGAGATTTTTTTAAGCTTCCTCCTTGTGAAGGAGGAGATAGTGAAATGTTTAATTTCCGTTTCTTCCTACTTTTTTGTCTTACCCACTCTGTTTCTCGGGCAAGTTCCTCATCATCAGTCCCATATTCGACTGCCTCTTGTGGTTTGTTATTCGTTAATTGTTCCTTCTCTAAAGGAACATTCTTTTGTTCCTGAATCAGTTTCAGCTGTTGTTGAAGTGATTCTATCTGACTACTGAGGTCTTTTACTAGTTTTTGTAGTTCGAGGCGTTCATTCTGTTCCTCTTTGTATCGGGTGTACAACTGATGCTCGAGTTCAGTTTTGAGAACTACTTTGCTTGGTGAACCCATAATTGAGTACAAGTTATAATTTTAAAAACTATAACTTACCATTTGTTTGCACAATTACACATGATTCACTTAAGGCGGTATGTAGGTCATCGCGGCGACTGTGTCGTCAAGACGCGCCGGAATGGGCTGCTGCGTCAACAGTTTTACACGAGCGCGAACTTGTGCAAGAGCGTATATGACGCGACCGTTCTCGTTAGAAGTCAACTGACCACTGAAACACAGTAAACTTGGATAAAACCAAAATTATGTTCAACGAACATGTTGCACCGAGACTGATTGCCATCGAAGGGGCGACACTCGAAGTTTTTCAAAAATATAACTACCTGGGGCAGGTTATCCAGCTCGGTAAAAACATCTTCGAGAAAGAACTAACCAGAAGGATCCAACTGGGTTGGGCAGCATTTCGCAAACTAAGTACGTCGAGTTTTCTCTTCACCCCTACCGCAATGCCTCAAAACAAAGGTCTTTGAACAGTGCGTCCTACCTGTTATGACTTACGGTGCCGAAACGTGGACACTTACAGTGGGGCTGGTCCATAGCTTAAAAGTCGCGCAGCGGGCTATGGAGCGAGCTATGCTTGGAGTTTCTCTGAAGGATAAAATTTGGAACGAGGTTATCCGATAGAGAACCAAAGTTACCGACATAGGCCACAGAATAAGCAAGTTGAAGTGGCAGTGGGCTGGCTACGTTTGCCGAAGGACCGATGACCGTTGGAGCAAACGAGTCCTAGAGTGCAGACCGCGAGAAGGTAAACGAAAGGTAGGACGCCCCCTAGCCAGATGGACGGACGACCTGAAAAAGGTGGCTGGGACAGACTGGATGCGGAAGGCGGAGGATCGGAGAAAATGGCGCACATTGGGAGAGGCCTATGTCCAGCAGTGGACTGCAGTGGGCTGATTGATTGATTGATTTCAGCAAAACGGTAAATATTATCATAAAAAGTTATGAGAGAAAGTTAAAGATCATGCAATAATCTATGAAACTTGAATTAGTAATTTGATTTTGGAGTACTTCCCATTGAGCTAGAATCATGACAGAGCAGAATCGAGATCTTATAGTACAAATATTGGGAATAGTACGAAAACCGTAGGTAATATTTAACTGCACGGTGCCACATCGTAGGACTGCTACTGTTGCACGCTTAGCGCGATATTTTAATAATAAAAAAACACGCTTTAAAAGTATTAAACAAGAAAATATCAAGCATAGCCGTGGTCGTATGCCACTTTTTCATACAATGTATTGTTTTGTTAGACTAAGTGGCATGCGACCACGGCTATCCTTGATATTTTCTTGTTTAATACTTTTTAAAGTGTGTTTTTTCAGTAGTCGGGTTTTAGTTTTAACTTAATTTTTATTTATATTATTTTGGGGCAAGCACCGCTATAATTTATAAATATTTTTAATGTGTTAATTAAGCCAATGTTTCACTTAACAATATTATCTCTTATCCCCTTTTAGATGATACCAAACACGTTATATTATGTCAAGTTCATTTTTTAACACAGTACTTTATGAACGCTGGAGGGCGCTACATCACTAAATCTAGTGATACGTCATATAGCCTATAACCAGCGGACGGCCAGGACGCTTCTAATGATACCTCATTTGTCCAGTTCTAAAACGTAATTCAGGAGCTATGAGGGAACAGATGAACCTACTTACATACATAGCCTGTCAAAAATCATCACCCTCCTTTTGCTTCGCCATAGTCGGTTAAAAACTGCTGAAAAACGCGAAATATCCCTTTAGTTACCTTTGACCCCGAGTAAAAAATACAGGAATTGGATCAAAGAAGACTTTTTAGATTGCATTTATGAACAATCCTACCTATTTTGAGCTGGATGGGTTGTAAATTATTGTAACTTCAGATGTGTAAATTTACTGGACTATACTACTCGTAATCGTGTCCTGTTGCTGCATTGTATATACAGGGTGTATTTTTGAAACGGGGCAGTAAGGGCAAGTACCTTAACCGTTGCAGTTATAGCAAAACGTTCTTAGAAGACCTTCCCTAACTTTTTGACATATTTTGAACTGCATTCACAGATTTTGTAAAAAACTTACAGTTGGCACAAAAAATGCAAAAGGTCCAAAAAATTTTTTTTATGCCAATCGATTCTATTTCATGTGGGGATCAAAAAACTCTATGAGACCATTTTAGCTTTCAGTACTAGGAAAGACAGAAATCGCCAAAAACGTTTCCCATACATTTCGGCAACAGAAACAAATTTCTACGATGGTCTAACTTTTTGTTATGGCCAGGAAGTGGGTAGAATTGACTGTAAAGTAAATAAAAAGAATTTTTACCCTCAAATTTCGAATTTGATTCGAAAATCTGTGTGTTATACTTAGTTTCAGCTGAGAAACTTCGTATGAGTTATTAATTAAGGATTTTCGCTAAAATGTCTTCTAATCGTAAAAAAATTGACTTATTAGAAGCGTATTTTGTCCATAATCGAAATGCGGGAGCTGCATTAGTGTGGTACCGCAATAAGTATCCGTTGCGGCACGTGCCAACAAGAAAGGTTATTACAAATCTTTTGAAAAACCTGGAATTGCAGGGTTCTTTCAAAAGAAAGCGGCAGCCTCGTGTGGACATGGACACGGAGATTGCGGTTCTGACTTATGTCGAAGCATATCCAGAGGTATCGTCCAGGCAAGTCGCCCTTGAAGTAGGTGTATCCCACTCCCTTGTGATAAAGATATGGAAGAAATACGGCTACAAGTGCTATCGATATGGGCGCATAGTTCAAGTGTTACATCCGGGTGATGATGTTCGAAGGCTTACTTTTTGCAAATAGCTAAGAGGAAAAATAAGCAGAGATCATGAATTTTTAAATTACATACTGTGGTCAGACGAATCGAATTTTTCCAATAACGGTATGTACAACAGAAAAAATCACCACTATTGGTCCAAAGAAAATCCACTAAGAGTTACGGCAAGTCATAATCAGGTTCGCTTCTCATTCAACTGTTGGTGTGGTATAATGTCCAATCGAGTCATAATGGTGGAATTTTATGAAGGTAAACTGAATTCTGCCATGTATAATGAAGTCATTTTACACCATCTTGAAAACGAGATGGACGAATGGCCCCTGTCGGAATTGCGAAAAGTTCATTTTCAACAAGATGGTGCTCCGCCACATAACAGTCACCTTTCACGTTCCAATTTGAGCCGCCTATTCGGTACACAGTGGATAGGTACACATAGTCCAACACAGTGGCCTCCTCGTAGCCCCGATCTAACACCACTTGATTTTTTTTATGGGGCTTCGTGAAAAACGATGTGTATAAGACGACGTACGCCAGTGTTCAAGAGCTCAAGGATGCATTAATGACCATTTTACGTAATATTCATCCCAGAACATTATTAGCCGCCATTCGTTCAGTGCAAAAAAGGATAGACTTATGTATTCGTGAAAATGGAAATCATTTTGAGCAATTTATTTCATAAACCAATTTCTTAAATGTTTAAATGATTTTTTTTATTTAAAAAAGTTCAAAATTTTACCTGACCTATGAGTTTCGAGTTGATTTATCATATTTCCGTACGAAATGTATGGGAAACGTTTTTGGCGATTTCTGTCTTTTCTAGTACTGAAAGCTAAAATGGTCCCATAGAGTTTTTTGATCCCCACATGAAATAGAATCGATTGGCATAAAAAAAAATTTGAACTTTTTGCCTTTTTTTTTGCTAACTGTAAGTTTTTTACAAAATCTGTGAATGCAGTTCAAAATGTCCCAAAAAGTTAGGAAAGGTCTTTTAAGAACGTTTTGCTGTAACTGCAACGGTTAAGGTACTTGCCCTTACTGCCCCGTTTCAAAAATACACCCTGTATACCTAAATACTTTTACAGGATATCAATATGCCATGATGTCAATAAAAACAGCACTATCAACAATTTTGCGAGAATATAAAATTGTAGCAGATAGAGAAAATGGACCAATACCCAAGATTAGGCTGAAGATGGAGATCATGGCAAGGGCAGTTGAAGGATACAAGATAGCTTTGGAAAAAAGGAAAAAATTGGTTTAAAAAATTACAATAACACTATTATAAGCAACCGAGAAGTTTGAAGTGCTTATTCAAATTTTATTTAATACAGCTGTTGCCCGTGGCTCGTCCCGCGTAGAAACCTGATCCCGGTGCAACTTTTTTTCGTATGGAAATTCCTTCATATACGACTCCCATCGGCCATTGAGGATGGTTATGTAGGACTTGTCCGACTAAAACCGCAAACCATATCGGGTCTTCAGATGCTGGGGGTGAGGTAGGCTCTGGTATTGTCTAGTGCATATCCCGCACTCTCAGGGTATCCCTGGACCATGTACTGTTTTAAGAGGGGAGACGAGACCCGCGCCGCTGTGCTAGCGAGGGTGAAAGGGTGACAGTCAGCCGCACCTATAACCTCCGTGTAGCCCACTACAGGGCCACTGCCGGCTCGATTTCAAATTACAAATAAATATTTGATCTTATGCTTATAAACTTATAAATAACTAGCACCGCGCCACGGTTTCACCCGCGTAAATCCTGATCTCATGGGAATATCGGGATAAAAAGTAGCTTATTTTACTCACGAAGAATGTAGCTTTCTAATGAAAAAAGAATTATTAAAATAGGTCCAGTACTTTTTGAGTTTATTCGTTACATACAAAAATACAAATCTCTCCTCTTTATAATATTAGTATAGACTAGCACCGCGCCACGGTTTCACCCGCGTAAATCCTGATTCCATGGGAATATCGGGATAAAAAGTAGCCTCTTTATAATATTAGTATAGAAGTATAGATAATACAATAAACGAAAAAACATCACGCCGTCTATCTGGCCAATCAGGTGTCATTGCGTGTAGTACCTATTTATGTATTTGTTTAAGCATCTAGCGGCCTAGCCTATACAAAATGAAAAGGAAAAGAAATAAAAAAAAAAACAATTTAAATTAATTTTATTTGTTTTATTATCTATTTTGATGCACTAAACCATAGTCATAGTAACTTGGCACTATTGGACCGAGATATAAAACTAACCATAATTTAAGTTCATTAATTTGTAAATACGTAATAACTTATAATAGTACCTACGTTTAATATAGTGTGACCAATTTCATTTTAAATTACTGTAAAGCATTTAAATTTTGACGTGGTTCTTTCTTGTCTTTTTTTTTTTGTTCTATAGCGAGTCCAACGATTCCGCCAACGACTCAGTAACTGTTCATAAAATAATGAATAGCGAGACGCCAATGTTGAGTTTTTCTAGAAATTCTACCAGCGCCACTTTAGCCACGCCAGAAAATTTGTTTTCATTTCTTATTTGAAAGTATGAGTATGTTTCTATGTATGATATGTGTGTATTTACAAAAAAACATTCATTCCTACAACATTCATTTAATTTTTTTTTTATACGTGGCAGACAAGCACACGGCCCACCTGATGGAAAGTGGTCACCGTGGCCTATGGGCGTTTGTAACACCAGAGGAGTCACAGTCGCGCTGCCAACCCTGTAAATACAGAGTTTCTTTGCCGTCAGTGTAGAAGACAAAGCAGGAAAAGCCTTTAATCTTCCCACTGACAACACAAATTCTCCAGTGAGCTCTGGCTACCCTAGTCACCGCTGGGAACACAACACGAAGATATTATAGCCGCGGTATTCTGTAGGGCGGAGGTACTTCCCCAGTCGGACTGCTCAATTGGGCGGAAATACCGCCGTGTCCTAGCTCCTTTCATGACTTTCTTGGGGCACTATACCTAAATAAAAAGTCTATTATGCTTTATAATAATTTATTTATGCTATAGGTAAAAGCATAATGCGTACACTGCTACAGTGACTGGTTCTCGCCATACGTTCACGTCCATCTCCATTGCAAGGCAAATACTTTAATGCAGAACAACGCGATGACGCGAGTGTGAATGCCAGGAGCATAGTCAGGACGAGGGGTTATAAGCATACAACAGCAAATCGCAACACTGAGCCTGGACACGTCTACGAGCGAATCAGAATCCGAAATGCTGAACAGCGACAGGTCTTAAAGGTGAGTTCATACGCTTGGTTTCTGGCGCAGGGCCGCATCCTGTTCACACCTGCCTGGCGGTCAGCTCCAGCCAGGTGAGACTATATTCAAATAGACCCAGCTAGAGTTGCCAGCAATTTTCCTGATAGATAGCAGACAGAGAAGTGTTTAGTAGTTTAGAAGTGTTTAGTAGTTTAGTAGTGTAGAGAAGTGGTTACCGTGGCCTATGGACGTGTACAACACGAGGGGCGATACACTCGCGCTGCAGACTCTGAAGAAACCTTCTAATGCCCCGGCTTCCCGCCCAAACAATCAGAGCACCCTAGCAACGGTACGAGGGTTTAGCAATGCACCTGGCCGGTCTAGGGGCATCAGCCAGCTGGCACAGTAGGTACTTAGGGCAGTACCTACCTTACCGGTCAGTAACTCCTTCAACTGAATCCAAATCAGCTGGGTTAGCTCGATTAGTAGTCAGCTGATTCATAGTCCGGTTTACGTAGGCTAAAGACTGATAATTGCATGAAGGTATACCTGCTCACTTGAAATGAAATCTTATGTTATTCAACGTTTCTAAATGGCAAGACTCTTTAATTCACCCGTGAGTCGATTGATGTAGGATTCAGGAAGGGGTTAGTAAAACTAAAAGCAGTGCCATATATATGTTATATTAATTTTTCGCTCCATGGTATTTGGGATTTTACATAAGTACATATATATAATCACGCCTTATCCCCGAAGAGTTGGGCAGAGGTGAATTAACACCCACATTTCATAGGGGCCCCACGTCATAGGGAGTGAGCCTATCGTCTTCCGGGCACTATTGTTGACTCGAGCTTTGTATCTGTGCCTGAAACTGAACTGTATAATCTGTCTGATGTTAAACAGCTCTATCCCTTAGTCGCCTTGTGCGACACCGCATGTGAAGGAAGGGTTGACCCAAATTTTACTCTGCCGGGAACCACACGGCCACTCGGCTTGGGCTTATAAATTTTATTATCATTATTAAAAATTGTCTTTTAATGGGAACGTACAGAATAGTGGGCGTTCAACGTTTATTTTGATACCCCGCCTAATCCAATCTAGTCTTAAAGACGTCCTCCCATCCGTTGATGAATAATTTGGAGACATAACATCCCCCCTCTCTCACTTTTTTTTTTTTTTTACGTGCGCAAAATCCCCACGGATACCTCCCCACCGGAGCCGGTGGAGGAGGTTATGTCGGACTCGAACCGACTAAAACGCACGCCGCCTGTGGGTCGCTTTGGTTGCCGAAGGTGAGGTTGACAGGCATATCCCTCGCACCCCGGCCGACCCAGGGCCATCTCTCACGATCTGGCCCTCTTCTCGGGTGTGGGGACTACAGAGTCCCCAACTCGTCCCCGGAAACGGGGAGGCGCGCCACGCGCGCCACCGCCGCGGCCTGCTTCTGCCAGGGTGACAGGCGGCTCCACCTGTCACCCCCAGGCCGGCGCTCATGGGGGGCGGAGGTCGTTCATCGACCTTCCCCTCTGTCTCACTAAACGTTGGAGTATTATGGCTTTGTTTTGTGGTCTTGGAGCTGGGATTCTCAAGAGCTACTTGTACACATGACTCAGGAGTGAGATGGGTCTGTAGTTCTTCAGCAAAACTTTATTTTTTTTAAAGATGTTATATCCCTGCTGGATGATGAAGTTGAAGAGACTCGCTAAACATACTTTTTTTTTTCAGTGTATCTAGTGGTGTACTCAAAACTATCGATGTGTAAAATATAAGAATACAAATAAAAAAGCCATTAGTGTATAATTTCGAACTATGCAGCACGCCGCGATGCTGTACTACCGTTCCCATATAATCTCCGAGTTAATATGACATTACATTCCGTGCTACGCTACAGTGTTGCGTACCCCTTCTCCATGCAAATAAAGCATACTTTTTTTTTGTAAATACATACATATTATACATAGAGACACCCAGACCAATGCAAATACCCATAGGTATTCATGCATACAAATATTTGCACTGAGCGGGGATCGAACCCGCGCCTTCTGCGTAGCAGTCGCATTCACTACCGCCACACCACAGATGCTGTCAAATGAATGAATAAACAACAGCACATCATCACGAACAGCGCAACACTGTCGTGCAGCACTGCTGCTTACGGCAGAGTTCAGAATCGTACCTTTAAAATCATTGCAGCCAGTAGACCGTTAAAAAGACGAGGCACAATACTGTGCAATAAAACCATGCTGAAACAGAAACAAAGTAATTCCTCAATAGGAAATGGTAAAAATTTACTGAAATGTAAGTTTATACCTTTACTGATATACCCCAGTCAGTTAGGAGAAAGGTGGTTTTATTGGACTCGGACCGATTAAAAACGCACGCAGTCTCGAGTTGCCGTCCGCACGTCCCCTTCGAGCCCTGGAAAAGCCTGACAAGCCAATATATTTTTCGATTATAAAAAAGCATTCTAGACATTAGAAATAAGAACATATTACAAGCGATAAGGAAATGTGGAGTGGGGAAGCTAAACGAATGGTTCGAAGACTATCTCACTTCAGACTCCGAACGAGTCAAGGTCGGGAGCATGTTCAACGAGGACAAGCAAGTGCAGTGCGGCGTCCCGCAAGGCTCCGGATGTGGACCTGTGTGCTATTTAATGCATGTAAATAGCTTATGTGCAACACTGCAACATTGCGCACCACAAATGTTCGCGGATGACCTACAATCAGCAATTGATCATACATTCTCCCTATTTACCAGTTAAAGACTCCCCGTACTCACTGCACCATCATTCATATGAATATTTTCACAATAACCGTTAACTGTTAGTGTTTAACCTATCCGGGAATGAAAAGTGACGAACGTTTCTCCTGGTCACAACACGTCGACTACATATGCTTAAAGATATCTTATGTAAATTCAACCACTTATTAAGTTCCCTGAGGTACCCTAAAACTGTTATACACCAGCTTGGTGGATTCTATATAGTCCAGGCAGGAAGCTATGGGCTCGACTGTTATGGACCCACTTATAAAAAACACATAGAAAAATAAGTAAACCAACAATTGAGATTTATTAAGTTACCTACTAGTAGATAAAAAATAAAACGGGTAGAGAGATTATTTTAAGTTATTCAAATTGTGCAAGTAGGTACATTGTGTTTTACACTGACTGCTAATAGTCAGTGTAAAACACAATGTACCTACTTGCAACCAACAACCACGGCAGTCAAGAGCATGATCCAGCGAGGACGTTTTTTAAATAACAAATACAACACACGTGCAATGACAGCGGGCAAATTTGTAGTACCTTGGTTGGATCAATAATTTGTATGGTGATAGGGCGTTGAATAAAAGAATTCCTTACATTTTAAATAGTTTACCGATAGAAATAAGGACAGAAAGTAAAAAAAATCTATTTAAAATTAAGAATACACCTCATCGACTAACTGCCATAATGTAACGTAAATAATCGAAACCATAAACATTTTCATAGCATAACATAACATAAACTCACGCCCGAAGGGGTAGGTGGAGGTGCTAGCACCCACATTTCGCCAGTTTATGTTTAGGTCCCAATGTGATAGGTGGCGAGCCTATTGCCATTAACCGGGCACTTATAAACCTGCGATAAATACACACATAACTTCGAAAAGCATCGAAAAGCCAGTGGTGTGTGCCATGGTAAACCTGGGATCGAACCTGAGAACTCGTCTAAGCAGTCCATTACCCATACCACTAGGCTACCGCGGTCATTTTCATAGATATACCTCAATGTTTTTCCCAATCCCACAGTCAAACCGTCGCTCTTATAATAACTTCGTGTTGTGTTCCCAGCGGTGAGTAGGGCAGCCAGCGCTCATTGGATAATTTGTGCTGTCAGTGGGATGACTAAAGGCTTGTCCTGCTGAGACTCTGTGCTTACAGGGTCGGCAGAGCTAGTGTGGCTTCTCTGGTAACCACTTTCCATTAGGTGGGCCGTCGCCACTTGGGTGGCAGACAAGCCACCCAAGTGGTATAAAAAAAGTTTACTTTTGACTATAAAATGCAATGTAAATTTTATTAAATACGGATAAATCAATCAAGAGACGAAATAAGTAAATTAAACAATTTTAGTATTCGCAGTATATCCACCGGATATTTAGTTTTTATTTCTTCTGAACGTTCACATTTACAGTGATAATCTACATCATGAACATCATAGGCGTTATATTGTCATAAACAATAAAGGAAATAGGCATTTTATTTACAAAGGGACATTAAAATTGATGAAACTATTATTTGGAACTATTTATAAGCACTATACAATTTTACATGATGAGGAATTACAAGCACATTGGTATACCACTACTACAATATAGTAGCTTCACTGCTTCGCGATAATAGTTCTATGTAAACGTTATATTTTGATAAATAGCTAACTAATAATGTACACAAAAATAATTATTGTGCTCTTCTGTAACTCTTTACAACAAATATCATATATTATTCGGGAATATCTAGAGCGTATTCTTCCTCTCTTCCAATTCTACAACGTACCGTCTTCCTACGATTCAGAAGCATGCTAAAGTAAACCTTCGTACCTAGCAACTAAGACTATGATACAAGGTTGAGAGAAACGTAGACATGTAAGATAACAATTTCACTGTACTAGTTGCAAGTTATGGTAAGGTACATTGTCAATTATGGCACAAATATAGGATACGGTAACATTGGTATACAAATATATTTTCTTAGTTGCGTCCCGTATGTTTGAAAGCACGTACAGACCATTCACACTCATTATGAATGCGATAATAAAGATATTAAAAAGTCTATGTACCCAGTTTAACGGTTCTCGGATATATTTGGTAACCATTACACTGGTTGTGTAGACCTATTTCTTATTGATATTATATCAGTATTCTAACACAAAAAGGAATACATTAATAATGGAATTTTGTTCTCACTCACTGAATACGAATAAAATGATACAATACGACTTTGAGATCAGAATAAAACGGTAGTGTTAATGAGACATATAACCGGTAATGGTTATTGGAATACTTATTAAACAAAACATTCTTAAAATAATATATAATGAAATATAAAGCTGCAATTGAAGTTATCTCCTATACAATTTAAAAGGACGTAACATAAAATCTATTCAGTTCAATAAACGCTTTTGAAATAAGCAATGAAATTAAATTGCAAATTGTTGCACGTTGGGTGTATTATTATTTATTGGAGGCTTAAATCTATACTAATATTATAAAGCTGCAGAGTTTGTTTGTTTGTTTGTTTGAACGCGCTAATCTCTGGAACTACTTATTAACTGCATATTTTGAAGTTTAAAACATACAGGCTCAAAGGGATATGAAGCTAAATAATATACCCCGGGCGAAGCTGGGGTGGGTCAGCTAGTTAATTAATACGATTAGTAAACAAAATATATCGATTAAGATATAGAAAAATTTGGATCGGTTCAGACGGGATTCGAACACGCGACCTTTCCCTTATAAGGGGAACGCTCTGACCACTAAACCACAGAACCGTCGCCCAAAATCACCTAAATTTCTCTATATGTTGCCTGTCTTTGTATAGGTAATTTACATATTGCTACTTCATGTCACAGTTAATATTCGTAGATCCTCAAAAGAGACACTCTTAACTTATAATCAAAAAGTACCTACTTTATGTAGGCAAAAGTATTGCAACAAGCTGTTTCAATTAACATTCTATAAACATGGAGTTAAGGGTTTAATAAGCCTTGCATGTCAATAGGAAAGTTTAGGGAGGTTTAGAAAATTTTAAATTCATATATTTTAACTATGGACTACTGAAACAAATTTCTAGGCATACTTATATTAGTATAATAAACCACAACCGGTTTTTTTTTTATTAAATTGTGGTGGCAAAAATAAAAAAAAAACTATTTTAATTTAAGCGACTTCAAAGAGTATTTAATTCTCAAAAGATTTTAATTTTCCTCGACACGCGACGTCATCGCCTGAAGTAAGTTGTAAATCGATTTTATATCTTTAGTACAATATTTTCAAATGTAGGTACTTAATATGCCGCTTTTCTAGAAGGCGAAAGCATTGACTATGTGTTCGCTTAAACGATTATGACAATTTTTTTAAACCACTTGGAAAAAGTCTTTAAAGCCTTTTACAACGCAGCATATCTTTAAGTAAAACACTTTTAGAATGATAAATAACTGTTTTTCAATATCATTGCGATGTAGGTAAAAATTAAAAAAATAAAGATATTTTAATATTTTTTCCAATTTGATTAAATTTATATTATATTTTCATACAATTTCACACGTTCTATATATGGAGCTGGAGAATCACACTGTAAGTACACTTAAAGGCATATTTGTATAGGCTACCTTGAGAGTTGCCAATTCTGGTTATAAAACAGTTGAAATTTTCACAGATTATATATTTCTGTTGTCGCTATAACAATAATTACTAAAAAACAGAATAAATGGTACGCAACCCTTCATACATGTGTCCGAATCGCACTTAGCTGTGTTTTTAATATAACAATAATAAATGGCAGTGATAATACTCGGAATTAATATTTGTGCAAATGATAATGCAATACGAAGAGAAATTTAGCTTAGCTCCATTAACTTCTTGATCGGATAGCAATTGTTCAAATTCACATACAGTGTGCTCAACATACTTAGGAACGATTGTATATAAAATTATAGTAAAAACCTAAAAATCGCAATTCGTGTCAGAAGAATCTTTTATCATAAATATTCTCATTAAGCTGTCTAATTTAAAGCTGCCTTTGAAACTCACCTATCCTATAATAGTAACTTTATAACTGACAATTCTTATTCGTTTGATTAATAAAGGAACTCTAACCACTAACCGAAGGTTAAGCCATTCATCAACTGATACAACCCTTAACCTCGTTCTACCTGTAATCAAAGTAGGTAATGATAGATAGTACCGATTTCATATTATAGGTGTTTTGCTGCCATAACGAACCCGTGAAAGTGAACAACTTCACCGGTCATAAGGGGTACCCAGCATATTTATTATTAACATATATAAATGTGATGTATGTATACCTCGAGACGTACTTCTTGGACCTAAAATTGGTGCGCAGATTTTAACGAAACAATCAGCGCTTCATAAGGCCTCGTTTGTCTCGCCACTTAGTTCCAAGACATGTGTACCAAAGTATAACATCCGTACACATTTAAAAAACCTGGACTTCAATTCTGCTAATTGGGTATTTTCCTGTACTTTAAATAAATTATGTTAATGAGCTTATTAAATTAAGAATGGTAAAAGAGAGGGTAAAAGTTACGTCGGTTATTATTTTATGGTTTTTATTCATCTTTAATCATCCACCCAACCTATAATAGTAAATGATTTGACTATTAAATATTATGACGTCACACTAAATTATTTTGTTTCCGTTTTGACGTTTAGTAAAAAGTTAGTTACTTTTGCACTTATTAAATTATTTTAAGTATAATTTGACTATCCATTATGTTATAGTATTTTTAGTAGTGATTTTATAAAAATTTAAATTTCGATTAATTTAAAAACCTCGATAAGAAATAAAATTACAAATCGATAAATGAAAATATAAGTATCATGATTTTATGTGGAATTATTAATTTGATCTATCTATACAAAAACAATAAAACATTTTATAAATTTATGATTAAACGATGGTGGGTCATAACGCACACGTTATTCTCCAAAACCTATATTCAGATTTCAAATATAGGCTTTGGAAAGGCAATAACGCACCTTCGATAAATCCTTTCATAGTGGCATTCGCCGATGGCGTTCCACCGTGGATTGCATCATGCGCTTGAGGGTGGAGGAGCTCTGGTGGAGGATACAGTCGCACGGGGTGAGGTGATGTTGGCGGTGTCCTTGGACATCTCCGACGCGTTCAACACCTTGCCCTGAAGTTGCATCAGGGAGGCGCTCGTGTACCACGGTGTGCCTCTCTACCTCCGCCGCATACTCGGGGCATACCTAATAGACGTCGGTCCCGGTATGAGATGTAGTGCGGTGTTCCGCAGGGATCGGTTCTAGGGCCGCTCCTGTGGAACATCGGATACGACTGGGTGCTTCGCGGTGAGCTCGCGGACGGTGCTGCCGTCACGTTCTATGTGGACGACACGCTAGTGACGGCGAGCGGGGCTACATACCGCGAAGCGACCCTGAGGGCCACGACCGCGGTTGCTCAAGTCGTAGAACGGATCCAGCGGCTGGGTCTTGAGGTGGCTCTGCATAAATTCGAGCCCATGTTCTTTCATGGACCTCGGCGCACGCCACCACCGGGTTCCATCGGCATCAAGCCCCAGATGAAATATCTGGGGCTCGTGCTCGACGATCGGCGGGATTTCGAAAAGCATTTCCGAAGTCTGGGTCCCAAATTGGTGGGCACAGCTAACGCTCTGGCGCGGCTACTGCCCAACTTGAGCCCAGAGGACTTCTGCAGGAGACTCTACGCGGGTATCAATGGCCCTGTACGGGTGCCACGTGTGGGCGGACACCCTGAGGAACTGGCACATGCCCCTGCTGCGCGGTCCGAAGCGGAAGATGGCCTGCCGGATCATCAGGAGTTACCGTACGATAACGTTTGACGCGGCGAGTCTCCTCGCCGGATCGCCACCGTGGATCCTGGAAGCGAGATCCCTTTCGACGCTATACTGATTCCGAAAGGCGGCGCGGGAGCGGGGTCACGACCCCGAGCGCGAAGATATTCGTGCCGTGAGATCCCGACTCCATAGGGACATGGTGGCGGAATGGGAGCTACGACTTGAGCGCATTTTTCGCACGTAAAAAAAGAATTAACATTTTTAACTATAGAGTATTTTTCGAGAGTAACAAAGTATTCAACATCCCTAAATAACATCTAGGTATGTCTACTACTATATATGAAAAACAAATTAAAAAGTATCAAGATAGTATCGTCCAATTTTCCCAGTATTGCATGAGATTCTGGTACACCACATCTGGTATACTATAACTTTTAAATACTACCACTCGCACGAGACTCGTGACGGCCGATGCGAGCGTGGTCAAATGAAGCTTAACGTCTACAATTAAATAGGCATTTTCTAGAGTGAGTGAAAAAAATGTAATGAACTCTTTGTCATTTCATTTAGGACTTTAATTATATACCTACAATTAGCAGAATTGAGATCCTGGTCCAATGAAATTCATATTAATTATGAACAGTCGACAAAGGTGATACAGTTGCACCTTTACATACAACTTTATATGAAAACGTGCAATCATATCTCCTTTGTCGTTTGTACCTGTATGTAGCTGTTGTCAGTGAATTGCCCACGTCTTGCTTTTCCAACTGCTATGAAAGTATTTCACCCGAGAATACGAAGTAATTAGAATGATTGCACACTTTGTACTCGCTCTCAGGCAGATTAAAACGTCATTGTGACTCAGAACTAACTTGTGACAATAAATGCATATTGTGGCCTTAACATCCTAAAATAAAATTATGATTATAAAAAATGAATAAGTATGATTTTGTCAACTAAAAGCAATGGACTTATATTAAAATGAGGTAGATTATGTTATCTCAATACGCGTTACATGACCAGCCATACATGGATTATTATCTCCTGTAGCACTTATGCTCATGTTGAGAAAGGCAATTTGGCAAATGAGGCGTAAGTGCTACATTCGGAATACCGAATGACCCTGTTTATGCGCCAGTGCAATATCTGCTTCTTTTTAATATAAGGTCATTGATTAAAAGTTATTATCATGTATATTATGTATACTTGTGATGAAATGTATTCATTTAACAATATTACTAACATATTATGATTATAAACATTAAAATTGAAGTAGAGTACTGGTACTTACACTAGCCACATGGCGAAATGTTCAATAAATAATGGTAGAAGCTTTTATGGGAAAGTTATATTATTTCTTATTATCCTCAGGGCACGGCCAACTCTCGCCAGCGCCCTCTACAGATAAATTGAGGAGGGTCAAATCGTATCAACTATGTGACCTCTGTACACATTGACATTTCAATCTAATTACATTATAATATATTATTTATTTATAATTTCATTATAAGTATTATATATCTAATTTATCGTTGCAAAAATGTATATACTTATCTCTTTTAATCAATAATCGAATAAGCGTTTAGAATAGTGGCACTGTCAAGTCAATATGCAGTGTGATAACAATTTATTATTCTGTGTACAGTGGCCACACATTTGAGGTTGTCCATGTGCGTCTTTTAATGTATGTATAGAGCACCATATTTCATAAACATTCTACAAACCACAGAAACATAATGGTATATACATAAACAAAATCACTCAGTCGTTGCTAAACAATCATGCAGCGCCGCCAACAACTAATTCATTTAAAACACATCGCAAATACATATCCGTAAAGCTCAAGTATAATATAATTAAAATCACATCTCATTAAATATCTTTGGGTACAACCAAATAAAATTATTCATTTATAGCGTACAAAAATACAAAAAATATACAAGAATGTCAAATATAGGGTAATTAAGGGAAGTATAGGAGTTTGTATGCACACCGTACAATGGTTATGTCCATTGATAATGAGACACACACGCGGACTAGACGCATCAAGTTATTGATGAGATACGGTATACATGCAGATTCCTCTCACAATAATCGTCTGACGACCAAGTTCTCGCCACTGTCAGCTGCCTGGAAAATGTTTCCGTTGAGTAGTGAACACTGTCAGCTGCCTGGAAAATGTTTCCGTTGAGTAGTGAACACTGTCAGCTGCCTGGAAAATGTTTCCGTTGAGTAGTGAACACTGTCAGCTGCCTGGAAAATGTTTCCGTTGAGTAGTGAACACTGTCAGCTGCCTGGAAAATGTTTCCGTTGAGTAGTGAACACTGTCAGCCGCCTGGAAAATGTTTCCGTTGAGTAGTGAACACTGTCAGCTGCCTGGGAAATGTTTCCGTTGAGTAGTGAACGTTCTTTAGAAGTCAGTCAACGATTCGGAAGCAACATTATTATTACACAAGCTGAGATTCATCGGTCACAGTAGATCTTGAACGTGAGATGTGTCAAGGTTAGTAATGAGAGTCTTGAGGAAAGTCATTTCTTTGCGGGCGTTCTCGAGTATGACTCGCGGGTCCTGTGACGTACAACGGAGACAGTTGGGAGCAAACACCATGGCGAGGTTCGCCGAGTCCATTTTTGTTTGACTTACAACTTCAGGTGCCGTAAATTGTTGGAGGAAACTTATTAAATAGGTGAGTACCTGAAATAATACATAGATCGATTTAGTCAATAACTCATTTAGATTGCACGTAATTTAGCTATTGTAATAATTTGTCTTTAAATTTTTCAACAATCTTCCAATTTTCATCACCAAGTGGCGGACCGGTTTGAAAATTGCCGAAAAATAGGGGTACTCTTGCATTGACTCCAAAGAATGAAATGAGAAAAGTCCTCATCATGTGCAACTAAGTGCTTGGCCAGAATAAAGGCGGCGGCGGGCGCGGGCGCGGACGCGAGTGCGGACGCAGACGCGGACGCGATTGGGGTGGCCGCCCAATCGCGTCCGCGACAGTGACGGGCGATAAGCTACTATATAACACTGACTGCAGGCAGAGGCAGCGAGCAGCGCTCCGCTCGGATGGTCCAGCACGGACGCGCCTTGCGGTCGTCTGCGGTACTACACGCAGCACAGCCGGCTGGCCAGTGTGTAGTGTGTAGTGTGTAGTGTGTAGTGTGTAGTGTGTAGTGTGTAGTGTGTAGTGTGTAGTGTGTAGTGTGTAGTGTGTAGTGTGCAGCGTGTACTCACGAGGCGGTTGATGGGCGGCAGGCTGCGCAGCGCGCGCGAGCAGTGCGCGAAGTCGGCGCCGGCCGCCACGCACGCGCCGTACAGCGCGTCGGGGATCAGCGGCTCGTACAGCTCGCGGTACCACAGCTTCAGCAGGCTGGCCGGCGCGTGCGCGTCTGCGGACACACACATACTTACTACCTTACTGGGTAACGTTCATTCAACGGTATTTCAATTCTACGGTTCATGACGACTCATCTCGCGCAATTTGACTTGGATAGATTAGGTTAGAGGGCTAAGGCGGAAGTAGAGCGGAGCTACCGCAATAGCCTAAGTGGATATTTTTATAGCCACCCCCATACATGAACCGTAGGTAAGTCTTCCAATAGTTGAAATAATCAACATCTTAAAGTCTTAGACAACCATTACATGAATCGTTCAACATAATTCAACCAAATGTGGGTGAATGAACCAGTAGCAGAGTCGTCCAATATGCGATTTAAATGAAGGTGAATCACACGTAGTTGAAATGATCGCAGGCGAATTGATACGTAACCCTTCCCTCCCTGCACCACGACAAATTTAGTTTTATTATCAAATTGACCAATTGTCAAGTGGTATAATAATGACCGGGTAATGTTATAAATAATGAAATTTATATAGAAATTAATCACTGATGCACATTATGGCAAAGTAGTAAAGTATACACACGAATTAGTTTGATTTGTTTATCATCAGCTAGCCCACATGCTTATTAGTTACCTAAAAGTTAACATTAGCACTCACCAGTCAAAGTAGAAGCGTCAGGAAGCTCCCAGTTATCAATCTTCGATTTTAAAGCGTTGACCTCGTCTACGTCAGCGGACACTCTGAATATCCCCTCAGTTTCTCTACCATTGAGAGCCAGTACTTGCTGCGATAGAGCCACTTGCACCCACGGTAGTTGACGGTTCGGAAACCGTTCTTTTTGTAACGTCATTACTTCGGACAGTGTATTGCCAAACATTGATTGGCGGAAGATTTGTATCTGAAAAAGTATCAATAGTTACAGCACATACACAATATATGTACTTAAATGGTGTTTAGTTAATGCAGTACCTATTCTACTATTTTGAATCTTTTAAAATTGGTTCATGATATTGGGCTTATGGTCTTGTAAATTTAATACATTTTAGAATTGCGAGCCATCTTAACTAGCATAGCCTAGACTGTTTGTTGCCTTGCCACGACAATGTGATGAATTCCATTGACTAAACTATATTGCATAACATAACATTTCTTTAATGTCAAGGTGTGTGTGTGTGTGTGTGATTTAATGACATATGATACAGTGCTGCAGTACTTTTGTAAATTAATATTATATTATATGTTGTTTACTAGACCACAGACGAGAAAATTCTAATCATTGTATTATTGTAGAATATAGTATTCATGTTATCATCGTCTCATACAAATCGGGCACATAAGCGACTCAAATATAACGGTTAACTTCCTAAATGTGTGTGTAACTTCAGAAGTCCCTCAGGATATTAAAACTATAATTTAATTGAGAAGTAATTAGAGTGTTAATACTGTTGATTGATGGCACTTGGTGGAACCTACTACACATATTGAACAAACACTATAATCGCCAACACAAACACTTGAGAATGCCGTGAAGCGAAACCGGTCAGGTTAAAATAAAATACAGTGGAAAAGTTTTTAAGTGTTAAAGTTTGGCTGAATTTCGCTTCTGACATTCCCCCAGTGAAAGTAATCTAAGGGGGTAAGATCCGGGGATCTCGCTAGCCATGGCTCGGGACCATGTGTTGCAATAAAACTGCTGAATCAAAACCTCTTTTAGTAAACGGTTATTATGAGCTGGAGCTCCATCTTGTTGAAAAAATAACTGGTTAATCTTATTCAATATATCAGAAGTAATTACTTAAAAATATTATAAACTCACCCTAGCCTGATCAATGTCATCTGTGGTAGGTTTTCTAGGCTGTCTCTTTCCTCCAAAACCGATCCTCTCTAACCGTTTGCACGCCACGCCTGCATAATGTGAAACTTGGACATGGATAGGCCATTTACCAACCTGTAAACCACCAACAATGGAATAGAATGACGTCACATTAAGTGTGGATATAAAATAGTTACTGTAATCGTCAACGTAACTTTTTTGTTTGTATTTATTTTATTATGAATATTACGTAATCGTTTCTAGCAGAAAACAAAAGATTCTTTCTTTCAAATTACCAAGCAATTATTATTTTAAAATTTTTAATAATATTTTATTACAATAAATCAATAATAATCATAGCATTTTAGTCAAATTAATAAATTTATTCCTATTCTTCATCTTAGCGTTGATCCCAGTCGCATTTGAAGCTTTCACCTCGCAGTCTGGGGTTCGATTTAACAGTCAAACTGTGGATTTAGCTGAACTTCGATGTTTTCCGTGAAGCGATTCCACAACCCAAAGGCAATATCGGAGGATTGCTGCTAAACCAGTTGTTGAACTTTTTTAGGACTCTAAAAAAGTCCAACAACTGGTTTATGTTTTACGGGTTGAAACCCTAAAAATATTAAATATCGGCAACCGGGACCGACGACTTAACGTGATCTCCGAGGCACGACCAGACCAATGCAAATACCCATATTCATACATACAAATATTTGCACTGAGCGAGGAACGAACCCGCGCTTCCTGTGTAGCAGCCGCGTTCACTACGCCACGCCACAGAGACTATCCAAAAAAGTCAAATGAAATAAATTTATGCAGTGATAATATTTATTTACATATAAACTAAATCAATCAATATCAATCAATCAATCAAATCAATATATAAACTAGTTCAATGAAATTCTAGCACAGAAATGTTAAACCTTACCTCGGGGAATGCGTCGGCGAAAGCCGGGTCTCGATGTCTATTTACATAGTTGGTTAGCGCAGGTTGGAACGCGGGCGAGGGCGGCACGAACGCCAAGCAAACCGCCAGGAGTTCCCAACCACGGAGTAGAGAATCCCGAAGCGGGTTTTCAGTAGTTTGTCGGCATAGCTGCACGTACAGTTCGTCACGAAGCCTGCAAAAGGACAAGTTTCGCTTTATCAACTATCACTAAGTCCACTCCATTCGTATCTAGGTGTATCAAAAAACATCATGCCAATGCTCATTTAGATTTCTGAAGTGAAAACTTCTTTAAGTACGCTTTTTTTTTTTACGTGCGCAAAATCCCCACGGATAGCTCCCCACCGGAGCCGGTGGAGGAGGTTATGTCGGACTCGAACCGACTAAAACGCACGCCGCCTGTGGGTCGCTTTGGTTGCCGAAGGTGAGGTTGACAGGCATATCCCTCGCACCCCGGCTGACCCAGGGCCATCTCTCACGATCTGGCCCTCTCCTCGGGTGTGTGCTACAGAGTCCCTAACTCGTTCCCGGAAAACGGGGAGTCGCGCCGGGCGCGCCGCCGCCGCGGCCTCCTTCTGCCAGGGTGACAGGCGGCTCCACCTGTCACCCTCAGGCCGGCGCTCATGGGGAGCGGAGGTCGTTCATCGACCTCCGACGCTCGAGTTGCCTTCGTACGCGGGCAGCTTGGCTTGCGATCCTTGGTCGCTCCCGCTGCCGCTCCCGCCCCGCCTCCTCCTTCACGAGCTTTACTTGCTCGCAGAAGGAGGCTCTGCTCGGAGGCTTGGGGAGTAAGTTGGCGAAGTTAGGGCGAACGGAAGTTTTTAGGCACGCTTGACTTGGGAAGAATATGTTAGGAAAGTTACATAACGTTCGAACAAGGCGAACGATTTCATTACGGCCATTAGTACAATTCGTCTTCCCCGTAAGACGGATATACATATGTATAAAGGAAAATTTGGATGGCTTCAGGCAACGTTCGGTAGTTCAGTGGTCAGAGCATTCCCCCGTAAGGGAAAGATCGGGGGTTTCATCCCGCCTCAAAAGATTGTTTTTCTATCTTAATAGTTTTTTTAATACTATACAGCCAGTAGTACATCGGCAGTTCCCAAAGGCTGCTGACAGTTTTTTTTTCATAAATTTGTTTATGATATATTTAGTAACGTGACTATTCCCAGGGATGTGGAGGGGAGGCTGCTAATATTGAAAACAGTATACTATTTTGTAAACCTTTCTTTTTTAGAAAACATTCATTAAGAAGGTTTTACACCTGTATTTATTCATTACGCAAAACCTTCCAAAAAAATCAAAATATATCCTCAGGCGTGATTTAATTTTTTTTTATACCACTTAGGTGGCGGACAAGCCCACGGCCCACCTGATGGTAAGTGGTTACCGTGACCTATGGACGTATGCAACATCAGGGGTGTTACACTCGCGCTGCCGACCATGAAAAAACCTTCTATCTTCATTACATCTCAACATTTTTTTTTGCAAATGGCCTCAAGATTATATCAAGACGTGTTGATGTAACAAAGTTGGTCAGACCATTCCCCGTGTTTTGGTCACGTCGTGTGTGTGTGTGTGTGTAAAAAGTCAAGATGGGGGTTTAACACCCATCTTGACTTTTTACAATCACTAGTCAGAACTGAAAACTTATAAATGATGTGAAATAGTACCTCTTTAATATCACAATCAAAAGGATGATCATTTAGTTTACAATTCTATCTCCTAGGCGTGGGTCCCAGTGGGGACGCCGTTGACCGAACAGCTGATCATCCATTCCCGCAAGATAACAGTAGATGATACAGTAAGAGTAAGCAATCGACAGTGGTAGTTACTTCTCGTTGGCGAAGGTGGCGTGCAGGACGTCCTGCGCGACGGAGTTGAGCGTCATGCCGGGGCGCGCCTTGCGGTCGCCCATGTAGATCTGCACGAGGCGGAACAGGTCCGTGGCCGCCTTCTTGTGCGCCTTGTCCCACTCCGCGCCCACCATCGGCGCGCTGATGGACGACGACGTCCACGACAGCATGTCGCGCACCGACGCCTGGTAACAATGTACTTATGTTATACATGTAAGTGTACTAATGATATAAATGTTAGTGTACTAATGCTATAAAGGTAAGTGTACTAATGCTATAAATGTAAGTGTACTATTGTTATAAATGTAAGTGTATTATTGTTATAAATGTAAGTGTACTATTGTTATGAATGTAAGTGTACTATTGTTATAAATGCAAGTGTACTAATGTTATAAATGTAATGTGCTAATGTTATAAATGTAAGTGTACTATTGTTTTAAATGTAAGTGTACTATTGTTATAAATGTAATGTGCTAATGTTATAAATGTAAGTGTACTATTGTTATAAATGTAAGTATACTAATGTTATATATGTAAGTGTAATAATGTTATATATGTAAGTGTACTAATGTTATAGATGTAAGTGTACTATTGTTATAAATGTAAGTGTATTATTGTTATAAATGTAAGTGTACTAATGTTATAAATGTAAGTGTACTAATGTTATAAAATGTTCAAATTACCGAACATGTTTGGATGTTATTACTCTGTCAAAACGGTTAAAAGGATCTGGCTGGAAATTTGGAACGAAACTTACAAATTGTCAATGGCAAATATGTATACCGTCTCCGTTCCGACATAGGTTATAAATAGAAGAATAGACTAATGTGCACAATGGCGGCCATGGACGCTACTCAGGAAACATAGGTTCGATTGCCGCACATTGCAAATATTTGTATGCATGAATATGGATATTTGCATTGGTCTGACCGTGCGTCGGAGAGCATGTTAAGCCATCGGTCCCGGTTGCCATACGAATATCTATTGCAGTCGTTACGGGCAGTTGGGAGCCCTAAAAAGTTCAACAACTGGTTTAACTGCAATGCTGCGATATCGTCAATGGGTTGTGGAGGTCAAATGGCAGTCCCTTCTCAGATAAGTTCAGCCAAATCCGAATTTTGACTGGAAAAGCCGACCCCAGACTCCGAAGTAGCTTCGGATGCGACTGGGATTAACAATGAAAAAAGAAGACTAATGTTTACCAAACAGATCCTTCACAATGCGATTACGCGACCCTACCCTGAGAATACTCCGGCGAGAACCATCGAAGAGCTCGTTTTCGTCACTATCCTCACCTTCCTCCTGAAGATGCCCTTGTTGAAGTTGAGGTTGTCCTTGGCGAAGATCTCGATGTCCTGCTCGGGCGGCGGGCGCGGCGCGTGCGCGCGCACCGGGCTGTACAGCACGCCCGCGCCGCTCTCCTCCGCGCCCGCGCCCGCGCCCGCCCCGCCGCCGCCCAGGGACGACGTCTGCGCACAAGGACAGCTTCGATTATTTCTTCAGTACTAGACACCCGATACTCATTTTTTATTTATTTATAAATAGGTACATGTACATCTTATGAACGAATACATAATCCCACAAAACCGTACAGACGGCTTAACTAAGGTTTCAATAAATCAATCAATTAGCCCACTGCAACCCACTGTTGGACGGGTTCTCCCAATGTGCGCCATTTTTACCGATCAGATATGCTATGACAATGTTTATGGTTTCGATTATTTACTATACATTATGGCAGTGAGTTTGTTAGGTGTTATCTTAATTTAATTTTAAACAAATTGAGGTCAGATTGTGTTTAGTTTCGGAACAGTGACAAGTGTTGATGATGATTGCATAGATTTCAAACTTAAAAATCTGAATGAAACTTGTTCATTGTTGTTGTGATTAAGGTTTTGAAATAATTTGACTACAACACAAACTAGTTTAATTATTACTCTCCAACACAAATCTCCTCTATCCTCACCTCTATCCACAGTGTAGTAACTTAGTTTCGATAGAAACTAAACGCATATGTCAGGCTATTGTAAAGAGACGAGACTTGAATAGAACTTTTAAACTATAACTTAGGTTCTCACAGGGTAATGCTATATACAGTACATTACCCAAAAACTGAAAAGAAATTATTTTTGGGACACTAAGTTGTATTTCGAAAAGAGCGAAGGATTCTAAATAAGATTCCAAACGTACCGAGAGATTCTAGAATAGAATCCTGAGTGGATCCAGGGATACGTGTTAGGTGCTCTCTGATCATTGACTACGAGAAAATAATTAGAGACAATAATTTTTACGAAGAGAATTGCACAGAAAATTGGTGACATTTTTTTACGAATTCTAAATTAAAAAATGGACAATATTCTATACAACCAGTTATTACGTTTTGGTGGTCTTTAGTACGTTTTTATAGCAAGAATGTGCAACCTCTTTGCAGGTTTTTTATTTCTTACTATAATCCGTATATTAGCGCATGTTCCAAATTATAATTTTTATATTCACTCAGTGAAATAAAGAGCGTTTTGTTTACAGTTTTTGAAGAATCGCGGGCTCTTTGTCCGGTGATTGACATGGTAAAAAAAGAAATAACTCACCCTATGAATGGCGGGCGAGGGCTGGCGCTCCCTGTCGAAGCCCACAAAGGTGTTATAGTAAGCGACGCCGTGGTTCATGTACTCGACGTCGGGCGGGCGCTGCGCGTGCGCGTGCGTGTAGGCGTGCGGCAGGTACACGCCGGAGCCGTCGTCGTCGTCGGGCGTGCGCGCGCCGCCGTCCGACGACTCGTTGTCGGGCTCGTGGCCCGACAGCGAGCGCTCGGAGCCCGACCGCGAGTGCGAGCGGGACGAGCCGGACTCGCCGTCCGAGCCGGAGCCGCCGCCGGCGCCGTAGCGCCCGCGACCTGCCGATACATATTGCATATTAGCTGAAAATAGACATACATTTGTCCTATGAATGAGTTTGGCACGAGAGGCGCAAAGCTCGTGAGGTCTCTAACGGCGACGAAGCCTGTTAGTGTGGCGTGCTGCCCCAGAAAGGGGAGAGAGCGAAAATGGTGGGGCACATAAAATAATTCGTAGGGAGTCAAGAAATGCGCGCCTGAAAGAGAGCAGACGCCAGTAGGGTGCGCATCTCCCAAGATTTGGCCCGTTATAACCAAGATGGTTGGTAGGGCCATGGGAAGGAGGTGGGAATAGTGACCGGGGAAATGTAATCACTTGTTTGTTTCATTTTATGTTTTGACATTAATTTTGTGACTAATATTTAGAATTTCAATTGACTTATAGGACATGTGCTGAACTAATGTTATTTATTGTTACTATGTTTAATGATTGTATTCGATATATGTGTAATTAAATGTTTGCATGCCATAAAATGGTAAATGTGCCGCACAAAACTATTGGACCTGACATCTTTGTAACCACATTTAAGCAAATAAATGAATATGAAGTAATAGGAGGTAGTACAAAATTGAGCAGGCCGACTGGGGAAGTACCTCCGCCCTACAGAATACCGCGGTTATAATAACTTCTTGTTGTGTTCCCAGCGGTAGTCAGTCAGTCCCAGAGTAGCCATAGCTCACTGGAGAATTTGTGCTGTCAGTGGGATGACTAAAGGCTTGTCCTGCTTTGTCCTCTACACTGACGGCACAGAGACTCTGTGCTTACAGTGTCGGCAGCGCGGCTTCTCTGGTGTTACACACGTCCATAGGCCACGGTAACCACTTTCCATCAGGTGAGTCGTGTGCTTGTCTGCCATCTAAGTGGTATAAAAAAAAAGTACCGCCCTCTCAATTATGCCTCGATGACACGCACAGAGTTTATTAGCGAGATAGTGCACTCTCGGCCGATGCTCGGTACGTGTGAACATAGCGCAGAGTACTTTGCACGTGCATCGCACTCGGCCGAAAGCACTGTCTCGTCACTCTACTCAGTGGGTGTAATCAAGATTTTAGTATCTTTTCACTTGTTTCTAATATAATGTGCTGTTTTCAATGTAGACTGTGATAATACTTGAAGCCTTATGTTGCTTTCATTTCCTTCTTTCCTTTTCTTCTTGCAAGTGGCAATGCATGAGAGACTTCAATGGAGACTTATTCTTCTTCATCTTCTATCGTGTCGATGGCTAGTTTAAAATATTGTTGCCAGTTTGCTGCTACCTGGAATGCTATAAAGTGCTCATAAGTTCCTCTCGTGTATGTGTATATGAGCATTTATTAAACCGATGAGACACTTACGGACTGACCTACTTCATTATGCATGCATTCATCATGCATGAAGCATTAGACTTACTGGATAATTTAGCCTGCTGAATGATATAATCCTGTAGCGGCAGTAGGTGTTGCATGCCACGCAGGTCCCAGTTGCAGTACAGAGGTGAGCTGCCACCCTCATCCTCTTCTTCCTCGCCGTCAATAGCACCATCGTCGAGTTCCACTGGCCTCTTGTGACCTAAAGAGATATAATCTTTTTTGAATAAACTCAAAAATACTTTTATTCACAGTAATCCTACCATGTAGTGGAACAATTTATTCCGCTTAAAAGCTTCTAAAGGCATATTTAAGTACTGTAATGTGTTATTTAATCTAGTGGCGAGCGTTGCAGCAATTACAAGCGTCAGAAGCTTAGTGGTTAAGGAGTCGGCCTTACGATCGAAAGGTCCAGGATACGAATCCTGGTCATTACAATACCGACGTGAACCCACTCCTAACACATGCAATTTCGGTTAGAGGAATATTTCGGTTAGAGGAATATATATATATCTTCTAAAAATGTGGGTATGTTTTCGACAGGATCTGTGGCGTGGCGGTAGTGAACGCAACCGTTACGCAGGAGGCGCGGGTTCGATCTCCGCTCAGTGCAAATATTTGTATGCATGAATATGGGTATTTGCATTGGTCTGGGTATTTCTATGTATAATATGTATGTATTTACAAAAAAAAAAGTATCTAAGTATGTTTCTTAGTATTCTAGATACAATAACACAAGCTAGTTAAGCAATGCCTACCTTGGGTCTTGATAGCGTTGCGTAGAATGTTGTAGAATGTTGTAGAATGTTGTAGAATGTTATAGAATATTAATTTGTAGAATATTTATAAGTAATCTGTGTAAACTTACGTCTTGATTTGGTCCGATCCCGGGGCGCAGTCGACCGATCACTGAGCCGCTGGTTGTGTTTCTGCACGTTCGGCTCCGTTAGGGGAGGCTCTAAGTTCACGCATTTTAATTTGTAATTCACTGGAACAAAACATAAATATATAATTGAATTACTAACCAATTCGATTAAGATAGAAAAAAATAATAATCAGATCATGCCTGAACTGAACTGAACCTGAACATGCCTGAACTGAACTGAACTGAAATGAATCCGGCAGGATTCGACACCGCGATCTTTCCCTTATAGGAGGAATGCTCTGATGCCGTAAAACGGATACATTTTTTTTTTTTTTTTTTATACCACTTAGTTGTCAGACAAGCACACGGCCCACCTGATGGAAAGTGGTTACCGTGGCCTATGGACGTTTGTAACACCAGAGGAGTCATATAGGAACATATAGGAAGATTTGGATGATTTCATTCAGTAGCTTAGTAGTCAGAGCATTCCGTTTTCCATTCAGTAGGGAAGTTCGCGGGTTCGAATCCCGCCTGAACAGATTCAATGTTTTTCCAGTCTTAATCGAAAAAAATATATAACTTCTAGTATACCGTGTTCGTTTCTTAGGATAGGTAGAGACAACAGCAACAGCAACCACAACAGCAACCAACAACAGCAACAATCTGCTTCTATACTTACACACTAGACTAAAGGCTTGTCCTGCTTTTTCTTCTACACTGACGGCACAGAAACTCTGCACTTACAGGGTTGGCAGCGCGACTGTGACTCCTCTGGTGTTACAAACGTCCATAGGCCACGGTAACCACTTTCCATGAGGTGGGCCGTGTGCTTGTCTGCCACCTAAGTGGTATAAGAAAAAACTATCAGCGCGCGCCAGGGCCTAGTTATCTCGCGAGTTATCCAAGATATGTCTCCCATGGTATGTATAACTTTACTTTTACATCAGATTGTTAAATAAAGGCCAATACTCACCAGCCGCTACATTGTCTTGTTCGTTGGCTGAGGACAGCCTCATGAAGTTGAGGTGCGGTTCGTGTGTGGCGCGGTGCTTGCTGCTACTGCCCGACGACAGCGACGTCTTACTTGACGTATACCGCTCCGGTTCGGCTTGTTGACGTCTATCGGATAATAATATCGATGTTTAAATGTTAAGCAGCAAGTTTTTAATACATCATCAAAAAGACAAAAGTTTATCGATTTTATATAATAATAATAATAATAATTTATTTCTAAAAATATGGTACATTGAGGTCTTTATGTTATTTCACTTGTTCAAACATATTCTACCATACCCTGGTGTAGAAATATTAAATTTTATAATAATAATATTTAAGATTTACAATAGTAATGTCAAATATGTCACTCATGCAATCAATTAATTATTTATTTCTATTACGTTACGTACTAGCTGTACCGCCGACAACGTCCGCTTTCTGTGATTTAATTAATTGTGCTGAAGCGTAATATTCCTTCTAAATTAAAAGTAACCTAAATTACACCTTATAAGTTCAGCTATGTGCAAGTGAAAATACCTTCGGCGGGGGATTTGGTACTTCGGAGATTAGTCAGAACAAACAGACAGAAAAAAGTCAGAAATAATAAATGTTATGGACAGATATATACGATAAGATAAATCTTCATAGTACACCCACCAATTACAGTACATGTACGGACAAAAATATGAAAAATGTACAAATGGCGGCCTATCTCTTCTCGACAACCTACGGATGGAAATGTTTTAATTTTCTTAACAATAATAACTTATGGGTAGGTATTAGTGCAGTCATAAGCTTAAACTACATATATATATTATATTTTTAGTATACACACTTTAGTAGTATTTTACATAGACCTAAGTACACTCAATTTCTATAGTATTTACATAAACATACATACACATATATTAAATATACACACTACACATATAGGTATTCACTATATACACACAACAAGTACATTAATATGCAAAATCACATGACAACGTCACAAAGAGCTCAGATAGTGTTCTTTTACCATTTTTTTTAAATATGGCCAGGGATTGTGCATCTCTAATAGTATGTATATTAAATAAGTTTGTAGTACTAAAAACGGTACCTAGTGAAGTCTCTAGTGGGATGCCAGTTGGCCGTAGCTGCGTTGTGACGTAGATCCAGGCTGGTCTGTCTAAATGGTTTGTCCACACTATATACTGCTTGCTTCTCCGGGTACCTATCCATGCGTTCCAATTCTGCTAATCTATCTTTGTCTAAATGCCTGAAAATAGACAGGTAAGAGTTTAAGAACATTATAATAAATATTTCATACCCTAAACTAAAAAAAAAAAATAATTTGGTCATGTTCATCTCTCTGAAAGAATTCAGTGACAGAATAAATGCGTGCCATCTCAGCGATCCTTCTTTATCCATTTAGCACATGCAGAGTAACAGTTATCCAAGATGTGGTTCACAAAGCAACTGCGATCAACAGTTCGTACACACACACACCAAACACACCGACACTTAACATACCAGACTATTTTCAAAATACTTTTTGATGTCATGAAAACACCAAAAAGTATTTTGAAATAGTCTGATATTACTACCAATCAATCAATTAGAAAAAAATCGAGTAAGAGTTGGTCTTTCAGGTAGTACAGCATATTATTTGGTAGTGTAGTATAAACTATACTAGACTACCAAATAATATGTACCACGCCGTGTAGCTCGTAAAAAACAGTAAACTAGCGATACGCAAGTGCGTTTCATTGTTCAACTGAGTAAATGCGTCGATCATGATTTATTTTTTTTATTCAACTTAGGTGGCTGACAAGCACACGGCCTACCTGATGGAAAGTGGTTACCGTGCCCAATGGACGTCTGCCGATATTGGTTATCATTGTTTTTGGGGTTAAACCATTATATACAATAATGTTTATGGAAATTAACGCGAACATGGTATAGGTACATACATACCTTTGATTTGCCTGACGTTACGGACAGATAGGTATGTGACGGTACATGGCGAAATGAACATATTAAAAATATCGAGAATGTGCGGGTAGATGAAAAACCTACTACCTCATGGACTCGAAGACGGCGGGCGTGAACCACTGAGCCAGTCAGCCTGTGACCACTGCCGGTGTAACTTGGTCGAAACATCAGTCAAATCGAAAGTATACCATGATAGCGTTAATTCCCGTAAACATTATTGTATATCATGGAACGCGAAACTTTAAAAGTTATTTTATACCAATAAGCTCCTAATTTTTAAATACTAATAAATTTGCAAGTGTATTTTGTAGCGTGAATGACTTTTAATTCTTAAATTGTGTTGGTTCAAGAAGTAGTGATTGAATGCATCTTCATTACAATGAACACTGAGTATTCAAAATAGAACATTGTGATGATGGATGAATAATACGCGGACGAATCTAGAACGAACTGTTTACATGACATTTAGATGTAGGTGAAAGTAATATTGATAGGAAGTAGGCCAACGGGAAAGATATAAACTTGCAACCCACGCTATGAATATAAAATTGGAAACGAGATTAATAATTCGAAACGCTAGCGTTAGTAACACTAGCGTTTCGAAGTTTATTGAATTTTTATTAGAAACAATAGTTACAATTTAGACGAAGAATATAATGTTAATTCTTTTGTTTAGAAGTAATTGCAACTTCTGGTAGGAGGACTAATAAATAATCGCAGCACCTCACACTTATGTTAGATGCATATGGTGATCATATAGAGGGTCTTATTTTTATTTTCGTGGAGAAATGTCTCCAACCGACTAAAATCGCACGCCGTCCCGGGATGTTGGGCTATAAGGTGCTCAAAAGTAATTTTCTTCGCATCCGGGTTATAGGAGGCCTAGTATTGTCGATTCACCATCTACCATCACTTAAATATTCAGTGTCTGAGGTAACGTAATTTATCTCAGTGGGTTCAATAATTGGATACCCAAACTTGTCAGAAAAACAGGTTTTCAATAGTCCTGTATTTGCTGAAGCTGATTGGTAATGGTCCATGGAGGGTATTCCATTCCAAATTATTATTAAAATTCCCGAAGGACAATCTACACTGAAGAACACAAATGATTCTACACTGAAGATTACGCAAATTCTATTTAATATTCAGTAATAAATCTCACCTATCAGAAAACCGTTCCCTAGCATGTCTGGATAGCTGATGGGGTCTCTCCAAGCTGTGCATGACTCGGGAGCCACCGCCTGCTGCGTCCGTCGCCAACGAAATTGATGAAACTAAAGATGGTCGGGCAGCCGTCGTCTGTTGGTTCAAGAAATGTTTATTTACTTACTGCTATTTTCGAAGAGGAATATAGTATCGAATAGAATATATTATTACTGTGAGACAACCAGTACTCTATTTCTTATGCAATAAATCCATTTATAAAACTTTATCATAATAAAATTCACTAAGTAAATACAATAAGTTATTTCGTGACTTTTGCTACAAATCAATCAAGAATTTTATACCGATTTTCAGTAAATCAATAAAACCTTTCGGTCCGTATTCTAGAACGACACTCAGTCCATAATCTCGATTTATCTGAGGACCGATTGTCTATAGTCTTCAGATAAATTGACATTAAGAACCAAGTATCATTTTAGAATAGAGGCCTTAAAATTAACTACAAAATCATTTATAGTACCTATTGTAATACACGCTTAAATAAACAAGAAAATATTATGGGTAACATTCTATTTAAAGAATGCTATTCTTATATATCTGGCCTCGAAAATCTTAATAAATAAGTCACTATATCAAGTGCACAATGGTGTCAAGATAACTTATTGAGGATGGTATCTGTTTCTTTTACAATTGGATGGTTGCGTTAATAGATGCTAACATCTAATGGCTACAATAGACCCTTATCAGTTACTTTTGATGGTATTTAATTGGATATATGGACGTCTGACAATTACGCAATTTACATTTCCTTTTTCATTAAACTTTTATTATTTCTGGTTCGTTTCTGTTTATTGACTTAAGAAATTACAAAATAATTTTTTGACGTGACAACGTCTTATAAATTGGTTTGCCGGGTGACACTTCAAGAAACTGCGTTACGCTCCGCTCACGTTATGCGCTCACAATGAGAGCGAGTGAGAGGCACGCGTCCCTTCCACTCGGGCATGGTTAGCCCGCCTAAGAGCGAGAGAGACAGACATAAAAAGTGAAAGGCACGCGTCCCTTCCACTCGAGCACAGTTAGCCCGCCTAAGAGCGAGAGAGACAGAGCGAGAGAGAGAGAGTGAGAGAGATAGGCATACACACCGGTTCATGTCTTGCGCTTCTATTTCGCTTAGGCGCCTGCATACAAGTTTACACGTTGCCAGTTAATTGTAAAACGATTGTGTAGTGATACACTCAAAGTCGTTGTCACGTAAAACTTTCGCCCGTATACCGACTTTACAGGCAACCAATTTTTTTAGTCTATATGGAATCCTGAATTCTATGACTCAATTTTGTAATTGAATTTTTTAAACATTATCTCTAAATTTGAATTTGTATGAAAAGTTGGGCCCCAAGGTGAAGCCGAGGTCTTCACCTTGGAGCCCAACCTATGCAGGCCGGAACATCACTAAGATGATGATGATGATGATGATGATGATGATGATGATGATGATGATGATGTAGAGTGTAATATTATTAGGATATAAATTTAAATTGGATTAACAACATACAAATTCTCCGAGTTTAGTCACATAGATCAAAAAAATACGTTGTGAGTAATTACTAATAAGTTTAGAACACGTAGCATGTATGAGGATACAAAAAAAGCTTACGTACCTGTAGGAATGGTGTAGTTTGGGGTTTTTGTAAGGGACTACTAGGGCTTTGGGGTGAAGCTGAGTCGCAAGAAGATCCGCCGGCCGATTGTTGTTTTAACTGGAAAACATTTATTTATATGAATATGATAGTAGACATAGACAATTAGTTGGTTGATGAACACCAAAAAATAAGCTACTGTATGTACCGTTACTGTGATTGGATACAAAATATAAATGTAAACTTATGCCTTGAGACCAACGAGATAGAAATATTATGAAAATATTCTCCAAGTTTATAATAGACATTCATAGTAGAAATAAAATATATTACCTTTCTTCTAGTCAATGGTGTACTTTCAACTGATTTAAAATACTTTTCGTGCATAGAATCATCAGACGCATCCTTCCTAGGTGATATAAAGCTGCCGCTACGATTTAATCCTGTAATATTTAGACAAATTAAACTCATGACCGATTGAATATGCATTTAACAAAAAGGTGGCCATTATTGAAGAGATGAAGACCATTTCTAACTATATGGGTGTTAGTACATACATCGAAAAATAGTGGTAGTAGTTAAATGTCTTTATATACACAAATACAGTTGGTACAATTAACGCTTTTTACAATGGGCGGTCTTCTCGGATAAGGCGATCTCTTCCAGGCGACCATTGCATAGAGAGAATCAGTTATATCAGTAACATGGTGGTATTACCTGAATGTGGTGACCATTTCTCAGTTTCGTGGACAGGTACGGCGCTACTTCGTTTTCTTAGTTGAGGGGTACATACGGGTGGATTACATATTGCTGCACTAAGTTCCTGTAACAAAATGTTATGTCACCAACCAAATATCAATATGCACGTCGAGTTGCCTAAGGATGTGTTATATTTGGTACGGATTAGTGAGGAAGGAGCGACCCAGAAAATCTAGGATACTCATTCTTTCGTCCTACGTGATCGCCATTTTAGTGTAGCTCTTTACTAAATCCTTTTTCAAATCATATTTATTTGTTACATAATACCTACAAAGATCGTATTTCCGTCGTATTAACTTTCGGTACGATCATGTTCGGCTTCTGCCGTGCCAATTATATATAGTTGTCGAGACTAATCATAAAATATAAAACAAAAAGAAGTTATCTTAAAGAGCTTAAAAATCATAATTGATCACAATCCAACGAAATAAACCTAAAGCTAAATATTTATCAGTAGTCAATGACGTTACGAATTATTTTCATAACTATCAACACATCTTCTAAGAAATGTGACATACCGACGTCATCAGCGGGCCATTTCCTCTTGATTTTATATTTCGCGAGAAAGTGTTGAAGAAGTAGAAACCACAAAATTTCTAGGGTTGCATATAGACAATAAAATAAATTGGAAACTTCATTTAGAATATGTGTGTAAAAAACTGGCCCAATTCTCGTATGCTCTTCAGAAATTAAGGAAGGTACCAAATACTCCTACCTTAATAACAGCCTACCACGGCTATGTCAGCTCAACTCTCAGGTATGGGGTAATATTCTGGGGTAACAGCACTGACCACGAACGTGTGTTCATAGCCCAAAAACGCTGCATAAGAACAATGTTTAATTTTTATGCACCTGAATCCTGTCTACCATATTTCAAATCGATGATTATTAACATTTCCATGTATATACATACTCGAGGTCGCAATAAACGTGAAAAATAATCCAGAATTATTTGAATATCGTACGCGTGCACGGCATCAAACTAAACTACATATAGTTGCTAGTAAAACTCAATTGATGCATGAGAGCGTCTTTTGCCTGGCCCCGCGGATTTTCAATTGTATACCAGAGTATATTAGAACTGTATCTAAGCTACAACTGTTTAAAAAACAACTCCGTGACCTGTTAACAGAAAAATGCTATTACTCTGTGAAAGATTTCCTAACAGATAGGACATTACAGCAGTTCAAGGTGCCCTAGTTGTGATGTGGTCGGTTCATACAGTGTTCGATGTAGGTAAATTTTATTTTGACAAAGTAAATTAATTATATCTTGACATCATAATATTGAATAGACATTAAAATCTAAAATGACATTATAAACTAACATCACCTACATTATTTCTATTCTATCTTAATATTGTTCTTATTAATATTATTGACATTGTTAATTGAAATTGAAGGAATTTTGAAATGACTATTTGTAACGAACGAATGAGTTTTGAACGATAACACATTTACTGATTTAGCTATTAGAATTGCATGCCTATTATGGTGGAATATGGCGAAACTATGTACCTACTGGATATAACACCTTTATGTAACCCATATTTGTAATGAATGAATGAATAAATAAATAAATAAATAAATGTCATGGCGCTAGACTCTTACCTGCTTCCGCCTCTGCTGAGCGCTACTGATGCTGCTATCCGAAGACCGACCTGAATCTGTATGCCTACAAAGCTGCGTCGAGCCATCTTCGCTTAATCTGCCGCGCCTACTTTCCCCACTATTCCTAAAAATGTAAAACAATATATCATCTTAGATAAAATCTAATACAACGAAACGACCACGTACACATTCAGGGAAGGTTTTTCTCTCTGTTCACTTTTAGGACTTTCCACGAGCCGATAGTTATAGAAGCGTGTGCGATTTCGCGGACTACGAGTACGCACCGTGGAAAGAGGCTCTTCCGTGATAATGTAAACACATTAGCATAGTAAATGCCTCCGTGTCTGCGTTCGCGTCCGTGAAACTTCGCACCGTGAGAAGCCGGCTTCATATACCTACTATTGCGTTACGTAATAGACAACCGAATTGTGACATGCAGAATTATATCTGAAGGTGAGCAGGGTTCGGAGAAATGGGAGGTATTTTTTTTACGTTCGAAAAATCCCCACGGATACCCCCCGCCGGAGCGGATAGGGAGAGGTTATGTCGAACTCGAACCGACTAAAACGCCACCTGTGGGTCGTTGTTGGTTGCCGAAGGTGAGGTTGACAGGCATATCCCTGGCACCCCGGTCGACCCAGGGCCATCTCTCTGGATCTGGCTCTCCTCGGGTACGGGGACCACAGAGTTCCCCTACTTGTCCCCGGGAAATGGGAGATAGGCATATAGAGTCCGAAACCTCCAACACACAGTGTTGCGCAAGTAAAATATCAATCAGCAAATACTTTTTTTGACCCATTTAGTTTTGTTTGTGAATGAAATATGATTAGTATTATTGGTTCCTTTAATCAGGAATACGTATTGAGCGTCTTATGTGGTCGGTAAAGTCGTTAAAAACAGATTTATAAAATTTCTTCGTTGCCACGTGGTTTCCGGCAGAGTAGAATTAGGGCCACCCCATGTCTACCCATGCGGTGTCATACAAGGCGACTAAGGAATAGGGCTGTTTAACATCACAGAGATTTATACCGTTGAGGCTCAGAATGTCGACTTCCCAAAATGTCCCCTGGTTCCAAAATGTCAACTTCCCATAATGTCCCTTTCCCAAAATGTCGCTTTCCCAAAATGTCGCTTTCCCAAAATGTCGCTTTCCCAAAATGTCCCCCATTCTTAGGCTTAAACCAACGAAATAAAAAACCAATTTAGAATCATTTTTTTATTTTAATTAGGTACTTAAGTAGTGGGATTTTTAATTAGAAAAGAAATTTGTAATGAAATATAGTCATGTATTGTCAAAATTTAGGCACCTACTTAAATTTACTTAAGTATGTATACCAAATACACACTCGTGTGTATGGTGATTACCGTCCTCGGCTCTCTTAAGACCGACCAATGTCGCCTCAGCGGTATTCACCAACTTTATACACTTGTACCATAATGTACTATTATTCGTATGTTAATTAACCAAAGTAAATTTCAGTACCACAATTAAAATATATTTGATTTGATATGTCACTGTCTATATTTTATCGTTTTTTATCAATGTTATGTTTATCATTTTTAAGAAAATGAATAAATCATATTTTATTTGTAATACTTGAGTTACTATTAGTAATAGCTACTACATATTATCTTATTAATTATACCTTTGGATATGTTACTAACAGTTATTCTTTTAATCTTTTTGAATGTGTGCAAAATATTGATACCTATTGATATTGATTTTATTTGGTATACATACTTAAGTAAATTTAAGTAGGTGCCTAAATTTTGACAATACATGACTATATTTCATTACAAATTTCTTTTCTAATTAAAAATCCCACTACTTAAGTACCTAATTAAAATAAAAAAATGATTCTAAATTGGTTTTTTATTTCGTTGGTTTAAGCCTAAGAATGGGGGACATTCTGGGAAAGTGACATTTTGGGAAAGCGACATTTTGGGAAAGCGACATTTTGGGAAAGGGACATTATGGGAAGTTGACATTTTGGAACCAGGGGACATTTTGGGAAGTCGACATTCTGAGCCTCAACGATTTATACAGCCCAGACTCAGCCTCAGATGCATGGCTCGAGTCAACAATAGTGCCCGGAATACGACAATAGGCTCACCCCATATTACGTGGGACCGAATACAATTATTGGTGAAATGTGATTCACCTCTGCCTAACCCTCCAGGGATAAAGGCATGATATATGTATGTAAAATTTCTTAAAATGAATCGTAAAAACATAATGAAAATTGCCTACGTTCCATTAAGTGAACACATGATGCTGTACGAGCTAATGACCGTACATTTTACGCGGGCTGCAAATCGATTTTACGCCGTGACTTTTGTACTAATAATGTTCAGTTCACATTAAGTAATCGTGTTCTCATCCATCAATAAAGCATGTTAATCGTACATTTTACAACTCGCATAATTAACTAGTCATTAGCAGTCCTTTATCATGAAATCAATCAATCAATTTGTCTTTTAATAAATAGTATACTGTAATTCAATCGAAAGTTTACGTTAATTTTATTAAAACATCATCTCAGTCGCCGCGTGAGAATAACTACTGAAAAACAACTGAAAAGTCTGGAACAGATTAAATAAAATGTGTATAAAATCGCAAGAAATTGTTTTATTTCAGTAGTAGGTAACTGTAAGTAAGGTTTCTAACCTGTGATGGTAATGCGACCTCCTAGTTCGCACGGGACTGGTTTGTGTGAGCGTGACAGTTTTTGCGTTGCTGGGTGACACCTTGCTTGCGCTCGCTACTGTACTATTCCCATTACTACTAATCGGGTCTATAATAGGTACCTGTAAATAATTACATTGTTAAGATATTGATTGTAGTACTTCATTTCTACATCATGAATTTTAAAATTTTACATTCCACTCACCATAGGGTTAGAGGTAGAGAAAGCTCGAGAGGCGTGTAATGACAGAAGCAAATGGAAGGCTGGTGTCTCTGCCTACCCCGAATGGACAAATGCGTGTATATGATTATTTTATAGATTTAGTATAAATAATAATAAAACATTGTTACATAGTCGATACAATTTCTGTTCAGTATTAAATAATATAAATTATTCCCTCACTAATCAATCATTCGAGTGTGTCTTATTTCATCGCATGATGCATTCTGTTACTAAGTTATGTTTTAAGCTAACTTTCATATACCTATCATACAGTGCAATATTCAATTATTAATATTCAATTTCAAGTCTTACTAGAAACAATTTTTCGAAGAGCACTATTATCGTAATAAGACTATAATTGTTAGACTCGAGAGAGCGGTAGCTTTTTGTCAATAGAACATTTTTGTTCAGCCTAGTCTAATCGCGGATATCAACTTAAGCCAGATATTTCGTTCACATACCCAATCATAATCTATCAGTATAGTTGCGCTACTGTTCATGTATTTCGAAGTACCATTAATGTAAGTTTTAGGTCGATATTTTTTTTTTAAATGACCAAATAGTTGCATTGTGGAAAACTGGACATAATGTAATAGGCATTTTCTAACAGTCAGCTTTTGGATAACCAAAAGGCGAGGTCAAGAGATAGGTCAAGGGAGGTCTTTTTTTTATACAACTTCGGTGGCAGACGAGCACACGGCCCACCTGATGGAAAGTGGTTACCGTGACCTACGAACGTGTGTAACAGAGGAGTCACATCCGTGCTGCCAACCCTGTAAGAACAGAGATTTTATGTGCCCTCAGTGCAGAACACATATTCAGGACAAGCCTTTGGTCTTCCCACTGACAACACAAAAACTCACCAGTGAGCTCTGGCTACCCTACACACCACCGGGAACACAACACGAGGTTATAATAGCCGTGGTATTCTATAGGGTGGCCTTTGTATAATAGTGCTCAATGTCTAGAATTGATGACAAAGATTAATACCTATACAATAAGTATAATTTACTTCAAGTCCAAAAAATCTACCAATATAATGCACCACAATATGAAATAAATACCTAGTTTAATTCATTATTGTTATCAATAGACCTTTTTCTTGCCCACCAAAAGAGTCATTGTTACAAACTTTTTTATGTATCAAGACATACTTAATTAGAGATAAATTCTCTGCATACAAGACAATAAATAATAACACAACTGTATCTGATAATGGCTGGTTACATAAAATACCGCTGTTAACAAAGGAAAGCAGACCATTAAACGAAAGATAGTAAACAGTAGGTACTTGTTTTGTAACACTAAACTGCATTTATTTTTATAACACATCTTCATATACTAAGAGTTTGGCAGTATATTTCGTAATGCAACATACATAATAAATATTCTACAACATTCTGCACAACGCTATTTAGACCCCTAGTAAGCATAGTTTAACTAGCTTGTGTTATGAAATCTAGAATACAGATAAACATACTTAAATACTTTTATTTGTTAATACATACAGACAGGGCTAACCAACCATGTTACTATCAGGACTAACTGGATAGCTTGTAAATTATACCTTGCATCTAAATTGTTAACTACATAAAATTCTCATTTATTTTGTCACTTATGGACTGAATTGAAATATATCAGAGTAATAGAAACATCAGAAAGTCTGTTAGCACTTCTGCATTTAGTACTTCTGCAGCAAAATCGCTGCAATTATACTCATGTCAATATTTGATTGACTGATTGGGTTATTGATTATGGAGGAGGTATTAGGATTGAGAGTAAAAATGTGTATCCATTCATTAATTTCGTAATTTTGGTTACTAATACTCTTAGAATTATGAAAATGAACAGTTATTGAAATTAATAGGAATTTGTATTAGCCTCAAAATCTATTTCTAATGTCAATAATAAATACTTTTGTGTAAAAATAATGTTAAATACATCACAAAAACTTACCTGAGGGGCTGGTTGATTAATTTGTGTCTGTGTAGACGTTTCTCTTCTTTTCTGAGGATCTGTATTTTGTTTTAACGTCTGTAATTTTGCTAATGGTATGATGTCACAATCAGTAGGCCTGTGCCAAACGGTTGTCTAAAAAAAAAGTAATTGTGATTTGTGTACAACTATTACATAATATTGGTGTATTCTTTTGTTATATCACTGTCCTTGAATTGTATAATTACCTGTGTGGAAGCATTGTAATAGTAAAACCTATGTGTGTTGATATCAAAAAGTTCCCACCATTGTGATGAGTCTGTGCGCTTAACTTTTACTCCCTATAACAAAAGTTATATTTTTATCACAATATAATTTGATTAAAACAATTTCAACTAGACATAGCTTAACTATATATATAATGTAAGTTTATACAATGAAATCTGCTAAAATGGACTGTTGATTGGTGTTATACCAACTGCTATACAACTTATGATTAGAAAATTAAGTCAAACTAAAAATACTCAAACCTCATCTGAAATTTTTAGTTTTGGATGTCTTTAAAGTGGATCTCTATAACAGGGGTTGTTGAGCTTAATGGTAAGTAATTAATAGAAAGTACATAATATTTGATTGCTAAATGTAATTGATACCAGTAGTGTAGGATTTCACTCATCATTTCCTATTTTTCTTAAAACAAAGTCAACAGTTCAAAGAACCAGGTAAATGTTCAGTTCTCAGAAGTGAAATGAATCCAGAATCTTATTAGAATTTAGCCATATACTAATAATTTATCTTCTAATATTGATTATAGTATGATCCATGTCATCATAGCAGTGAAATTTTCATTCAACACTCACCTCCTCCAAATTTTCATTAGACCTTTCTAAAACTTCTCTAACAAGTTGTCTTGCATGCACTACAGTCTGTATAACAGATCCTTTTTATATTGATTAATAATAAGTTTAAGCTTTCATTTAATACTTTTTTCACATTACATCAAAAGATCATATTCACTTTAGTCAAGAGTTCAAAGACATTAATAACTATATTTACATAGGTAGTTATTCCATACATTATAAAAAAAAAAGATGAATAACTAGCATTGCAATAATCCTCAAGTAATAAAAGAAAAATAGTTATGTTAAATCTAGCTATACCAAAACGGAATTTTTCAGCTGAAAGTATTTTTTTATTCCATGAAAGAAATCTTGAAGATTGTTTACTTTACATGCCAAGCATGTAAGAGATTTAGGTATAGTTTATGAACAAATTCTACCGGCATTTATGTCAGGAAGTAAGAGTAATTATGCACAAAGTATACCTCAGGTGGATCCCAAACGCACTCGCCAGTGGTTAGGTTAGCATACATATGCTCCTTTGTCTTCGGCTCGATGATCTCCACCCATTCTACCCTGGAATAAAACATCGTCCACTTCTCAATTGAACTAGCACTGTTCTATCACACATCAACAATTTGACTACGAATTCTGGGCGTGACATTAGCTATTTCCGCGTACTTTTATTGATTTTGCAACTTTCAACTACGGATATCGGAAGCGATTTGTCAACAATTACTACAAAAGTTAAAAGTAACAAATTACCTTTCAGAAGACATTTTCACTAAATTACATTAACTTTTCTAAACTTCACTTACACATTCTAAACTATTATTTGACCTAAAATACGGATGAGAATAATCGGAAACCATCCATGTTGAATGTTTACTACTTCATTGATGGGCGCGTTTGTGCTGCTAATGTCAGAAACTTGGGCTTGGGACTTTTTGAAGTTCAAAAATGCGCAAATTTCAACTCCTAATAAAATTAAATAATACTTTATTTGTCTTTAAATTATTTTTTGTATTAAAATTTTAAGATTATTTTACTGTAAAGAAAAGTGTATTTTACCATAACTGGATTCAAAGATATGACCCAAAGATTTGAACGCTTTTATAATCACGTCATGGTACGATAACATGTGATAGAAAGTGTCCATTGAAAGTATTGAAACTGATACCAATGCGTCCAACGGATGCTTTTATGTGTTTCATATCATTCAGAGATATGAGATATCACAAAACAATCACAATGTTTCAAATAAATAATCATGTTTATTTCACGTTTATATTTTGTTTCCGCGACATAATCGTACGATTATGTCGTGCCGTGTCGTAAAAATTAATATTAAAAGCATCCATGTTATCTGTGTAAATTGCAGTAGTATTCTGTGGACTGTTAAGAAACAATTGTTACTCTGTGCAAGTACTATCGACACATCAATGCTTTAATGTGACCATGGTTTAGTAACTTTGAGCTATTTGGCGTATTTTATCCCTTCGAGTTGGAGAAAAAATTCCAATTCATTCATTCCTATAAAACGCACGAAAACAGACAGTTAACATGACGTCTCACGTCACTATTTGAACGGCAAAAGCAAATTGCATATTTGATTGCTAGCTATTGTGTTTGCCGCGTGTATCGTGTATTATGTTTACCAGTCATAAATTACCACAAATAAAGTCTTAATGCTTGCCAAAACTGATAAGTTTATTAAAATAATGTACCACCAATTATTGTATAAATAAAGCCAATATTTCTTTTTTTTTAAACCAATGTCAGTTTTTGTCACACTATTAAAGTTAATTTCAGAACAAATAATTTATATTATCGTTAACCAATTTGTCACCAATATTTTATTAACTTACTATCATTTTTTTTATACCACTTAGGTGGCAGACAAGCACACGGCCCACCTGATGGGAAGTGGTTACCGTGGCCTATGGACGTATGCAACACCAGGGGTGTTACACTCGCGCTGCCGACCATGAAGAAACCTTCTGATGCCCCTCTTTAAGAACCCCATATTGTAGGTGCTTCGGAAAACCGCAGCAGGGAGGTCATTCCACAGCTAAGTGTGCGTGGGATGAAGTTTCTTTCATACCGCACAGTGCGCACCGCACAGTGCGCACAGTCTCAGTTCGCAATGTGTGAGTATGAATTCCCTGCCTATGGCAAGAAGTGCTATGACAGAATGTAGCTGTGGGCATCATGTCAAACAATTCATCTGAGCCCAAACCATTGTATAGGCGGTAGAACACATATAGCGAGGCAAAGTTCCTCCTAAGGCTAAAAGGTTCCACACTACCCACGAGTATAGGATTGTCAACCAGCCTTAACGCCCGTCTTTGCACCGAGTCAAAGGGGTCAAGCTGATATGCAGGCGCTCCAGCAAAAAGGTGACAGCAGTACTCCATGTGTGGTCGGACCTGTGCCTTATAAAGAAAGAGTTGCTGCCCCGCAGTGAAGTACTGCTTCGCTCTGTTGAGTCCTCTCCACTCGCACTCCATATTTTCTCGATGCCAACTTAACCTTGTCCTGCAAATGACTTCGGTATTGGACGTCTCTGGAGATATCGACACCAAGGATCCCAATACTCGAGGAGATGGTAAGCGGTGTGCCCAGGAATTGCGGCGCTACAATTAATGGGGTTTTCTTAGTTGTGAATACACATACTTGTGTCTTAGTGGGGTTGAATTGGACTTGGTTTAGTCGTCCCCAATCGAATACGCCAGAGAGAGTCTCGATTTCAGACACAAGTTGTTCGCGACTCTTTTCCACCTCGGACTGAGGATATTTACACGGCCCGTGTTACACGTGTACCAGTACCCAGTACTGTCGTCCGTATAGCAATGAATGGAGCCATCAGACAGCATGTCATTGATATGCAGCACAAACAGGGAAGGAGACAACACGGAGCCTTGAGGGACACCAGCGTTTATGTTCATGCGGTCCGAGCAGCTGCCGTCGACGATAGCTTGGATGCTTCTGTTGAACAAAAAGCTGGCGATTCATTCGCAAAGTCCCTCAGGGAGTCCATAGTACGGCAACTTTGCACGAAGACCTTTGTGCCAGAGCCGATCGAAGGACTGAAACTATTTAAGGGTAGGCCATTAATTTATGCCAGAAGGGTTACTACATAGTTCCCACTGTTTGCGAGTCTCAAAATCTAGATGCAGCTAGCCCGTAGTCACCATTTTGGATATCAAAGAAATTTTTACTTTTGCGATTTGCTTCAAGTGGATTAATATAGTTTTATCACTTACCCCGAAGCCTGTAGATATCTCTGAAGTACTTTGTGATGGATCTGTTTGCACAATAGCCTTTAATTCTTAATTTTTCTTCTGAAGGTTGAAATTTCCAGAGCGAAAACGTTGAAACAATTAATGTACCGTGTTTTCCTATGATTTTGATATGATTAATCCTTCGAGCTGTTTCTACAGCACTGGTGCCACGATAGAACTCGTACTTGTAAATATATCGATATTTCATATTTTTCATTGTGCGGTAGAAAGCGACGCCAAAGAAAAAAAATAACAATGAATGGACAAATAAATGCAAGACTTATTTCAAAACTCAAATCCATCTAAATGAATTAATAAATTTTAATTTGGAATGAAGAGGTATTTCAGATCAAAGTAATCAGTACGACAACACGTTAATTTCATATGTATGGTTCTAATAGTATATTTTGGGTACAATCAAAACAATTCTTTTACTTAGATATAAATATTTGTACTTGACATATAATTATTCAATTTTAACAAGTAGTTCTTGAGGTTAGTGCGTTCAAACAAACAAACTCTTCAACTTTATAACTTTAATTTGGCAGTTTTCCAACCAAAGCAAGACAGGATTTAAAATTTTGAGCTGGTCACACTTATCACTGAATACACAATCCACACAATCTCTTGACACAAACTGGGACAAACTGATTGAAATTTTAGGGAAATATCTGGATAAATAATAAAAAATCAGTAAGTAATGTATTATTAGAATCTCATTAAATATCAATTCCTATTTCCAGTGTTCATAAATTTAAATACAATGTTGCGGACTCTGACTATTAATCTGAATATTAAACTGAAATTCAAAGTTACCAAATGCCGACCGACAAATATTGCTGATTCATTTATTAGTAAACACATAAATACGTCGGCATCCAGACTGCAGTCTAAAACAGTAAAGACATCAAAAGTAGTTAAGGGTCAGTTTCTACGAGAACATTATGTATATGTATTAATAAGAGAATCAGTAGATTCTGTCATAATTTTAGAAACAATTGCAACAGGTGTTTTTTTTAGCTATGGCTGAGGACAAGTCAAATTTTCTGCTGCCAAACAACCAGAAATTTGTGGAACTGGACAGTTCACAGGCATTTAACAAATTAACCAACAAAGAAAAGCTGTATGCACATTATTTGAGTCAGGTTATTATGTTTTTTTTTTAAAATACTATTTTAATAAATAAATAGTTTGAATAACAAAAACTTTCCATTAAGTATTCATTTTACAACATAATAAAATAACATAGTGCCATGTAAAACTGAATTGAAAAATAATTCTTCGAACATTTCCTAATTTATTTTTTACAATGAGCAAATGGCAGATTTATCTTCCATAAATAAGTGAAATTTGTAAATGTAAATAATGTATTCTAGGTGGTGATGTTGCCTGGCTATACATTTTCATTGTCATAATATATTTTTTATATGATTTACACATGTCATCATATAAAAAACTAAATTTAAATTTAGTTATTCCTGTATATGAAATTAAAATTCAGGTAACTAACATTGTTTAAATGGTAAATCTGAATTTTATTGTCAATTATTACATTTATTTAGTAATTAGTTCTATCAAATATATATAAATATTTTATTTATTTGAAATAGTATGAAAATAATTAGGTTAGGTAAGCATGTCTTAAATAAATATAATTTATCCAAAAGAATACAAGCAGTTACTAACCTAATGTTAAATAATTTTCAGTCTTCCTGGAATGGTGGACTAATTGTTCTCCTTCAAACAAGTCCTGAGTCCCCAAAGATCTTCTCATTGCTACACAGGATCTTTGTTGGAGAACCATTACAGTCTTTAAAAGAAGCTGCAAGCCAGCATGGTGTAAACAATGATGATTTTCAGGTATGTACCTTTAAAACAACAAAATTATTCTCAGGCTTTTCAATTGCCGTTTTTTTTATACAACTTGGTTGGCTGACAAAGACACAGCCAATCTGATGGTGTAATAATTAAAAAAGTATGTTTTATTACAAAGTAAAAAAAATTGGTTCTCAAGCATCAGATGTAATAATAAAAAAATATGTGTCATATGACAATGAAAGAAGTAAGTGTGTAATCTCCTATTTAAAAGAAATATAAATAAAATTGGTTTGTAAGTACATTACCATAAAAGTTCGGGCGCCTTGGAGATACACATGCCTAAGATAATCAGCGGATATTGGAAACTTTTAATCTTCCGGAGGTGAGCTAAATGAAACCAAACTGTGAGGTTTAAGGTTTTATTGTCCACTCCAGTGTGCATTTAGAAATAGTTGCAAGGATACATTCCTAATGTATATCTAACCTTAAATTTAAAATTAGAGTTTTATAAGCTAGGTCAAAATGATCTTATGTCAATATGATTCTATGTCACCAATGCACTTTTAGGTTATTTTGAAGTTTAGATTTAAAATATAATTAAAGTAAGCTCACGCCATCCCTCGGCGAGTATATGTAAACACAGCAGCGAGAAAGCTCGTAGCAGGCGAAGTTTTCAGTTTAAGCCCATGCGGTACATCCATGTTTGAGGCGAAAAGTCCAAACCCTCCATAAAGAAATGCAGATGTCCGAAGACAAAGGTCCAAAGAAAAAGTCCAAAGGAAAAAGAAAAAGGCCAAGACAAAGGCGGTTCCAATTTGGAAACCGCCTTAATTTGCTGGAACAATGCCAATAGCAAAAGAAATCATAATATTTTCAGATTAAGAGCAGAAATAAACTATAATTCCACAAGAGGATAGTTGTGAGGACACAAACTATTATCCTTTAGGCCAAAATACTCTCATTTTTATGAGATTTATTGAAATTAAGTTACGAAGCCATGAATATCGACCATCCAGTCTCTATGCTAGGAAGAAAGGTGCTTTGACAGCGATACGTCAAAATGTCATTCACTCCGCGCTCCGAAACTTTTCGTTCAAAAATAGAATCAAAACCGGTGTGACGACGTTCGCAGAGCGCGTCGTTACATTACATCCCTCCCCAAAAAGAAAAAAGAAAGAAAGAAACTTCCTTTTCTAATGAAAATTATGAGAGTCCAGAACAAAATTCCAAAAAACCTCAAAAGACAAAATGTCTTGCAACATTTTTCAATAAACAAAAAAAGGCAATGCGAAAGCATCTTGCATTGGGTATTGCAGAAATAATTATAAATTAAAGAATGGGAAAGCATTCCTAAAAATCAAAGAATGTGAAAACACTCGAAAAGTAAAGAACCAAACTCAGAAAAGAGTAAAAACTTATTTCAACACAAAAGTGAAAATAAATCCTTCAATAAAACAAATTAAACAATCCCTACTCAATTCCATTCCAGATATCGATTAGGCAACCAACGCCGTCGAATCTAATCCTTGATCTTAACCAGCCTTCTAGCATCAATACAAAAGTGCGGTTGAGCTCCTACGCCACCGACTCTATACCAGCTATTCCTGAAACAAAAATATGAAACTAACAAGATATCGGTTAAGCACCAACGCTGCCGAATCTGAAAGAAAATCGGTAAAAACAATGAAGTTTTCCCACTGTCGGTTAGGTTGAAAAGCCGCCGACTTCAAATTCCTATTCCAACATCTAAAACGTCAAAACAAAATCACAACAAAAGTGTCGTAATAATATATTTATAAGCATTGTGATCGGCATAACACCACCAACTTTCCGAGCACAAGCAAAATATAAAGAAAATATGACAATTGTGACCAGTACAACACCACTGACTTTCTGAGCACAACCGCATAAGAAAAGTATGACATTTGCGACCGGCACAACACCACCGACATCCCGTGCGCAAAGCATAAAAAATGTAACAATGTGTATAAAAACACAATCGTACAAAAAGAGAAAAACGACAATTACGACCGGCTCAACACCACCAGCTTCCCGTGCGCAAAGCGTAAGGTGTGACTATGTGTATGAAACACAATAGCACAAAAAATTGTAAAGTCCAGTAAGACACAAGTTTCCCAAAAAATGGTATAACAAGGTGTGTAAAAAATGCATAAAATGCGTCCAATCCGAGAATCTTAATACTAAGAAAATAACCCAGAACTGTACAAAAATAAAGTTCAAGAAACTTAATATTCCATTCCCTAAGTGAGTGGAAATAAGTCAAGTGAATTTAATGTAGAAAATGAATATTAAATTTCACTCCTATATTAGAGTAGAAACTAAATTCCTAAATTTGTACAAAATATACAATATTAAATATACAAGTGTATAAAAATATATACAGGAAAATAATCCTATACAACAAAGATAGATAAAAATTATAAGATCTTTTGATGTGGAACAATTTGTTAATATGGAGTAGAGTTACACAATAACAAGTCCTAAAATGACCTAAGTTATTTTTGAAGGAAACTAAAATTGAAATTAATAAATTGTTGTGAAGTTCCTAACATACATCTCCTTTCAAGAACCCTAAACCTATCAAACATCACCTTTTAATGGGTTCAATACTTCAAACAAAGTACCAAAGACAAAGATAGACATTGTCAAAACAAGAATAATTTTAATACTTAATTATGTCTTTAATATGATAACGACCAGTATAGTTTTTATTAAGGTCTTTTAAAACATAAACATTAGAGGAAATTTTATCTATTATTTCACACTTAACAAACTTAGGTGCTAACTTAGCCGAAAAGAATGCAGGAGCATTAGACTGCACAAAACTTCTCCTCCACACTATATCTCCCACCTCAAAAGAAATGACCTTCCTTCCTATATTATAATAACGCGCATTACGCTTATAAGCTTTAAGCAATGAAGCTTGAACTTTTATAAAAATATCACTAAGTGATTTAAGTGAAAAAGCAAATGAAGACCTATCAACAACATCAAGTTGATTGAGGTTATCAAAAGAATTACTAAAACGGTGCAATGAAGCATCAAAAATAAGTTCTCTACCGAACATGAGAAAATTAGGAGTGAAATCTGTAGCTAGATTCACACTACTATTTAAAGCTAATTGAACATGAGGCAAATATTTTGACCAAGTTCTATGATCATCTTTAACAAAACAAGAAATACATGTTTCGACTGTTTTGTTATATCTCTCTACAGGATTATTTTGAGGTGTATATAAAGTATTATAAAATATTTTACTAATATTATAACTTTTTAGAAAATCTACAAATTGCTTAGCTGTAAATTGGCTTCCATTATCACAAACAAAAATTTTAGGTGTTCCAAACTTAAGAAATATTTCTTTTTCAAGTATCCTACAAATTACTTTAGTGGTAGCACTAGTCATAGGAAATATCCAACAATATTTTGTAAAAACATCTATGATTGAAAGTATATACTTATGGCCAGAATAAGCTTTTGGAAGAGTTCCAATAATATCAATAGAAAGCATTAACATTGGTTTATCAACTTTCTTAGGATTAACCATAATTCCATGAGTCTTTAGCAAGATTAAATTTCAACCAAAAGTCAAATCCCAAAATAATTGAAGGTTTAAAAGAAGGTATTATCAAAAAATCTACATTTTGAGTTAAGTTATCACAAGTGATAGGTAAAACCATAGTTCCAATAACATTGTGTGCAGAACCATCAGCAGCAACAGCGTCACCTCTATAAGGTTTAAATTTATAACCTAATTGCAAAAATGTTTGATGAATATTAGAACCGAGTACACAACTACAAGCTCCACTATCTAACAAACCTGAATAAAATTTATTATTAATATTAAAATTTAAATAAGGTCTAGTGTCTTTATGTTTAACAAACAAAATAGGAGCAGCCCTGATATTATTAAAGAAAACTTTCAAATAATCCAACCAATCATTAAATTCTTTCTTACAAGTGGCTTCATTCGGAGCATTGCTAAATTTTTTCAACATCGAGTCACCAGAAGTTTTATCAAAAACTAGGGCTCGATGGGACCTGATACGTTTTTTGACTGAACAGTATTTGAATTACAAACTTCGCAATTCTTCGTAGTGACGCCAAGCTTGTGACATTTAAAACAAATTACACCTGGAAATGTAGGGCAATTTTTATAAGAATGTCCAGAGGACTTACATTTTAAACAAGTTAAATCATCTGATTTAACAGCACTAATTTGAGCAGAATATTTTTCTTTTTTAATACTTTTATTCTCACTCAAGTTCTTTCTTGACACAAAATTCTCTAATTCTCTGCTAAGGTTAATAAATTCGTCGATAGAAGAAATAGTTCTACCAAACACAAAAGGTGTGTAAATATTTAACATATTATGTTTAATAATAGTTATGAGGGTAGCATCAAAAACAGGCATAGACAAACGGCTAGCCATATCCATTATGTCTGTAATAAAATCTGGTAATGACTCAGTTATCTTTTGTTTACGAGTACGGAGTTCCTGTTCCAAATGATAATCAAATTCAACTCTATCAAAACGTTTCAACAACGCAGCCTTCAAATCCTGCCAAGAAGCAATACGAATACGAACACTACGAAACCATTTAAGCGCAGTGCCTGACAAAAGATCAGAGAATGAACTAACCAAAAAATATTCATTAAAATTTTTAAACAAGAAATATTCTTCCACTTGAGTAATAAATTCCCTAACGCACGATTTACCATCATACAAAAGCTTACTTCGTTTTAAATCAGGCAACTTAGTAACAGAAGGCAAGTTTTTCTTCAAATTATCATTCAATAAAACATTCATCATATTAAATGAAGATGCGGCTCTCAGACTATGATCACCAGCTTCAGACAAATCAGCCATGACATGAGGCATCTCATGAGTAGAAGTACCAACTGGAACATCATTAACTAGAATATTCTCAAACAAAGGCGGGACCTGTATTTCCTTATCCATGTTTGATTTATAAAAGGATGTGAAAATCTAATAAAAAGTTGTATTAAATACACTATAAGTTTCTAATTAAAGTATCAATTAAAGTTTCTAATTAAAGTTAATTAAATTATGAATGAAGTTAATTGCATTGATAGCAAAACGCTAAACTCAAAAGTCAAACAAACTCATAGAATGGAATGTTATTGTTGCAAAAGTTATTTAGGTCAAATGCCTATAAAGATAAAAATGCATTAGTGATTCACAAAATAAATTATTTATGTCTACTTAAGGTAAACAGCAAATATTCAAATATTACTATGTTTTCACACATGTGAATAAAGGTTAAGAACTAGTAATTATATAATATTACTAAGTGGAAAATCTTACCTGTAATAAACAAAAGCTATATAAGATAAAAGAATTATAACAATAACCATGTTATACAAATTGAAACATTCACCTGTAATTGAGAGATACAAACAATAGTACTAACTTGTAGTATGATTAGTTTTGCAAAGCAAACAATAACAAAGATTTACTGTAATACACAGTTATGTAACAGTAAAATACATGAAGAAAACACTGTTCTTAACATGTTAAAGTAAAAAATAATGCAAAGGTGACAAGGAATAAAGATACATGCACACTGTCATGTCCCTGTTCGCGAGTGCCAATTGTAATAATTAAAAAAGTATGTTTTATTACAAAGTAAAAAAAATTGGTTCTCAAGCATCAGATGTAATAATAAAAAAATATGTGTCATATGACAATGAAAGAAGTAAGTGTGTAATCTCCTATTTAAAAGAAATATAAATAAAATTGGTTTGTAAGTACATTACCATAAAAGTTCGGGCGCCTTGGAGATACACATGCCTAAGATAATCAGCGGATATTGGAAACTTTTAATCTTCCGGAGGTGAGCTAAATGAAACCAAACTGTGAGGTTTAAGGTTTTATTGTCCACTCCAGTGTGCATTTAGAAATAGTTGCAAGGATACATTCCTAATGTATATCTAACCTTAAATTTAAAATTAGAGTTTTATAAGCTAGGTCAAAATGATCTTATGTCAATATGATTCTATGTCACCAATGCACTTTTAGGTTATTTTGAAGTTTAGATTTAAAATATAATTAAAGTAAGCTCACGGCATCCCTCGGCGAGTATATGTAAACACAGCAGCGAGAAAGCTCGTAGCAGGCGAAGTTTTCAGTTTAAGCCCATGCGGTACATCCATGTTTGAGGCGAAAAGTCCAAACCCTCCATAAAGAAATGCAGATGTCCGAAGACAAAGGTCCAAAGAAAAAGTCCAAAGGAAAAAGAAAAAGGCCAAGACAAAGGCGGTTCCAATTTGGAAACCGCCTTAATTTGCTGGAACAATGCCAATAGCAAAAGAAATCATAATATTTTCAGATTAAGAGCAGAAATAAACTATAATTCCACAAGAGGATAGTTGTGAGGACACAAACTATTATCCTTTAGGCCAAAATACTCTCATTTTTATGAGATTTATTGAAATTAAGTTACGAAGCCATGAATATCGACCATCCAGTCTCTATGCTAGGAAGAAAGGTGCTTTGACAGCGATACGTCAAAATGTCATTCACTCCGCGCTCCGAAACTTTTCGTTCAAAAATAGAATCAAAACCGGTGTGACGACGTTCGCAGAGCGCGTCGTTACAATGGAAAGTGGTTACTGTGGCCTATGGATGTGTGCAATGCCAAGGGAGTCACACTTGCACTGCCAAGTTTGAGGAACCTTATAAACTCATTATGTGTGAGGGAAACAGGTAAAATTTTTATATCTAAAATCAACCTGTGTGGTATTGTGGTCAAGCAATTGACTGCTTAGACAAAGGTCGCTGTTTCGATTCCAAGTCATTGCATTGTGTGATGTGCTGTAGAATATTGTAATAATATAACATCGGCCCCATCTGAAAACCAGCGCTGCGCATACTCTCAGTGTGCGTAGCATTTAATGCTGAGATGGGGCCCTATTTTGGGTTCACACAGTGTGAGATATACTAGGTTAAGGTTAGTTGTAAGTATAGTTCATAAGTATTTAAGTAACACACTGTGAGAAGCAAAATAAAACATTTCTTTCTTTCTTTCTTTCTTTCTATATATCAATTTATGGTTTAGTTAGCAGGTATGCTGCTATTTGCTGTTAGTAGGTATGGTATGTTCCCAGATAAATAACCAAGAGAACATCTCTTGGTTTTTTATCTGGCAATAACATACAGTTAGGATATACCTAGAAATTATAAACAATACACTATTTGCTGTAAGGGGTTGTCCATTAATTACATGGTGTTTATTTAACAAATTTTTAATGCAAATAAATACATTCAATTTCTCATACCCCTAAAAACTTCCAGCATGAGACTACTTTGTCCGTTTGAATGATCTACCCTTTTGCATAGGCCATTTCAATCCAAATTCCCTATTCATCCCCTAGGGTGGTTGAGGGGAGTCCAGGAATCACAGTTTTCTGTCGAACCTACTTGTTTCTTTGCAGCATCGAACCTACCTGTCCCACCTTTAGATTCTGCAAGGTTTGTGATTCTTGTGTGTCCCTATAATCTCCCATTGTATTAGTGAGTACATAAAGCATGTGGAGGCTCTTCATCTTCCATGCATTCTGGGCATCTGGGGTCGATCTTCACCCTTATAAGTGTCAGGTGCCTGTTGAGTTGGCTTTTATCACTTCTATAATAAACTTTGTATCCTCTGGAGAGTTTCAACAGTGGAATTTCTTGTGTCTGCTTATTGTGAACTTTTTCGACTGTCTCATAACTGATGAGTATTTCCATCTTAGATTTGTTGCTACTATGCTTCAGTTGAACTCCCTTTATACTCCTATCTCCCCCCTGGTGATATTTCGTGATTTCTTCCGAAATATTCCCCCCTGTTGAGCCTTAAGTGATTAATAGACAGCCCCTAACCCTCGATTGCTTCTATTATTATTTCAAATGTGTTCTGCAGAACTTGGACAGACAATTCACCCGCGATATCCATGAGCCATATCATCTACCCCTCCCCATAGGGCCGTCAATTGCTTAGTCATATCATTATTTCATAGTTCAGGTTTTTGGTACTGTTGGTTATTGTAGGTACTATTTTCACACAACATATCTAAATCTCATTCTCTAAAATAGATAAGGTCACCACATCCTACATACATAAATTATCTTTACTATTCTGTGGTCGAAAAACATCCTCTAATTATATTTCTATTCTTTTAGGCATTTTTGGTATACGCTGGCGGTATTTTCGCTAATAGTGGTAACTATAAAGGCTTTGGTGATACAAAATTCATTCCCAATCTTAGTATTGAGAACTTTGAACACATTGTGAAGGCATCTAAAGCTTATGAAGAGGATTCTCAGCACATGATGAAACTTTGGCAACAGATAAGACAAGCCATTTATAGCACTGCACCAAGACTCACCAGCCTGGGGCTTGCTGATAAGGTTTGTGGACAATGTTCAATTGTTGTTACTTTATTGTACTTAGTGATAAGATTATAATTATAAGTATATATTCCAATTAATAATATACAATATGTATAAGAAAACCTGTACAATACTTGCTACTTCTTCTTATTTGCTATTATTTTAATTCACGCGAAAAGTGTTGAACATATCTGGATGATTTGTTTTGCTACAAAGATAGATTATAATTAGAACCACAGACAGCGAGGGATGTTAACCTCACCTTCGGCAAAAAACGACCCACAGGCGTCGTGCGTTTTAGTCGGTTCGAGTTCGACATAACCTCTCTCGAATGTCTGATTATCTGAATAGGGGAGTAAAATAAAGTATGTTCAAGTTAAACATTAACTTGAACATAATTTATTTAACTACTTGTTTAATATAAAAAAAGATAAACAGTGATAAATTCGCATGTTATGTCATTCAGGGAATTACAACGTATTTCTCAAGTAACTGTACTGAAGAGGACTCAAACTTGGTCAATGACTGGATGAAAACAAAGCGTATAGAGGCGTACATTTGCCGCACGTTCAAAACAAGTAGCGATGATGGCTGTGAGTATTCTACTTAATATCAAAAATGTGAAAACTTGCGAAGATATTTGGATGTTTTGATTCAACCACGCACTAACGGCAGAAAGGATGTGGCTGAAATTTTGTACCGGAATAGATTTTGTCAAGATACAAGAGACATGTATATGTGTAATAAAGTTTTAATACCGTATCATCATCTGAGTGCCACTCGCGGTTGCAGCCAAAGATTGCACTTTGGAGCCCAGAGTACACTCTCTTTCTCCTTTGTCTTGATTTTACAGCAGCAACCGCCATCTGACCACCATCTCGTGCCTAACAGTCGCACTCGCTACTACTGCACAATTGATCAAAATGCTTAAGAGTACTTTTTCTGTGTTTGAAAATATTTTTAGTGGATTACAAACATAGTTAAAATACCCTTTCTTATTTATCTAAACGGGCAAACGTAGCGTAGGACACCCAACGACCAGGTGGAAGGACGACCTCATCAAGATCGCCGGGAAGCGCTGGATGAGGACTGCTTTAGATCGGTCATTCTGGAAGTCTATGGTAAAGGCCTATTTTCAGCAGTGGACTAAGTCTGGCTGATATGATGATGATGATGATTTCTCTAAAACCTAATTTTTCAGACAGACGAAGCTCCGTGCGAGATATTTTTACAAAAAAATCGATGTTGTCAAGGTTTTTTCATCTACCCTTTCAGTGCCCCTATACACCATCCACTTGGCAAGTGTGGAGACATCACCAAAACCACCTCTAACTATGGGTGTGGAAAAATACAAGAATGCCTATTTCCAAGTCACTCGTGGTGACTACTCTCCTCTTTTGAAACGAGTCAACGAAAACTTGACCAAGGCTGTAAATTATTCTGCTAATGACAACGAGAAAAATATGCTTCTACATTACGTAAATAGTTTTAAAGAAGGAGATCTTAATGAGCATAAAGAAGGCAGCCGTTTCTGGATTAGAGATAAGGGACCTATTATTGAAACGTAAGTGTTCACATGATATAAGACTGCTAGCTGGGTTTCTTTGGAAGTCAGTTTATAATTATTATCTAGGTATATGCAACAAAGGATATAAGTATACAATCTCTCTCGATCTGGCCTACCACAGAGTCCACAACTCGACCCCGGCCTGCTTCTGCCAGGGTAACAGGCGCTCCACCAGTCACCCACAGGCTTGCGCTCATGGGGTGCGGAGGTCAATCATTGACCGCCGACACTCGAGTTGCCTCAGTACGCGAGCAGATTGGCTTGCGATCCTCCTTTGCTCCCGCTGTTACTCCCGCCCCACCAATGACGCCTCGGTGGCGTGGCGGTAGTACACGTAGCCGCTACCCAGGAGATGCGGGTTCTATTCCCGCTCAGTGCAAATATTTCTATGCATGAGTCTTTGAGATGGTCGTGCCTCGGAGAGCCGTAGAGCACGTTAAGCCGTCGGTCCCGGTACGTACCTTTGCGGCAGTTGTTACTGGTAGTTGAAACACTCAAAAGTCCGACTTCACTGCGGGGCAGCAACTCCTTCTTTATAAAGCACAGGTCCGGCCTCACATGGAGTACTGCTGTCATCTTTTTGCTGGAGCACCTGCATACCAGCTTGACCCCTTCGACTCAGTGCAAAGCCGGGCATTGAGGCTGGTTGACAATCCCATACTCACAGGTAGTGTGGAACCTCTTAGCCTTAGGAGGGATTTTGCCTCACTGTGTGTGTTCTACCGCCTATACAATGGTTTGTGCTCAGATGAATTGTTTGACATGATGCCCGTAGCTACATTCTATCATCGCACCTCTCGCCATAGGCAGGGAATTCATCCTCACACATTGCGACCTGAGACGGTGCGCACTGTGCGGTATGAAAGAAACTTCATCCCACGCACACTCAAGCTGTGGAATGACCTCCCTGCTACGGTTTTCCCAAGCGCCTACAATATGGGGTTCTTCAAGAGGGACATCAGAAGGTTTCTTCATGGTCAGCAGCGCGAGTGTGACACCCCTGGTGTTGCATACGTCCATAGGCCACGGTAACCGCTTCCCATCAGGTGGGCCGTGTGCTTGTCTGCCAACTAAGTGGTATAAAAAAAAAATCTTAGTTAGACTAGAAAACCGAATCCAACTGAGTTGAGAAAAGGACTTAGAAAATGAGGATCTAAATCTAATGGAATCCAAAGGACTCTTCTGAGTTATGCTGTTCTTTAAGCTATTTAGCCCAGATATGATGTAAGGAAGATTAGTTATTGTTTGCAATTTGGACAGTATGATGTGGAAGTATACAGTCTATCCAACTTAACTCCACCTGCTAAAATATCTCAATATCAATGCAATATTCAAGTGCTTCTTGAATTTCGAAGCTTTTGAGTGAGGGACTGCAATATGACACCCCAACCCCTGGCTAGAAGAAAGCCTGTGCCAGAGCCTCCTCTGTCAATCAATAAGTGTACCGATTAGAAGGCTACAGATCTTGATTGGAACCCAGATTTTTTTTAGACAGCACCAACATTTTTTTCCCAGATATCAAGGTTTTATCGAAACCTACCGCGATCCGAGCGGACAACGCGGTGAGTTCGAGGGGTTCGTTGCAATGGTTAACAAAGAAATGTCCAAAAAGTTTGGCACGCTAGTCGACGGCGCGGAACATTTCATCAAGATGTTACCCTGGGGCGATGACCTCGAAAAGGATGCCTTCCTGAGGCCTGACTTCACAAGCTTGGATGTGCTGACGTTCTCCGGTAGTGGCATACCAGCTGGCATTAACATTCCTAACTGTAAGTTTTTAAAAGTTATCAATATCACGTTTTATCTATTTATAGGCATTCTAATAATACTACCGCGGTATCCTAGTGGTATGAGTAATGGACTGCTGAGACGAGGTCTCGGGATCGACCATGAGACATACCAATGACTTTTCGATACTTTTCGAAGTTATGTGTGTATTTATCGGAGGTTTATAAGTGCCCGGTTAATGGCAATAGGCTCGCCACCTATTACATTGGGACCATTGGGAAACATAAACTGGCGAAATGTGGGTGCTAGCACCTCTGCCTACCCCTTCGGGGATATAGACGTGAGTTTATGTTATGTTGAATAGGGTAGCCAGAGTTCACTGGAGAATTTGTGCTGTCAGTGGGATGACTAAATGCTTGTCTTGCTTTGTCCTCTACACTGACGGCACAGAGACTCTGTGCTTACAGGGTCGGCAGCGCGAGTGTGGCTTCTCTGGTGTTACACACGTCCATAGGCCACGGTAACCACTTTCCATCAGGTAGGCCGTGCGCTTGTCTGCCACCTAAGTGGTATATATAAAAAAAAAAGAGTGCGCAACTGCAAGTGACGCGGGTTCGATGACCGCTCAACAATAGAACTCAACACAAGCTATACTTTTTTTTTTTTTTACGTGCGCAAAATCCCCGCGGATACCTCCCCACCCGAGCCGGTGGAGGAGGTTATGTCGGACTTGAACCGACTAAAACGCACGCCGCCTGTGGGTCGCTTTGGTTGCCGAAGGTGAGGTTTACAGGCATATCCCTCGCACCCCGGCCGACCCAGGGCCATCTCTCCCGATCTGGCCCTTTTCTCGGGTGTGGGGACTACAGAGTCCCCAACTCGTCCCCGGAAACGGGGAGGCGCGCCACGCGCGCCACCGCCGCGGCCTGCTTCTGCCAGGGTGACAGCCGGCTCCACCTGTCACCCCCAGGCCGGCGCTCATGGGGGGCGGAGGTCGTTCATCGACCTCCGACGCCCGAGTTGCCTTCGTACGCGGGCAGCTTGCCTTGCGATCCTTCGTCGCTACCGCTGCCACCATCGCCCTAGCAAGGTGGAGAGCGTGAGAACCCTCACTCCCAGAGCCGCCACAAGCTCCAGCCTCGGCGTCTCCCACGCCGGACACTCGGTGAGCGTGTGCGGACCTGAGTCCTCGCTCGCGTCGCAGTGATACACAAGCTATACTTGCATGGGCCGAAAAATATCCTAAAATATAATTATTTATTCTACTTATTAAGTAACAAACAATCGCCGACGACTATGGCTGAAGTTCATGATAGGATTATGTCGATGAATAGTATGATAATTATACATACGCCATGTCATCACGCCTCTATCCCCGGAGGGTTTGACAGAGGTGAATTAACACCCATATTTAACCAATCATTTAATTCGGTCCCACGTAATAGGGAGTGAGCCTATTGCCGTCTTCCGGGCTATATTATTGACTCAAGCCATGCATCTGAGGCTGAGTCTGGGCTATATATATCTGTCTAATATTAAACAGCCCTATCCCTCAGTCGCTTTGTACGACACCGCATGGGAAGAGATGGGGTGGCCCAAATTCTACTCTGCCGGGTTTTTTTATTTTTTATATATAGAACTCGTCAATTAGACTTCGCCTTGCCTGATGGTAAGCTGAAGGCAAAGTCTCAGAAAAGAGGGTCACCATTACTTACACCATACTGTGTGACAATGGTGACACTCAGCTTGACGGCCTCATCATATGCTTTTTCACGCCCCGCTTAAAGGACCCGGGACTGTAGGAAGAAGGAAACACGTGAGCTGGTAATTAATTCCAGGCCTTAATGGTGCGACAGAGGAAAGAGTCACCGAACCGCTTGTAACTGGAACTCTGTTCGTGAGGCGTTCTGATGATACGAATGTTAATTATGCTGACATATTTATGTTCTAGATGACGAGATTCGACAAAATGAAGGCTTCAAGAACGTGTCCCTCGGAAATGTGATCCCTGCCGCGTACAAGGAGTCTATAATTCCATTTTTGTCCGACAGCGACAAGCAGCTTTTGGAGAAATATAGAGTGGCGGCTTTCGAAGTAAGAATTCTTTACCGTTTATAATTTGCTTCCACAATGGGCTGTAGAAAGTATTCTGTCACTCTATTATAAACTCTTACTTAATATATGTATTTATTTACAGTAAATTCACTGACCATATAATATATGTGATAGTATCTTAAAATAAAATTACTCTTTTGGCATTCCAAAAGAGTTCATTTTATTTATAACTGTAAATGTAAAGATAGCATATAGCCGAATATGGCTAATGATTGTGCCACTAGTGGTCGCAGTTAGTTGTTCAATGTTTTGCAGTTTTTGAGTATATAACACTGGAGATTCCCCTCTCACCAAGGTACATAACAATTTGAACTTGTCGATGTAGTAGACGAGTGTTCAGATGACGGTGTATGAAATTTCCGTTCATAAGTGGGCGTAATAAATTTGTTATAATGTTATTGTGTGCTTCACGTGAGTATCTCGTCCTCGCCAAATGCACGACACGTGTCAGTCCGCAGTTGGAAGAAATTATTCTGCCGTTGAAAGTAGGGGTTAAATACTCAAAGGCGGGGACTTATCAATTTTATTTTAAATAAATAAATATTCTACAACATTCTACACAACGCTATCTAGACCCATAGTAAGCATAGCTTAACTAGCTTGTGTTATGGAATCTAGAATGCGGATAAACATACTTACATACTTTTTTTTTGTAAATACATACATATTATACATAGAAGCACCCAGACCAATGCAAATATACATATTCATGCATACAAATATTTGCACTGAGTGCTAATCGAACCCGCGCCCTCTGCGTAACAGTCGAACGCTATACCGCTACGCCACAGAGACCGTTAAAATTTTCTGTACTAAAGCATAAGTGTGTACTGAATACACACAGTTTGTTTGTCTTCATTGTACTTAGCTAGTATTAAAATTATCAGTTAGGTAATATATTTTATCATTCGAAATACCAACGCGAAATTATCATAGCGTTATTTGAAGATTGAAGGTTATTTAGGACATAATTTGATTATATTAATTTTCTTATGGTTGGTATGACGCACTTTCGCTGTTGTAGATAGATAAGATAACCTTTAACTGTACAGAAATATAGCAGACCATTTTAGCGAGTATTACACAATTTTGAACTTGGGTATAACTATATTAAAATTGTAGTTATACCCAAGATTGATCTGCAATGTATGCATGTCTGTGTGTAACAACTAACACTAGAAACGGAACAAAGGGTACCTAGATATCAATAATGGTGAAAATCCGTACGTTCAGTATGTAGAATATATATTGATTAGGACTAGCTTTTGCCCGTCGCTCCGCCCGCGTGGATGTCGGTTCCCGACAATTATTCGATTTTTTCTCACCTTTTAAACCTTTCCTAGACCTTCACGAACATTTCAAGACCAAGATTATATACATCCGTTCAGCCGTTGTCGAGTTTTAGCGAGACTAATGAACAGCAATTGATTTTTGTATTTTATATTTTTGTATATAGATTATAAAACTGAAAATAGCCATAGAACAATCGAATAGTTTATTTTTCCCGAATATAAATAAACCGAAAAAAGAAAATAACCAAAACCAAATGTACGAGCCATTACTCGTACATTAGTTTTAAATAACACCCGCGTCATCATTTCCTACACTGTATTTAGTTGTGAAATATATCATTTATAGTTAGTTCTCAAATTGCCGCACTAGTGTAAAAACGCAGGTTTTTTTAGTCCAATTAAACGTTCGCAAGTACGTCAGCATATCATTTAACCTCGTGCAGCAAAGGGTATAAGCAAACAAGTGCTCGTACACGTGGTCCTTCGAGCTGGATACGACTAGCAGCTCGTACAACAAATAATCCAATCCAGTTAAATCACGTGTCTGTTTATACTGTTCTCAGAATACGTAATACATTCTTTATTAACAATACTTTTTGAACAGGTGCAGGTGGGCCTACACGAATTACTGGGCCATGGCAGTGGCAAACTGCTAAAGGAAAATCCCGATGGAACTTTCAATTTCGATAAAAATACCGTCAAGAACCCCCTTACAGGTAAGATATTACCTACATATATCTTGACGCGTATTTAAAATTATGACTATCCAATCTATCTATCTTCCTCCATATTTGCAATAGTGACTTATTCCTAAAACTTTACCTTTCCCGTAACATCAGCTGTGCAATTCTCCGACAGCCTAGGGAATGTCATTGGTCGATCGTCACCCAGAATGATCAATGACAATCTCTTCCCATCAGGTGGGCCGTGTGCTTGTCTGCCACCTAAGTGGTATAACCAAATATTGACTGGTCTGTAAAAAAAGAAAGATCCAACTGGGGGAGTACCTCAGCCCTACAGAATACCGCGGCCATAATAACCTCGTGTTGTGTTCCCAGCGGAGAGTAGGGTAGCCAGAGCTCACTGGAGAGTTGTTGTGTTGTCAGTGGGAAAATCAAAGGTTTATCCTGCTTTGTCTTCTACACTAACGGCACTCCGTGCTTATAGGATCGGTAGCGCGAGTGTGACTCATCTGATGTTGCACACGTCCATAGGCTATAGTAACCACTTTCCAGCAGGTGGGGTGTGTGCTTGTCTCCCACTTAAGTAGTATACTTAAAAACATATCTAAATGTGGCAGGTAAGGAGATCGAAACATGGTACACTCCCGGTGAAACGTACGACAGCAAGTTCACGACGCTTGGATCTGCTTTCGAAGAGTGCCGCGCCGAAGCAGTTGGTCTATACCTCTCCCTAGTGCCGGAAATATTGAAGTAAGTAAACTAGCTTACCTATTCACAGTAAGAAGGTGGTAACGATGATCAACAGTTCTAGCATTGGTAACCGCTTATTCAAATTCCTATAGACAAATTTGAAACAATAATTAAACTAACTTTAGTTGCTATTTAAGATATTAGAGGGTATATTTCAAATAAATCGTATATAAACCTTACAGGATCTTTGGACACGAGGGCAATGAAGCAGAAGACGTGACATATGTAAACTGGCTCAGTCTGTTGTGGAACGGCGCCGCGAAAGCCACTGAGATGTACCAACCCTCCACTAAGACCTGGTTGCAGGTATGCATAAAAGTTTATTAAAGACACGGTAAGAGTTTGCAGCCGCCCGCATACAGAGTTTATACGTGTACACACGTGTCGTCGCCTTACAGACTAAGAGGAGGCTTGATGGCAAGACGAAATTTGGCTTTGGTTAAGTATTCCTGATTGATGAGTATTCGTGTTAAATTAACTAACTCGCAGGTTTTGGAAGCGTTGAGACTGCGTGTTCCAACACTTGGCTGCGGTTGGCAGGAAGCAGACATTTGAGGTTCCGGTACCCTATACTAGCTCATTGATGTTCTTTATGTGTTTATGCGAGCCCTGCACATTTTAAATAGCATCGCACAAAGAGTGTATATCTTTTGTTGTTCATTAGCGGAATTTGAGAGGGTGACACTACAGAGTAGCGAAATTATTAACGTTATATTAATAATGATGTACTACATTGTTGTCTTGGATACAATCTATAAAAACAATATATGTTTCGAACCAAATAAAGAAATAAATACATTGATTATGAAGTAATCGTGTTTATGGGGTGCTTTTGCGTCCGGTCCTACCAAGATTTTCGGGGCCGAAGTCAACCTCACCTACAAGTCTCTACACCTGCTGTTTAACGAATGAAACTCTGGCGCAAGCTTTGAGGTTGGGAGGGCATCGGCAGTTACTCTCATAAAAGCCGTAAACGATATTTATCTCCGAGCATCAGATGTAACAGGGAACAACGCTGAGATGACGAGTCGGGTTCATTTACTTTCTAATTACGTGGCGCGTTGCACACTCGTATTAGAAGATCCCTTTGTATATTCCATGGTTGAGCTATAATCTATCTATAGTAGTGCTTGATGTGTTGTAGGCCCACGCACGTGCCCGGTTCGTCCTGATGCGTCTGTTGGAGCTGGAAGGTGAGGGTATGCTCACCATCACGGAGTCGGAGCCTGGCAAGAACTTACTGCTGACGCTACAGAAGAACAAACTGGCCACACAAGGAAAGAAAATCATAGGTACGTTGACATTATAATGGGTTGCATTGAACAGCAAACAGGTAACACACATTCCGAATCCGATTTTCGAGAATACCGATTATCTACCTTACCATCGATTAGATATTATATACTAGCCTAACTAATAATTAAACTAAATTAAAAAAAAAATATCCGAACGTAACGCGAACGAAGTCGCGTTACATCCGGATTTTTTTTTTTTTCGTTAGGTTCGGAATATAATAAGATATGTACACTTATATAACTCGAAGCTATGTGTTATTACTTAAATTGATTTCTGATAAAATTTAAAATTATCAGATTTTGAACCGTACATAATCATAGACAAAATTACGTTTAGCTGTTATTTGCGTTTTGTTATTCCAAGTCAGATGCGTTTTTGTTATACCACGTTTTATAGTGAGTGTATTCTCTTTGAAGTTTTATGTCACGTCACACGGGGACATAGTCCAACGGGATGAAGGTAATCTTATGTCCTTGGTTTTAAACTACATTGCCACCAATTTTCAGCCAAATCGGCAAAGAATGTCGTGTTCTTTTATATAATTATAGATGTCTTATATTATGCTATTACATTATCGTATGAAGATATGAACCATGTCTGGTTACAGGAGAATTTCTTGTTAAGCTTCAAACTATAAAGGCGACGGGCGACTTCGCGGCCGGCGAGCGCCTGTTCGACAAGTACAGTCGGCTCGACGAGCCGTGGCTGAAGTGGCGCAGTATCGTCATGATGCACAAACAACCGCGCAACATATTCGTGCAGCCGAACACCATACTCACTGGTAAACTCTTCGCTTATCGCAATTTTGCTATTCTTTTGTAACCTTAAAACATTTTGAAAATGCCAGACTTACAAGATTTAAGTGAATAAAATGCTTTATGTCTAAAATTATTTTTTGTACTCGGTAGTAAGCAAAAAGCTAAATCAATTATTATTATTATTTCAGCCTTTTCTTAAAATGTGTTTATTTACAAACATTAATACTGCTAAACTTTATAGGTGATGAAATCGAACTCAAGCGCTATCCGGCATCCGCGGAAGGCATGGTCGCCTCGTGGGTAGATCGCTTCCCCAAAACTGAAGTGGACGAGATCCTTGAACAACTGGCTGAGCAGGACGCCCCATACTTTAGTGAATTAAAACCGATTTCTGCCGCCGCGTGAGTCTCTTCATAATAGAAGAAAAAATAAATTTTATGTACTGCAATTGTAATGAATAAAAAAGTATTATTATACATCAAATTATTGTATTTTATTTGTCATTATCTCGGCTATAGTATTCCACTAAACAGTACTAATATTATAAAGCTGAAGAGTTTGTATGTTTGAACGCGCTAATCTCAGGAACTGCTGGTTCTTTTTGTATTCTAATAGTCCGTTTATCGACGAAGGTTTTAGGCTATATATTATCACGCTACTACTAAAGAAGTGGAGCAAAGATCACAAATGTCAATAAATCCGGCAATTTTACATACATTCAATAATGTTTACGGGAATATTAACGCGATCATGGTATATGTACATACATACCTATGATTCGCCTGACGTTTCGACCAGGCTACACCGGCCGTGGTCACACGTGTATGTACCTATACCATGATCGCGTTAATTCCCGTAAACATTGTAAATCATGGAAAGCGAAAGTTTAAAAGCTAGTTTCCATATATTATTTGAAGATTAAAAAATAGGGGCTCAAAGGGGTGACATGAAGTTACAGAATATGTCACGGGCGAAGCTGAGACGGGTCAGCTAACGATTAAATAAATTTCCTTATTGAAGGTTTGGAATAGACATTTTTTACGTGCGGAAAATCCCCACGGATACCCCCACCACCGGACCCCGTGGGAGAGGTTATGTCGGACTCCAACCGACAAAAACGCATGACGCCTGTGGGTCGTTTTTGGTGGCCGAAGGTGAGGTTAACAGGCATTTCCCTCGCACCCTGGCCGACTAAGATCTTCTCTCGATCTGGCCCTCTCCTCGGGTGTGAGGACCACAGAGTCCCCAATTCGTCCCCGGAAACGCGGAACCGCGCAAAGCGCACAGCCAGGGTGTCAGGCGACTCCACCCGTCACCTTCAGGCCTGCGCTCATGGGGGGCGGAGGTCATTCATCGACCTGATTGGAATAGACTAGTGTTAAGTTAAAACTAAATGGCAAACGTTCAAAGAGGATATAAAGCACCTAAGAAGAGTTACAGTTCAAATTATTAAATAATTTTGCTCATTGAAGGTTAGAATAGCCTGGTGTATTATTTAAACTAAAGGGTAAACGTTCAACGTTGATTAATGGTACCTAAGAAGAGTTATTCAGTTCTAATGATTGAATGAATTAGCTCATTGAAGGCTGGGACAAACTGGTGTATTGTTTAAACCAAAGGGCAAACGTTAAAGGGATATAATATAAAGGTAGTGTTATCTTGGCCAGTTGGATTAATTTCGATTTGGTTATAACTACCTTTTGGAACCATAATTATTTTAAGTTATGACACTTTGATGTTGGGTTAGGGAGAGATCACATATTTCACTTGCCACGATCCTGGCATACTTTAGCTCCATTATTTTTCTATTTAATTGTATTCATTTGTACTTTAGTAAATGCATATATGCACATATCGGGCATGTGTAACGACCCTTCTATATGATCCCACCCTTCTATAACAGCCTGTATGTATAAATAAAACAAAGGTGATTCAACTATATAATTTATTCACATTCAATACAAAACGTGTGTGAGAGTAATTTTAATATTAATTGTAACAATCACAGTTGTTGTCATCTCCGATCTCCGTAACTATGAATAACAAGAGAAATATTAAAAATCACTACACACCAATAAATAATTTTCAATGCTAATAAAAAAATGATATTTAGATTCGTATTACTGTTTGCGTAAATTATTGCTCTCAACATCAGTGTAATAGAACTAGCCGCTCCCTGTCAAGTTCAGCTAAGTGAACACAACAAATCAAATATTGCTAGGAGTAACAACGTCGTATACGACACTAATTGAGTGAAGCAAACAGTAGCAGTTTCAAAATTAAAACTGCCTTTTCTATTGCTAAAATATACACGTTTTGTGTGATACTAAAACACATCTGCTCTATAAATAGTTATCCCTAATGAAATCGTCTAAGCACCATTCTATTCGATTACTGTTACGTCGTGACTTAGCATTCAATACTATAATGATTATGATAAATATTTAAACTTAGGTTGACTTAGGGTCACATAATAAATTGATATTAACTTAGAAAAAACTATAGTTAATAATATTGAGTAAAACGTATTTGTGCAAACACACACTAAACATTGTGTCATTTTATATCTTTGAATAAAATGGACTATATCAAATCCAGTCACTTATGTTTTATAAAGGCACATAAGAATCAATTTACAATAAACAATTAACAAAAGTTCATTCATTGCAAAATATATTGTTACACTTTAATAGTCAATTTATCGGCATATTCCAATAACAAAATCTTTTCACCATACATATAAATCTGTCTCAAAATATGCGTTGATCGTCGTTACATTAGAGAAAGCAAATAATGTTTGTAAAATCAATGTCATTGATGTAATTTATTGAATCAATGTAAGTCTACCTACATACTATTTGTAAATAATTTCATGATTCAAATACTTAATTAATATAATAATTTTGCATATCAAGTATGATTTGGTTTCAGTGAGATTCATTGCAATATGTTCTATCTAAATTTGCCACTAAAGACAGTCTTCAACTTCTGTCAGTAATGAGACTCATATAATATGATACCTAGAAACACGTGAATATAAACTATGTTTGGCAAGAGTACCGATCCAGCCTAGATCAGATCAACACTAGCTTTCAAATGAACTTCAGTAACGCTGTAAATAAAGTATAACAAAACACGAGAAAGCATCAAGTTCCGTCGGATACGACACGTACAATGTCAATGCAATATGATCGCAAAGTTAAAGTCAAAAAATGCTTATATAAATCACAAACTGAAATGATATTCTGTTCAATCAATAATTCCTCTCAGTCAACTTTCTCAGAGCATTCTGCACCGTCGCCTTCGCCTTTAGATGTGATATTGGATCTGAAACATTACAAGCGTGTTATGTGGGTGATTAATATTTATAGTCAGCACATGTTCATCTGTATACTTGGTGTTGTCTATCATGATATCAGTGCATATTACTATTTAAAGACCAAAGATCATTTGCTACTGTATAATATCGAACAGTAATATAATGTCGGCGAAAGTTGTGAATTTATTTTTCTGGTGCTCAGTGGGAAAAATACTGAAGAAGTGATTTTTAGATGTACTATCTACAGCTCGAGGCATTCTAATATTTTACATATTTAACACGTTTTCAATTATTTATAGGATATAAAACTTTTTAAAGCATTAGTGCTATAAAATTATATTCGAAAGCGTGAAGCGTGCACAGAATAAAATCGTATTATCTTTCACTTTGGGGAGTTATTTTCAATTATTGACGTAACATGTAAGTACAAATGCATACACACCTTGGCAGTGGTTCCTTCTCAGGATCAGGTTTCCTGGTCACGCTGATCGATATCTTCCTTTGCTTAATTTTATCTAATATATTTTCAGGGCTCGGTTCATTTTCGCTTTCTTTCAATATAATAGCGGAGTTACGGGTCGTCCTTTTCGGTCTATATGTAGCATAGCTACCAGGGGAATACATCGATATGGTTCTGTTGTATTTGTGCGGATCTCTTAAACTTCCTAGACTATTATTTTCTTCTGATAACTCAGAATTTTCTAGTAAGGATTTGGTTCTTGCGTACCTGCTAGTACCGTACGTGGACTGCTCGTATTCTAAGTAACTCCTACTACCTGGATATTTTCTAAAATCGTTGCGATCGAGAGATCTATAAGTGTCAATTTTATCATTCAGTCCATAATTTTCAAATCTTAAATTACTTCTAGTATTAATGGGCAGATCGGTCAGAAGAGATCTATAGCGTTCAGTGGACGGCGACAGGTCAGACGATACTGAGAGCCCTGGAGATAGCGGTGACAAGTCGTACGTTAATGGTGAAGTGGGCGACACATCGTACTTGCTCTCTGTCGGTGGAGAGTGTATCCGAGCGACCGGGTCATACTCGGCCGCTCCTGGGCCCACTAAACTACTTCTTCGTCGTTGTTTCTTTTCGTTGAATCTGGAATAGAAACTCTTTCTTCGTATTCTATCGACTATGTCTTCCTTTTCAGGGGTGGTAGAATCGTGAGCTCGAAGATTTGGAATGGTGTTATCCGAGGGGAACAAAGGATTTTTATCAGCAAGTTTAGCGTCAGCACTGAGATCAGACTTTAATTCAGAGTTCGATATAGTGGACCTACTTCTTGATCGGCTGCAACTTTGTGAATCAGCGTTATCAATATTGGTGCTATTATCTAGAAGTATTGTATTTTTATTTTCAGGAATATTTATCTTTTCAGTCTCACAGTCAACAGAGGAAATATTCATTATTTGAGGTTCTATCACAGGATTAGTAGGAACTATTTTTTTAACTCTTGGCAATCTAGAGAAGTCCAATTTCAAACTGTTTCTAATGTTTTTGGATTCGTTGTCATTTTTAGACACAGGCTGGCTATCATTTTCCACTGACAATACTGGAACACTATCGTTAGCAGTTCTACCGTACTTATTTTTACGCCCAATTCCATTTAGAAGTAACGAAGTGGGTCTACGGGGCTTATCTTTCTCAGGATTGTCTCCGATAAGTTCAGGAGTGGATTCAAACTTACAACTTTTCTCAGCATTATCTTCGATTTTTTCGCATTTTTCGATAATGGTTTTTCTTTCTTTGGGTTCAAATTTCTTAAAAAGACCTAACACTTTTGAAACAGTAGTTTTACTTTGTTGTGCAGTGTGATTTTCCAAATCTGCAACATCTGTCAGTGTGACAGCTCTTTTAATGAGGTTTGATTCAGTTGTGGGCTCTACACTCACTGGAACAGATTGCTCTCGCTGCATTCTACTTAACTTACTTTTCTTCATGGCACTCGCTGTTCCATTTTCGGCGCTCTTTTCTGGAGAGCTAGATTTAGTTGACGTGAATTTTTCCAATCTTTGTCCAATCGATTGTAACATAGATTTCTTTTTAGTGCCTGTAGTTGACTTTACACTATCATCATCGGTAACTTTTTCCTTAACTTTCTTGACGACTTTTTTCTTTTCCGTCGTAGTTTTATTGTCACTTGTATCTAAGCTGCTTCCTAAATCAGTTTTAGATTTTGATGATACTTTTCTGATAATCTTTTTCTTCACTGTTCCCTTTTTATCACCTTGATCGATTTCACCAGATTTCGAGTTAACTTCATCTTTTTTCATCGACTGATTTATAGTTTTATTTTTAGCGTCTCCGTTAGATAATTTTCCATTATCATTATGGGTGCTACCATTCGGAACGATCGTACTCTTTTCTGTTTTAGCTTCAGTCGTTTCAGGCGTGTCACTTTCTTTAGTTTTGACTATTTGATACTTTTTAAGAAGTAGACTGCTTTCGCTTGATTTTCTGTCCGTTTCTGATTTCATATCATTAGTTTGTTCGGACGTTGCATTATTTTTTTGATGGGAATCGGATTTAGCTAACATATCAGGCTTGATTTTTTTAGGTAAAGTAATACTGAAAGTTACTTCTACGTCATTATTAGTCGCAGGATTGGTGACTTCACCTTGTGGCGGTATATTTTTAGTCTCCTCTTTATTAATAGTTCGAGGGATATAAACTTTTTCTGGTGATGGGCTGCTGGCCGGGTAACTTTTGGGCCTTAAAAGCTTAGATTCTCTAGGCAGTGATCTCTCTTTACTCTCACAGTCTACAGTTAATGAATTTTCAGGTAGCGCACTTTCACTCGGCTCATCTATGGAATCTAAAGTCTTCACTGGATAGCTTCTGGGTCGGATCAGTCTAGACTCTTTAGAGATGGAGGTTTCATCAAAAATAGACTTTTGACGAGCATTTTCAATATCCGCGTAACGTTTCGAAACCGACGTCAACAGGGCCGTATCCGCCATGGTTTCCTTAATATTATCCAGAATCGGGAAGAACGGCGTATTGGATCTGCTGCGGTCTTTAGTCGCCAGGAGCGTACCGGGAGTCGGCGATTTTTTCGGGGCGGTTATTTCGTCTCTATAGGCGGGGGGCGCCTCGACGACATCCTGGGCACTCCGCAAGACCGCTTCCTGGGACTTATTTCTCTTCTCCCTGATCTCGCGTAATATTTTTTGAGTCTCTATTTCCCTTTCTTTTCTGTGTCGTTCATAGAGGTTCTCATCCTGGGGCGAGTCAAAGAAGTCGTGTCGCAGGAAGCGCGACACGCGGCGGCGGGGCAGGTCCGCGGGCGCGGCGCGGGGCGCCGGCTCCGACGTCACGCTGCCCGCGTCCGAGCCGCTCGGCTCGTCCAGCGACAGCGAGCGCTCCGGCGTCAGGTACTTGCTGAGCAGCGGTCGGTCCGCAGCGCGCCCGTTGGCAACGCTCGACTCCCTCGAAGGCGACGCGCTCTCCGCGTCCAGGGAGAGGTTCCCCTCCCGGGCCTCGGAGCGGCGTCGCAGTCGGGGAAGAGTGGAGTAATGCGGGGTGACGTTCGGTTCCTCCGGTGATTTAGCGGGAGTGAATTCTGGTGACTTTTCCGGCGCGGATTCCGGTGTCTTTTCAGGAGCGGAGGGTGATGCGGGTTCGGCGGGCTGGTGGTCGGCGGAGAGCGAGCGCGCGGGGGGCGCGTGGGGCGCGGCGGAGGCGGCGGGCGCGGGCGGCGCGGGCGCGGGCGCGTGCAGCGACAGCGTGCGGCGCAGCGAGCGCGCGGCGGCGGGCGGCAGGTGCGCGAGCAGCTGGCGCTGCAGGCGCCGCGACAGCGCCGGCGTGAGGCCGGACAGCGCGCGCATCTCGCGCTCCGAGAACTGTATCGCGCTCAGGTCCAGATCCGAGAGGTCCAGTCCGCTCTCCTTCGATTCCGAGCTTTGTTGTCGGTGCCTACCGGATTTCTTACTACTACCTGAAATGTAATCGAAAAACACACGTTTCGATCATGCAGAACGCTCGCTGGGATGGATATTTACAGTGCCGGAATTTGAATTCTCGTTTTGTGTCTCGCTCGCGCGTCAAGGACGATGGGGATCTACGAGCCGAGCTTCCGTTCATTGAACTTGGATTGAAAAAGAAAATGAGCTCTTGCGAGCTCGGCGTGAGTTCACGATATATGCAAACACCGATGCGAGTTGTTATGGTTAATGCATATCTACGAATACTAAATACGGACTAGTCGAATTAGATCAAACGGTAAGTTAAGTATGCAAAATAAAAATCACAAAAAGAATGCATTAAAATGTTGCTTCTGGAGGGATAGTAATCGTTCAAATGCGCACTAAAATAATGGCTTCAGCGATGTATTTGATACAGTAAGAGGCATCTCTATCTGATAAACAGCCGCGGCGCACGGTGCGGAACACAAAAACACATAAATGAACAAATAAATATAGTTTAGTACCTATTCTTGTGTGGCGTTTGTGGCGGGTTTGTGGTTGGCGCTGGTGCCGCTGTGAAGTGAAGATTTGGTCGGAGCATGCAGTGTAACGCGCAACCCAACTGCAACCACACCAACACAAGCTCACTACCGCTCCTCTCGCCGCCTCTCGGCCTCTCGGCCTCTAGCTCTTTGTGGCTGCAGATAAGTTGTGGCCACAGCTCCGCGTGTGATAGCGAATGGCTCGTGACATGATCTCTATCGTACACACGTTCGGAACTTCCGATGATCGTGTGACATCGAGTGCTACCACATCCACTATCTACACATATACTGTATGCCATGACTCACTTTTCAAACAAATTAACTGTCTGTATGTAAATATTGCACTGTTCAAGAATTTACTTTTATATACAAAGTTGTCTATAAAATAAAAGAAGTAATTACGCTACTGTATATAAAATAGTAGTGTTATGTCACGGAAGCTGTGACGTAAGAAATGTCGTCTTTGAACATTTCATGCGATACTACTAATATTAATATTGAATTTAAGATAATCTAGAGCAACGCAACATTTTCCTGCTAGTGTTAGCGGGTAGGAGAAAGTCAACACCTGCACAAAGAATGCAATTTGAATACAATATACACTACAATGCAAAAAAAATATGTTAAAAATTCATTAATAAAACACAATGTTAATATACTAAAAGAAACACACGATATATAATAGACTACCTTCAGTTCGGTCCACAGTGTTTGACGATAGTCTATTATACATAAGTAACATTGATATTAGACAAAAAACAATATCGACGATGGAAAACGTCGCTAATATTGAAGGCAATGGTTGCGAAATATCGTTCGTGGCATAATTTCTGGTCATTTAATGAGATGGTTCGAGAGTTAATTTATTTGTTTTAGTGGAAGCTAGCTGGTGAGAATAACCCGTGCGGAGCGGCGCTAACTACTGGCGAGTTGCAGTGCGACGGTGACCGCGGCGATCGGCGGAGACTTGCGAATGTTCACACCTAGCGGTAAATGTTCCCAATGATCGCAGCTACATTATTGTCTTTCATGTTATTATCACACAGTGGGTTCGTTTAAAGCGAGATGTGAAAATTCGCTAAGGTTCCTAGTCCCCTTGTAATTTATTTCAATCACATTTAGAATTGTAAAATTTGTAATTGTTTATTCAGTTAACTAGATCTGGTTTGTAATTTGTGATTTTGTTTCTATTGGTTAGTATTTTTTTCATGGTTACTAATTTTGAGAATTTAGGATCAAGATCAGATATCAGAAAAAAAAGAGATATTGACAATTCATGCTTACTTCTGTTTGTGGCTTCAGCCCTCTCTCATATGTGATAATTTGCTGGGACTGATACAATTTGTAAGCGTTGGCAACTTTGTATTGTTCATTTTTCACCGTATAATTGCTCTCAAAAGGGCGATTTGCATCCACACATTCAATAAATATAAAACAAGTTCAACAAAAATATATTCTTAAGTAAATAAATTCGGAGGTTAAAAATTTGTTTATTACATACATACATAAAATCACGCCTGTCTCCTCGCCTGTAGGCAGAGATCACGGATCTCCATTTGCTACGATCCTGACATACTAATCTCGCTTCATTCACTCTCATTACTCTTCTCATTATTCTTCATGCATGCTCAGGGTTTATCACAACTAAAATCGATAAATATCGCTCCAAAGTGTGATTAAATAAATAAGGCGGGACTAGGATCCTTTTTAAATGATCCAATTTACATGCCTCTCATAATGAAAAACTTTGTGTATGCACTAAGATATTTAAAATAACATGATATTCAAAACGATACTATAAAATATAGTACAAACTATAAAACTAGCATTTTAAAAATTTTTGATGTGGTGAATGTTATTATGTTTAAATATTGTTTTATAGTGGTATTTAAATTGCATAATCGTTACTTTATTGCAACATTTAAGTTGAATTTATTTGACTTATTTAAACAAAATACTAAAAGTATATACAGAAAATTGCAAAACAGAATTAAATGAACCAAATTGATTCAATAGGATATTATTTTTAACGGATTAACTCAATCTAAAAGTAGAGATGTGTGTTTGTGTGCATGCCTCAGGCGGCCACGTGGGCCACGTGGGCCACGGGGGCCAGGTGCGTGTACAATATCGGCAACGTTTTCCGTCGTGGCGGGTGCAAGCGGGTGCAAAGCGCGGACTCACCTCGCGGCAAGTGCTGCCGGGACTTGAACATCGAGTCGAAGTCGGCGTGCAGGTCGCGCGAGCCCCAGCCTTCGCGCCTGCCACACACAACCACATCACTATAGGACACCATTAGGTATAACATGTATAAGTACAATGACATATTATTAATAGATGCATGAATGTACCTGCATGGCGCCATTGGCGGCTTTCGAATATGGTGTAAACATTAAGTATAAAAAAATTATACCAATTAGATTGGATCTTTTATCGATATTATAGAGTGCGGATAACGCATCTAGTTTATAATATATCATTGTATAAGTACAGATAGTAATTTATGAAGTAGAAAGTCACAGTGTTGGTCGTTTTTTCTTGTAAGTAGTAGTAATTTTAAAAGAACTTGGAACCGAACTTGAGCTTCGCATTTAGCTGCATTAAATAAGAGTGGGCAACGCCGATAGTGAAATGGTCGGAATTTGAACCCGGGACCGGGACGGGAATCCCTAACCACTAAGCGGCCGACGCTTTATGCGTCAATATTTGATTCTACGCGTGTAGGTCTTTTTAAAAGGAGGAGAAAAGGAGATCTGATCTAATCTATGTTTCGGCATAAGAATACTTAAATGTTTTTTCTAGTGAACTATAAAAAGAAGTAGACATTATTATATATTATTACCATGTTTAAAAAAGTATCAGATGGTAAAAGTAAAATACAACATATGCATGCACCAAAATAGGCCAAACTGACTTCAATGTTAAATACTCGTGTGAAGGTAGGCTATCAAAATGATCTCGAATATTATTTATAATTGTGTTGGTACAGGGAAGTCGGATTCAATAGGCTACTTATTTTTAATTAAATGTGTGTAATGCGAGGGATGTAGTTTAACCAGCGATTAAATAACTTACGTTTCTGATACACTCCTTTTACCTTCCACATACCTATGAGTGCTGCATGTAATGATTACAAATTAAAGTTACATTTATATGATAAAAATACAAAACTAAAATAAAAGTTACACATTTTTAGTATTTTATATTCTTATTGATATTATGTCAATGATAACGTTTTTTTTTTCACTTACAGACGTACAATGAAAGCATAGCAATGATTAAAGAGGCGTCTTTTAACTTGTTTTAGTGTCAAATTGTCACAGATATAGTCTAAAATATTTTTGTGCATGTGAATGTGATGATTAAGAATTATATGGAATACTCACAATAGATTTCTCCTTGGTAAGTGAGGGCTGCATGCATAAAATTAAAAACATTAGTCAGAGTTCACAATAAAACATATGAAATTATTTCTGTGTGTAAAAATGTTATAGTTATTCAATGAACCATTTATGTAATAACCAATTGAATTGAAACATTACTAATTTAGAAATATTATAATATTAATTACCACACTATATTAATATCAATGACAATGATTTGTTTAGTAACATTTACAAATTAAAAACATATTGGGCCTGTTAAAATTTGCTATTTTATCTAATTTGCCCGGTGTCAACAAGGGTTTTGTAACTATGTAGTAAAGATATAAGGAGTTATACATTGACAAGTGAGATGTGTGAACAAGTGACGTCAAGTAATCCACCCCGTATCGTTCTTGGTGTAAAGGTTCCCACAATGCTGGCAACATTCATTGAATCGCAATGACCATCCTTTGCCCCAGGAACGAGCCGGAGCGGGAGTCTACTAAAGAGGTCGAAAATTAGTAAAGTAACTTTTCATAACACAAAAAAGTTATTTAATTGAAATTAGTTTACATCGATGAGAGAAGTATGAATATTTTTTTAAATTATTTCCCGAATTTGTCATTGCATCACCCCTTACGTCACGGCAAGTCGGTATAAGCCATACCATGTTGTTCAATTACATATATAGTACCTGTTAAAGAATGGCGACTGCAGATTGTTGAACAAAGAGTGTTGTCCGAAGCCCGGCCCTTCTTCTCCGTTGAGTCGCTGGGTCAGCGCGCGCACCTGCAAGTGTCCATGGTCACATCACGTGCATTACGTAGTGCTGCCTGGTCACGATACAAGCCTATCGTTCGACTGGTGTGTAGCTAGCATAAGAATAGGTTGGAGCCAATATTTCTCATTTCTGTACGTGAATGTTACAGCTATACTGGTTAAATCTCCTTAACTATTTTTTTTAAGCAACTTAGGTGGCAGACAAGCACTCGGCCCACTTGATGAAAAGTGGTTACCGTGACCTATGAACGTGTGTAACACCAGGGGAGTCACATCCGTGCTGCCAACCCTGTATGAATAGAGATTTTCTGTGCACACAAAATCAGGACAAGCCTTTGGTCGTCCCACTGACAGCACAAAAACTCTCCAGTGAGCTCTGGCTACCCTACTCACCACCGGGAACATAACACGAGGTTATTATAGCCATGGTATTCTTATAGTGGAGGTACTTCCCTAGTCGGACTGCTCAATTGGAACGGAAATACCGTCGTTTCCCATATAAGAAATGACTACCCTATTACCATTTACTAAGTTAAAAAACACAAACAGTAGTTCTGTATTAATAGTACTACAGAACTACTGTTGGCCTTGTCGTAAAATCAAATAACAATTTGTTCAACCCAAATCAAGCTCAATATTATACCACAGTTGTTCCCGTGAGGTTAGGTTGCGTTAGATTAGGCCTGGGGGGTGAAACCGCCTGTCACCCTGGCAGAAGCAGGCCGCGGTGGCGGCGCGCTCTTGGGGACTGCCAGAACAAGAGAGATGGCCCTGGGTAGAACGGGTGCGAAGCATATGCCTATCAACCTCACCTTCAGCAAATCTTAATATTAAGGCCAAAGCAAACTATTTTAAATTGTATTATTGCTGCTTAACTAAAGATATCTACCGAAAATCAGAACAATCAATCAACAAGAAGGGGAGAAAACATAGACATGAAGATTATTTTGAGTATTTTGTTCGTGATCTTACTGTACTAGGGGTTGTTTGTGTCCTTACCCTGTGTAACAGCGTGGAGAACAAGTTTTCGGCAGTGAGCAGGTGGAAACCCTCGTCCTCCTCGTCCTCCTCGCCCGAGCTGACGGACTCGGCGCGGGCGGCGCGGCTGGGCCGCAGGCGGTGCATGTGCGCGTCTTCCTCCTCTTCGGACTCGCCACCGCTCACCAGGCTCCTGCGGGGTGGTCACTGACGTCAGCTTTGTTATAACAATGTGTGATGTGGCGAAACCTGTGAAGCACTAATTACTCTTTAAGGTCGACGTCAAGTAGCAGTTTGTTCAATTGTAATTGTACAGAAAGTAACTATGTCTGTTTGTTACGCTTGCATGCCTAAACCACTGAACAGATTATGATGAGATTTGGTACAGAAATTGGTGAGACCTTGGGAAAGGACATAAGGCCATGATCGCTCGTGATATCAGGCGGAGCCGCGGACAAAAGCTAGTCAACTATAAAACATCAGAATTCGATTGTATACAAAAATATGACCGTAGATCTGTTTTTTGTCACCGCTGTCGTATGACTCGTATGTAAGCAATGCTTTTGTATGAAATTTTTTTTTTGTTAGCCGCAAGTGCCTCTAACCCCTCGTTTACACCACGAAACAAGTTGTAATAGTTGTAAACTTGTTTATAAAAAACTTGTAGAAGACTAATCAAAACAAAATACTTGTTTTATACATGTATCTCAGATACTTTTTCGTTCACACAGGATACATATAAAACATAATCTCACGCCTATATCCCCGAAGGAGTAGGCAGAGGTGCTAGGACCCACATTTCGCCAGTTTATGTTTAGGTCCCAATGTGGCGAGCCTATTGCCACTAACCGGGCACTTATAAACCAGCGATAAATACACACATAACTTCGAAAAGCAAGTTATAGGTGTGTGCCATGGTAAAACCTGGGATCGAACCCGAGACCTCGTCTCAGCAGTCCGCGGTTTTTTCACATAGGATGTATAGCCAAAAAGTTGTAAACAAGTATAAAACACATTTGTGTTTACACTGTAGCCTGTGACATATTGCAACTTGTCAAATACATGTTTTATACTTAGATGTAAACGAAGGGTAAGAGTTGAGTGATGCGTGTGTGTGTACGTGTGTGCGCGCGCGTGCGTGTGTGTGTGTGTGTGTGTGTGTGTGTGTGTGTGAGCGTGTGTGTGCGTGCGCGTACCCCATGCGGCGCGGCCTGGCGGCGCGGGGGCGCGCGGCGAGCGGCAGGTCGGGCTCGAGGCTGCGCTGGCGCGGCGTGACGTAGCCCTTGCCCTCCACGGCGATGGGGATGATGAACTCGCGCGCCGACTTCTTGATGGGCTCGCCCGGGCTGCCGCACGCCTCCGACGTGCCCGACTCCGACGACGCCAGGCGCCTGCCGAACAGTTCGCGGAGACATGTTATAAGAGTATTCCTCCTCCTGGCCAGGGTCACTAACAAATATGAAATTTACACAGTTTCTTTGGCCGCACGTAAATAGTGAGAGTTTAATAATGTTGAATGATGGCACTTGGTGAAAACTGCTACACATATTGAATAAGACACTTTGTGCTGTTCCACTGTATTTTATTTTTCACCTGACCGGTTTCGCCACACGGCATTCTCAAAGGTTTGTATAACATAATAACCGCCAATATAAACCTTTAAGAATGCTGTGAGGCGAAATCGGTCAGGTGAAAAATAAAATACAGTGGAAAAGTACAAAGTGTCTTATTCAATAGGTGAGAGAGATGACATAGAATTACTTTCATGCAATATAATAAAAAAACTATTTGAGCGTTTGGTGGTAGGATTTAGAGAACAATAAGAGATATAAGTTACCGGAGAGGTGTAGTGGACACTCTGGGTGTAGGTTTCGGTGGCGGTTGCTGTGGCAAAGGCGGCGGCGGAGACGTTGGCGATTCATCTGCCACGTGAATGGGGATGATACGTTCCACTGATACTCCTCTGCAATAGTAAAATATTTCCATAACTAAGAAATGCATTTACATTACTACATTCATAATCGTCAAGGTAGTGATGCAGTTTGGTAAGTACCTGTTGCGGTGATCTTCGACGCGGTGTTGCGCCTCAGTGCGGAAAACGCGCGGCGCGAATGTGGAGGCGGAGGCGGAGGCGGGCGCGGGCGCGGGCGGCGTGCCCGGCGGCGACGCCAGTGACGTCACGCCCGCCGACGACGAGCGGCTGTACGGCATCGGCGGCTTGCCTGCGCACACACGGGTCATACTGTACTGTACTGTATGGACTGTGGCAAGTTCTGCAAAAACTTGTATGAAATAAAGAAGTATGACATCACGCATTACAATAGTCAAATAATACATACATATAATCACGCCTGTTTCTCAAATGGGTAAGCAGAGATCACGGATCTCCATTTGCTACAATCCTGACATATTACTCTCGCTTCATTCACTCTCATTACATTCTTCATGCATGCTCGACTGACTTTTGCTAGTTAAATAATAATGAACTATTAAGAGCTCAGTTTAATATAACACAGGAAAGTACCCAATTGAGTAGCGTCGTTGTATGCAGAACTATAAAACACTTATAAAAGCACACATATTGTCAATAAGTGCCATTTCTTAAATAATTAAGATACAAAATGACTTACAAGGTAACAAAATTTGTATACAATGCACACGTAACAAACACACTAGGCGTAAATTTTTCGGAATAAATAAGAGGTACTGTGGCAACGTTAACTATTGGAATCCAACTAGTAAAAAATCACAACTAACAACTTTAACATGAAATCATAGAGATGACTCAACATTTTATACTTAAATATTGACACACGTGGACACATTTTGTGGTAACAATATTTACCGATTAGAACATGTGCCCCATACAGTATCAAGCAAGGTGTAAACTTGTGAAAATCAACACGATTCCTGCATGACACGTAAATTTTATTTTACTTATCACCTCAGACCTTCGTTGATTTACGTGTTTTTTTTAAATATTACATCAAATTTTAATGAGTGCCGCGGTAGCCCAGTGGTTTGGGTAACCAATGACTTTTCGATGCTTTTCGAAATTATGTGTGTATTTACAGCAGATTTATAAGTGCCCGGTTAATGGGAATAGGCTCGCCACCTGTTACATTGGGAGCTAAACATAAACTGGCGAAATGAGGGTGCTAGCACCTCTGCCTACCCCTTCAGGGCTTCGGGGATATAGGCGTGAGTTTATGTTATGTATTATAATGACGTATGATGTAATATAGAGAATGTCTGCGGCATTAAGGCCTCCTATGTTCTTGTACATAAAATGAAAAAAAGAGACCGTTATTAAAAAAGTTATACTCTCTTTTATTTTTATTGTAATATCACGAAATTGTAAAGATAAAGATAAAGATAAAGATAATTTTATTTGCGGAAACATGTGTAGGTACAGGTGGAAGTTTATAATATTACATTACAAGTTTCAACATGTTCTGTCAATGTAGACATACAAATTTTTTGATGCTCGTAAGCTGTTGTATCAGCTCGAAATACTGGTACATTGTTCCCCATTTATTTTAGAAAAACACAATTACAAATTAGTGCAAATTATCTGTTATCAGTCAAAGTAAATAGTTTTAATATATAATTAAATTATCACTAGTCAGAATTAATTAAATGTCAAGTGGTTAGTATAATTATAATGGTTGTCAGAATTTATGTTTTTTTTCCAAGTCTAAAATATATTGATGTCCAAACCCTAATTAAGCTGATTATCTGTATATTAAGTTAATGTCAAGTATGTATTTAAATTTATGTCAAGTCTTATATTATTCAAATTATATTCTGATCTCTGACAAAATCTCTTACTGTATAGTAGCACTTCCGAACCAGTAGCGTTTTTATATTCTGCTTAAACATATCTATATTCATGTCCTTGTAAGTGTTAGGAATTTTATTATATAGCTTTGGTGCCATGCACAGTATACTATTCCCCATAAATGTTGTCTTTGCTCCACGCATGCACAATTTATGCTCATCACGGCGACTCCGCGTGGAGTTGTCGGACAGTCGGGGAAATAAATGTGGGTTACACTTAACAAATAGCACTGTTTCATAAATGTAAAGCGATGGTAACGTCAGAATGGCATGTTTAGTAAAATATGATCTGCAGCTGTCAGTAACTTTTAGTCCAAACATAGCTCTGATGCAGCGCTTCTGCTGTTTGAATATTTGGTCTTTATTGGTTGAGTTACCCCAGAATATAATTCCGTACCTTAACAATGATGCAACAGATCCATGATACGCAGTTAGCAACGTTGCTGTATTTATAGTGGGAGACAGTTTAAAGAGTGCGTATGAACGACTACTGATTTTTTACATAGTTGCTCCACATGAGCCTTCCAGTTAAGTCTACTGTCGATTGTTAAGCCCAGAAACTTAGTAGTGTCAACTTCGTGTAATACGTCACCTTCATATTGTATATGGAACAGATTTGTTTGTGGCGGTCTTTGACTGAAGTGCATTATATTAGTTTTATTTAAATTTATTTTTAAATTGTTATTCTTTAGCCACTGTATAACGTCGACTAATGAGTTATTTATATCAGCCTCGTAACAGCTGAAATCGTTTGAAGCTACCGTAATTGAACTATCATCTGCGAAAAGGGTCATGGGTTGATTTATTGCGTTAGGCATGTCATTAATATAGATATTGAACAGTAAGGGGCCAAGCACGCTACCCTGTGGCAGTCCATAGGTAACTGTACGTGCTCTGGATGCTGATGTTAGCTCGCGTTTTGAATTTATGTCAACTCTGGATATGGCCGTTATTTGCTTTCTATTTGTGAGATACGCTACTATCATTTCTAAGATATTACCTCTTATACCGTAGCATGCAAGCTTGTCCTCGAGTATGGAATGTTTGACGTGATCGAATGCCGCGGTCATATCACAATATATAGTGCATACGGGATTCCTTATATCCATATTTGGGATTGTTTTTTCAAAAAAATCGTATATAGCCATATTTATAGTTTTGTTCTTACGAAATCCTTTTTGTTCGTCACATATAATTTTGTTGGTCTCTAGGTAGCCATTCAGCTCCTTGTATATATATTTCTCAATTATTTTGGAGAATACGGAAATGAGTGCTATAGGTCGGTAGTTCTCCATAAGAGTTGGATTTCCTTTTTTGAGAATCGGCTTGACAATCGATATTTTTAGTTTTTCCGGGAAACTACCAGAACTAATGCACAGATTTATATCCATATTTGGGATTGTTTTTTCAAAAAAATCGTATATAGCCATATTTATAGTTTTGTTCTTACGAAATCCTTTTTGTTCGTCACATATAATTTTGTTGGTCTCTAGGTAGCCATTCAGCTCCTTGTATATATATTTCTCAATTATTTTGGAGAATACGGAAATGAGTGCTATAGGTCGGTAGTTCTCCATAAGAGTTGGATTTCCTTTTTTGAGAATCGGCTTGACAATCGATATTTTTAGTTTTTCCGGGAAACTACCAGAACTAATGCACAGATTTATTATGTGGCTTATGTGATCACTGATTAGAGGTGCCACATGCTTTACTATCCCTGTGGATATGCCATCATAGCCCACACTGTTGGTGTTTTTTAAGCTTTTTATTATTGTTAGGATTTCGTGGGGTACACTGGGTGCCATGAACATTGAGTCTTTTCTGTTATTCATGCCTGAGGTGGCATTGTTAGTGGGCTTTGAGAGTGGAGTAACTTTATCCACGAAGTAATTATTAAAACTGTTGGCAATCAATGTAGGATCCACTATTGTCTCATTATTTTTTTGAATAGATTCTTTGGGCGTGTTCGGTTTTGCGCTATTTATAATCCCCCATATTGTTCGACTTTTATTTTCTGAGGTATTTATTTTGTGTATGTTTTGTGCTCGCTTGGTCAAGTTAATTATCTTTTTAAATAATTTTGTGTAATTTAAGTAAAGGATTTTATTGCTAATACTAGGTTTTTTTCTGTAATCCCATAAAAGTTGCCTCTTTTTTTTACTACACAATTTTATACCTCTTGATATCCAAGTCGGGCGATTATGGACTTTAATTCTAATTTGTTTCAGGGGAAAGCATAACTTATATATAAGACTAAACTGTTCTATAAATACATTATACGCAGCATTACAATCTTCGGTCTCATATATTTCTGAGAAGGATAGGCTTGCAATGTGTTTCCGAAAGCTGCGTATATTTAACATCGAATAGTCCCGCTTTTTCTTGTACCAGTATTTTAGTGTGCATCGTTTGTTTACTGGACAAGTAAGAAGTTGAGCAGTGTGGTCCGATAATTCAAACTTTATTATCTCTGCTCTACACGGTTTTCGAAAGTCATGTGCAAAATTATCTAAGCATGTTTGTCTTGTTAATCGTGTTGGTTGTTCTATAGCTAGTTTTAAGTTAAAGTTTAGCAGAGAGCATTTAAAGTCAAGGGTTAAGCTGTTATTTTTCATAATGTCAATATTAAAATCTCCTGTCACTATAATGTTTGAGTAATTTTTCTTTGTTAAAATCGTCAATACTTGGTCCAACTTACGGAAAAATGTATCTAGTAAGTGCTTGCGGTTTTTGTTTTGTGGTATTCTGTACATGCAAACAATAGCTATATTGTACTCAGTTAACACTATTCCACTACATTCAAAAATGCCACTAATGGACAGCTGTTCTATGCCATCTATTACACTCCACAGAATTCCTATTCTAACCAGTATGCATGTACCACCCCTTCTTCTGTCAGTTCTACAGAAAGAAGCAGCTAAGCAATAGTTTGGGATGTGTAGATGGGGTCGGTCATCAGCAATTATAAAATGTTCTGTTATACATATGACATCCACAATCTTTTGCTTGTCCGCTAGTTCATCCAAACAGACCATCAAGGAGTCCGTTTTATTGATCAGGCCTGCAATATTTTGATGTAGTAGATGTAATGGCCTAGTAACGAAAAAATCTATCACTATTTGCAACTTGCAATTCACATTCATTGGTATTGCTGCTACACATAGGATTATTTACAATCGAGGGGTGTACATAATATCTAAGGTTCTCAAAAATGTTTTTCATGCCGGTATTATTAAGCATGCCATTAAATTTTGAAAACATATTATAGTCGCAAGTCAGGTTTAGGTTAGAGTCAAATATAGTGGCATACCCATACATGCTTATGTCACGACATAAAAGGGTAGAAAAGCTATCAACCCGCCAGTTATACATGCCACTATAGTAGTCAAATTTGTATGTAGGTAGACAAAGTATAATATTTGTGTGTTTTATATCAGCGAGTTCATTTCTGATTCCAAGAACAATGTCAGCATAATTTTTACTCCTTCGGAAATCTTCTTGCCCAATCATAACCACGCAGTAGTCATTCATAGTGAAGTTAGTGAGCTTTGCGTGAATATTACTGAGCAAACTTACAATGTCCCGATTGGTAGAAAGGTAATGACATATATCTATATCAGGAAAGGTATTCTGTGCAATTTTGAATACCCTATTCTCTTTATTGCTACTTATAATACACATTTTTCGTTTCACTGGGTTCTGTTTAGCGACGCCTACACCGCCGTCAGTTTGCAGTGGGATAATTTCATCTACGTTTCGTATACAAGTACACGTTGTTTGCCTTGGTGCTGTCATTATTGATGTGTCTACAGATATGTTTTCAGCTGGTTCCTTTGATGCTTCTTTTAATATTTCATTGTTTCTTGTTAACTTGGTAACTGTCATTTTTAGTTCAGTGTTCTCGTTCGATAGTTGATTTATTTCTTCGTTTGCTTTAATTAACTCTGCATTGAGTTTTTTTATTTGTTGTTTTAGGTCTTGTATCGCATCATTGTCATCATCGGATAACTCAGGTAAATTAATTGTGGTGCCATCTCGTATTGTATTGTCGGTACTACCTGCTTCGTCTGATTCCGACACTGATCGTGTTCGGTTTCTGCGTAGGGTGATATTCTCAAAGAAATTCATATTATTATAATAAAATTTGTCTTGTTGAAATTAGAATCACAAATAATCTCAAAAAGTACTGTGTGGAGCCAGGTTCGGTACCCCTGCCTTTATGACCGAGTGTCGGCGGGTCTACCGTGCAGACCACGGTGACAGTTAGATCTATGTGCGAATTACTGGTTCAATATATTCAATCTTTTGTAGAATTGTCGTTAAGATGACTCATGCATTTGGAATTTTTTTGCTGGTTCGAATTTATTTTTTATTGACCCACGGAACTCATTTGAAAAAAAAAACTTTTGCAATACTGATGTTTTCTAGCACTTTTTCACCATACTTTGGTCAGTTATTCATAGATGGGTTGAAGAGTTCACCGTTCACAAAAGAAATCACTGGTTTTTCTAGTTATTTATAATATAATGTTGAATATAAATTGTATCTAATCCCTAAATCTGTTTATATAGACTATAGTTAGTAATATTAACACTTTTTACGTCACTGGTTGCTATTTATGTTTTGGTAATTTGTATTAATGTTCAGCTATCGGTTTTTTATTATTGTTTATTATTTATGCACTGTGAGTTAGGATGATTCTGATAACACTTTGCGTTGATTATCACTTTATTTGCCGCAGATTTCGCTATATTTTCCCACTTTTAGCGTATGTTACTATTTTTAAATTAAAATTTAACACGGAGCTCTTTTTGTAGATGTGCACTTGACGGCAGCGCCATCTAGTGTATGTACCTGTTGTAGTTATTTTATTTATTTAATTTACCAACAATAGTTTACATCAATCACACAAGCACTAAAAGTATGCCGGTTCGATCGTGATATACTCTTTTAAATATCTAATACGTCATCACTAATAACCATTATAATGTCTGTATTTATCCAGTTACATCACTTTGCATTCCATCGTATCTAAAATAAGACTATACACAAATACACATCATGACACATGACTTGAGCTTATGCATTTAGTTACCTGTACGTATAGCAGACGAGATGATGTCCCTCGCGGCTCGCCTGCGACTCTCCTCACCGGCCACTTTCTCTTCAACAAGCTTCGCCATAGAGTTCTGTAGACTCCTACAGAATACAGAAATGATTCATGTCAGAATAAATTGTTGGCATACACATTGCGATTCATTAATCAGAGTTGAGAATACAGTACTCGTCATCATCACGCGTGGGTTACTTATACATAAAGGCGCAATTATATGTATATGTATGTACATACATATAATCACGCCTTTATCCCCGGACAGAGGTGAATTAACACCCACATTTCACCAATCATTGAATTCGGTCCCACGTAATAGGGGCCTATTGCCGTATTCCGGGCACTATTGATGACTGGAGCTTTGCATTTGAGCCTGAGTCTGGGCTGTATATATCTGTCTGATGTTAAACAGCCCTAGCCCTTAGTTGCCTTGTACGACACCGCATGGGAAGAGATGGGGTGGCCCAAATTCTATTCTGCCGGGAACCACGCGATTATTTATGTTCTTATGTAATATATTTACCATGCATTTTATGACATCAATGTGCCATAGTGTGTGAAAAGTCGCGTTTAAGTTGTTATTCGAGTCAAAAGTAATGCTTTCGGACGTCAAAAGGTTAAGACAAGAATTAAGTATTAAACTCTTCGTAATTCGCAAGTTATTGTAGTGAACGAATCAATTGGTTACAAATTTTACAATAAAGATGTTAAAACAGCTAGAAAAGTAATAGATTACATAAATTATAGTTACCACGTAACATATAAATTACTTCCATTCAAAAGCAAAAATAACTCTCTTAAGGTTAATAGCTGCAAGCAGAAATATACCTTCCGCCTATTATCCGAGAGTAGAGGACTGCGTGCATGTGAAAGGTTGATGATAATACTCGACTATATAATAATTTGATCGTGTTGTGCTTTTATCTATAGATGTGTGCTGCTGCATCTCTAGTCCCTACTGTGGCACCAGGTGACACTAACCGTATTTGATGCGCGATTATGAGCGAGTATTGTGGCCCCTGGTACCTGGCGAGTTCGAACCCCGCTCAGTGCAAACATTTGTATGCATAAATATGGATATTTTTATTGGTCTGGTCGTGCGTCGGAAAGCACGTTAAGCGTCGGTCCCGTTTGCCATCCAAACAACAATGGCAGTCATTACGGATAGTTGGAGCCCTAAAAGTCCAACAACTGGTCTAACTGCAATGCTTCGATATCGCCTTTGGGTTGTGGAGGTCAGATAGCAGTCGCTTCACGGAAAATATCGAAGTACAGCCAAATTCGTAGTTAGATTGGTAAAGCGGACCCCAGTGAAAGTTTCGGATGCGACTAGGATTAACGCTAAGATGAAGAAGAATTAGGTCCTGGTGCCGTATTTTTTGCGCGATTTCATGCGAATAATGAGGGTCTGGTATAGTATAAAATGTGAATGTAACCTTCTAGCGTCCTGCAGCAGCACGGAGGGGTCGACGGCCGTCGTGCTGTGCGAGGGCTCGCTCTCGGTCTTCTTCACGCCGCCGCGGACGCCCGCCTCCGGCTCGGCGGAGTTCTGAAGGACACAAGCGTGCTCACTGTCACTGTTCTTCATTTATTGTTGGCTATTTAGTACTCAGTAAAACGAAGTTACCACAAGCATGCAAATAATTATGTGACTGCTACTCTATACTTCTAAAATAACATAACACAAACTCACGCCTATATCCCCAAAGGGGTAGGCAGAGGTGCTAGCACCCACATTTCGCCAGTTTATGTTTAGATCCCAATGTAATAGGTGGCGAGCCTTTTGCCATTAACCGGGCACTTATAAACCTGCGATAAATACACACATAACTTCGAAAAGCATCGAAAAGTTCTAGGTGTATGCCATGGTAAAACCTGGGATCGAACCCGAAACCTCGTCTCAGCAGTCCATTGCCCATACCACTAGGCTACCGCGGTTCGAGATACTTCTGTGTTGCCAAAAATCTTCTTTGCGGATAAATTTTATATTAAAATTTTTGTATATGTAAATCTGAAGTCAAGCAAAGAGATAGAAGCTGTTCTGCTGACTACTGAAACTATGTTATTGGGAAGTTGTTTTTTTTTTCTAATGGCAATGTTCATAAATTTAATTACCTGCGATGGTTCAATGCCAATCTGTTGTAGTCTCACAGTGCCGTTATCCGGAGTCTTCGAAGACAGCTCACGGTCTTCACTTTGTGCTTTAGGTTTGGCAATCTTTGACACGACTGCAACAAAACAGACAATTTTTTTTTATACCACTTAGGTGGCAGACAAGCACACGGCCCACGTGATGAAAAATGGTTACCGTGGCCTATGGACGTTTGTAACACCAGAGGAGTCACAGTCACGGTGCCAACCCTGTAAGTACAGAGTTTCTGTGCCGTCAGTAGAAGACAAAGCAGGACAAGCTTTTAGTCTTCTACTAACAGCACACATTCTCCAGTGAGCTCTGGTTACCCTACTCACCGCTGGGAACACAACACGAAGTTATTATAGCCACGGTATTCTGTAGGGCGAAGGTACTTCCTCACTCAGACTGCTCAATTGGGTGGAAATACCGTGTCCTACCTCCTTAATAAATAGTAAATATAATATAAAATAATGTTTATTTGTCAGTGTCAATCAGCTAGATGACTATAAAAGTTACCTGGTTTAGATATGTTGCGTTTGACTTCTGGCGCAGATGTGAGAGATGCTCTTCTTTCGAATTGGTCTTTGAAGTTACCGACATTGCCTCCTAAGAAACGTAAATTATTAATTATTTAGTGTACTCATTCTAAACACGCTAAAGTTATAAATGTATTTCTTTTTACCCAAAATACCTGGAATAGACAGCTTCTTCGGTTTGGGGGCAGGTGCCTGGTTGGTCGGTGCGGCGGCGGGTTGTGCGATGGACAGTGACGTCAGTTTGTCTGCCGCGGAAGAAACCGCGTTTGTCTTATTCTCTTCTAGTGGCTGCAATAAAGTCGGTTCATTACTTAATAAACATTGTGTGTACATCACATTCACATCTGTATATACCCTGATAACCCAGAAGCGTTATATTATCACAGTTTACCGTACCAGCTATATTAATTCCATTTCCTACCAATATTATAAATGCGATAGTGCGAAGATTTTTTTTATCACACTCTAAAGGCAGTTCAGATCTATACTCGGTATTTAACGAAACGTGAACAATCTTGATGTGTCTATTTAATATGTTTTAAACACTTAGTTCATTAATATTTTTCTGTTTAGAAACTTATTTTAAAGACTAATAACCGACATTGAATCACTATTTAGCCTAGTTTATTTGTTTCATATATATGAAAAGTAACTGAAAGATTGTTTGACCTTTAGTTAAGTACCTAACCGATTGGAGTATATCTGAAATTTGGTGGATGTGGTGGATACAGCGAGAGTTGGGAAAAGGCTCAGAGAAATATAGATTATAATCTGGAATAACACAGGCTACTTTTTATTACAGGAAATGTTTCCCATGGGTTACGGGAACAAAATTTCACACAGGAGAAGTCACAGACAACAGCTAGTTAATAATAAACCTTACTTTGGGTTCTTCCTGTTTTTCAATGACTTGTTTTTCTTCCAATACTTTAGTCGGAGAGGCCTTCTTCTTCACAGCGACGCGTGGTTTAGATGGTTTCTCAACTACTTCTTCTTTAGGCGGAGGTACAGGCTCCTTCACTATGTCCTTGGTCAAGTCTCTAACGAGTTCCACTGGAGCTGGTTGTATGGTAATAGTGGCTGATGACTTTAGATTTGGTTGTATTGTCTGAAAAACAAATAAAAATAGTAAGACTAGTAAATAAATTTATTAAGGCGGATAATATCTAAATTTAGGAGCCCAGAGGCCGCCTTTTGGCTTTTCCACTCCTCTTAACACGGTCTTGGGCATTCATGGTGGCAGATCTACCCCTCCTACCGGGTTCCTGCGCGGGTGCCATTGCCTGGCATAATCAGATTAGTTACATTACAGATTTTCAAATTTCTTGTGTTCATGTAATCTATAACGGATTTGTTGGGCAGGTCAGAGCAGGTTTGTCTGTCAGGTACGCTTTAGGAGTAAGAGTTAGCTAATGTTCATTATCATATCATCACTCTTCAAATGAAATGGTATAAAAAACTTTATATTATAGCTAAAATTGTAATGAAACTGTATAATAGCAAATTATCCCTCTCTACAAACGTTGTGCTGTGCCCGACAGGGTCCATTATTGTAACTTAATCTTAACCTGACATCTGCATCACATTATGGAACGCAATAAATGAATTGAGTAATACCGCTTCCGGTGTAAGTGGCGGTGGTGAATCTGCGGGAGGCTCGGGCGCGTTCTCTTCAGGTAGCGCTGGCGTTTGACCGGCAATGCTTGCACAACTGAAAAAATGAGTCGATATCTTTAATTAAATTAGCTTAGAAATACATATATTCTAGGCAAACCTGTACGCCTTAGATTTCTCTTCTATAGCATTTTGAACATAACATAACATAAACTCACGCCTATATCCCCGAAGGGGTAGGCAGAGGTGCTAGCACTCACATTGCGCCAGTTTATGTTTAGGTCCCAATGTAATAGGTGGCGAGCCTATTGCCATTAACCGATTTGAAAAAGTGTGAAAAAGCATAATATGATGTGATCGTCCAGTTAGGGGCCCTAGGACCGATAAAAATTTGAAATGTCGGCCCGTATCTTAAGTTCATCCAACGAGGTGTAGTCAATTGATGGACTGAAATTATGAAAAATATATACACAGTCAGGTCATAAGTATTGTCACACAGTAAAAACTTTTCTTTTAGAATGCTGGCCACAAAAAAGTTTTGAATTCGAATTTCGAATTGTTCATGAAAATAAAAATGTATACTTGTTAGAATTTTACTCATTTTAAATATGGAGTGGACGCTTAAAAAAGACCGTGTTGCAGTTATTGCGTTGCATCGTTGCGGTTACGCGCCAATTCAAATTTTTGATATACTGAAAAATTTGAATATAACCAAAAGATTCGTTTATCGTACCATCAAACGATACAATGAAGACTCTAGTGTAGATGACAAGTCAAGAAGTGGTCGCCCTCGGTCTGTTAGGGCTCCAGCAGTGATAAAAGCTGTGAAGGCGCGAATTCAAGGAAATCCTAAACGTAAGCAGAAACTGTTGGCCCTTCAGATGGGGTTAAGCAGAACCACGGTGAAAAGGGTGTTAAATGAAGACTTAGGGCTTCGGGCATATCGAAGAAAAAGAGGACATCGTTTGAATGCTCGTCTAATGGACCTGAGACTGAAGAGATGCCGCGCTTTGTTGAAGCGGTACACGGGGAAAAAATATCGGGAAATTATTTTTTCGGATGAAAAAATTTTAACCGTAGAAGAGCGCTACAACAAACAAAATGATAAGGTGTACGCACACAGTAGTGAAGAAGCGAGCAACCGTATTCCACGAGGTCATTTTCCATCCTCACTCATGGTATGGTTGGGATTTTCTTATTGGGGCTTAACAGAGGTACATTTTTGTGAGAAAGGTGTAAAAACGAATGCAGTTGTGTATCAAAATACAGTCCTGACGAACCTTGTGGAACCTGTTTCTCATACCATGTTCCATAACAGGCACTGGGTATTCCAACAAGATTCGGCGCCAGCTCATAGAGCGAAGAGCACACAAGACGGACTGGCGGCGCGTGAAATCGACTTCATCCGGCACGAAGATTGGCCCTCCTCCAGTCCAGATTTGAGTCCGTTAGATTATAAGATATGGCAACACTTGGAGGAAAAGGCGTTCTCAAAGCCTCATCCCAATTTGGAGTCACTCAAGACATCCTTTATTAAGGCAGCCACCGATATTGACATGGACCTTGTTCGTGCTGCGATAGACGACTGGCCGAGCAGATTGAAGGCCTGTATTCAAAATCACGGAGGTCATTTTGCATAAACTTTATTCTCACAAGAATCTATGTTTTGTTAAGTTCATTTTGGTATATAAATGGTTACATAATGAATAAACTTGTCTCAATTATTTTATATTAAACATGTGACAGAATGTATGACCTGACTGTGTACCTAGTCTAGCCATAAATATTGTTACGAAGAAAAAACATTTTTTTTATTGCAAATAATATTTATTACTTTTACAGTGCGTTAGTTTAATACATAAATATAAAACAATTTAAAATATAAAAAGATTATTCGAAGTGGTCTCCATTGGCTGCAACACAGTCCTTTAAACGTTGAGGCCAGTTATCAATAGAAGCACGCACTCTTTCCATGGGAAAATTCTTCACTGCCAATCGTATGGATTGTTTTAGGGACTCCAAATTATCATGGCGTTTAGAGCAATCCATACTCTCTAAAACTGACCATAAATCATAATCCAGCGGATTAAGATCGGGACTAGACGACGGCCAGTCTTCAGCTCTGATGAAGTCCGAAACGTTCACTTCCAACCAAGACTGCGTGGACCGAGCTTTATGACCCGGCGCTGAGTCTTGTTGGAAGGACCATACTTGGTTATTGAACATGGTGTTGTTAAGGGGTTTAACTACCTTCTCAAGAATGGTATTTTGATACACTTGTGCCGATGTTTTGATACCTTTTTCACAAAAATATGGCTAAGTCACTCCTTCATAGCTAACACCCCACCAAACCATCACTGAAGTTAGATAATGCCCACGTTGCACTCTGTCGACTAATTGGGAAGCTTCCTTAGAGCTATGAGCATAAATACGGTCATTTTGTTTGTTAAAATGTTGCTCAATTGTAAAGATTTTCTCATCCGTAAACAAAATTTTTCTGTGACCTCCCTTTGTGTACCGCTTCAGTAGTTGCTTCGATTTTACCACCCTATTCTTTTTTAAATTATCAGTTAAAAAATGACCAGTGCGTCTCTTATAGGCTGCAAGTCCTAAGTCATCTTTTAAAATGCGCGACATGGTTCTGGGTGCTATCTTCATCTCCCGAGATAAAATCTTTTGCTTTCGGACAGGATTTCTTCGAATTCTTTCCCTTACTGCTTTGACCACCTTTTTCGTACGAACACTACGTGGACGGCCAGAGCTTTTTCTGTCACAAACAGAGGAGGTCTCATTGTACACAAACATTTGACTAATACCAAGCGTATGGAGAGTTTTAAAAATTACATTCGGCTCCATACCAACTTTGTGTAATGCAATCACAGCGATTCGGTTTTCTTTATCACCCCACTCCATTTTAATATAGCAAAATATTGTACAATGTATTGGCGCCAAAATTAGAAAACACAATGAACAATCGTATAAAAATGACAGATTCCAAATTCAAATGTAATATCTTTCTTATTTTAATTGTAACAGTATTTATGGCCAGACGAAGTATATTCCTCTCACCTGGCGACCCGTTCTTTCTTCCGCTGCATCCCACTGGGCGACATGGCGATCTCGAGTTTACGCTTGTTGTCGCTGGCCGAAACGATGGTGCGCGTCGGAGATGGCTTTATCGCGTCCTCGCCGCCCTCTACAAAAAGGTTTAATATACTTACGTTAAACAACTAAAAAGTAAAAGCATATGCAGGAAAAGTATTCAATGCTTCCATATCTCACCTGCCACAAGCTCCAATATCCTCTTCTCAGCAGAATTACTTGGTTCAATGGCCATTGACGTGGAGCTCGTAAGGTCCGTGCCGCTCTCTTCGGGCCCTAATTCAGACTAGGGGGCAAAACAAAAATCTGTATCATACTGAAATGTAGTTGGATATTGAACATTAGGTAACAATGAGCCTACCATAAAACATACATCAGAAGTTTCGGATCGACTACACGAGGCGACGTTCAGTGCTTTCAGTGCCATGAAACATATGTATCCCGTAATCGAGACCGAATACGGCTCTGAAATTCGGAACGGTCTGAACCCCACACAAAGAAATCCTTAGTATCTCCATACACATGAAGGTACTAAGAGTATTCGTGTTTCATGATTGCGGGTCTGAAGTGTCAGATGTATGATTCATAGTAGCGAACTAGGTCAGGTCAGCATTGAGGCGTAGTGCGGCGTACCTCGTTAGGCACCATGACGGAGTTGGAGTTGGAGGGCGCGGCGGGCGCCAGCGATAGCAGCAGGTCCAGGCGCACAGGCGTCTGCGCCGCCAGCGCCTCCGCCTCCTCCAGGCACGACGTCTCCCAGCCCGTGTTCACCCACCTGGCGAGCGCACGAGTTAGGCCATGTCTCGCCGGGACGCTTCTGGCTCGCTAGGGTAGCCAGGCTCCCCTTAGGGAGCGTTGCCACACCGTCGTCAAGTGAGTTAGCCGCCAAACATTTCAATATTATACATATTACCTCTTTGGATTTGTGGTCGGCGACGACACTATGTATGGCGTCCCGATGAGGCAGATGGCTTATTGCTGCCTCTAAACAAATCAACTGCTAAAAGAGTTCGCAATGACCGTGATCGGTATCAAAATCAAACTAAAAAATATTTTATTGTTGACTTTTGTCGATATAAAACCTATAGGAAAAGTTAGCATACTAATTACTTTAAAGTTTACTAAAAATATTGTATATTCAATTCCACTTTTTGCAAATTAGTACAATTTATAATTTATTATTGAACATACGACAGACAGCGACTTTTGTTCAGGTTATTACTATAATCAAATACTCAACTGTACATTTCCATAATTGCCTACTTAGCATATTAATTGCGGGTAATGAAGAGAAAGTTAAGATAACAATCTATACTCACGGATGATCGCAGATGTACGCAATATCGGCGCGCTTCAGTGGGTCCACTGTGAGCATGTCACGGATAAGAGGTGACGCAGCTGAAACATTTAATAATCAATTAAATATGCTTCACCTCAGTCTGTTTAAGGCACGTATTCTACAATGGTACTTGGAGGGTTAGGCAGGGGTGAATTAACACCGAAATTTCACCAATCATTAAATTTGGTCCTACGTAATAGGGGGTAAGTCTATTGCCGTCTTCCGGGCACTATTGTTGGCTCAAGGCATGTCTGATGTTAAACAGCTCTATCCTTTAGCCGCCTTGTACGACACCGCATGGGAAGAGATTGGGTGGTCCAAATTCTACTCTGCCGGGAACCACGAGGCTTATTTAAAGGTAATATATAATCTGTTATAAATTTTGATTTAATAACAGATTATTTAGACAATCTGTCAATCTGTTTATACAATCTGTCCTCAGGTAGATCGAGATTTCGTACTGAGTGTTGTTCTAGAATACGGACCTAAGTCATTTTGATAATTATCACTGTAAGAGTTCGTCATACACTTATACGGTTACAACTTTCTCGATCAGCCCTTAATGTAGGCAGAGAAAACAGTCTGACGTATCCTTGTCTATGAACTTCCTCTAAAAGGCTGATTTTCTCCATCAACGTTCGTCTTAGAAAGCGTTTCCCAAAGTTTATAATGCATTGGTTCAACTATTTTAATGTTTCCCCATCGTGAACTAAATTTCCTAATAGTCCTTCGATCATAGACGAGTAGCTACCGACCATTACAAAAACGTTGGTCAAGGCAACCGTCATGTTATGGACTCATTCATATATGCTCTATTTGATGGAACCATCTTAGTATAACTTATCGCAGGTCGATGAACGACCTCCGCCCCCCATGAGCGTAGGCCTGGGGGTGACAGGTGGAGCCGCCTGTCACCCTGGCAGGAGCAGGCCGCGGCGGCGGCGCGCCTCCCCGTTTTCGGGGACGAGTAGGGGACTCTGTAGTCCCCACACCCGAGGAGAGGGCCAGATCGTGAGAGATGGCCCTGGATCGGCTGGGGTGCGAGGGATATGCCTGTCAACCTCACCTTCGGCAACCAAAGCGACCCACAGGCGGCGTGCGTTTTAGTCGGTTCGAGTCCGACATAACCTCTTCCACCGGCTCCGGTGGGAGGGTATCCGTGGGGATGTAGCGCAGGTAAAAAAAAAAGTATAACTTATCGCCAAATCGTCTTTCATATAATTCACACATCATGCCTCATGTTATCACCCACTTTTACTCTGTAAATCTTTCAGAATAAATTTGTTATTTAAAAGTGTTTACAGAAAACTATAACTTACTCGATGGGTTTCTAGGTTCGTAGTAATCACCATTACTGATCTGTCGGACTAGACGTTTGAAGTTGGAACCATCAAATGGCATGGCTCCATAGACTAGAGTATATAATAGCACACCCAATGACCAACAATCCACCTGAAAAAACAATTTTAATTTATTGTAACTTTTTATTTGACTTGACCAAAACATTAGCTATTAACTTTTACCAGATATAATTGTACTTATTCTAAAGACATGCTTCAAGTCTTTCCAATTCCTTCGCTACATACATATACTTACGCCGGGAGACCACAGCTTCTCATTGGCTTTTGGCTGATTTGATGCTTACACATTTCACGAGCTGTCTTTTACTGTCATTAAAACTAATCTACTTACCTACACCACGATTACGCTAATTCCCATTGATTATATATTTTGTAGCATACATTCTTTATATTGTTTGGTGCTTACCTCAGGACCGATGTAAGGCGTTCCTTTGACAATTTCTGGAGAGGCGTAAAGAGGGGATCCACAAAATGTGGATAGTAGCGACGTTTCTTTGAAAACATTTGATAGACCAAAATCAGCAATCTGGAAAATATAAGAATAATTACACACTCGATCTTGCCTAAAACATATTCTTGAAGTAAGAAAGAAAGAAAAACAAATTATTTATTCATGAAAAACATACGAGATATACTAGATAGATCAGCAATTATAATCAGGCATATATCCAGTAGGCAAGCTGAATAGGGCCTGATTCAGCATATGCGAGACTGGTGCCTAGCGCTGGAAACTAGGTCCTTAGTAAGTACTAATGGCACAGTTAGTGGACTTGGTAGTTAATTCTTTAATACTATGCACCGCTATCTAGACCAAAGGTGAGCATAGCTTAGGCTTAACTAGCTTGTGATATGGGTTCTGGAATGCAAGGCAATCAATCAATTAGCCCACAGAAGTCCACTGCTGGATATAGTGTTATTTAATTATACTAATTGCACTGTGCGTGAATTGATCCCGGGACCCCCGTCGTACCCATACTGTCACATCACAGAGTGTAGTATTGAAACCAGTAGAAAAAAATCGGCCTTCAAAGAGATGATGATTCTTATAAAGCCTTCATTAGTCCGCTATTGTCGCCGATATTTATGCTGTTAAAGTTACATACAGATAAGGAAGTTGATACTTAAAGAACAGAAATTAAAAACTTACTAACCTTAGCACTACCAGTATCATCTAATAGAACATTTTCCAATTTTAAATCTCTATGGCAGATTTTATGTATATGGCAATAATACACAGCAGTTGCAATCTGTCGGAATAATCTGAAAAAAAAAAGTAAATTTGAAGGATTACAGGGTTTTTAGGCAATTTTATTTATGTATACATAATGTAGAAATATATAACACTGACCTTCTTGCTTCATCTTCTTGTAATACTTTTTTCTGACTTAGATAATCATATAATTCTCCGCCTGAGCAATACTCCATTACCAGAATCATTTTTTCACTGTTTTCAAACACTGAAAGGAAGAAGTTAGTATAGGTGTCAAAAACATGTTTCATTGATATCACAATCACGTCTAGTAGCCCTCTCTTGATCATCCTAAGTGATACTGGCTGGGAATACGTTCAGCATTTTATTAAATTATCAATTGTGTATACCTCGTGATATATATCTTGGACCTAAAATGAGTTCAAAATGTGCTCTATATGCGCAGTACACGTTTCTAGGGTGCCTTTTGAGGATCGCAAAGTTTACTCTTAGCAGATACTACAGGTTACTACAGCCTCTGTGGCGTGGCGGAAGTGAACGCAACCGCTACGCAGGAGGCGCGGGTTCGATCCCCGCTCATTGCAAATATTTGTATGCATGAATATGGATATTTGCATTGGTCTGGGTGTTTCTATGTAGAATATGTATGTATTTACAAAAAAAAAAGTATTTAAGTATGTTTTTCCGTATTCTAGATTCCATAACACAAGCTATGCTTACCATGGGTCTAGATAGCGTTGTGTGGAATGTTGTAGAATATTTATTTATTTATTTATATTTACTACGGCACGACAGTGGACGAGCAAGCATAGATTTTTACAAAACAATCTGCGAGAGCCAGGTCTTCGTTAGTCTTGCAACCTATGTCCAAGATATGTCTCAAGATATATTGTCACAGTAAGCTAATAAGTACCAAATTATTATCCCTCAAACAGTGGTTCTAAAACAAGAGGGCAATTTTCCGGGGCCGTATTCTTGCAGGTGTTTTGCACTACATCGCTACCACACATTTGTCAAGTTCAAAGGTCTCCCAAAGATCTGACGTCCGGAGCAGGGATATGCTATACACACTGCAGTTGTAAGTATTTGAGTAACATACCACACATCAATCAATTAGCTATCGGAGTCCACTGCCGGACTTAAGGCTCTCCCGATGGTGGGAAGCTTTGGCCTACTGTTTCAACGCCGGCCAGACGGGTGGCTACAGGGTAATATTTCGTTCACCTATACATACAGTATGATCATTATCATCCTCCTGCCCTTATCCCAAGTTTATTTGGGGTCGGCGCAACATGTCTTTCTTCCATTCATCTCTAGTTGCAGTCATCTCAACATTCACTCCCTTCTTAACCATATCATCATTCACATTGTCCATCCACCTCATTTTAGGTCTCCCTCTTCCCTTGTAGCCATCCACTTCCATAGTTAGTGCCTTTCTTACGACATTACTTTCATCCCTACGTATTACATGTCCGAACCGGGGCAAACGATTGGTGCTACTCTCAAACTTTTTCTAATATCCTATTCCTAATCTTATCCATTCTTGTCACACCACAAATCCATCTCAACATTCGCATCTCGGCTACATGCAACCGTCTTTCATCCGCCACATTACAGTATGATATTGTATAATATAATGTAGTTGTACAACAAGTCTATCTACCAATAATATTGAAATTAGAATAGTATGGGTATTTATAATTTGTCTACTCTACAGCGATCTTAACAGTGTAATTCTAATCTACAGTCGCAAATGTTTGAGTGTCTAAGGGCCAATACGTAATAATTTGGCACTGAACAGCAATTTACGTCCGTCTAATCAGTGTTATGTGTATATTACTCGTAAAATAAAATATAGTGGAATGCGTACGGCATGTAACAATGCTTGTTATCGTTCATACATCGAGGATATTTGCACTTGTATAACGTTAAGTCTAAACTTATTTAACAAAAGGTTTTACAAATCTGAACAGTATCTCAATATCTGTATCAAAATAATCGGGATATTTACATATTGCATTGTTTTGAGTTTCCGATTTATATTTGTTCGATTTGAAATTGCATTTCTTTTCTTTGTTCACCGCCAATACTCCAGTTCCTCCGTGATCATGGTGCTTGCAACAGCGCCGAAATATCGGAAACTCAAAATAATGAAACATGGTAAATATCCCGGTTATTCTGATACTGATGTCAGTGACCATGATAGTTTAAATCCCTATATAGTATCTTAATACAATGATAACCATCATTATATCTGTTTCTCTGCTAACAGAATACCGCGGTCGTGTTGTGTTCCCGACGGTGAGTCCCTACTGTATTGTCAGTGGGAAGACCAAAAGCTTGTCCTGCTTTGTCTTTTACACTGACGTCACAGAATTTTGTGCTTACAGGGTTGGCAGCGCGAGTGTGACTCCCTTGCACACGTCCATAGGCAACGGTAACCACTTTCCATCAGGTGGGCTGTGTGCTTGTCTGCCTACCAATGGTATAAGGAAAACTTTTTAATTACACAATGGATTTTGATGTGGTTTTCACAGTCATTTGTATGCTTTTTACAGGTTTCAATAAAAATAAATAGATCTTATATTAAGTTCTAAATTAATCTATACTTATTGAAGAGTTTGTTTGTTTATTTGTTAGAACGTGCTAATTTCAGGAACTACTAGTTCGAATTGAAAAATTCTTTGTGTATTGTATAGTCCGTTCATCGACGAAGGTTTTTGGATATATCATCACAAAGCTACTTAAGGGAGCAGAACAGTAATCATAAATGTCAACAAATCCATACACTATTTGAAGACTAAAACATACGGGTTTATAGAGATGATATGAGGTTCCAAAATATGCCACGGGCGCAGATGGGCTGGTCAGCCAGTTAAATATTATATGTAAGAAATGGCCAAATGCACGGTAACTAACGAATACTTGCAAGATATACAGATTGTGTTAAATGTACGACCTAATTAAAATCAACGCTTCGACGGTTTACCGTTCTTTGGTAGACGAGATTCGTAGACTGCTTCACACACACAGGCTTCAGAAAATATGACGATGCATAAATATAGCCGCGTAGAACGATAAACGACTAAGTGTCCTAACTAAGTGCTTAAATTAATTAATATGTTCAGTATGAATATGCAGTGTGTCATATAGGTAACAGTTCTATTTTCAAAATAAGTATTTGGTTAAGAATCAGTTTTTAAGTTTACTTATCTATACGTTTTGTAGAGAAAAAAAAATCGTTTTATTATAACAGTGGTAATGTCTAATGGCGTAATGTAATGAGAGGGACATCTTATTGTAAGACACATTATCGTTAAAATACAATGGGATATTGTAGTACAAAGGCGAGCTTAACTCAAAGTTGAGTTTTCTTCCAGCAAACCTTAGTGATAGAGGGAAAATAAAAGATATTGATAGAGGGCAGAGCAAAGGGAATATGACAGACTAGGAAAGAGAAAGTTAAAGAAGTTACGCCGATTAGAAATGAATAGGTAACACCCTGGTTTTATGCTTACGAGTATACTCCTAGGGGACCTAGAAACAAAGCAGAACCGGGTAAAACTAATATTTACCTTCATATATATGTACAATATTTGGGTGCCTGACTGAGGACATTATCTGAACCTCGCGCCGAATACGTATTAGATCTGCTTCCGATTCGATTTTGCATTTCTTGATGGTCTTAATAGCCACCTCTTGTCCGGTCTTCTTGTTAATTCCTAGTTGCACCTTGCCGTACGTTCCTTGACCTAGTTTTCTCACGATATCAAATCTGAAATATACACATAAAATTTGGATTAGAATTTGATCACAGGTGGCATAGCAGTCGTAATCACTACTAAGTATAGTAGGTACATACATATATCCATACATAAAATCACGCCTTTAGCCGCGAAGGGTTAGGCAGTAGTGAATAAACACCCACGTTTCACCAATCATTGAATTAGGTCCCACCTATAGCTATCTTTTGGGCACTATTTTTAACTCAAGCCATGCATCTGAGGCTGAGTCTGGGTTGTATATTTATACAACATATTTATGTCTGATGTTAATTGTTGGGAAAAGATGGGGTGGTCCAAATTCTACTCTGCCGGGAACCACGCAGCGGCTAAGTATGGTAAAGGGACCAAATAGTGGTAGATGTTTAACATTGGTAACCTGTAGTGTACAAGTATAGCAAATGTGGGTGCTTGGTGCGGAACCTTCAGGCGGTGCACCCTGAGTAACGGAGTTGGCAGCATCTCTCTCTTGCATCTTTATGATCGACCAGTCAAAGGTGCGTCCACGTTTATGTGGGAAGAGAAAGAATCTTGAACGGGGGTGTAAAGACGAGAGATGAGAATTATAAGCTTCATTATTAATTTGGGTAATTTCGGAATCTAAATATACCCACCCCCTCCAATCATTGTTTATAATTTTAGTCTGGAATCATCGCCCCAAAATTAAGAGACAAACACACAGTCATCGCAGCTAAAATTGTACAGTTCACATAAATGAAAATGATTAGCGTCGAGGTTATAAACGATAAAGCAAATCGATGCGTCACGCACTTGTGCATTCACGATCTTTTATCAATGCTAGTTGTTTGAAGCGAGAGCGTTTTAACTTTTTTTTAATTATTTTTTTATACAAACTGTACAGAAACAACCGAACCCGCGGTAAACCGCGGTGAAACCGCGGAAGCCTAGTGCTATGGGTAACGAACTGCTGAGACGAGGTCACGGGTTTGATTCCAGGTTTTACCATGGCACGCAACAATGACTTTTCGATGCTTTTCGAGGTTATGTGTGTATTTATCGCAGGTTTATAAGTGCCCGGTTAATGGCAATAGGCTCGCCACCTATTACATTGGGACCTAAACATAAACTGGCGAAATGTGGGTGCTAGCACCTCTGCCTACCCCTTTGGGGATATAGGCGTGAGTATATGTTATGTTATGGTACAGAAACAGACATCAGATTAGTGAGTGCATTGATTCTACAAATCATGTAACATTTTAAACCTTACGAATACTATTTTTATACAATACCTAAAAAGTGTGCTAAAAAGAGAAATTATTTATTAAACGTTGATGACGTTTCTGTTGTTCATTGTTGTCTTTTATTGTTTTGTTTGCAGTAATTATTATATAATTTCCTCTTATTTAGCTACTAGGTATGTTAAAGTTTCACTACGTATAACATAGTCATAGTTATTCAAGGTGTATTAAATTTTTCAGATACGATTACGAAAAGCACTATAAGTTATGTAAAATTATTATTCTAGCTATCAGACAGATGCGTAACCTATAGATACATTGGAACACTGATTTTAAAAGAGACATTTCGTCGACTATTTAAAGAATTCCAAAACGGCCGTTTAAAGCGATGACAGACGACCACTTTTCGGAATACACAGTAATATTTTTAACAGTAATGAAATGCTCAGATTTATAGATGTTTAAATGCATCATGTGTTGAAAAAATTGTTTTAGATTCAACTATATTTGCTTTACAAGAGTCATCTCCAATCAAATTCTTGAAATTGAGAGAGGTGCTTATTTATTAGATTGGGTGAAATGAACCCTCTCGAGTACATTTTACCCAATCTAATAAATAAGCTTCGACAGGAAATAAAAAACTAAATAACTGCACGTAATATTGAAACAATATTTAAAAAATATTACAATCGGTGACCACATAAACTGGAACATCCCGTATAGCACAGGGGCGTGCCTAATGTTGGTGGGCTATGAGTTTGCATCACAGCTCAATTTTTATTAAGTAGATACTGGAAGTTATCTAATTTAAAATATAAAAACAATACAGAATATACCTAAACAATCCTGCAGGATCAGGCATCAAAGAATTCCTCCCCATCGATGTCACCCGGGAGGGTGGCCAGAAGGCTGGCGGCATTGCCAAGTTGGAAGGCAATACCAATCATTTGCGCAAGGAATAAACCAGCCCTCTGGTCACGGGTAGCATCAATTAAACGTTTAAAAAAATATCTAAACAAAAGACGGGCACTTATATATATATGCATACATATACCTACTTGCGCCGTTTGAGAGTCATATACATTATGTATATATAATTCTTATAGTACTAAAAAAGGAGATACTTAACGTCTAGTCAGATTCCCTAGTAGTATTTATGAAAAATAGATGAAATAGCCAGTCAGCCAAGTTTCCGCTACTTAACTGAATAGGTACATATGTTACTAATGGAAGTTGCTGATGACAAATTTAATCAAATTGGTTCATGGTGGGTTTAATATTTCATCAGATATAAATCAAGTTGGCCATTCTCTTTTGACTTGTACCAACCATTGCTTGAGGTGTCGATCGCTGCCCACGCGCCGCACAATGCACGCAATACTGCACGTTTGTTTAGTGTTAGTGGGCAATTTAGGTTTAGTGTGCAAAAACATATATATGTATCGGCCTCGTCGTCGTCGGATACATTCACTCGCACACCCATTAGCATGATATTTACTTGGTTGAGGAAGATCTGAATATTTTGTATATTATAAGAAAGATGACTAATACTGTATTAGAGGAAACTTTAAATAAGAATTACGATTTAAAGAAATGGTACTTTGGAATACCGCGATTTTCCATAGTTCTTATTCTGTACTTTTGTAATTTTTAAAATAGTTCGATTTTATTGACTTTTAAAAGAGTTGAACGCAACGCTCTTTCGAGTTTGAAAGTGCATTCTTCATCAAACACTCGTGTTTCATGATCCATCTTATTGTGAGTGTTCGTAAGCTCTAAAATACAAACAGGCAAAATATGTACCTTCTGGTTTGACACCTAAGCAGTAATGTAGAGAAATAAAATAGACCACTTTATATTATCATTCGCTGTATTATGTAACCCAATTTTCGTCCGTCAGATTTAACCCTCTTAAATGGAAAAAGGTCGTCACAGAAAACTTAAAATCGTTGTCTTTTACGACAGTAGCAAACAGGAGTTCGTAATGATGTAACAAACAACCTTAACACCCACATACATCCGTAGTTGAGCGTGTAGGTGCACCGACACCCTAAACCCGGTCATTGGTTCATGACGTCATTCCAGTAGTACGTCTACAATCTACAATGTTCGATGTTCAATGCGCTGCGTTACTAAAATAATACATGGTGAGCAAATGAGCGTGCATTGACGTAGGAGTGAACTTTGCGTTGTTAGATTCTCGGATAACAAGATTATTAGAGATGAGTCGACTTGACAAACACATTGTTTTTATTTTTAGCTCTTTAATTTCATCGATTTTTTTGCTAATTTTATAAGGAGGTAGGACACGGCGGTATTTCCGCCCAATTGAGCAGTACGACTGGGGAAGTTCCACCGCCCTACAGAATACCGCGGTTATAATAACTTCATGGTGTGTTCCCAGCGGTGAGTAGGGTAGCCAGAGCTCACGGGAGAATTTATGCTGTCAGTGGGATGACTAAAGGCTTGTCCTGCTTTGTCCTCTACACTGACGGCACAGAAACTCTGTGCTTACAGGGTCGGCAGCGCGAGTGTGGCTTCTCTGGTGTTACACACGTCCATAGGCCACTGTAACCACTTTCCATCAGGTGGGCCGTGCGCTTGTCTGCCACCTAAGTGGTATAAAAAATAAAAAAAATCACAGCCGTCACATTTTTAACGTCATTCATCCTAGTACCCTTGGGCGGTCTAGAATGAAAAGTTATTACTTAACTTTCTTCCTTTATTTTGTGCATTCTCTTCCTTCAACTTTCAGACCCTTTTATCCTCTGCAGGTAGGATCACGTGAGCGGAAGTGTTGCAAGCATCCATAAGCCCAGATCTTATAGTACTCCATGGTAATATGTCACGTTAGTATAAAAAGTAACATCTGTGTTCACTGGGATTATATTCCAGAGGTGTTAATATATTATAGGGAGTGCAGTGGTATAAAGAGCTTACCTTTGTTTGAGTCGAAGCCGGTGGTCGTGCATCCGCACGTCGCCGGTGTTCTCAATACCGTCCATGATGTTGGCCGTGCGCTTGCTGTCGCCCACAACCATTGTGACTGCAACAAACAATCTACTATCACGATTTGTACTGTCATTCAAATTCACCGTCCGCAGAACTATACAATTTCAAAAACTATAGGTGATACATTATGAAAGTGTAGGTTACTGTGTTTCTTTTTTAACAAGAAGTGTTAATTTATCTTTAGTTTATTATAGATTAGGAAATACACGATAAGAATATTTTGTACACAGAATAAGCAATGTTAAAAAAAAGATTGCAGCAAAATAGAGAGCAGTGGGTAAAGACGGTGTCGGTTGTTGATGCTTGCATTGTGAATCAATAATATAATTATTAATTACTATTTATTTCCTCTTAAATAGACGTATTTGGTTATAATTTACGTACGTTTATATAGCGTAGCAATTTCCTTAAGGAAATATCAATTATCTCAAGAATGTTACAATTATGCCCTACGTAACTAAGTGAAGTAAATATAGAATTGAAAAAAAAATAGTAATTAATTCTAAGTCCTAACTATTATCAGCCCCGTCGAGACATACTTCGATATAGTTTGGGGAAACACCACTCGGTCATCAGGTATTCGGAAGAAAGCTGTGGTCAATTAGCCGTTTGGCGACTCGTCTAGCGATCGTAGACGTGTCATAGTCTAACTGCTACGCTTGTTTATAAATTGGCAAGGAGAGTCGTTTTCCTTTCAACAGGGACCAGTAATTTATGCACTATCCGTCTGTGAATGCTAATAAGCCGATACAGCAGAGATTAGGGTGCTTTTCCACTGGCGCGACGACGAAACGGAAAGTCTCACGTGATTCACAATTATTATTTGACGATCATGTTTACGTAGCAAAATTAATTATATTATTAATTAGAATAATGTGCCTACTAGCTGTACCTTAGAGCTGTATTTTTACGCAGAACTCTACTTAATACGTACCAAAATAAAAATAGCCTAAGTTCCACTTAACATCAACGTTTAGGCCCATTAAAAATGCACAGATGTCTATTAAAATTCTCTGCTATCCAAATCCTGAAACGGCCGGTTTTGCCAGCACGGTGGGAATGCACGTTAAAGCCAGTTTTGCATGCATGAACACCGATCATTCAATATTTCACGCTACTAGACGCTTGAGAACTCTACGCACGTGTTACCCGGTACTTTCCATTAGACCGCATGAAAGCAATTCCCGTACGCCACTTTCGATACTTCGTTTAAGCATTTAACCTTCCATAGAATCGTGCAATAGTGATCATGACTGCTTCGCAACTTTCGCTTGCTATAGAATATATAGGTGTAAAGGGCGTTTGGGAAGCGTTCAAAATCCGCACAAAAAGCAAAGATTTTCGACAAATATTACCTCGTCGTTAAAAAGAGTATTTTAGTTTTCAATATCACTACATAAATAGCATGATAAATATATAAACACTATATACCGAGCTACCGTTGAGACTACGTATCACAATCCTTATCGTCCTCTGAGCCTAGTCCCAACACAGTTGGGGTCGGTTTTCCAGTCTAACTGCGAAGTTGCCGAACTTCGATACTTTTTGAACGCCACGCATATTATGGGCACTGAATCCGTGGTTAGATTGATCCTGAGTCCTTCGTTACTGAGTACGTGTCCCGACATTTTTGTCGTACCTAGTACTTAAGGAAAAACTGACCCAAACTCAAATCTTACAATCATATTACGAGGAAATTCTTCACGATTGTTTCTGGGAACGATAAGTATGCAACTGACGTGTGTTTATATTAAAGAAATAATTACATGTCAAACAATTTCCACCACAGGGGAAAACACTAAAAATTGTTCCAATGAACTGTGAGTGTCGAGTAGGGTACACTCTTTGAAAATATAATATACGTATGAGATGTGCCCTGTGGTTTCACCCGTACTCGGTTCTAGTCAAGAGGGGCATCAGAAGGTTTCTTCATGGTCGGCAGCGCGAGTGTGACACCCCTGGTGTTGCATACGTCCATAGGCCACGATAACCGCTTCCGTGGTCCGTGTGCTTGTCTGCCAACGAAGTGGTATAAAAAAAAGGCCGCCCTCCCGCATCTTTTTTTTCCTCATTGCTTGGCTCCTAAGGGTCGTAGGTCATAGCATGTTTCATTGTCTAAACCTTCATCAGAAACTGGGCTGGAAATGAAAAAGGATCCCACTAATTCGAGAAATTACAGCGTTCAAACAAAGTCTCTACAGCATTATTATTACAATAGATATTATTCACAACAACGGCTGAGAATTTAAACCCAACGGATTGCCTTTCTACTTGACGACAAAAAACAGTCTTTGAATATACATAACAAAAAATACTCCTGTCAAAAATTGCTCTCATTATTTGAGCTATGTCAACACATTACTTATTCGATTTAGTTGGGTATGATTACGCTTATTGGGTTAAAGCCAGAGGACGTTGTACCTCTACTTGTAGCGTGGGTCGAAAAGCCGTTTGCCTTTCAATATTTTCGTTTTAACATACAGTATCAGATACATGTCGATGAAATGAAGTTCGTGTTCTATAAACTGGCTCGTTATTTCATATATTAGGGAAATTGAGCTTCAGGCGAATAGATGTGTCATGTATTAATAGAAGCCGTATAAAGTATCCGATCGACAACCCTGGATTGAGATTAGATACATTCAATATTTACTTAGGTTGTACTAACACTACTTTCCTATAACAATTATTATCTATAGTCAGAATTTTATACTTGCATTGCACACAGATTTTGTGAGAGAGAAATAATCGAAAGTCTGTGCCATTTCTGGAACAATTTAATATCAATGTCTACCTTAGTGCCCTGTCTGTTTGGGTGAGGTTTGGGTTGCTTAGTGCGAGACCCAACACGCGCTCAAACATTTAGTTGTTGCGGGGAGACTTATCCGTCTTCCCATGTGACGGAACTGCGGGAGTGAACTTATCTTACCTACATGACTACCTAACTATTGTTTGACATGGTTGTCACCTACTCTACAGAAAAACTGACTGCCGGTCGCTACCCTGTATTCCCTAATAGCCCTGCGGAATACCAAGTCGACCAATTGTAAGACTAACTGTGGTAATTCATAGCGGTACGTTGAATCCGCGGTTTCGAAACAGACCGACACGCACCGTGGAAAGCAATTGGTGCGCGGTGAGTGGGTGTCCGTTCTGTGGTATTCTACTCTGCCGTGCTTGTGCGTGATTAAATGTGCAGAATCACGCACCGTGGAAAACCGAAGCTATAAATCTTTCATTTGATACACATATACAAATATATATCGATATATTTGCATAGCTTAAACATTTAGGAGCCTATAATAAATAAACTGTTCTAATATCGCCGTCGTTTGTAATTTTAGTTTTGGTACCCAGTAATGTTTTCCCTGTTCGACATAATAGGGATGTGTCCTATTTTTTTATTACTATCGTGAACTGTTTATTTTACAAAAATATAATGAACTGTTAAAGTGAAACTATCTTATGACATTAAGTTTTAAAGATATTTGATTTTAAAAATTCTATTCCTCGAGCCGTCCGAAAACGCTCTATACAAAATCGTGCAACGTGGTGACGTCACAGCGCACTGGCGCGTAGTGAAAATGTATGGAGTGCAAGAGAATATCGCATTTATCTCAGTCTACGTTGCGTTCACACGTATACAGTGTTTAATAAGATTGATTTGAAATTTAATAAGGAATCTAAAAAGTTGTAAATTTTGCTGTATTTCAATTGTTTATATTTTTACTTATTTTGGGAATTAAAAATAATGAAAAGTCATAGTTTCATTTTAATTAGGCAATATCTTAGTTTACTATGCATATTTGTAGATAACATACTAAGATATTAAGTAGTATTGGTAAGAATTCGATGACTCCGGAAACTACCCTATTCATTGTAATGGTCCTGTACAATTAATTTCTTCGCGTGCATATTTTCATTAATAGGGCGTGTATACAAACACTAACTAATTATACAGTTGTGTATAATTCAGTCACACAAGTGAAAGTGAAAAATTTAATTGAAATTAGTTGGTTCATGAGTTCATTACAGTGAACATTGGAGACAATTCAATTCCGAAACTATTTGACATTGACTCATCGTTTACAACTCAGACATTTTTGCTATTTTGGTCCACCTTGACAGTTCTAGATTTTAATTTTAGAGACACAGTTTAGATCGTCACCTGTTAGATATCTCTTATCCACATTGATATTATGTTTTTTTAGAAGTATACACTACTACTCTACTATTATTGAATATTATTTATTTATTTTTAGTTATTTATTTATAGCATTATCAGATTATGTTTGGCTTGCACAGGTTAGAAGCAATGGAAACTAGCTGAGTTATATGAAAGGTTTACTAACAGTAGAGGAATTTCGTTTAGTATGTAAGGAATGTAAGGATAGAAGCAATTGGCGGGCTGTTTCTTTGCCGACCCCGGAGGGAAAGAGGCGTGAGTGCATATATGTAAATTGTTGTTTGACTATAACATGTGTCATTTCTATTTACTCAATAAACTTGTCACTAAAAGTGTAAAATCATTAAAGGGCGTCTTGAACTGTCATCGCTGTTTATTTTCATATTTGACTAGAGCGTGATCTTGAGTTAAACTGTTGTCATATGTAGGCCAGTTACATAGGTGTCAATGTTTGTCGGTCGGAACACCACGGTCGCGCTGATGGCATTGGCGTGCATGAGCGTGAACGGTCACGTCCAGAAAAATATGTGGCGTAAGTAGCCAATTAACATGTGGGATAGTGTGGGGCCGGCGTCTCGGTGCCTCTATAAATATCGGGTGCCGCGCCCTCCCCGCGACCCCGAGTAGCGAGCTCAACCGCGGCAGCCGCTCCGCCGCCGTCTCCGCCCGGCACCGAGGACCGCAATAACAAATATAAAGACAACGCATAAATTCCAGTATCAAAATCTTGACGTCATTACATGCTGCTACATCGACACACGTTTAGTTATACTACCACAATTTCATAAAACTTTTCTAACCAAACATGAAAGGAAAACATATCAGTCACTACTCACTCATGTCTCGATAAAGAATAAAACAAAAATTTATTGTGAAATGATATATCAAATAATAACAGCGGTATTCTCGAACCATATGACGAGTGATGACCCCATAAACTTTTGTAACGACTATGAAAAAACTTCGAATAAATTATATAGCGTCAAAAATACAGACGAAAGAGTAAGAGAAATTAATAGCGGACATGGCCAGTATCAAAGAAGATACATACTTTACACGTTGGCTGATAGAACAGTGGGCTAAATTAGAGTGTATGATATCCCGGAAGCATAGTTACCGGTCCTGGGGCGACTCGGTACGGCGTCATCAGGCGTGCGTCGGAGTCGGGCGGACATAGAACGACGAGCGCGGACGCGGTGATCGCGCTATTTTTGTCGACTCACCAGTTGAATAACCTCCAATCAACTATTCGCACTTGTCTATGAACCTAACTAAAATACGGACTGAAGCTGATTTAAATGTCTGGTTGATTGATCTGTATTTCCATAGTAAGTTTTTAGATTCTATTGGTTTTACTTTTATCAAGTACCTATTAATAATAATGCTCTAAAAAGCAAAAAAATGATCAAGTGCGAGCCGGAATCGCGCACTGAGGGTTCCGTAACAAAATTAATTGAAGGACGAACTTATAATATAAACTGCAACTTGTTTTTAATGCGTTAAACTAGAAGTTTAATTTTTTCACAGCTGTTACACACGGATATTTCAACTTAATCCAATTACACTATCCCGAGAAAAAAGCCTTGTATGTATGTACCTACCTGTTGAGGTAGGTACACGCTTATTATCTTTTTTATTTTAAAAAATTGTTTTTTTCTTTCTTGAAATTTATTTTTGTAATGTAAACTTCACATCCCCTTCATTACTATATACTTCTCTGCTACTCAAAGGTTTGCTGGGAGTGAACTCATTATGAGTTAAGCTCGCCTTTGTACATTTTCTTTGAAATGTTTTTATTTATGATCTCTGTACTGTGTGTATGCAATAAAGAATTAAATAAATAACAGTCAGATAGACAGACGGACAACGAAGTGATTCTAGGGTTCCGTTTTTTTCCTTTTTGAGTTCCAATACAATCAAAAGATAGTGGAAAGTCGGATTTGACTAACTTTTTCCTTAGTTGCCTAATGTTCTAGGACTTCCAGGCCATAGCACCGCGTGTACCTCTGGATAGCACAGTGAACTATTACAAAAAAAGTAGATTAACTTTTTCTGGACTTCTACACGCCTGATGGCATTATGGCAGGAAAAGCAGCTGTCATGAGCAAGCTTGAGTCTGCCAAACGCTTTTCGAAAAGTTAGCATTTTTAAAACGGTTGGTATGAGTGAGTTATTCGCAACACGGTTGCCTCTTAACTTTACCCGACCCGATCGGAAGATTCCATTAGTATCATTGTCTAGTTCCATTATGGAACTACTGAGGTCTTTTTCTTTCAGTAGTTCCATGGATTGACTATTTCCTAGTAGTACCACTGCCTAGTTACAATATGGCATTTGCAGACGAAATGTGGCGTTATTTGACTTAACTCCAATATTTCTGTAGCCGCCAACTTGTGAACCGTTCAATTAATGATATTGAATTCTTCTATGCTTCAGGTGAATGATATTTAGCTGAAGCATTTGTTACATTTTTTACTATATATATTTGTTGAATCAAGTAATTTGTCTAGCTGTTTCCTCAAATGGCGAGACAAGTAATGAAACAATTTCGACCCAAGTCCATATACTTAGCTGTTTCATAAAACGGCTGAATATCATTCAAGACTCCAAATCAAATCAAATTCATTTTATTGCGATATATACTCCGTATAGTAAAGAGGCTAGGCTGTTAATTGAACGACTGATTAAGCTAGTTGGCTGCCACATATCCAAATGTTCGTGTTTATTTTCCACACGGATGAATTAGACACCACTTTGACAGTAATGTTGCATGTACTGTTGTACTAAATTCACTGTACTGACAAATGTTTGTCTAATTAGGTAAGTAGGTACGTTCTATTAATTTATTAAATTGTGATCGTAAGTATGTATGCTACAAATCGATTTTAATATCACAAAGCTCGGCATGTTGCCAGAAAATGTACAATAACATGAGTTAGTGAAATAAGACAGAAAATTATACGATAAAACAAAATACATTGATTCGCCAATTACCTTCACAATTGTTATTAGTGTAAAGTTTAATCAAGTAAGTACTTACTTAACAAATTACTTGACAAAGTGTCTTACCACCACCAATAATTTCTAGACGATGACGAACTCTGTGAGTATAGCAGTTAGTGTGGTGTAGAAGGTGAATGAACTTCGTAATATTTATTGCTTTCCAGTTTTTCTATTTAGATTATTTTCTTATTCTTTATAATAATGTACCTACTGTTACTTTTTCACTCCATACTACGTAAGTCAGATTGGATGTGTGTGCGTGTGGATACCATTTCCCATAGCAACGGATCTGTATGATATTTGATAGATATAGAATTAAGTATTTTGTGTTAATTGAGACTACTCAATTAACACAAACTACTTTTTATCTAGGGTAATTAGTTTTTGTGGGACATGGGAAAAGATCGCGGGAAAAGACTATTTTTATAAGGTCCTTACCATTATGGTGATCGTGGCGAAAGAGATAGTTTATCATAAAAAATATATTATATTATTTTAGATCCATAATATATTTTGACAATGGAATATCATTTATTATTTTACTTTTACTCATACATAACGTAACGAATGTTGATTAAAGTTAATTCGTGATACCTTCAACCATCAGCTACATAGCTAAGTATAATTACGAATTTTGCCAGCAATGTATGATGAGAGTATCCTAGTGACTCAATGAGTAGAGTGTAGTTATAAAAGGTATGCAGAGGTGGTTTGGATAAACAGAGTGAATAAGTATTATTCAAATGAAAAATCAAGTATTGGCAGATCGGTCACTATTCTGAAGAATACACCTAAGTATTTACATGTATTAAATTAAACCATAAATATTGTTTTAACGGTATTGGAAGGAGATTGTCGGGTGATACATGCCGCGTAGATAAATAAATAATTTTAACGAATGCGTATGAAAATTGTAAGTAATCGACACACGATCAATCCGATAGGCTAGATGCTATGACGCAGTTATACATACATATTTTTGTCGTAACTTTATAATTTGGCAAGAGTCTAGAACTAGGTCCAATGAATGTAACAAAAATAGAACACAATTCCATGCGGCTGAGTCAATGTGCGGCTTTTGTTCCAAATCACGAGTTGCTACAGTTAAAGCGGTAGGTATTGACAGATAGTAAGCCCTACATACAATGGAACTGCGATGTAGTAGTAGATGAAAGAGTCAGTCAAGCGTTATAGACGATGGTGTTAACGAAACGGTGCTGTGGTTGAGTTCGTAGTTGGATAATAGTTTAAAAAATTACAGATCTTCCTATATCTCAGAAACCATATTAAAATCTGCGTATGGCGACAACTTGGATTGATAACGAAATTCATGATAGGTGGTAGGTAGATGGCAATGAGATGCATCCAGCTAAGACGCATCGGTTCGCAGGCGACGAGCCTTAACTCTCTGCGAAGTAAAGAAAGAAGTTTATACTTGGGGATCTAACTGTATTTGCAAGGGCATAATTATGTGGCTTGACAGCCCAAGTAGCTTACACCAGTGTGATATCTTCTGTCCCATGTATATGTCTATCATGATCATACAGGCGACGCATAGTGAATGAGTTAGGGACCCTCCGCGAGAGCTATAATAAGTGTTAAAAACAGACGCCACTGCGCAGTTTATTTTAGTGGTAGTAGTAGTAGTTGACAGGAAATATGTGGCTCATTCACATACTCTAGGACACGACAAAGCTGTGACGTGTATGTGGGGCTCTCACTACATTAACACAACCTGCCAAGTGCCATATTACGCCAAAATATACGTGCTCTCATAAGCAAATATGAAAGTATTAGCTGTTGCCCGCGACTGAGCTTGCGCCGCTTAGAATGCTGACCCGGTTTCTGAAATTCATGGAAACCTTTTCACGAGATAAAGGTATCTTGAAATGGTTGGTTTCTATGTGCATTACTTACACTCGAATTCATTCATTCGGTTTTTGCGTGTTTGCGCAACGAAAAGCTCACTTTCGCATTTAGTTCGCTTTTGTCAGAATTAGGTTAGAATGATTACGAGCTTTATTCGTTCCCAAAACATATATATATTATATATATATATACGTAAGAAATACCTTGACTGCGACGATAATGATGTTTTTTGTGGTAATACGTCTGTATAGGAATAATTTAAGGAGTTTAAACTTGTTAAATGTCTGATTTTGTCTCGGTGGAAATAAATTAACTAGCAGTAATCTACCTATCAGAAACAAATGACGTGGATGTATGAGCCAGAATAGAGACAAGGTCAGACGTACGAATTTCCTCGTCTTCTTTTATACCAGCTATTGTATTGCGATGTGCACCTATTATCACACGTTTGTTTTTAAGGTTCCATACCTCACTTTGTTTTGTTGGCTGTACTGTCGGTCTGCATATTAATTTAATTATAATTAAATATTTTTCTTTGTAATCCGTAGAGGTTTCACCGATAATAGGCTCAATCTCTCAATTATTTTAGGTGCAGATGTGAGAGACATCTCTGACTTTTGGTTTTGCGATATAAAGCTTCACGCCTATGTTAATAAGGGCACGCCTTATTTTTTTATTGTAAATAGGTACGGGTTACTCTCCTTGTTTATCTAAGCGCCATTGTTATATTACACTGTCTCTAGTTTTGGTGGCGTCATCGAGACCGTTAGTGATCTCGAAGCGAACAAACGCCAGGATTGTCGATTACTTGTTATACTAAGATCACGACTTGAGCACGTACTGCATTCACTCCTATGTAAGATGCAGTTTCACAGTAGATAAATTATTTATTATCAGAAACAATTCCTTAAATTCGTATGTTCATTATACCACTTAAAAATATGATTCCATTATTTACAAAACATGTAATATGCATTATTGTTACTTAGATTTGTTTTAATATACTCATAATAAATCATTACCCGAGGGCAATTTTTCGTCATATAAGTCTGTTCAAACTTTAGTCTCGATCTAATCACAATCTCCCAAATGTCAGACGATCACGATGTCTGCGGTGTTTTTGACATAAGGGAGGTTGAGAAATATCGCGAGTTAATTTTGAACATATTTTTTATACATGCATATACTTACACCTGTGAATCCCCGAAAGGGTAGGCAGAGGTGTACTAACATCCACATTTAAACAGCCCTATCCTTTATATTATGAGAATTGACCTTCTGGGGAGTTTGAATGTTAATTAAAACTTCCATAATCGCGAGATATATTTTTTTAATTTTAAATCCGAACTTACTAATATTCCCTCTAACCCCTCCAGCTAAGCTAAATTGCTTGTGAGAGGGGTCAATACATGTCGGCTAGTAGTAGTTTGGCTTGCCTCAATTATGCTGGATTATAATTATTGTCTCAACATCTTCACAAATTTCTACATTAACAATGACCATAATATAATCAAAGACTGTCATGATAAGTATCCATGATTTATGACCAGTTCAGTTGTCTTAGTAATAATTTCAGAAAGATCTTGTAGCTCTTCAATTAAAAATAGCACAGTCCAAAGTGGACTCTCCATGATACATTTAAAGGTCCCAACCAGATCGGTACGAATACCTATTCACAACACTTACACTACACACATACACTGCAGGGTGCATGGAGATCCATGCACCCTGCAGTGTTACCAATTATAGATGCAACTCTTTCTTCCTTAGATCAGTCAAGTTTGTGAACAGAACGTTCGAATATCCGGAATTAGACTTATGTAACACATTTCCCGCGAAATATAAACGTATTGTCGGTGGTTACTGGTTTGAGTTGGCTCTCTAAGTGATCTGTGTTCTCAATTTAACTTTTCTTAAGATTTTCTTTTTGCAAATTATCATCAATAGTATTTTGTATATGAAACCGTCTAGTGTCTATTCGTTATTTATATGTGATAACTTATAAATGGCTTTTTGGCATAATATAAATGATGTTTGTCTTCCGAAGAAAAAAAATTCCAGCGACACTGAAAATATCGAATACTTGGTATTGTGTTGCCATTATCATATGTATGAGATCATTGCGAATTACTATTGTCTACACATTTGTGAATATAATTATTCATTTTCCAGTCGTTATAATATTTTGTTATGAGTTAATCTATACATTCATTGTGAGGTGGAATTTAATGCCAATGATCTTTGTTTTTTATTACGCAAAGAATGCTCGATATCTGCGTAAGATGAAGTCTAGGGCGGCAATTGTTTAATAGGGATATTTCTTGACTTCGCATTTTAAAATTCTTATCTTATTTAAGGAATATCAAATTCACATTAGTTTACATTAATTTATTAACCTTTGCCAGGTTCTGATCCCAGGTTTTTACCACGGCACACACCAATGACTTTTCAATGTTTTTCGATGTTATGTGTGTATTTATCGCAGGTTTATACATTACCTATATCGTTATATGTGCCTGGTTAATGGCGATAGGCTCCGACACCTATTACATTGGGACCTAAACATAAACTGGCGAAATGTGGGTGCTAGCACCTCTGCCTACCCCTTCGGGGATATAGACGTGAGTTTATGTTATGTTATGTGGAAAAAATCTCAGTAGGTACTAAAATGTAATTCTACTAAGTACATAAACACTTGGCAGCCTCTGGCATATTCCTCACGCACCCCAACAAACTAGGGCCATAGGAGCCCCATCGGGTGTGGGACTACGGTGTTCTCATCTTTCCCAAGGAAAAGAGGGAAGAGCGCGGATCGACCCGCCGCGCCGTCTCAGCCTGTTTCTGCTAGGGTTGCTAGGGCTGTCTAGGGTTTTGCTAGGCGCTCATGAAGGACGGAGGTTGTTTGATGATTTCTGACGCCAGACTCGCTTACACGCATTGCTGACTATGCGGGATGAAAGGGACTTCTCCAGCCCCGCTTTTCCAATTCCTTCTCGAGCATTACTTGCTCACCACAGGAGTCAGCGGCAGCCCACGCGCCTCTCATTCTGTACCATCACTGTGAGCAACTTGCTGAGCGAGATAGCTCCCACCTCCATGGCCGCCACAAGAACCCGCCTTGGTGTCTCTCACGCTGGGCATTCGGTCAGTGTATGTAGCTCCAAGCCAAGCTGCCCGCGTACGAAGGCAACTCGGGCGTCGGAGGTCGATGAATGACCTCCGCACCCCATGCGCGCAGGCTTGGGTGTGACAGGTGAAGCCGCCTGTCACCCTGACAGAAGCAGGCCGCGGCGGCGGCGCGCCTCCCCGTTTCCGGGGACGAGTTGGGGACTCTGTAGTCTCCACACCCGAGGAGAGGGCCAGATCGTGAGAGATGGCCCTGGGTCGGCCGGGGTGCGAGTGATATACCTGTCAACCTCACCTTCGGCAACCAAAGCGATCCATAGGTGGCGTGCGTTTTAGTCGGTTCGAGTCCGACATAACCTCTTCCACCGGCTCCGGTTGGGGGTATCCGTGGGGATTTTGCGCACGTAAATTCCCCACAAATAAGGTACAAAAGGAAGGTAGCGGAATTGTGAACACATGATCATTATCATCATCCTCAAGCAAGATGTATTTATCCTGATTGCATCCAAGGTAAGAGGAACTCGGAGCTCCGGGTCCACCTTCCAGCTTTACTTCCTCCACTTCATTTAGAATATCCATGGTAGTAAAACCATTGGCACGCATGTTACCCTCCACGACTAGAAGCTAGGACATCCTGGGCCTCCCCCTCGACCTGGACCCGGCGGAGCTGTTATTACCATCCATTTGTTACCCATGTAACCTGGCGGTTTCCGTAAGACGTGACCGCACCAGCGAAGACGGCTCTCTTGCATTTTATCTGGAAGCGAGACCCCTTCTGATGCTATATCGGTACCGAAAAGAGGCTCAGGAGCGGGATAGATCTCAATCCTAGCCTGGAGAAATTCGGTCTACAGGGACACGCCATAGTAGCCGTGGAAAGATCCATCATTGGGGAGTGGCTAAAGAGGCCACACGGCACTGGTTTGGAGGATTTCCTACGTCGGATCCGGTAAGAGCCAACGTCCGAGTGCCTTCATTGTGGAGTAAGGACTACACACGTTCACTGAGTGCCCAGCGTGGGTGTGTGAGTCCTCTCGCTCGCCGCCTTGCTCACTATGCTCGCTATGGTACACTGCACAAATGCGTCCTTCGTCTGCGAGCAAGTAATGCTCGAAAAGGAGTTGACGGGATAGAAACAGAGGAGACTCGCAGCCCGCACGGCCTGTGACGACCGGAGTTAACTCAGGCGTCGGAGGGCGTAGAACGACCTTCGTCCCTCATGTGCGCGGGCCTGGGCATGAGGGGTGAAGTCGACTGTCAACCTAGCAGAAGCAGGCCGCGGTGGCAGCGCGTGATTCATGCCTCTCTGTACCTGAGAGCTAGATCACCCGCACGGCCCGCACCGGTAGAGGGCCACCTCGAAAGAGATGGCCCTGGGTCGGCTAAGGGGTGTATCGCCTTTTATACCACTCACTGTGACTCACTCGCTAACACTTGATGTTTAATTTTTGGATCAATTTGGTCTTTGTACTTCTATAATAATTAAATAAAACCCTGCAACATTTAAGTGTGTGTAAATTTCTTTTAAGTAAGAATTTGTGAAAAAACATTTAATTCGTAAATATTCGCAGAGACATCCGAAAATATGGTCATGTAGGTGTATGTATGTGTTAGTTGGTATCGAGAACTAGGAGTGCAGTCGGAACTTCTCTGGAGCAAATCGAAAAAATAATAGTCTTGCCTGGTCCAATAATATTCTTGCGTCCCCCAAAGTCTACGCCCTGTGGTCGGGCACCGATGGCACCGCCCTATTTACGGCACTGCATGCTACTTCAAAAGCAGAATCCTGTGGGAATGATCGCGCAGCGAGAATTCGCGGTGCGGGTTAGGCATAAGACAATGTCAATAGCCAAGTATTAACATGTATAATTATTTTGGTTAATAGAATAATTGTGAAGGCCTCGGATTTGCAATGAACAGGTACAAAAACTTTTTGTTGCACCCATTGTATTCATATGAAGCTTAACTTCGGTATTCACACTAGTATTTTAAAAGGCTAATCTATTAAAGGACAGTGTAAGAGAGAGTTGCCATTTCATTTAACTGGCAGGAAATATAATATGCAGGAGATAATTCTTAGGCAGATATTCTACAATGGTACTTACTCAGTTCTGAATTTCGATTTATCAGATTGTATGGATAAATCTGTCAAATCTGTCAATCTTTTCTCACATACATATAATCACACCTTTATCCCCGGAGGGTTAGGCAGTGGTGAATTAACACCCACATTTCACCAATCATTGAATTCGGTCTCACGTAATAGAGGAAGAGCCTATTGCTGTCTTCCGGGCACTATTGATGACTTAGGCCATGCACCTGAGGCTGAGTCTGGGCTGTATATAACTGTCTGATGTTAAACAGCCCAATCCCTTGGTCGCCTTGTACCACACCGCATGGGAAAAGATGGGGTGATGCAAATTCTACTCTGCGGGAACCACGCGGCTGTCCTCACTCCTCAGATAAATTTAGTTTCAGAACTGAATGTCAAACTGAATGCCTAGAATACAGGCTGAAATTTTAGTATGCATTACTTTGCAACCTAAGTAAATGGGTATTAATATAACCAAAGTTGTTTACAACACATGTATGAAAATCACAACAAATAGAGCCTGGTGTCAATCCTCGGGTAGAACACTGTAGTTTGGAGCACTGCCAGATAGGCAAGATATTTAATATAGTCAACATGGTATGGAAAGGCATAAATAAGCAGAAAGCCCCTAGGCTGACCTTACTACATCATTTTATTATTAACTTACTATTACCATATTATTATTTGAATGGAGGTCCTTACTTACCTAGTTTTGTTTTTTATTTTATTTTAAAAGGAGTGCCAAGATATATTAGATAACTCTTTATAATAAGTATATGCAGAAATGAACATACATCATTCAGTAGAAATTTTACAGAGGAATTTAATTTGCATTTTATTATTCTCTGTACCTTGTCATCCTCGGGTCTATACCAGATGCATGCAAAACTTGCGTGATATATAAACCATAGAGTTGGATCTTTACTTTTTTGATTGTATCTGTAGGTGCTGCCACGATCCATTTGATTTTTTTATAAAGAATATTAGCAACAGAAATTACTAATATTCCCTATAATCTCTCCAGCTAAGCTAAATTGCTTGTGTTAGGAGTGGGTTCAAATGGGATTCGATTTTCAAGTGTGTACTGAAGTAAATCCCCAGTCATGATAGTATATTTTGCTTATAACTTATATTTACAATATACTTATCGGTAATGATAACACTTGGGTAATATCCTCTGGTTACAAACAATTTTGTTACTGTTTGTTTATAGATTACACTTATCTCAATGTTATTTAATAATTTATAAACAAAATTTATAAAAATAGAAGAATTAATCAGCATGGAAGGTAATTATAATCATATTATGTCAATGACCTGTTCTGGCCTGCCCCTGAGCAATCAGAGAAGGTAAGCCACCTCTTCTTACCCTATTTGGGTTTTGGATTGCCTAGTTCTTTACTAGAATCATCTATGTGAGGCCAACTATTAGAATTGTCAGATGGGCTCTTCAGGAGTATAATAAAGAAATCTGATAATGGATTATTTCAGTTAGTAGTGTGGGTTACAAGGCCTGGTGGAGTTATGTATCAGATCATGTCTATGTTACTACCATTAACTAATATCATAAAAAGAACTATCAACCATCATTCCTACAAATTTAAAAGTAAATGATGCACCAGATGGTTTATTACTACAGCACTTTCTTATTCCAGATTTGAGGTATAATCATTCAGTAAAAAAAGTTACAATTAGATAAGAAGGATGTTTAAATTATTTTTTAAAGGAGACTAACTTTACCCAACTGTATCTATGTCACAGTCATTATTCCATAGGTTACTAAAAAAAACTAGAGACCTACTTTTAATGTTATTTTTAGAATTGGAAAACTGAACCACAATTCACAAGAACAAACAAAGCATATTTTTGTCATCATCTAATGAATAAAACAATTTAGAATTGGCAAAGGCATTTGTTACTGCCTACTGAAATATTTTATTTGACATTTGTACATAAACATATATGTATTGAAATATACTTACATGAAACATATTTATTTACTACTGGTATTTATCCAGCTGTTTAAGTTTTAGTTTTAAAAGAAGTTCACTTCATGCTTTATTAAGTATCAAAATTGCAGAGGCAGGGAGAGAGAGAGAGAGAGTATCTGAATCAACCACTGTCTTGACTCTTAGATCAGAATTACATTACTGCATAATAAGTAAGTATATGAGCAGATTATGAGTAGTAAAATTTCCAATAATTTTAGTGGCATATGATAATTTTACTTACACAGAAAATAATTACCTACTCCTTTGATTTAGAATCCACAATCGACTGAATAATTGAAACTAGGAAATTGTGTCTATGTAATTACAGGATAAATATGAAATCTTGAGATTCCAATAAGATTTAAATAGGTATAAATTATAAAGTCGTGTGAATGTGTTTACCAATATTTCATTCAATGACCTATTTCCAAAGTTAAGCATTTCACAATGTGTTTTCGATATATCTTAAACTTGAATTAATTTGCTATAAATACTTAAAAAGAGTCTGATGAATCATGCTACCAAAGTTTACAGCAATGGGCAATGCCTGCTGATGTCATGCAGGCTGCCAATAACCACGTTTCTCCTTCACCCGGTAACGGCTGTAAGTACTGTATTTCCTTGCATTCAATAAGAACGTTAGATATCTAGACTATCTCGATAGAAAAAAAGTTATGCTGCGTGTTTCTACCACATGAAGAATAGACGAAATACATTTTTAAGTTCACATTCTTATGTAATATTCATGATTTGCACATGTTTCTGTAAGGATCCTAATAACTTAAATCGAAATAATTTTAATTTATTACATGAACCACGTATAATAATGCGTAGGAGGCAAAAATACCTTTATATTATGTGTAATCCAATATCCAGAAGAAAGTCGTAGTCCTATTTACACACGAATACACTGTCATTCATGAAAAATAACACCATCACAATGCAGCACTACACTAATTTTCACTTAAAATTATATTTTTATGTGAAAATATCACATAATGCGCCATTTTCGCAATAAACCCGAAGGACAGCAATCGGCAATCGCTGCCATCTTTTTTGTCAAATGTCTAAAAACTAAATATAGCGCTTGGAACGAACTCTGGTGTTATTTTTAGAGAATTTAATGAAACTTTTTGTCGAACAACTAACGACATCTTTGTTCAAATTAACTAGTCATTTTATTATTCTCTAGATGGCAGTTTGTTAAGTTTCGAGTATTTCTCTATGGTTTCAAGAAAATTATCAAAAAGTTTTGTCACGACAAAGATCGTAGAGGTCTCTATCAATATACCTACTTACTTTTTTCGAATCATATTATACCACACTCAAACATAGATGGCGTTATACTAAACTTATTTTTTTATTTATATTATTTTGGGACATTTAATTTACATATTTGAGATGTGGTAGTTAAGCCCTTTTAGATGATACCAAATACGACATATTTATCTTGAATTATAGACATAGTACTTTATAGCTGCTAGAGGGCGCCACATTACATTCAGTGAAACCAAGTGACACATTATTTAGTCCATAACCAGCAGACGACTTGCTTTTAACGATACCTCATTTGTTCAGTTCTAATATGTGGTAGGGGAGCTATGAGGGTACAGGTGAACCTGCATAAACACATAGGTACACATGTACATGGCCTGTCAAAATCATAATCCACCTTTAGCTTCGCTGTAGTCGGGTAAAAATATAGAAGTTTTACCATCATTCATTATTAGTGAATTAAAAAAAATAAAGTATGAGCAGGCTCCCGAAAAGACCGAAAAATGTTTGATAACAGTTGCAACCCATTAGTTTTCATTCATTTCATAAGATTTGCAAATAGATACCGCCCGCAATAAACCTTTATCGGACTTTTCAGCAGCTGTCGGGTTTTTTACTTTATACTTTTTAGTTATGGTATTTATATAATAAGTATCTACCTACCTGTTTACATAACATTTTTGTTATCTTATTCTATTTTCCCTGTATTTTGTGGTCCTACTCGATAGGTTCGAGTGAAAATAATTTTGTGACATCATAGGTACTAATAATCCCTGCCCAAAACCGGGAATGAGTTGGTGACTCCGTGGTCCTGACACCCGTGGAGTGCCAGATCGAGAGAGATGACCCTGGGTCCGCCGGGGTGCAAGGGATATGCCTACACCGACAACGACCCATAGACAGCGTGCGTACCAAAAATTCACCATGTAGTTTTTATACATATCATATCTATACCCTTAAATACTCGGAGATGAATACCTTTCAACATGGGGTCCAATTTACAGGTTTTACTCCTGCACTTCGCACGGTCTTTGGCGTCGGTTACAGTGACTCCAATGGCTCGTTTGGTACGTCATTTTCTGCGAAGTCAAGTCTGAATTCCTCTCAAGTTTGCTGAAGCATAGCCAGAATTTTTTTACTCACTGAGCTTGGCAGTGCCGCGGTGGCTCAAAATAAATAAACAATCAATATTCTACAACACAACACTATCTAGACCAATGGTAAGCATAGCTTAAGTAGCTTGTTTTATGGAATCTAGAATGCGGATAAACATACTTAGATACTTTTTTATTGTAAATACATACATATTCGCCCAGACACTGCAAATATACATATTCGTGCACACAAATCTTTGCACTGAATAGGAATCGAACCCACGGGTAGCATTCGAACGTTCTACCGCTACGACAGAGAGACCGTCAAATGTAGCTGTACCTACCAGCGAAGGTGGCTCTCTATTTCTTATTTCATTCATCATAACCTAGGATTAATAAATGGGAAAGTTTATTTAATCTAATTAAAGGAACGCTACTTTCTAAACTGTCTTTTGGATGTCACAATACATTTCTTTTGTTACTAAAACTTTTTACCGAGACCAAACAATATCACGGTACACTTTCGATCATTGTAAAGGCGGAGATTGTTAAATTGTGACTCGTTACGTTGTCTGACCAAAATCCGGGTGACGTCAGCTGTGTCAGCCACATCCTTTTACTTTTTAGTTCAGATGTATGCTACAATACGAATTGACAAACAGCCCGCCTACTTTAGAACAAAAATAATTAATCATGAGGTACCTTTACCTACCTACTTATACTGACCTACTATGCAAACAAGGGAATATACAACGGTCTGCACACATAACTTCAAGTTTCTATGTTACGCAATGTTTTACTAGGAAAATAATAATGAAGTGGGCTTGTGAGCATACCTACCTATATGTCTACCATATAAATATAATTTTTATATAACACTAGACCCTTGAAGAGTTATTCCAATAATGAAGACAGATATTTTGATTGTTTATTTGTAGCGTGGCGGTAGTTAACGCGACCGCTACGCAGGAGATGCGGGTTCGATCCCCCGCTCAGTGCAAATATTTGTATGCATGAATATGGCTATTTGCATTGGTCTTGTCGTGCCTCGGAGAGCACATTAAACCGTCGGTCCCTGTTGTCATAAGAACATCTATATAACGGCAATTATGCTACAGACAAGCTCGCGAGGAGAGGCTCTGGTACGACTGTTGCCGGCTCACTACCACTACTACCGATCACTTCCTCGCAATTCCGCACTTGGACACGCGTGAGATCCGCGGCCGTGGAACTACATAACTAACGATGGATATAAATCACCGACTTCTCCTACACGCAGTCAAAAATGGTTATGCCATTCGTAAACAAACGACCCACGAAACGTCTCCTAAAACTAAACAGAACAAGTCTAAGAACAATTATGGGGACCATAACGGACCACGGTCCCCTCAACAAACACCTACAACCTACACACCATCGGTATTACGGACAGCTCCCTTTGCAGGGGATGTTCCGTTGCCAAAGAAACGGCCGCCCACTTAAAACCTGAATTAGAGGCAGTAGCCCCTCAACGATCACAAATTCTTCAGCACAGGGAGATTGCTCCGCGAAGCCTGTGAAGCCCCCAGTAAGCTTTTGCGTTTCTATGCGGAGCTAGGCTGTCTGCTCTAGCCAGTACTCTGCACGCACAATGGCCCAAAAAAGGAGGCTAAGTGCGGACTAAAGAATCCCTTTCCATTCCATTGCATGCCCTTTTTAAATAATCCTGTATTGTCGTCGCTTGGAAAAAGTATATTATATATCATTTTATTCAAATCAATTAAGATTGAAACCGTCGCCCCAAGTTGGTTGTATACGAGAACTTTGAACACTTAAGACGTGACTCAGGTGAGTGGTCAGAGCATTCCCCTGTAAGACGTCTAAGTCGTTTCACTTATTCCAATCTTAACTGATTTAAACATATCTATCATTCTATATAAATATATTGTACTAGACAGTTCAATTGAGTATTGACCATATTTTATCCTCTGTGGTATTGACTGATACATTTATACTGCGAGCTGGGACCCCAGTTGCCCCACTCTCCCATGACTTCCATATTTAAGTACCTACATATCTACAAGTAGAAGGTTAACAATGACTTGTTATACCTACGTAAGTAAGTATTGGCCCTTCGTAATCCGTTCCCTTCCCACCTACGTATGGTGATAAGCCCTCGTGTATGCAATGCACTTTCTAATCGTTATAATAATCATGAATAATTCCTTGTATAACTTACTTGTCAACGTAATACTGGTAATACTATGGAACATATTAAAAGTTATTGTCTGTGGTAATGCTGTATATAATATTGCAATGAATTACGCTCTACATTTTACGCCTCATTCACCTCAATGGTTTAGACCACCTAAAACATAATCAAACACAGCTATTATTTAACCACAGATTCCACAAAATGCTTTGTCTCAGTACTAAGTAGGTACCCACTAAGTAGGTATTACAAGTAAATCGTATATGCGCTTATAACTTTCTTCCCCATATCTGGTGCATAACACAATCGATCGTTTTGTTCGATTGCTAATAGGTAGGTAAGTGGGTACGTAACGTATGCGTCACAACTCGAGACAGTTGTTTGCGTGGAGTTAGCACTCGGCGCAGGCGCAGGGACGGTGAAAGTGGTTGCGCAATGATGCAGCGATGGCGACGGCGCCTCCTGCCGCTGGAACAGGTAACCAAAGCCTTTTAAAAATCCACTTCGAAACGTTTATATAAAATGGTACATCTGCGAGTTGAAGTTTCGTATCGATGTACACGTACTTGATTTCTTGAGCGTTATATTCCCTCTATTGCAACCAGTATTATATTTAAACGTATTGAATGTAGGCATAGTTGGTGCAGCGGTAGAGCGTTCGACTTATAAGTTATAGAGGTCGGAGCTAGGTCGATGCCCGCTCAATGTAAAATATTTGTATGCATTAATAAATTAAATAGGTAAAAAAACAAAAATCTAGGTAATACATGTATACATAATTATGTTTAATCGCATTCTAGAACCCAGAACATAAGCTCGTTAGCTAATTAACTTTGGATTTAGATGATTTAGAACATTATGTAAATAATTGAATTAGAAGGAAAAAAAATTAGAAGCTAAGTGATATCGTTTTGAAATATCGTAGCCATTTGTCAATAAAAGGTCTCCTACAGTTTATTGCTGCTCATGTTACTGGTTTTATATTATATTCTTATGTTAGGATACAATGGATGATTTAACATCTGCTCACTATAGCTTTTGGATAATATATAAGTTGTATGGCGTTTGAATACCTTCTATTTTTACGAGGGTTAAACATAATTCATTCTGTTATGCTGCAAAATATCCATGTTGTACTACTTCCCTACTAACCAATTTAAACGGCGAGGGATATGCTGGTCAACCTCACCTTCGACAACCAAAAACGACCCACAGGAGTCGTGCGTTTTAGTCGGTACGAGTCCGACATAACTTCTCCTACCGTCTCCGATGGTGGGGGTATCCGTGGGGACTTTCCGTACGTAAAAATAAACCAGTTTAAACGGTTGGGACAAGTTTGCAAGTTTCCGGGGCAATTGCCCAATTGGGCACACCCGTGGTTCCCATAGCTAAGAGGGGCATCTCAAAGCCGCAAATTACCTTACACCTCGGAAATTGAGATCCGAAACGACCCAGTGTGCGGTTTCGGTCGCTTCGATATATCCACTCCCGCTGGCTGACGGAGCTGGTATCAGAGGAGAATCGCAAAAGAAAGTCTATGGCTCTGACAATAACATAACTTTTTGTTTTAAAAAAATTCATCAAATGGTTTACCCTACTTATTAATTTATTACATTTTTTTATCACACCAGGTAGTGTTGGGTAATGTCGATAAAACAACAAATAGGTACATTACATATTCGTTACGTTACATGAATGATAGTACAGTTACTTACATATCAGTTATGATGAAAAAAAATGACAATTGCGTAATGAATGATGTGTTAGCTTGCAGTCACAACTCACATTGTACAGGGGTTTTCCAGAGTGTTACTTACTCGACAGTCGTATTCAAATGTCAAGTTAACTTTTGGCTCCACTGGGAGTTTACGTAATACTTACACAATCATTAATTAGTTCTGAATTTTCATATATTAACATCATTTAATGAGCAAAGGATGACCATGAGAGAGGCAAGGCTGCTAGCATTATGAGCAAATTTGCACCGGGAACGATTCGGGTGAATTATTTTACATCACAGAGATAATTATTATATATATTTAAGTTTTTGTTTACTGACTTCATAAATTGTTTGTGAAGATTTTTACTAGGTAGGTACTCCAAAAAGTTCTTAGTTGACCTAAGAACTTTTTGGATAGATGGATAAATGTCAGATTAAGATTCCTACTAGCGTTATCCCTACTTAAATTTCTCAAAGCGACCATATTATAATATTATAATAGGCATATTGCCTCATTGCCAAGTAAATTTTTCTATTTGTATACTAAATTACGCACATAGGCAACACGGAACGAATACATTATTGAAATTATATGCTTCCTTCTTTTTACAATATCACGAACATTATGTAAAATAAAGAGTTGAGTAACTCACTGATACGGCTCGCCTGTGGCGTGGCCGCAGTGCATTCGAAGGGGTTCAATTCTCGCTCAGTTCAAATATTACATAAATACATATAATCACGCCTATATCCCCGGAGGGTTAGGCAGAGGTGAATTAACACCCACATTTCACCAATCATTGAATTCGGTCCCACGTAACACTGGTGTTTAACACCGTAGATATATACAGTCCAGACTCAGTTTTAGATGCATGGCTCGAGTCAACAATAGTGCCCGGAAGACGGCAACGGGCTGAAATATTTATAGGTATGAATAATCGAATATGTCTATTTTCATCGATTAGGGCATTTCGTGCTTCGGATAGCTTGTTAAGCTGTAGGTAGCGGTTGCAATATTAACATTTATAGCAGTCGTTATGGGTAGTTAGAGAACTAATAAGTCCGACTAGTCTAACTACAGAACTTATATATCGAACTTATATATAAAAAAAAAAAAAAAAAAAAAAAATATCGTCAATTGGTGGTGGAGGTCAGCTGCTTCACAGAAAATATCGAAGTTTAGCCGCGTCTCAGTTAGACTGGAAAACCAACCTAGTAGGGGTAGTTGGGAAAAGCTCAGAGAATGATTTCAGTTCGAACATGTATTTTGGCAAACGATTTAAATAAAAATTATTTATAAAATTCACGTGAAACAACAGTTTCCTCGCCAAGAAAAACAAAAAAGATTAGGCCCTGAGGTCCTGATAGAGTTGGGAGTTTGATTGCTCATAAGACAACTAACTTTTTAACAAAGGGTTATGAATGACAGACTAATTTCCATAAACTATTGAGGTGGCATTTTTATTAACATTTAGGTAAGGTCAAGTGTACCTACTCGATACTGCACTGGCGGCGGAGGGCTTGCGCGAATGGCTTACTGCAGGCATACGCTGTAAGAACGTTTCGATGCTGTAAATTTGATGACGTCACGTTGCTGTTGTAGAGCACATAAACACACATCACTATTAACTTGTGCTCGACGCCACCAAATTTATTGCATGAGAATTTAAAATCTCACCGCGGATTCAGCTGTCGAGTTCGTTCGATCGTTCTTAACGTTGTACAGCATGTACCTGCTGAGAGAAGAGGAAGCTCGTGAAGTATGTAAGAATAGAGAGTCAAATGTTTGGTTGGCTGTTGACTCTGTCTATCCCGGAGGGAAAGAGGCGCGAGCGTATGTGTGTATAAAACTACGCGTGTTACGGTGTTTGACGGTCAATGTGTAAGATAGAGACAGGGGAAATAAAAGGACAGCGTATATTACTATTTTTTTATACAACTTAGGTGACAGACAAGCACACGGCCCACCTGATGGAAGCTGGTTACCATGACCTATGAACGTGTGTAACATCAGTGGAGTCACACCCGTGCTGCCGACACTGTAAGAACAGAGATTTTCTGTCCCTTCAGTTCAGAACACAAAATCAGGACAAGCCTTTGGTCTTCCCACTGACAGCACAAAAACTCTCCAGTGAGCTCTGGCTACCCTACTCACCGCCGAGAATACAACAGGAGGTTATTACTTATAGCCATGGTGTTCTGTAGGGTGGAGGTACTTCCCCAGTCAGACTGCTCAATTGGGACAGAAATACCGTCGTGTCCTACTCCTACTAAATGTACAGAAGTAGGTACCAACATTTTATTTCTTCGCAAATTTCTGTAGATGTTGGTTGCAGAACCTATACATGTACATGTATAGTTTCTGCAACCAACATCTACAAAAAAAAAACAACAATAAATCGTTAACGTATGTAGTGTGTACTTTTTACGTTTACTTACACTTATCTCACTTTCTCAAATGTGACAATGAAGACACTGTTTTTCCGGAAAAGCGCCATTGTACAGATAATTGCACTACAATGTACCTAGTATAAGTTACATATCGTAGATATTGTTATGATGGTGCAGATGGTGCAATAGAAACATGGACTCCCTTCCAAGTTCCAGACATCGAATCTAGTATGGAAAGTAATAGTATGGAATAAGTTTACAAAAGTCATAAAAACAATTTACAATTTGAAAAGTACTTGATGTAAATTTAAAAAATCTATTGTTATATTTCTACACGTTTATTTTCTGTCTACAAAGGAAGTGAACAGCAACAGTTATTAAAATTTTGCAAACAATTTTGATGTTATTCAACGTCTTTGAAATGTTATTGAGCTGGTCCGACCACCGCTTTGGAGCTCCACTAGTTTTATTATTATCTAAATTAATAAAACAATCGAAACTGCGGTAGCAGTTAGAACTACTGGTACAGCTACAAAGTGATTGTACCGGTGCAGTACCCAACAAGCATAGAGCGGAAGTGACGCTATTTGCGTTTAACTTAAGACCTCTCATTTATTAGTTAGTAAAAAGTATGGTGGCGGCACAAACAACAGCATCAATTGCATTGATGTAACAGCTGTTGCGGCTGCGCCGGGGAACGCTACTTTTCTCTAGAGTTTCTCCAGCGGCGCGCGCGCAGTCGAACCTCCGTCGCGGGAAAACACGCGCGTGTCTGTATTGTCCACCCGTTCATACACCATACTTCACGCTCAGTAACCTGTTATACGACAATATTAGTAAATTTACGTGAAACCACAGTTTTAAACGCAAGCATTGTGTTAGTGTAATTGATAGGGTGATAGAAAGTTGGTTAACTTATTGCCTGGGTGAACAAACTTATAAAACGCCATAGAGTCTTACAAGTTGTGCACAAGTGACTGGATTTTTAAGGTTTGTTGCTTTTATTTACGTTCAATGAATCATTGAATTGTTATACAATTCTTGAAAATTAATTTAATATGGAAACTGTTAATAATCAATTATGATATGTACTATTGTAATTAAATTTGTAAGTAATTACTTTTAAATGTCTTTCATACCGTTAAGAAAAATCTCTATACATAATATTTTTTTGTTTATTCGTTTAATATTTGTTCCTACATCATTTTTTATCGATTGCGATGATACTTTAGTAAGTTGTTTTTCAAACTCATGAAGGTTCTTAATATTAAAAAAAAGGAAACATACAGGCATTGCAGCACATATAATTAGATAGTTGAAGTGAAAAAGTAACATAGTACCATTTAGTAGTAACAGTTAGTACCTACTAACAGTTTTATGCAACTACCTGTGTTGTAAAACTAGAGTTAATTGGAAACTAGCTAAATTAATGCTTTGATATCAATCGAAAATTGTTTATTTATCAAGTTTAATTCGCCTTTAAATTCAAATCCTGATTCCAGTATAAGTTACGTTTTATTAATCTACTACAAAAAGTAGAAAGAGTCCTTTTATAGATTTCTCGTTTTTATTTATGTCCTACCTCACGTCTCACATCTATATAGCTCCAGAGGAGAAGATAGAAAGAGAGAGAGAGAGAGAGAGCAGATTAACAACTGCATATTTACATCGTGAATTATGTTATTTCCTATGCGCTGCTGTTTTTCAAACTTCGTGCTGTCGTTGAATTTACGCTTTGTTCAGGTAGAGTACATACATATAATCACGCCTTTATTCCCGGAGGGTTAGGCAGAGGTGAAATAACATCCACATTTCTCCAATCATTGAATTCGGTCCCACGTAATAGAAGGTGAGACTATTGCCGTCTTCCGGACACGATTGTTGACTCGAGCCATGCATCTGAGGCTGAGTCTGGGCTGTATATATCTGTCTTCTGTTAAATAGCCCTATCCCTTATTCGCATTGTACGACACCGCACCGGAAGAGGTGGGGTAGTCCAAATTCTACTCTGCCGAAAACGACACGGCTTCAGGTAGAGTGGGTAATCGAAACTGCAATGAGACTCTCCTCGTCGCTACCGCTACCCTATCGTGAAATATTTAGGTTTTGAAGAGAGTTAACCCATTTTTGCATTTGTTAACGATGAGGGTTATTTATTCCGATTAACACTACACTCGGACTTTCACAGACATGAAGAACTATTCAGTGAATTTGAACTTGAGTAGGTAATTCTTATTGACCACGAAATGAAACGAAATGCATTAATTATGTGGGCCATAATGTACCATTAATGGTGGTAAATTTCTGACTACTTATGTTGGACTCATTTTAGTGGATGTGCAGATTAATGGAACGGTGTGACTGATGTTTTATTTTACACATGCCATGTACCTACTCTCTCTCTGGGACTCATTAGTTGACTTAGTATTTCAATTCGAATTAAATTTCATACATACATACATATAATCATGTCTTTATCCCTGGAGGGTTAGGCAAAGGTGTATTAACACCCACATTCCACCAATAATTGTGTTCAGTCCCACGTAATAGGGGGTGACTTTATTACCGTCTTCCGGGCACTATTGTTGACTCAAGCCATACATCTGAGGCTGAGTCTGGGCTATATATATATGTTTTTGATGACAGCCCCATCCCTAAGTCGCCTTGTACGACACCGCATGGGTAGAAATGGGGTGGTCCAAATACTCAGCCGGGAACCAAGTCAATTCTTAAGGTATCCGTTAGTCATTTTGTGCAGCAAATATATGTCTAATATCATTTTTACACTTGATTTGACATCATAAATATATATCGCCATTCATATGTTGTTTCATGTGATTAAATTTCAAATAGATGCCGTGGTTTCAGAGTTACCTCATACATACAAACCAGCTCTGTTTATAATATTAAGTATATAGTAACTATTAGACTGCAGTATCTTATTGGATAATATACGCATATCTTAAAAAAAGAAGTAGGCATAAAACGTTTTATAATCTTAAGTAGAAAATAACAAGCATGCCAAAACACAGACCAAATGGTAAAACCAATTCCGATTACCAAGGTCAGGATTATAAATTAATTAATATATACAAACGATGTTCGGCGATTCTAAACTGGAAATAACCTGACTACTATATAAATACTAGCTGACCCGCCCCAGCCTTGCTTGTGGCATATATTGAAACTTCATATCACCCCATTGAGCCTGTATTTTTTACCTTTTAAATAATGTGCGGAACATTGTCGGATTTGTTGACATTTATGATCACTGCTCCGCTCTCTTATGTAGTACCGTGATGATAAATAGCCTTAAACCTTCGTTGATGAACGGACTATTCAATACAAAAATATTTTTTCACTTCGAACCGATAGTTTCTGAGATTAGAGCATTCAAACAAACAAACTTTTAAGCTTTATAATATTAGTATACAGATAAGTGTTAGGTATGCATAATGTGATTTTGGCCAAAGTCACACCTCGTACATTGCTCTACAAGCTTGCACAGATCCTCGCTAGTTCAATCTCAATTTAACCCCATCATCCCATGTTCTTCTTGCAGCGGTCAACCTGATGGTATTTTCAGGGGGCGTCAAGATAATAGACGCTTGATTGGCTCTCCGTCGACTTAAATAACACATAGGCCCAAGTAAATATCTGGAAAAATGCTGGGGAAAGGGGTTTCTGACACGGTTAAAAAATCGTAGATCCGGCACAGGTGTACAATCTTTTGGATTTATAAAACTAGTATGGTGGAAAATTGAGACATACTGGCCTTAATGGCTGACACGGAGTAGAACGTTAAAACACTTTGAATTATTAAATTAAGTTCCTATTTAATAACCAATCAATGTTTATGGCTGTAACGCTAATTACATTTGTTGCCATATACGGGAGTTACGAGGCTGCAAAAAGTGAACCCCGTCTCATTGAATTAAATTGATATAAATACATACATATAATCACACCTTTATCTCCGGAGGGTTAGGTAGATGTGAAATGTTGGTGTTAATCCCACATTTCACCAATCATTGAATTCGGTCCCATGTAATAGGGGGTGAGCCATTGCCGTCTTCCGGGCACTATTGTTGACTCAAGCCAAGCACCTGAGGCTGAGTCTGGGCTGTACATATCTGTCTGATGTTAAACATCCCTATCACTTAGTCGCCTTGTACGACACCACAAGGGAAGAGATAAGGTGGTCCAAATTCTACTCTGTCGGGAATTAAATTTAGAAGAACCTAGACGTTTTTTAGATTTTTAAAGTATTTAAGAAAGGAATTAGAGTTATTCTAAACAGCTTGTCTAGAAATATACTTACAGAGAAGTAAGCGAAGTTAAAGTAGGCCGTCGCTTAAAATGTCGATAGTTTGGTCTCAGCCGCTTCTACTTGTATTGTACGTACAATTGCGACACCATTTTATACATAAGTAGTACTTCGTTTACTAAGAACCAAATGCCCTCCATTTCTTTCGTGACCATTGTAGGAGAATAGATTGGTCTCCCACGGCATGGATACTGACACGATTGCCAACAGGTTTCTTTGGCATTTATCGTAATTATACGATTGGGTTTGTGTATAAAGAACACTACAATCGGTGTTAAATCTATTACTAGCTGTTGCGCCCCGCTCCGCCCACGAGAAATGCTGATACCGTTCGTTCCCGCGATTCGTAGGAATGCATCCCAAGAATAAAAAGTATCTGATGATATAGTCTGGGCCAAATTCAGATCCGTTTGACTGTTCTAGAGTCATTAAGTGATGAACATCAATAGTGTAGTGGGTACTTACTTTCTTAATGAACGAGTAAAAGGAATTTTGTAAGACGGTAGGTACGAGTATATCGTGTAGCGATTTGCGCAATGCACGCACGACATAATTTTTAAAAGTTATTCTTCCGTATGTCCGTAATGTAATACTTTATACCTATCTACATTAGTATATCATAGCTTTGTCTATCTCTGCGCAGTGGCACGTGACACCTAAATTCCAGCTTCCGTCTTAACGTTTTAGAATGTAAAGCATATACTAAGCATTTTTTTTAAATAAATGATGACCTGGGATTCAAAAAACTCCACTTTATGGGTATCGTATTAGGATAATATTTTGTCTTGCGGCAATATTTACGCGATATTAGAATCTGGTTAGTTCGTGAAAATGTTGTGATTCAGCAATTTTTTTTTTATCTTAGCAAATTTTTTTTTATCTTATTATTTTTTATCTTATTTTTATTTAATTGGGGGTTTTTATCCATAAAGGATATGCCAACCCCATCGTATCTTTCAATATTATTGAACAATACTTTATTAAAGTGGGTAAACACATTAGATGCATCAATTCACTGCTGAACCAGTGCCAAACGACATAATTTCATAGACTCTTCAGATTTAGGCCTTGCTTCATTCAGCTCATATGAGTGACTATTTTACGAATTTTATAGGATTGATATATTTTTTCATAGTTACTCGTTTTTAGCTGAATCGCTCAATTTGACCTTTTTATACCCGCTGATTGATTGATTGATGACCTCTGTGGCGTAGCAGTAAAGCGTTTGTCTGGTACGTCGGAGATCGTCAGTTCAATTTCCACAAATATTGTATTATGAATAATGCCCGTTGGCATTAGTCTAGGTCTTTCTTTATATATTCTGTGTATTTACATATGCAGTATGTATATTGCCATTCTAGAACTTATAACACAAGCTAGTTAAGCTATACTTACTTTTGGTTTAGGTAGCGTCGTACGTACCCGAACCAATATCATTGCAATCATTTTAAACATTGATTTTTGCTTACTCCGCTCCGAAAAATTATCTTAATCGATTTCAATAGTGAGCATACTAAATGCTTTAAAATTTCATTTAATCTAGGAAATTCGCTCGAAATCATTATAATGGAAAAGTAGTTTTCTAATATGTATGCAATAGGAATAATTAAATTTTCATTTATGCATTGTAAAACCGATTACATAGTCAATTACGAGACTAACACTAATTTTCAACAAATAAATGTGCTGATTTTATACTCTCACCGAGCACTTTACTATAATTTATTGTTTTGTAAAACACGAATTCTTCTTCACGTAAATCAGCTACGTATATGAACACTGTAACAAATTTAAACATTGTACCGTAACCACATTGTTACCTTAACATTATGGAACATAAAACATGTTGAATAGGTACCTAGTAACATTTACCTTAATACAATAACTTGATAGATAGATAGGTAATTCTTTATTGTACACCAACAGATTTACAGTAGGACAAGTAGGTAGCGGGTAGGTATACAGTTCAATGTAAGTACAATGGGCGATTTCTTCCAGGTAACCTTGGGATGGACAGTAATGTAATAAAAACAAAAGAAAGAGAGAGATAGATAGGGAGCGAGAGAGAGAGAGATTTTTCTGCGGTTGTCGTAATTCACACACTCGATTTAAATATTAGAACCAGCGCTAACAAGGACGTTTGATACGTTTCTTATCCAAAGAATTGAATGTGACTGAAAAAAGGGTTACACATTCGAATGCACGGCGTAAAACAATTGGTAGTGCCGTTCACCGAATGCCAATATGATGAAACCGTAAATACGTGATGTATTTATCAATCAGGCTGTAGATTTACGAAAGTGTATTCGGCTGGGACGATACTACCAGGTAACGGTCGACGGATTGCAATACCGCATGCAGACTCTTTAACTATAACAATATACACATAACAGCTTACAAGTCACATAGTACGCAAGTCTGCCAACTTTAAAAATAAGTAAAAATGAAACAGATATTTCATCAAATTCGGCATTGATAGGCAAGAACATCCGACGTGTTAAATGTAGAAATGTGAATAAGTCATGACTTGTTTTTATTTCAATACTTTCTGTTACACTTCGCGTGCTTACAACATTATATGTATTTATTTTACATAATTCGAAATGTTGTTAAAACCAATTATTTATGTAATATTATTTACAGTGTTCTACACACATACTGCATACTTTCTGGATACTAAACTTTCATAAATAAATAATGAGAAATGAATAGAACCAGTTCGTGATTTTGAAATATATTTACATGATTTCATACTGATGCCATCACGTCTATGAAGATACATACATACATACATATATAATAACGCCTTTAGCCCCGGAAGATTAGGCAGAGGTGAATTAACACCTATATTTCACCATAATTGTATTCGGTCCCACGTAATAGGGAGTTTTGCCGTTTTCCGGGCACTATTGTTGACTCGAGTCATGCATCTGAGGTTGAGTCTAGGCTGTATATATCTGTCTGATGTTTAACAGGCCTATCCCTTAGTCGCCTTGTACGACAACGTATGGGAAGAGATGGGGTGATCCAAATTCTACTCTGCCGGAAACCACGCAATATTTTTTACGACAATTTTACTTACGATAGTTTTATGACAGTTTACGATTGATATTTACTTATTATAATTAATTTGGTGATAAATAAAGATAAAAGTTAGACCCCGACTGCAGCGCTACCTATCTTAGGGACACACGAGTTGTATCGAAACACACCCATGAAACATCCCCTATAGCCATTTCAGTTTCGTACCTGTTACGACACCTTGCGGCTGTGTCGTAACTGTAACGTAATGTCACCAAACAATACACGTGTGCAGAAAGCTTTTTAAAAAGCTATCCTACACTTTCTGTTAAAATTTTGATTTTGATGTTGTTAAACTAATTAAAGCTAGTCGTTTGGCACCTACACGGAACTTATTACAGGAAATAATAAAAGATAATCATTTTTTTTATATTTCCTTCATATAATACGAGTTATCGCAAAGTGAAGTAGGTATAGAAGTGGAACATGAGATCCGTATCTAACGAAATTACTACAATAATACAGTGGAGTTGTGTCGTACGGATTATGAAACCTATCATCTCAAAATAATCACTAGTTTAGTAATTGTTTAAAAAATAAAAAAAATAAATGCGATACATCTTTTTCTATCAATTGTTTAGACTCTACACTTTCTTATTGTAATAATTTGACCCTGACCTCACCGCGTAAAAGTTTTGACACAATAAAAAATTGCAAATCTATTGTCCTACTTGTACAGTTTCACTCCAAAGTTGCTGAATACAAATAAATTTACAAACGATCTTTACATAATTAATATATGAGTATTTTTGTAATGTTCAAAGGACAAGGTTGAGATATTTCGCGATATTTAAATAAATAAATAAATATTCCACTACATTCGACACAACGCTATCTCTAGACCCGTGGTAAGCATAGCTTAACTAGTTTGTGTTATGGAATCTAGAATGTGGATAAACATACTTAGATACTTTTTTTTTGTAAATAAATACATAGAAACACCCAGAAGACCAATGCAAATATACATACAAATATACAAATATTTGCACTGAGCGGGAATCGAACTCGCGCCTCCTGCGTATATTATATTACATATAATCATACATATAATCACGCCTTTATCCCCGGAAGGTTAGGCAGAGATGAATTATCACCTACATTTCACCAATAATTGTATTCGGTCCCATGTAATAGGGGGTGAGCCTATTGCCGTATTTTGGGCACTATTGTTGACTCGAGCCATGCATCTGAGGCCGAGTCTGGGCTGTATATATCTGTCCGATGTTAAACAGCCCTATCCCTTAGTCGCTTTGTACGACACCGCATGAGAAAAAATGGGGTGGCCCTAATTCTACTCTGCCGGGAACCACACAGGATACCTGGCAAATATTATTTTGAAATATGTATGTTGGTGATAGAATGGTTAACCAGATTAAGAGAAAGAGTAGTAGAGCGGACCCAAAACTCACAAGCTTCGAGTGCACTGGAACTATCGCTATGATTATGATAATCGAATACATCGAGAACCCGTTTGTTATCCTTGACTTGCCTACATTGCACAAGCTATAAATTTCCCCAAAGATTTGATGACGCTCTGACGATGACAGCCTTTATAGCACAGCGGTAAAACGTTCGACTGCTTCGCAGGAGACGCGGGTCCGATACCCTCTCAGTGCAAATATTTGTACGCACGAATATATATATTTGCATTGGTCTGGATGATTCTATGTATAATTATGTATGTATTTACAAAAAAAGTAAGTATGTTTATCCGCAATCTAGATTCCATCACAAGCTAGTTAAGCTATGCTTACCATAGGTCTAGATAGCGTTGTGTAGAATGTTGTAGAGCTATTTTCTAGAATTTAATTTAAGTATAAATGAAGGAGAAGGTAGGTTTGAGACATCCCGTTACAATCCTACATGTCTCAGTAAAGGCCACGTCGACCTGCTTAGCGTGAGTGGAATGGTGCCACATCAGGCACGTGTGTTCATACACACAAATGTATGCCTACAAACCTACGCCAGTCGCCCCGCCTGCGTCAATGACGGTTTTCGCGTATTATGACCCTATCTCCGGTTTTGCTAAACCGATTGTGATCAAACAAACAAGATTTTAAGTCTGACAGTCAGTAGTCTTCTGTTCTTTGCGAACAAACAGACAATAACACATAAAAAAATATTTTTGTATTTAGTATCGTTAATATAACATAATCCATGTATTCTTTAAATATCTATAATATACAGAGAGGTTGAGTAGAATAGACACGAGCACTTCAAAATTATATAACAATAGGTATAGATAATGCTAGCGCTAATGCCATAGAATAAATAATAGTGAATGCTAACACTAGATACTTAAAATGAAACTTGTCGTGTACCAAGGTTATTTTAACATCAAGATTGAATTGTTACTGCGATAGGTGCGATACGATAAGTAATTTTAAATAAACTGATTTACGGTAGGAATTAAAAATCGTTGTTGTCTAAATAATTCGGTTTCTATAATTTCCACGACAACGCTCTTCACACGGTGGGCTGTCTTTGTTCTTTTAAAGTATTCAAACGGCGTTCTAGAATGAAAGCACTCAGCAAACAGCTCGACATATAGCAAAGAGTAAACATCCGTGATATCATTCAGTTGGTTTCGTGAAAATTCAAGTCCAAAGTTCAAGATAAAACTCATCAGATTCAACCGGGACCTAAAGCTGAGATGATGAAACAATTAGGTAAAGAACAAGAAGGTCAAAGAACAAGGATGTTCTGTAATAAATATGTAATAAATTAGGAGGAGGTAGGATTGAGCAGTCCGACTGAGGAAGTACCTCCGCCCTATACAATACCGTGGTCATAATAACTTTGTGTTGTGTTCCCGACAGTGAGTAGGGTAGCCAGTGCTCACTGGAGAGTTTTTGTACTGCTTTCGGGGTGCTTACAGGGTTGACAGCGCGAGTTCGACTCCCTTAAGTGTTGCACACGTCCATAGGCCTCGGTAACCACTTTCCCCCAGGTGGACCGTGTGCTGGTCTGTCAACCAAGTGGTATAAAAAAAAGTAGTATTATGCTGACTGCATATGAAAGATATTGTAATAATATTACTTTGATTGAATTACTGTAAACTTTGTACCTACTTGCCTAGCCAATAACCAACAATAACATTGGACCGTAGTTAACAGTATTTGTTACGTCCGTTCTGTAAACATAATGATCGAAGCACCACTCTCAATGCCTGATATGACGGTGATGTGACAATAACGTATATTTGCTCTGTTAGGCAATATTTTTTAGGTCACCAAATATTTGAAATTCAAAGGCTCTTATAAAATTTTCAATGAGGGCCTCCGATTTAATCGGGACACAGCGCTGAGATGAAATATGATAAATAATACAAAATTTCTTACATTTGTAAATGTATTTGTAACCTACTGAGTTAAATGTCATCATGTTTGCTTATGCAAACAGACCCAACCCGGGCATGTTTAACATAAATAAGACCATTTGGACTTCAAAGCACTTGTACGTTCCACATAAATGAAGGCTACAGGTGCGTATAAACGCACGCAACACCTGTAAGGTCACTCACGCGGTGCAAAGTTTTGGCAAACCCAATAACTTAGATAACCAACACGTACAAAGAAAAATGTTTAATTATACAGTCTGATTGATTTCAAGTTGTAATCAAAGATTCGAAAAATCATGTTACAATGTTTTACGTGAGCCTCATTAAGATATATGGGACTCAAGTTACCTCATTTGAAAACCATTCTCTAATTGATAGACGACGTATTGAGAGGTTAGATAGTCACTTTGGGTAGTCACATACGGTATTAGTCAAAGAAAAAGAAAGAGTAACCTGACCCCGAAATGACCCCCCTCGGGCCCATGCTGGTATATTGCTGGGGAAGATGAAAGTGATGATGATGAATCTATTTCTTTGAGTGCAGTTCAGTGTATATTCGATAGTGCATATTCCTTCCTGAAAGTAAATAAATAACTGCATTGCACGCACTCAATAAAATTTTATCACCGCGGTCATGATGTCAAGTCAATAAATCGTACGTTCTATGAGGCGAATATTTATTGGTAATCACCTGATAATTATCGTTATGTACCTGGGTCGTTTAGCAAATATTTTACTGTCACGGTTTCTATCCGGGTAGATATTTTGTGTTAAATGCAATAAATGCATTCGCAAATTTGTATTTCGTATATACTCCAGGTATATAACAAAATACGAAACATCTAACATACGCACTTAGACCCCATGACTCCAACGGTTCATAAATCTCAACTAATCACTTTAAATAATAATCGTTTTCCCAATTTGGGTCACAAAGTAACAATTAATAAGAATGTCAAGATTAATAGTTTACAATAACAAATTACAGACAGAGTCACAAGATATATTATTTATCTATTCATTACTGCGATTTTGAAGAATGTACCTATATATTACCTGTCATATCCGTCTATTCTCATAATAAGGCTTCGATGTATAAGTGCCAACGAAGTTACGTAAAGCTTCGCGTTGTGGACACTGTTCAACCTAGATTTCTAGAAAAGGAATGTTTTCCTTCCGCTTATGTAACATTTCCAAAGTAAATTGTCACAGATATTATCGTTCGAAGATATTCGGGCTAATGATACAACATGTTCGCAGATATGCTGGCTAAGTGTAACAGCATGTTGGAAGACATGCAAGCTAAATGTTACAGCATGTTCGACTGCGTAGGAACCCGTTAGCCGGTTGTATTTTTTGTAAGTTCTAACTGTTATTTAAATCTTAGGCTAGGAATGTTAGGCCTACCTGTAGTATTCTGATGTTTCTGCATGTATTGCATATCATTGTCACAAGGTCCTATGTCCTTTATCGGGTCAGACAATAAACAGGTCAGGCTTTTTCTATTACAATATTCTCAATAGTAATTCGAGGTTTGGAAATCTAGCAGTTGGGCTTCAAATGAACTTGTTCTTCATCCGGGCTCCAAGTGTTGCGTCCGCCTCTAGTCAGTTGTCGGATAAAGTAATAGAACCACGTGTGACCACACAGAAATATATGCAGTTCATAAACCGTTTACCTACCGGTCTATATGGATTGAGACAAACATGCGTGAGTCCATAAATTAAAAAAAAACCGGTCAATTGCGAGTCGGACTTCGAGGGTTCCGTACAAAATTTTATTCAGGGACGAATTTATGCTATATAAAGCGTAATATATTTTGATTACGTTGCCTTAGAAGTTTGATTTTTGGACAGTGTCAGGACGTTATATATAACTATGTATTTGGTATGAATTGCAACTTGATAGCTCCACACATTCCTGAGAAAACGGTTTTGACAGACAGACAGATGGACAACAAAGTGATCCTATAAGGACTCCGATTTTTTTCCTCTGGAGGTATAGAATCCTAAAAGGAAAGTTTAATGCCCTAGAATGTATGATGTGAATGATTATAAAAAAGTGCGTTGTTTATTTGTATGCTACGCTTTCATGTCTTAATTACGCAATTGTTTTGCTACAATTAGCATATACGTTACGTAGGTATGTTGTTATAGGTATAGAAAAAGACAAAGGTACTGTTGCTCAAGGCTAGAAAAATAATTTCGATCATACACCAATGCGATCGAAACAAAAGCTAGTTCAAAATAAGACAGTAATGTTTAATGATTTAGTGACAAAACGTTTAATGAAATATATTTGTACAAATATTAATATTTTTCAATTAGTAAATATAAGGTCGAATTTAGCCAGCGAAATTTCGTTTAACCAACCACAATAGTGAAGGAAGTTGACTGTATGTATGTACTCATACAAAGCAGTTTAATTTTAATTTAACATGTTTATTTTGGTCGATAGGTTTAAAACCAGTGTTGCAATGACAAAGGCTAACAATGAGTAACAATGATGAAGGCTAAATATTTCAAAAAAGTATTTGTTACTGTGTATAAATAATTGTGATAGAAAGGTTCTATTGAAACAGAAATTATTACTGCGTGCATGTTTACGAGGAGGTAGGACACGGCGGTATTTCCGCCCAATTGAGCAGTCCGACTGGGGAAGTACCCCCGCCTTACAATATACCGCGGCCATAATAACTTCGTGTTGTGTTCCCGGCGGTGAGTAGCGTAGCCAGAGCTCACTGGAGAATTTGTGCTGTCAGTGGGAAGACTAAAGGCTTGTCCTGCTTTGTCTTCTACACTGACGGCACAGAAACTCTGTGCTTACAGGATTGGCCATAGGCCACGGAAACCACTTTCCATTAGGTGGGCCGTGTGCTTGTCTGCCACCTAAGTGGTATAAAAAAATATATTCAGGAGGGAAGCCGTCGAGATACGTGTTAAACGAACACATGGCCTACTGTTAGCTAACTCACCATAGAAGCAAGCATAGACCGCCCTATTAACGGAGAAGAAAGTTAAATCACAGTTATATTATCTAAAGTACGCAAGGAGGCGTTTCTGTTTAAAAGTCAGCTTTTTAAAATGATGAATGCGTTTTGATATGATAATAGTATAATGAATGTTTTCGCGTGTGTGGGAACAATAATAATGAGTGACTCTTGTAAGTAGGACATAACAGCAGACGCGCGGGGAGTGTGACAGAACAGTTAAAGAATTATTTTCCCTATCGGCATTAAGTTAATAAATTAATGCCAAGTTGCGTATGGTTAGGTATTAAACAAAGATACTCCAGACAGGTTCTAGCCTAGTTTAGGTAACAGAGTTTATAATTTATGTACCCACTACAGCCTTAAATTGCTCACCGAGTGTCCGGCGTGGGAGACGCCGAGGCGGGAGCTTGTGGCGGCCCTGGGAGTGAGGGTTCTCACGCTCTCCACCTTGCTCGCGGCGATGGTTCGCTGCGCGGATGCGTGGGCGGCCGGCGCCTCCTTCTGCGAGCAAGTAATGCTCGTGAAGGAGGAGGCGGGGCGGGAGCGGCAGCGGGAGCGACGAAGGATCGCTAGACAAGCTGCCCGCGCACGAAGGCAACTCGGGCGTCGGAGGTCGATGAACGACCTCCGCCCCCCATGAGCGCCGGCCTGGGGGTGACAGGTGAAGCCGCCTGTCACCCTGGCAGAAGCAGGCCGCGGCGGCGGCGCGCGTGGCGCGCCTCCCCGTTTCCGGGGACGAGTTGGGGACTCTGTGGTCCCCACACCCGAGAAGAGGGCCAGATCGTGAGAGATGGCCCTGGGTCGGCCGGGGTGCGAGGGATATGCCTGTCAACCTCACCTTCGGCAACCGAAACGACCCACAGGCGGCGTGCGTTTTAGTCGGTTCGATTCCGACATAACCACCTCCACCGGCTCCGGTGGGGAGGTATCCGTGGGGATTTTGCGCACGTTAAAAAAAAAAAAAAAAAGCCTTAAATTGCTGTCAACTGTAATTTGTGTTCAATTGGCATATCTTTTGTTTTTTCTTTTTTGCATTCAAACTTAAATCAATTTTTGTCAATAAATACGTTATTATAAAAAAAAAGATACCAAAATATGCATAACTAGCACCGCACCGCGGTTTCACCCGCGTAAATCCTGATCCCATGGGAATATCGGGATTAAAAGTAGCCTATGTTACTCACGAAGAATGTAGCTTTCTAATGGTGAACGAATTATTAAAATCGGTCCAGTACTTTTTGAGTTTATTCGTTACATACAAAAATACAAATCTTTCCCCTTTATAATATTATGTATAGTAGTTATATAAGTATAATGTAGATTAGTATAGATACGGAATTTAATACAATTATGTATCATATGTACATTTAGGTACACTAAAATGCATTCATTTAAAAGCTGTTAATTAATATTACGATGTGATGGAGATGATACGTGATGGAGACGTGTGGTGACGGAGAAAAAATATAAGTATCACCACCCCACATCATCCGAAGGGTGTCGTAAGAGGCGACTAACGGAAATTGCGTAGATGATATCACTGCGAGAGAAGGAAGTCGCGAAATAAAACCCTGTACCATCTCGTCTGACCAAAGCCTCCTGACATTGGGAGAGGCCTTTGTCCAGCAGTAGACTTCGATAGGCTAATTGATAAATATTACAAACATGCATTTGAATTTATTTTTTTTCTCACTGGAGAATTTGTGCTGTCAGTGGGAAGACTAAAGGCTTGTCCTGATTTGTCTTTTACTGACGGCACAGAAACTCGTACTTACAGGGTTGGAAGCGCGATTGTGACTCTCTGGTGTTACAGACGTCGATAGGCCACGGTAACTACTTTCCATCAGGAGGGCCGTGTGCTTGTCTGCCAACTAAGTGGTAAAAAAAAAAACATTATATTTATTATTATATACTTTATTGTACGCCATATGACGTAGCAGTTCAGACAAACCTGTTTATTTATAAAACATTAACATTTAAATCTTTCACGATATCTTTTGTTAACTAAATGTTGTTTTAGAGTGGTTATCCTCTTACTGTAAAAGAGACAGCAAAATAGAGGTATAAGTGCCTTCTCGTGACTTGGAAGGCAGTACTTAGACAATTTGGCTTATTATAGTTACATTTATACCTTATAGGGTGGCAGCTGCAATTTTACCTTAACTGAACGATATCGAGGGGTCATTGGTCTATGGGGCCCTACCAACTTCACCTACGAGTCAGTACACTTACTGACGGACGAGCCTTCAAGCTTTCCTCTCCAGGTTTATGCGGTCAAACAGCAGTCACTCTCGTAAGAGCCGAGATAAGCCACATTCCATCTCCTTTGTTTGTAAATCAATCACAGTCAAACGTCTGAACGAATCTGTTTGAAAATGGGTATAGAAATACATTATAGTCTGGAAAAATACACCAATACTTTTATCCTTGGGCTAATTGATGAATACTTCAATAGATAGATATTACGCAGGCAAGAATAAATCTGTATAACTGCATCCACAGTTAATAAATGGTTCTTTCTTTCTTTCAGTTTCCTGTACGATATTAAAATCCCCTCTGCGCAGTATACTGCCAACCTACAACTGACATTTTGTTGACCTCGATATTTTTGCGCTTTCTGTGAACAAATTTAAGAAAATAGTTTCTGTAACTTCGCTAATGACTTCTAATCGGGTGTCATTCTTCTAGGATTGAGTTTGTAATGCAAAATGTGCTTATTTAGTACGTTCGTAGTACTGAGTATTCGTATTTTAAAACACATTCATAAATTCGTGGACAATGTGTGTGGAAAGTGTGTGGACAACACGTGCAGGTCTTAGATGTCATCTGCACACGGTGCAGAACATCCGATCAAGAACCAAGCGGTTCGGTGACTCTTTCCTCTGTCGCACCATTAAGGCCTGGAATTCATTACCAGCTCACGTATTTCCTTTTTCCTACAGTCCCGGGTCCTTTAAGCGAGGCGTGAAATAGCATATGATGAGGCCGTCAACCTGAGTGTCACCATTGTCACACGGTATGTGTAAGTAATGGTAACCCTCTTTTCTGAGACTTTGCCTTCAGCTTACCATCAGGCAAGGCGAAGTCTAATTGACGTGTTCTATGTAAAATAAAATGATTTGAGATTGACATGGTCATTCACATTAATAGTTATAAAACTCGTCGGGATATTTACCATGTTTATTGTTTTGTCGTGTAACGAATATTTTGGCGCAGTTACAAGCACCATGATAACGGTGTACATCCACGAGTTTTACACTATTAATAGTGTGGGTCGTGCGTTTTTATTTTATATACCTAGTTTTTAATATTTCATTATTACAATATCTGCAATATCAGCATATCTGTTTTTTGTCCCTAATAAATAAAATAAAATACTGCACTGGCTGCGGAAAGGTTTGACTCACGATACAGCTAAATGCGAATTACGAAACTGTTTTCCAAGAAGTTGATTTAAAATCACACTTTCTACAGATATTGCGTGTACTACCATAAATGAATTCCTTATTCACTGTTCGACATTTACGAGCACAATCAAGGAACAATCGTCATCATCATCTTATGTTGCTCTCGGTTTCATCGGATTACGGGGTGTATTTATTCCTTGTGAGTGGGCTCAGTACTGCGAAGTTCCATCCCTCCTTTAATTTATACGGCTTTTATGGATGCGACATGCGTCTGTCCTACTAACCTCGCGAGGAAAGCCTGCGATAGAGCCTAGTCACTTAATTAGGAAATATAACTGGTGGATGTGATTGGCTTGTGCCTCAAGCATCTCAGTAAAGAATACGGTAAATGTTACACATAAAGATTCATCCTAAATTAGCCGCATGGATTTTTTAAAGTTGGCCAGGATGTCCCTGACCTGACAGTAAAAATTAATCCAATGAAAATATTAACGGTCATAGCCTCTTTGTCCGGGTTAAATATGCGAGCAAATATCTCCCTGTCTACTCTTCGAGAAATAAATAGGTATAATTATAAATAGTATATGAAATTACCTGTTTCACTGTTCAATCGTGAAATGAGGCAAGAAAGTTTCAACACCATTTAAAGAGCCAATAATTGTAAAGTAGTGCAGTTCACTCCATTGCATAACCTAAAACATTATTATCTTCCAAAGTGTACTAGTATAACGCAATTCCACTAACAAAATATTATCCAAACAGCTACATTTTAATTAATTACTAATTTACATACAAAAGACTTCAACGCGCACAGTTTTAAAATATCATTATGAAATGAATTTCTTTGTGATATAAGGTGAGAATAAAAGAAATCTACAAATAGAAAAGTGGAATTCTAGTTAGTGACTTATTAGACATCGTTAGTATATTTGTACTAACTGATGACTATTGCTAGTACAGCTATCACAAGTACTTTAGTAAATAATAAAAAATAGTACAAACTTGTTTATTCTATCAATTTTCTAATCTTATAATTTTGAATTACTTTTTATTTTTTATTTTAGTCTTTTATAATTTAAAAGATATATTTTTTATACCACTTGGTTGGCAGACAAACACACGGCCCACCTGATGGAAAGTGGTTATCGTGGCCTATGGACGTATGCAACACCAAGGGAGTCACACTCGCGCTGTCCACCCTGTAAGCACTAGAGTTTCTGTGCCGTCAGTGTAAAAGACAAAGCAGGACAAGCTTTCCTACCTCCAGTATTCTGATTGTAAATGTTCGAATAATATGATGGTCTATAAAAAAAATTTCTTATCACTTAGGTAGTAAATAAGTGTACACTTTTCCTATCTGCGAACAATGGAACCAATCTATTAGGACACAACGGTTTTGCCGTCCAATTGAGCAGTCCGACTGGGGAAGTACCTCCGCTCTACCGAATTCCGCGGTCATAATAACTTCGTGGTGTGTTCTCGGCGGTGAGTAGGGTAGCCAGAGCTCACTGGAGAGTTTTTGTACTGTCAGTGGGAAGACTCTTTAGTCATCCCACTGACAGCACTGACCATACCATGCCGTCAGTAAGGACGACAAAGCAGGACAAACCTTTGCTTGTCCTGCTTTGTCCTCTACACTGACGGCACACTCTGTGCTTACAGTGTCGGCAGCGCGAGTGTAGCTTCTCTGGTATTACACAGGTCCATAGGCCACGGTAACCATTTTCCATCAGGTGGGCCGTGTGCTTGTCTGCCACCTAAGTGGTATAAAAAAAAATCAGAAGACGTCAGAAAGTCGTTGTCCGTCTGGTTTTGTTTAACGGTCGTTTAATGAATTTGAAAGGATTTAAATAAAAGAAACATGTGTTAATACTTCGGAGATGAAACTTAATGACATAACACATTACGAGAGTCTCGCGAAGCGGAGATGAACGGACAGAATAACTTCGTTATGCAAATATCGCTGAGTTTCAGTGTCTTCTGTGACATAATACCGAACCAGAATTTCTGGTACGATTGCTTTTTTTTATACCACTTAGGTGGAAGAAAAGCACACGGCCCACCTGATGGAAAGTGGTTACCATGGCCACACTAGCGTTGCTCACCCTGTAAGTATAGAGTTTCAGTGCCGTCAGCGTATAAGACAAAGCAGGACCCAGTCTTTAGTCTTCTCACTGAAAGCACGAAGCCAGTGAGCTCTGGCTACCCTACTCACCGCTGTTACCGATTGTTCCTGTTATTGCTAACCTCAGCTTTGGAGTGGCTAGAGAGGCCACACGGCAGCCTCTCGTACCGTCTGACGCAGATGATCACCGAGCACGGATGCTTCGGAAAGTATCTGCGTCGGATGCAGAAAGAGCCAACGTCCGAGTGCCATCACTGCGACGCGAGCGAGGACTCAGGTCCGCACACGCTCACCGAGTGTCCGGCGTGGGAGACGCCGAGGCGGGAGCTTGTGGCGGCCCTGGGAGTGAGGGTTCTCACGCTCTCCACCTTGCTCGCGGCGATGGTTCGCTGCGCGGATGCGTGGGCGGCCGGCGCCTCCTTCTGCGAGCAAGTAATGCTCGTGAAGGAGGAGGCGGGGCGGGAGCGGCAGCGGGAGCGACGAAGGATCGCTAGACGAGCTGCCCGTGCACGAAGGCAACTCGGGCGTCGGAGGTCGATGAACGACCTCCGCCCCCCATGAGCGCCGGCCTGGGGGTGACAGGTGAAGCCGCCTGTCACCCTTGCAGAAGCAGGCCGCGGCGGCGGCGCGCGTGGCGCGCCTCCCCGTTTCCGGGGATGAGTTGGGGACTCTGTGGTCCCCACACCCGAGAAGAGGGCCAGATCGTGAGAGATGGCCCTGGGTCGGCCGGGGTGCGAGGGATATGCCTGTCAACCTCACCTTCGGCAACCGAAACGACCCACAGGCGGCGTGCGTTTTAGTCGGTTCGAGTCCGACATAACCTCTTCCACCGGCTCCGGTGGGGAGGTATCCGTGGGGATTTTGCGCACGTAAAAAAAAAAAAAAAAAAAAAACCTCAGCTTTTGTGTTGTTGTGCCAAATTTCATCGATATCGGTACAGTAGATCCAGAGATTGCCCCTACAACCTCAGAAGCGGTGCCTCGGTACAATATAATGGTACCTTCTTCATCCTAGCGTTAAAATCTCCGATCTTACAGGGTCGGCAGCACGGAAGTGACTCCACTGGTGTTACACACGTTCATAGGTCATGGTAACCACTTTCTATCAGGTGGGCCATGTGCTTGCCTGCCACCTAAGTTGTATAAAAAAAAAATCCAGACGCATCTGAAGCTTTCACCTTGGAGTCTGGGGTCCAATTTACCAGTCTAACTGCGGATTTGGCTAAACTTCGATATTTTCCACAACCCAAAGGCGATATCGAAGCATTGCAGCTAGACCAGTTATTGAACTTTTTAGGGCTTCAACTACTCGTAACAACAGTCACAGATATTCGTATGACAACCGGTCGGTCTCGGTTGTCATACGAATGTCTGTGACGGCTTAACGTGCTCTCCGAGGTACGACCAGATCAATGCACTGAGTGGGAATTGAAACCTCGCGTCCTGTGGAGCAGTCGCGGTCACTACTGTCACACTACAGAAGCTGGTCATTAATATAATGGTACCTATAGATACGTTAACAACCTGTATACATCATCAGCGCCTAGCCCATTTAGATGCCTACTAGGCTTATACATGAGGGCTCGGGGTATTCTTGCTATATTTGGTTTCTAGTAGTTTAGTTGCTAGTAGTAATAGCGGTAGTTAGAAAAAAATATTCAGGTTGTACCTACATAAATCGCTCAAAGCCTTATAAACTGTAAAAATATTCAGGTTATATATGAATTGCTCAAAACCTTATAAGCTGTAAAAAATATTCAGATTGTACGTAAATCGCTCAAGACCTTATAAACTGTAAAAAATATTCAGGTTATAAATAAATCCCTCAAGACCTTATAACCTGTAAAAACAAATTTGAAAAAGAAACTTCATATTATTTAGCAAGCACGTAATATTAAAATTATATTGCTATGTTCGTATCTATGTCAGTATGTTTGTCAGTTCCTGTCTAGAGAATTTTCTCCAAACTTGACACACATGTTCTTTGATTTAAAATTCAACTTTTATCGAGAGTGAGTTTTTTATAAGATGGAAAATGAGAGCGAAAAGGGGGAAATTTGGTGTCATGTTATTTATGAACGAATCTTGATAAATTTTGACTGAAATATCAAAGACATGATTCCTTACAGGTTGTTGTGAAAAAAATCATGTAAAGATGAACTTCATTATAAAAAAACAGATAAGAACAAGGAGGAACTATTGCTGTAGCGTTTTATAAAGAGTGAATCGTCATTATTTTTTCAGTTAAACATCCAGAGCTGTTTAAAATAAAAAAATACGTACGTATAGTTTAACTTTATTTTTCTTTTTTTAAAGGATATCAGATTTTATTAAAGGTACAGAAAAATGTGGCAAAAGGGAGCTCGCGAGGTATTACTAATGATTATATTCTTTGACCTGTCCTTATTTCCGTTTAACCTAAAAGCCTTTCTCTTTGATAAAATCGCCAAATTGTTAGCCTCACTGTTTCTTATTTATGGCAAGAATCTTATAAACACTCACTTGCTGTTAATGGAACAGGTACCGGTTTACGTGAGATTTGAACCCATTATAATAATCTTGATAGTCATCCTCGATGAATTACAAGCGAGAAATTATGCGATCTCCGATAAGAACAAACGGGCCTAGATACCCCTTCGAAGTACGGTACTAGTTATAACAATAATATGTATCTGGTGGCGCGTGGGCCAACGTGTGCGAGTGGACTGTATTGCGGAGAAGCAGATAACTGTTCTATTGACACTTTACACACAAAACAAGACAGGTGGCCGGGCTGCCGCGGATTCGATCCAGGCAGTGAATGCAGCCCGAGAAATTAGGAGAGGATGCACTAACCTTCACGACCCACGTGTTTTTCATCGCAGTCGGTACACGGATCTTCTCTTCCTTGCTCAGGAGCTGCCGTCAGCGTCACTAGATCCCTTGAGGAACACACGAGAGGCACCATCCGATCGGTAAAGGTCTATTAGGCGGTTAAAATACAACAAATATTATTCATTTCTGAGAGACGCGCTCGCGATCCGTCCCTACGCTGGCTAGTTCAAAGCGGGAGTGGCCGTCCACATCTCACACAATGGCGGACGGAAGCTACAGCTAGCCCTACTCTATGGTTAGTGCGGAGGGGGAGACGGATCTAAAAGGAGTGTGTTTCCATGTCAAAAAATACAGTTTCCACATCGGCGCAACCATTCCCCCCGGCTTGAAGGGTTACCTTCGAAACGAAAAATGTGGAACAAAACTAATGTCTAATCTAAATCTAGGTTTGCGAAAATAACAACTAAAATATAAACATAGATTGGAACTCGTGCCTACTGCTGGCTAGGCAGAGGGCAGAGGCGAACAACCGGGCGCAGATACGATCCGGTTGCAGTTTTAACCCGTACAACACGAGTTATCCCGCGGGCATCGGGAAAAATTTCCTCTACTACTCCTAGAGGCCAATGTAAAGGAGGCGCATTCTCAGTCATAAGGACTACCACCGTACCTACAGTAATTGGGTTGGATGGAGTATTCCATTTTTGACGTGACTGCAGCGTGTGCAAATAATCGGTTCTCCAACGATTCCAAAACGATTGGACCATCTTATCTAAAAGAGCGTGACGAGTTAGGAGGTGTATTCTATCGTCATCAACATCTATTGCGGGCAAATATTTTAAAGGAGTCATATTTAAGAAGTGAGCTGGCGTCAGCGCTAACGGCTCTGACGGATCGCTAGATAGAGTCCGACACAGCGGACGCGTGTTCATCACCGCCTCTACTTGCGCGAGTACGGTACTCAACTCCTCGAACGAGAGAATCTGTTCGCCTATGACGCGAAACAGATGCGACTTAAGGCTTTTAATATTCGCTTCCCAATTACCACCAAAATGACTAGCTGCAGGCGTGTTAAAGTACCATTCAATGCGATTTTCGGCTAAGATGTGAGCGAATTCACTTTGGTAGTACTTAGACCGTAAGAATGTGTGCAATTCCGAAATACTACGTCGGGCCCCTACATAGTTTGTACCGTTGTCCGAATACATGCGCTTAACCGGACCCCGACGCGACAAAAAACGTTTAAAAGCGGACATAAAATTTGGCGTACTTAAATCACCGGTCAACTCTATATGAACCGCGCGAGTTGTCATACAAATGAACAAACAAACATAAGCTTTCGTGGAGCGAATGCCACGACCACGAGCAATGGTGACCTTGAAAGGCCCAGCAAAGTCTGTGCCGGTGTGTACGAAAGGTTTTGCGGATTGAACAACACGACAAGAGCGATGATCGGCCATTTCAGGCGCGATAAAACGCGGGCGGAGTTTAAAACAAGGTACACATCTGTGTACTCTAGCGCGAATCAAATTACGAGCGGAAATTATCCAGTATTTCTGTCTCAAAATAGACATTAACAAATCGGGACCAGCGTGACAATTCACCTTGTGATGATAATCTACTAACAAATCTAATACGTGGTCCTTACGCGGGAGAATTACTGGGTGCCTTTGTTCAAATCCTAAACCTGAATTTCTCAAACGACCACCTACTCGAATGAGTCCATCTTCCAAAAATGGTTTCAAGTGTCGGAAAGAACGACTACAAGGTTTGTTAAATTCTAAATTTTTAAATTCAGAAGCAAAATAACACTTCTGCAATTCGCGAAGTATGATCAATTCAGCCTTATCTAAATCAGCGGCGGTTATATGACCGCGTGTAGATAAAATTCTCAAAAATCGGCCTACATAAACAACACAACGCAACAGTCTCGACCAAGACGAGACGCGATTAGCCAACAACAAAACCAGGGACTCTTCACGCGGGACCGACACCACAAGCGAGTGCTTCTTTTCCTCGGGTGGTTCGGAAACCGTAGTGGGATTGAATTGACTAACTGGCCACTTATCTAACGCGGCATGAATCCAGGACGGTCCACTAAACCATAACGGGTGATCTAATATTTGCGAAGGAAGCAGTCCACGAGAGAGACAATCGGCTGGGTTGTCGGTGCCAGCAACGTGAAAGAGATTTTTTGGCGCTAATTCCGATTGAATTTTTGCCACTCTATTAGCGACGAAGGTGTCCCAACGATGGGGCGAAGAGTGGGCCCAACACAAAGCGACTGTTGAGTCCGAAAAAGCTAAAATTCTATTAATATTAATGCGACTACTACAAGCATTGGCGATAGAGGTGATCAATCTAACCAACAATAGTAAAGCGCATAGCTCGAGGCGTGCCAGAGAGACGACCTTACGGGGAGAGACCTTCGATTTCGCGCTTATAAGGCTAATTGAAACCTTACCTACATTCGAGACATGAAAATAGACTACTCCTCCATACGCCCTCTCACTAGCGTCCGCGAAGCCTACTACCGTAACAACACTATGTTGCGATATACCTACATGACGCGGAATTTGTACTTGGTCAAGCACAGAGAGTTCTTTTCTAAAGCGAGCCCACAACTTAGCAATGTTGTCGGGCGCGGTGTCGTCCCAATCACAATTCGAAAGCCAAAGCTCTTTTATAAGTAGTTTGGCGTACAGAACGACAGGAGCTACGAATCCCATTACGTCCCATATCCGTGCCACACACGACAGGATAATGCGTTTAGTACAAGTTTGCGGGGTCGAACTACTTTTCAAACTAAACGTATCAGATGCGGGCGACCAGCTTAAACCAAGCACCTTGTGCGTATCACTTTCATCGAACTCCTTAACCGAAGACAATCGGTGCGACGGTGGGATCGACTCTAACGCTGTTTGCGAGTTGCTCGTCCATTTCACGAGATCAAATTGACCCGCCTTCATGAGACTTATAACTTGAGCGGCCGTCTCGACAGCCTCGGCCTCGCTATCTACACTATACACGAAGTCGTCCATGTATAAGCCAGTCTCAATGGTGGCTCTCGCTTTAGGAAATGCATCGCCCTCGTCAGCGGCCAACTGCTTGACGGTGCGAAGTGCGTGAAAAGGGCTAGATTTAAGCCCGAAGCAAACACGATTAAACTCGTAAACCATTAAAGGTTCTTGCGGTGAAAATCTATACAAAAATCGTTGAAACCTACGATCGGGTTCGCGCACTTCAAGGCACAAAAACATTTGTCGAATATCTGCAGAGAGTGCCACAGCGAATAAACGAAAATTTATAATTATGTCAAATAAATTACCTTGAAGATTTTGACCACAATACAAAATGTCATTAAGCGACACGGAAGTGCTAGTCTTAGCACTGCCATCTAGAACTACGCGGAGTTTAGTAGTAAGCTTATCTTCTCTAATAACTCCGTGGTGCGGGATAACGTACGAAGGCTGGGTCTCGTCAGTGTCCGCAGGCGCAGGTGAGATGTAACCTTTATCTAAATATTCGTTGACAACCTCATCATAGGCTTGCTTTAACTTTGGAGACGCCTGCATCTTTCGTTCTAAACAAAGAAAGCGTCTTTCAGCGGATGCACGGGAGTCGCCGAGCGAAAAAATATCTCCCTTGAAAGGGAGCGCGACAACATAACGACCCTGCTCATCGCGAGTAGTCGTGCGACAATAAATCTCCTCAGCCATCTTGTCATCAGGGCTTAGGATTGGTGGGACATTGACCTCCTCAATCTCCCAAAACTTGCGGATGGTAGACTCCAGTGGCGGCTCGACGGTGCAACAGAACGAGGCAGTCGAGTGACTAAAACTATCCATAGAAGCGGGTGCAGAACCAATTATAACAAAACCCAGAACTGTTTCCAGGGCGTGCGGAGCGGGGTACGTCGGACCCCCTTGAACCTTACGTGATAACTGGAGGTGCGGGAGAATTGAAGCGCCGATCAATATATCGACGACTCCAGGAACAGCGTAAGTCTCATCAGCTAAAGGTAAGTCTTTAAATTTCGTTAATAAAGACGTGTCAACTGGGACGGTAGGCAACTGTTCAGTTATTTTATCCGTAACGAACGAATCCATGTCAAACCAAATTTTATTATTAAAACGAGATCCAAACCTCGTTTTAACTGTGCCATGAACAGCTGACCGTAAACCTCCAAAACCCGTCACCACTGAGTAGGTTGAACGCCTATCAACATTGAAACCAAGACGTTGACAACAATCTTGAGTAATGAAATTACTTTGCGAAGCGCCATCTAATAGCGCTCGAACAATGTGCGGTTTACCTAATGCATCAACAATAACCACGCGAGCGGTCGCAAGACAAACCGTAGTGAGGGCAGCACTAGCGGAGAACGAACACAAGGTGACGTCATTCGTAGCGGTCCCCGGGCAGGCCGGAGCGCGTGCGAGCTCGGGCTGCGGCTGCGGCGCAGGCTGCCGCGCGTCACCGCTCGACGAACCAACTGTGCTCACCTTGGATGCGGCATTACTATTTTCAAAATGAAGCAAAGTGTGGTGTCTCGCTTGACATTTGCGACAACCATTTCCACTATTACATAAACCCACGCGGTGTTTAGTACCGAGACAATTAAAACAAAGATTATTAGCGCGAACAAATTTATAACGATCACTAGGCGACAATTTTAGGAAACCAGGACACTTGTACAGTTGCGAGTGATGGGTACTACACAAAGAGCAAACAGGTGATTGTACACGTGCTGGTGCGGCATTAACATAAGTATGGGTTGACCTCAGTGACCTCGATGACGCATCTATTTTGCGCGCGGGACTAACAACTGTCTTCGCGCCTTCATGTTTCGATGAAGAGCGTTGTAATATTTTTATATGCTCGCGAACAAAACCTTCTAAGTCTTCGAACTTAGGAATTTTATTGCCGCGATGATCCGACTCAAACAAACGAATGGTTTCGGAATCTAATTTCCTTAAACCCATATACAAAAATACGAAGTCGCAGAGGTCATCAATCTTTAGGTTCTTTACAGCGCGAACAGCTGACGCGAAAGTGTCTAGAAATTTCTCTAAGTTTTGATCGTTACATGCCGTAATAGATTTCAAATCAAACATCTGATCCAAATAGGCGTTAGCTACCGATCTTTTATCCTCATACTTAGCTTTCAAAGTATTTAAAATTAAATTATAATTCCCGGCACTAAACGTAATTCCAGCGCAAACGGTTATAGCTTTACCAGTCAATTTTTCAACAAGATAATGCAATTTTTCGTGATCTGTCAACGAATCGTTCTTATCTATTGTATTCTCAAAACTATCTATAAATCGACACCAATTGCGAATGTTACCATCAAATTCGGGTATTTGAATTGGTGGCAACTTAGGTCGGTCGCGAGTGGGGTTGGGTCGGTCAGACGGCTTCTCCAAACTCCTCGCGACGCGCTTGATACGACAATACAAATCGTCAAACGACGACAAGGCTTGATAACTCACTGAGTAATCGGGATCCAAATTCAACTCTAAAACGTTGATGTCATGCACTAAGGTTTCGAAATCCGCGCGTAGACTATCTAAGTTTTCTATAGAACACAAGAACGAATCTCTGATGACCAAATCAGAGGTTTTAAGTGCACTATCATAAATCGATTGTACGCGAGAGTAAATCATTTCTTTTTTAGCGTATAAAAGTTTCAATTGAACCTTACCGGTCTTATCAACCTTTGGGGACATGTTTACAATTAAATCTCAAACTAAAGTGCGGTAAACAATAAATATGAAATGACTTAATCCTAGCGGTACAGAGCAGCGAGGCGGCGCGAGCGTTAACTATGTAGGTAGGTAGGTGCTTACAACTGTGAATGCACGCTTGAACAAACGCGCATAGCAACAAGGTCGTACCTACGCGATGGTCGCTGTCTAGATTCAACCATTATTTCCGAGATTAAGTATTGCGTAATATCTATTCAAATTAAAATACTTTCGTATGAATTGGGATGAGATGCGAGCGAGGTAGGCACAGCCACGTGTCTACCCACGCAGGTACTAGGCAAATACGACGCGAGCCGAGAACAACGTAATTGAAAAAAAACAAAACAAAGCCAAATGCGTTAGGTATTACACTGTGCCTATGCACTAGGGTGTCTGAGTATACCTAAGATCTAAGCCTAAATGTCTGGATGCGGGGTTTTCTACTAAAATAACCAGGCACTTAGGTGCGATGCGAAAATTGCGAACTACAATTAAGTGTTGATATGATACCTAACCTATTTATGTATTAGGTAGGTACAATGCGAGCCAGCGGCGAACGGACTACAAATTCTAAGCCTAAGTGTCTGGATGCGGGGTTTTCTACTAAAATAACCAGGCACTTAGGTGCGGTGCGCTCATTCCCATTAGAATAATAACAAAATACGAACCACGGCTAAGAATCCGGCTCGATCCGGACCAAAAAAATGGTGTCGCGTGGGCCAACGTGCGCGAGTGGACTGTATTGCGGAGAAGCAGATAACTGTTCTATTGACACTTTACACACAAAACAAGACAGGTGGCCGGGCTGCCGCGGATTCGATCCAGGCAGTGAATGCAGCCCGAGAAATTAGGAGAGGATGCACTAACCTTCACGACCCACGTGTTTTTCATCGCAGTCGGTACACGGATCTTCTCTTCCTTGCTCAGGAGCTGCCGTCAGCGTCACTAGATCCCTTGAGGAACACACGAGAGGCACCATCCGATCGGTAAAGGTCTATTAGGCGGTTAAAATACAACAAATATTATTCATTTCTGAGAGACGCGCTCGCGATCCGTCCCTACGCTGGCTAGTTCAAAGCGGGAGTGGCCGTCCACATCTCACACAATGGCGGACGGAAGCTACAGCTAGCCCTACTCTATGGTTAGTGCGGAGGGGGAGACGGATCTAAAAGGAGTGTGTTTCCATGTCAAAAAATACAGTTTCCACATCGGCGCAACCAGTATCAAATATGTAATAATATGCATCTCAAAAATGACGGTAAGGTGACGTTATGCATTAATGTGATGAAATCAAAATACACTAAAACATCTATTTTCGTTTTAAAATCGTTTTTTGTATGAAAATAAAATTCTAAGATATATTTTAAATGCAAAACTGTCTAAATACAAGTTTGTATCTAAATCGTTACATACATATTTCTGAGATATGTTCATTTAATGATATTAATAATATTTAATGATGATTAACCGCGGTAGCCTAGTGATATGGGTAATGGACTGCTGAGACGAAGTCTCGGGTTCGATCCCAGGTTTTATCATGGCACACACCAATGACTTTTCGATGCTTTTCGAAGTTATGTGTGTATTTATCGCAGGGTTATAAGTGTCCGGTTAATGGCAATAGGCTCGCCACCTATTACATTGGGACCTAAACATAAACTGGCGAAATGTGGGTGCTAGCACCCCTGTCTACCCCTTCGGGGATATAGGCGTGAGTTTATGTTATGTTATGTTAGATATCTAATAACCCAAGTATTATTCGGAAAACGATTTCACTTGACCGGATTTGCTTCTGTCCTTACTTACACACTTTACGAACTTCCTTTTGAGACTTTTTGAGTTCTTCAGATCCACCTTTTTTTAAACATGATTGATCTTCTTATCATTAGTGTTGCAAACTAATTTGGAATTCATTGAAGCTACCTACTATAGAGCCTTCATGAAATAATGGATAATTGGAATTGCCGTAAGGTTGAGGTAACCAATGTTCCGTAACCGTTAATTTCATTAGTATTTCGATAGCACGATAAGTGCCCATTGATTTTTAAAATGTGGTTAACAACATAGGCATTAAACCCTTTAATTACGTAGTTTGTGAAATGACCATAAGTGTATCGAATATTTTAAATAATTATAAATAATTACTATGCTAGTAGATACAGTGCGGACTCTGCATTATCTCATCTGCATCATATAAGTAAGCAGGTACCTACGTAATATGTCACATGAAAACTAAGTTTAATTTGGTGTCATAAAAATGTAAATTCAGTAGTACAATTATTTGCTAAAACATAATTAATGTTTAGGAATTCAGCTCTCACAAATAGCGTATTTCATTGTGCTCGACTGCCTCAAGTCGACTGACTCCTCCTCAAGATCGGTAAAACTAGTACTAACTACTAATGGGTGACACACGTGAGCCATAATATAACATGAATAGCATATTCACCATGAATATTAGACCGTTATACATGCGCAAGGTATCCAATTAGGTATTGGTTCTTTCAAATCGCTAGTTCCTCCTGATATACGATTAATGATTTTGAACATTAGTGTGTTTAAAATAATAGTAGTTTTCATTTACTATAAATGATATTTTTGCCTCCACTTTTTCATTTACATTCACTATCTGCAAATGGTTAATTACATTTTAAAGCCAGTCTTCTAATTATTCATACATAAATACATACTTATAATCACGCCTTTATCCCTGGAGGGTTAGGCAGAAGTGAATTAATACCCACATTTCACCAATAATTGTATTCGGTCCCACGTAATAGGGGGTGAGCCTATTGCCGTATTCCGGGCACTATTGTTGACTCGAGCCATGCATCTGAGGCTGAGTCTGGGCTGTATATATCTGTCTGATGTTAAACAGCCCTATCCTTTAGTCGTCTTGTACGACACCGCATGGGAAGAGATGGAGCGGCCCTAATTCTACTCTGAAAAGTGAAAGTGAAAAGTTAATTGCTCAGCTAGGACTTGCACCCGCGACCTAACAAGCGAGGTTCGATAGCTCAGTGGTCAGAACATTCCCCCCTTTTCCAAACTTAATCGGACAGGTTAATGTTCATAAGCACAATAACATGACGTTAATTCAAATATATCAAGGGTGATGAAAAGGAACATATCACAATTAACAAAACGTGTCGACATATCGATTTCAACTCAGTAGAGTTACACACTGCAGGTATCAATCAGTACACCAGCTATCAAGAGAATCGAATCTCATTAATTTTATCGTGCCAATGTTGTTGATATCAGCCTTTCAAACTTTCACTAATTGAAACTCTGAGACGCCCACACCAGAGTGTTCTAAATCATGCGATACAATCTTATCGTGCCAAGAACATTACCACGTAAGTTTGTTAATGATACTCCGCTGGCTAACTAAGACAGCATTGGATTTTGACCCTTGTGTTTATACCGAAAATGTGTTGAGTATGGTGCTATACTTAGTAGTTGGAGCCCAAACAGGCTCGAGGTCGTGCTGAGATGTATTTGAGTGAAAGTTGTGATAAGCTGTCCCCACCGCCGGTCACTGTCTCGCGTCGCTGTATTCACTAGTTTTGTTCAACATGACCGCTTATGCGTAAACGTTTTAAATGAAAATTCAATGGTTGGTAGGAGTTAATCAGGCGTTTCATAATGAATCGTGCGACTAAAATGAAAAAGTTGGAAAATATTCGCGAGAAGTTCACCTTCACACTCGACGCCTCACTAATTGTCCATTTAAAATTTTGTTTTTACTAAGTTTTTTCATACAGTTTGAACTGTAGATTAGGCCACTTCAATGGTACAAAGAAAAAAAGTATACAGCGAATATATACATGCTGCACACTTATATGATATGATTTTGATTGATTTTGATATGATATGATTTTTTCTGTATCATATACACTGTATATACTGATATGTATCCCGCAGTATATGACACAGATACTGTGGATACTTTAAGCTTATATAATACTATAGAAATAATACACAAAAACATATTGCACTTCTGTAAAGAAACAATTACACATTTAACATTTTTAAATCTTTTCATTTAAATAATATCCCCTTTTGTTGATGAAATTTTACTTATTTACTTCATGATCGTTACGTTTTAAGGCGCCTTTCTGTCTGTACTATATGGCAACGTAATCTTACGTAATCGTAAAAAATACATAAACATATTGAACAAATAAACTAACCACAAACCAGTATCCGACGAAGCAGACGGTATTCGCAGGCAAGTTCTAAATGATTTCGACACGATACGGTGCTAATAGAGCGGGCAAACAGAAGAAAGTCTACACTGATTAGACTACTTGTGACTGTGCTGAGTATTTGCATAACCGCCTACCAAGCCATAGCCGATATTACGCTGCATAACTGCAGTTCAAATGCAAATAGCGAATGACTGCTATCACATTACAAAAGAAAAATTATAAATTTTTTCTTACAAAACTATAACTTCATATGTATGGAAATATATTTAGATTGCGAATACATCGTTTAATTTTACCGTGACTCTTAGACTGTTTTGGCTGTAGACTGCAGATCCTATATCACATTATAATGTGTTACAGGACCTTTAGATTTAGATATTACATATTTTTATTGTAAATATACAGATATTAGAAACATCCAAAACAATACAAATGCACATTCTAGCTTAAAATTATTTGCACCGAGCGGTAACTGAAATAAGGAACTTGGACTTAGCAGTCGAACTCTCACCCACAAACGACACAATTTATATGTTCTGATTCCCTTAATCTTGCTATGCTGAAACGCATAACAGAATAATGCTTCTCCTAGGGATCCTATATAATATATTTACCATCGTATTTGCGGCCCCCATATAAGTTGGTACAACGTCCATCTCAAACACTTTTAAAGACTTTCGATTACACTATTCTTTTAATATTAATGTAATGAAAACGAAAATATTTTAATGAAATATACATGTATGTATTTGTATACTCTGATTAACGTACTGAGGGCTACAGACCACTCACGTAAAGGTAATAGGTATTTGGTATACATTAATGTTAATTACAAACGTCATAACGTTTCGCTTAAAAGTAAATCAGTTTATTTTAATAACATTATTTTAGATTATTACTAATTCCGTATCAGAAGGCGTAAGTAGGTACTATTTACTGACTGTTTCTCACTAACAATTCACATTTAAATACAATCTTTGATTTTGCTAACTGATAAATTGATACTAGATAGAAATAACCATTATATAAATATGGCTTTCAATTCAATTCTTGATTAATGACTCTGTGCTTTTGCCGCCAATGTCGCGTTGTAGTTTATAAAATAATTGATGGCGAGACGCCAATGTCAAGTTTTTCAAGAAATTTTACCAGCGCAACGTTAGCCACGCCAGTAAATTTGTTTCCGTGTGTCCACCCACCCCCCACGAGATTCAGGTGGTCGATCAGGACGTGTGGTTGGATTTTAGGGGGCAAAGATTTAAATATGTCTTTATTCAGTTTAAAACAATTAGAAAATAGAAAAACAATGTTTTATGAGTGACAATGACTTGTCAGTCAGTCTATTCAAAAGAAAGGAGATCTGAACACAACCACAGGGACACGTTCTAGAAATTGTTAACTGTTCAGTTGGTCACTTTGCCTAAGGAACTTGTAGATCAGGGCCTTGATTCCGCTAATTTTGAGTCAGAACAAAGCAACCGTCATTCCACAGACATTGCAAAAAATGTCATTTAGACTTTACTGTCATGCTTTAAAGTCTAATATTATATGGCTTCTTGTAGAGTGAATGAAAAATGTAAATTTGAACTTTAAGCTGACATTTATAAAGTCGAAAATTTAAGGCATTTTTTGCAGTGTCAGTGGTATGACAGTGGTTAGAATATAGGTACCTCTGCCTATTCCTCCAGGGATATAAATGCGTGACTATATATAAATACGTTAAGTAATATTCTGATAGCGGTAGCCTAGTGGTATGGGTAATGGACTGCTGAGAGGAGGTCTTGAGTTCGATCCTAGGTTTTACCATGGCACACACCAATGAATTTTCGATGCTTTTCGAAGTTATGTGTGTATTTCTTAATTATACCAAGTATCGGGACTTGTGTGTATTTACCGCAGCTTTATAAGTGCCCGGTTAATGGCAATAGGCTCGTCACCTATTGCATTGGGGCCTAAACATAAACTGGCGAAATGTGGGTGCTAGCACCTCTGCCTACCCCTTCGGGGATATAGGCGTGAGTTTATGTTATGTTATATCCTGGTATCGGATGACAAAAGCCTGTAGCGTGTGATTATATAGCCAAACAGGAGTGAAGCAAGCAACATTACCTGCTATTACCGCTTACTAAGCACCACGCGGAAGGAATTGACATTCAATAGCCGGCATGCGTTGGTAATTAAAATATACCTTACGTCATGACTTTATGTCCTGTCTGTAATTAGACTTTGTGACTTAGTCAGGCTTCAAGAAAGTTTCTTAAATTATCTTATCTTAAAGCTTTTAGGATATTTATCCCGATAGCATTAACACTCATTCAAGAAAGGTATTCTACGGTATGGCCTGTCTTTTCAACTATTTCTTAAAGACAGCCCATATCGTCAGGTGAACCGTGTGCTTGTCTGTCACCTAGGTGGTATAAAAAAAAAAAAGAAATCTCGCAGTGTATTATCCTAATACATTATGTACTAAAAGCAGATACCTATCGATAATAACGCGTCCGGTATTATCTACCGAAAGCACAGATAACATAATATATTCACCGAAAGTAACGTACCCCCGTACAGGTGCGTTACTTTTGGTTGCGTTACTTTCGGTTTAGGCTTTATTTTGTACAAAAAGCACTCAAAAGCGGGTACAAGGTTTTTTTGTCATAGTTAATTTCAAAGGAATGGCCCGAATCTATCGAAGAAAAGAGTAATTTGTGAAATCATCTCAGTACAAAGGATGTGGGACAAAATATTTGAAATTTCATGTGGCACTACATAACTATGTCAAGTACAATATATGTATGTTTAAAACCGCCAAGTGTCATTAGACCATTGAATGCGCTATTATGCTATTAAAATTGGTAAATTACTTCGAGCATTTCATGTAATGGCTTTTATAATTGAGCTATTATAATATAATTATCATTTTAACATTCGAAGTCTTTATAATAGATTGTGTGAGTGTGCCACCATTTTTATTTTTCTGAATTAGTTAAGTATTCTGACTGACTGTGTTGGTAAAACAACTGAGCATTGATTTATTTTTCATTAGCAAGCATTTTGATCAATTTTGTTTCGGCTTTAAAAACCATCAGGCTTCTACAGAGGAAACTCGAGTAAAGTATGACCCCTCTCAAATCCGTCTAGACAAGTGGCATTTCACTGGTCAGCGTATTGTCGAATAAAATGAAAATTTATGGGATTTGACGTATACGAAAGTCGTCAACGCATGACATTAACGTTAAATCCGTCAAACGTCATTCTATTAGACAATACGCCGACCAATGGATTTCCACTTATCTAGAGGGACAGCAGAGAATCAGATTCTACGTATGTAGATTAGACGAAACAATACGTGTGTGTAAATATGCAAAACTCTAAATTCGTCAAAGTAGATTTTCCTTTAGCGTTTTGTTTACATAAAACATTTAAGTTTTTTAACAATGAATACTAAGCATGTCCAATGTACCTAGATGATGTTTAGTATACTTATTAAATTAAATTAATGCGTTATGTATAGACACCTACCTAAGACATTTGATGTGGGTAGTACTAGCCTGCTAGAATATCTATAATATACTACCATTCGTGTTGGATTACTTTTTACCATCTTTGAGTCTCGTGGACAAATTCATTTAGAGTAGAGCCAAAATACACTCATACCAAGTTAATGTGTTTATGTTGATGAGTAGGTACGTTCACCAGAGTTCTTTAAGAACAGGTCAAGGTTGTAAAAGCGTAAGTGACACTTCACGTGTCACAAGTGTTTGAAGACAGCGGTACTCGCTGACTGTCACGTGACTAGTTTTTTTTTGTACATTCGCCCCCAAAAGTAGCTTAAGATCTTCCAAGTCACCATCACCTTAGCTCTAAAACCTTTCATTAAATAAAGCATGAATGTAATATAGTTTCATGTTTTAATACTTCACGTAATGTCGTATTATTATATTATTTTGCTTTATCTGTACTTCTCTCTCTTTTTCTTATTTTTTGCGGAAATCCACACGGATAGCCCCGTTTGACGTCTTGGGCCAGCAGTTGGCGGGGGTGAGGCAGCCTCTGGCATATCCCTCGCGCACCCCGTCTGACTGCCCCAGGGCTATAGAAGGCCCCATCGGGTGTGGGACTACGGCGTCCCCATCTTTCCCTAGAATAAAAATAAAAAAAAAAATATTCATACAAAAAGTTTACAGTTACAATCACTTTGACATCAATGAGGTGGTTATAATTTCTTAAATGGTGAGTACTGATACCCAAACTAGGCTAATGCCTGTATTTTATATATTGTATAAGGGAAAGAGGTGCGAATCGTTTTTAATACACCTTGTATCAAGTTTATTTGATAACTGTTCTACAGCATATTATTGGTTTTTATCACATTACTGTAAGACTCACATTGTGATATAAAGCTCTCATTGCACATTAAACTGTATACATGCAACCTACTTTTCCTATTGTACATCTATTAGTGTATAAACAACCAATAGATTTACAGTACCTACAATAAAGAATTATCTATCTGTATGTATGTATTAGGAGGTAGGACACGGCGGTATTTCCGCCTGATTGAGCAGTCCGACTGGGGAAGTACCTCCGCTCTACAGAATACCGCGGTTATAATAACGTCGTGTTGTGTTCCCATTGGTGAGTAGGGTAGCCAGAGCTCACTGGAGAATTTGTGCTGTCAGTGGGAAGACTAAAGGCTTGTCCTGCTTTGTCTTCTACTGACGGCACAGAAACTCTGTACTTACAGGGTTGGCAGCGCGACTGTGACTCCTCTGGTGTTACAAACGTCCATAGGCCACGGTAACTACTTTCCATCAGGTGGGCCGTGTGCTTATCTGCCAACTAAGTGGTATAAAAAAATATGTATAATGATTCTGAAGATACAATGAATGAATTAGTCTATCGCAGTCCAGGGCTAGACATTGGCTACTCCCAATGTTGGGAGGCTTTGGCCTACTGTTCCCACGCCGGCCAGACGGGTTGATTTCGAATTTTCCTTCTTTTTTAAATATACAAAAATACTTGTGAAACAATTATTAAATTTTACAGTAAAGATAATATGCAAGTAATCTTGAATAATACTACTTGTTCAGCAAATTTTGAAGGCAATGATAGCTACATATATTTATGTTAGTACAGTTTTTTTGTAAAAGTGTGCTAAGTACCCACTAAAGGCAAGCAATTATTAGAAGTGCTAGTAAAATAAACTGGCACAACAATTTTTTAATGGAAATGAGCTATGTAGGGCAAGGTATTGTGACCACTTCAACAAACTAAGTGTAGTTGGTAACTAATTTGTTTGCTGTCCTCAGAAATTCAAGATTAGTCTTCTAAGTAGTTCTGTTGCATAATCAGTCTCCAAGTGAGGTTTTGAGAACTTATTATGGTTTAATGTTTACGTTGCTAACTATACCTAGTGCCACTATCTAATTAATCGTCTCTACGATCATGACCCGGTTGTCAGGCACGAACCGCTCGACTCACGATAGTCTAGCAAAACTATATAGCTATATATATTTTTAGGTGAGCATATATATATAGATATATTTATGTGTGTGTGTTCTATATACTTACTTATTATATTTATATTGTAAAAGTACGCCAAACAACTACCCCTTATTCCTACGAACTTAATCACCATCCAAAGATTGTCTGGCAGAAATTCCGCCCATTGTACTGGTTCCGTTGTTTTAGACTTTAATAATGATACTTATATATTAATGCAGGCAGGCAGAAACTCACCTATATCCCCGAAAGGGTAGGCAGAGGTGCTAGCACCCACATTTCGCCAGTTTATGTTTAGGTCCCAATGTAATAGGTGGCGAGCCTATGCCGTTAACCGGGCACTTATAAACCTGCGATAAATACACACATAACTTCGAAATGCATCGAAAAGTCATTGGTGTGTGCCATGGTAAAACTTTATGGTATATATTAATAGTGTACAATAAAGTTTAAATGAAATAAATTTTATTTTTTAATTTTATTTATTTATTATATGCTCAGTCTTATTTTACTGGAAGAGTAGTAGAGATGTATGCCAACATTGCCAACAGCTGTCTTCTGCCCACACGTAATAGCACGCGAGACATTTCATTTGACGTTAACCAGGCACTTCCTCTTGTCTTAAAATTGCTACCGAGAAATAGCACAACTAACCAACACTTTTGTCCAACCCGGGAGTTGAACCGTGGTGCACTGAATATCAATCAATCAATAAGCCCACCGCAGTCCACTGCTGTACATAGGCCTCTCCCAATGTGCGCCATTTTTTCCGATCCTCTGCCTTCCGCATCCAGTCAGTCCCAGTCACCTTTTTCAAGTCGTCCCCGTCCATCTGAGTATCAACCACTCCTAAATGACGACACAAAACAAAAAGTATAAGAGAGTGTTAATATGAATTGTATGAAAGTTAAATGAACACAAAAATCTCTTAAAAATTAACTAATATTTAACTGCGTGAAATCAGCATGACTGAGATATTCTGAATCCTATTCTAAATTCAATTAATTCACAAAACAAGTAATAGTATCTATTAATCGTAATAGTTATACTTTTATAATAGTTAAGATAACATGGGAATATGGTGAACACACTAAATGTATGGAAAGATAGATAGAGACTACCATAAATAATAATAATAATAATAAATATTCCACGACATTCTACACAACGTTATCAAGACCCATGGTAAGCATAGCTTAACTATTAGCATAGCTTAAGTGTTATGGGATCTAGAATGCGGATAAACATACTTAGATACTTTTTTTTTGTAAATACTTACATATTATACATAGATACACCCAGACCAATGCAAATATACATATTCATGCATACAAATATTTGCACTGAGCGGGAATCGAACCCGCACCCCCTGCATAGCAGTCGAATGCTCTACCGCTACGCCACCGAGGTCGTCAAATGAAGCAGGAGGGGAAAGTGTAGGAGTGCTGCTGACCTCGAACTCCGAGGTGCAAGGTTTGGATACAACCGGAAAACAGATGAGGTAATGATGATGGTTATCGCATTCATTGATTCTCTAAATGCCCAGCTAGAAAGGTCCTTCTTTTACATTGGCCTATCTCAACAATTGTTCAGCTTAGAATATCGGTATTTTCAGGCTAATATTATCTATGCTATAATATTACAACGCTGAAAAGTTTGTTTGCTTGTTTGTTTGCGGTTATCTCAGAAACTACTGTTTTGAATTGAAAAAATCTTTTTGTATTGAACAGTCCGTTTATCAACGAAGGCTTTAGGTTATATATCATCACGCTACTACTTAAGAGAGCGGAGCAATGATCACAAATGTCAACAAATCTGGCAGATTTACATACATTGCTTGAAGTCTAAAAAGTTACTGGCTTAAAGGGGTGATGTGAGGCGAAGCGGGGGCGGGTTAGGTAGTTGATATATATCTTGTCGGCGACAGATCATGTCAAGTCACGCGCTGTGAGAAAAATATTCATGATCATGATGTGCCGCGGGGCCTCCGATTGGTTGACAATTTTCGAAAGTTTACCTCTTTTAGAAACGTATTTTAATGATTTAATGACTTACTTATAGAAAAAATGGGACACTATATAGATATCTATTTCTCTGACACTAAAAAACTGATACGTATTTCATTTTTAATATGACCAAAATATTTTTTTTATACTACTTAGGTGGCAGACAAGCACACGGCCCAGCTGATGGAAAGTGGTTACCGTGGCCTATGGATATGTGTACCACCAGAGGAGTCGCACTCGCGCTGCCGACCCTGTATGCACAGAGTTTCTGTGACATCAGTGTAGAAGACAAAGCAGGGCAAGCCTTTAGTCTTCCCACAGACAGCACAAATTCTCCAGTGAGCTCTGGCTACCCTACTCGTCGCTGGGAACGCAACACGAAGTTATTATAGCTGCGGTATTCTGTAGGGCGGAGGTACTTCCCCAGTCGGACTGCTCAATTGGGCGGAAAGACCACTTCGAATAAGCGTTTTATATTTCAAATTGTTTTATATTTGTGTATTTAGATCCCTATGAATAAGGTTTAAGATATATACATACATATAATCACGCCTCTATCCCCAAAGGGGCAGAGGTGAATTCATTCTGACTGAGCTCTGACTACCCTACTCACCGATGGGAACACAACACAGCGTATTATCTTTCAGCTGCTTACATGATATTTGTACGAGCTGACGTCTTGCCAGCTGTGGTCGTTACGGTAATTTTCAAACTCTGAAAGAAATGTTTCCACACTTAACATATGTGAACGAGTGCAAGAGTTGCCGTTGTTCTTTATGAATCGCACCACAGTTTTCTTTATAGCTGTCTGCGTAACAAAACAGTACATTAAGATAGTGAGAAACTCACGTTTGTGAAAACGAGAGAATAATATATGTTTATTAGCCAAAGATCAGACAAGTCAAATGGTGTTCTCACCATAAATTCTTACATTATCGAACAGAATTCACGATATCGTGATATGTAAATAAAGAAAGTAATTTTATTGCATATATGCTCGACTGTACCACATAATTTGGACAGAATTGCATTAAAAGCGTAAACTTTCTCTATTTTGCGTACTACACATACAGAAAAGATTCGTAATATTGAGATATTCAGAGATGAAAGTGACAGATCGACGTCATATCAATATGACTATACGACTTCGATTCGATTTCGAATAAGAATTGAGTCGTGAGTTGACGATTCATATCGTAGTAAACCTCGAGTTTTTAACTCACTTGCTGATCATTTTGTAGAATAGTTATAGAGAATAGGATACTTCTCTTTTTCTTCTTTCGTTCTTCTTCTACTTTCATACATACATACATATAATCACGCCTTTATCATTGGAGGGGTAGGCAGGGGTGAATTAACACCCACATTTCACCAATAATTGTTGTTGACTCGAGGCATGGATCTGAGTCTGAGTCTGGGCTGTATATATCTGTCTGATTTTAAACAGCCCCTATCCCTTAGTCGCCTTGTACGACACCGCATGGGAAGAGATGGAGTGGCCCTAATTCTACTCTGCCGGAAACCCCGCGGCATGTCATTATGAAAATCTTCGGGAGAGACTTACCTTACCTATATAATGTAAATACTTACATACCTACTAGGCCTAGTTTCTGCTAAAAAATCCATTTAATTTTAGACCTTTAGTCAATGAGCTTAAAGTCCAAACTTTAAAAGTTTTTTGCAGAGAAACTGGAAAAATGTTATGCAAGTATTTTCATTAAATTTTAGACATTAAGGTTATAGAAATAAAGTCTATAATTTAATATTATATTTGGTAGTGTCTAGTATAACAGTGATTCTGCTTTAGCAAAATCAAGGGCCTGTTAATGGTGAAGGTCCAACTGAATTCAGTAGGAATTACAAAAAATAACATAATTAAGTATAGGTACTACCTACTTCTAGAACTATCGATGCATTTAAGTATTGACATATTCTGTGGTATTGTTCAAGTAGTATTTCTAACAATGGTTGTGTATTAAAATAACGATGCACCTGACTAACGAAGCTTGTCCACCATAATACAGTCTTATTTATTAGTGTTGTGCTTGATTTACCACAGTTTTGACCGTCATACTGTTGGTCAACACAACACATAGGTTTTATATATAACACATCAGTCATTATTTGTTACGTCCATTATCATACATACATATAATCACGCCTTTATCTCCGGAGAGTTAGGCAGAGGTGAAGTAACACCCACATTTCACCAATCATTGAATTCGGTCCCACGTAATAGGGGATGGGCATGTTGCCGTCTTCCTGGCACTATTATTGACACGAGCCATTCATCTGAGGCTAAATGCTATAAAAAAATGTGCTTGTCTGTCAAGTGATTCCAGCTAGAGGATTTTTAATTTCAATGAAGTGGACAAAATAACCAATCTAAAAGTAACTGGTCACCAAGACGTAACTAAACTGTTTACTGTTCACGTTCTAAGATTGTGTTAGATCCTTTTGGGCCTCTCCAGACTGATTACCTTATGTAATTAATGGACACTCACATATAGACTACCCTAAAATCCGCTCGGGGTGGAAGCGGCAGTGGGAGTGAAGGAGGATCGCAAGCCAAGCTCCCCGCGTACTGAAGCAACTCGAGCGTCGGAGGTCGATGAATGACCTCCGCCCCCCATGATCGCAGTCCTGGGGGTGACAGGTGGAGCCGCCTGTCACCCTGGCAGAAGCAGGCCATGGTGGCGGTGCGCCTTGCGCGCCTTCCCGTTTCCGGGGACGAGTTGGGGACTCTGTGGGGACCACACCCGAGGTGAGGATCAGATCGAGAGAGGTGACTCTGGGGCGACCGGAGTGCGAGGGATATGCCTGTTAACCTCACCTTCAGCAACCAAACGACCCATAGGCGTCGTGCGTTTTAGTCGGTTCGAGTCCAAATAACCTCTCCCACCGGCTCCGGTGGTCGAGGTATCAAGTTTTTCCCAGATTTTTCGCAGGTAAGAAAATAACCCAAAACCCGCTTCATTAATAAACAAACTCATTTATTGGATGGTTTCAGGCGAAGGTTCTGTGGCTCAGTGGTCAGAGCGTTGTAAGGGGAGGATCGTGGTTCGAATCCCGCCTTCAATTCAATTGTTTTCTATCTTAATCGATGTGAATAGTTGGAGAAGTAATAATCTAAATTCTAGCTACCTGTCTACAGACAATTTATCTCGATTAGACCTCATTCAAATAATTTAACTCCACAAATAGTGACTAGCATTAGGTCCACGGTCAGGCGAGCAATTTGATATATTAGCTCAAATTACACTGTGCTGTTACTCACTGTTATTCCAGTTTGCCGTGGGTTTGAGCGAGCAACCGACTGTGAAATTAGGACATTAGGACGTGATTGCTGAACCACGGTTTCAGGTCAATAGTTCCGACAGACATGTTCGTACAATCTATCGGTCGTTGAATGGCCAGTATTAAATGTAATATTATGACTTTTAAAAAAAGACATAAATATCCATGCTAATATTATAAATGCGAAAGTAACTCTGACTGTCTGTATTAACATACAGATTCTAACTTTCACGTTTAAACTGCTGAACCGATTTCGATGAAATTTGGTAAAAGCACATAGGCTATGTTTTATCGCGATAACGGACATCCATGTGGATGGAACCGCGGGCAACAGCTAGTCTGATATTTTAATATTATAAGTATTTACGTAGGTTAAACTAAAACTGAAATAGATAATCACAGTGAGTTTATGAACGCTTGCAACATTAAAGATGAAAATTATTATTTACGGATAGGTCCCACCCAAGAAAGGGGATGGCGAATATCTTGTGTCCTTACATGGGACAATAGAAGGGACCAGAAATTGCTAAGCGTCTTGACAGAGCTTCTAGGATCTACATAGAATAATAATACATACATATAATTACGCCTTTATCCCTGGAGGATTATGCAGAGGTGAATTGACACCCACATTTCAACAATCATTGTAAGTATTCGGTCCTACGTAATAGGGGGTGAGCCTATTGCCGTATTCCGGGTACTGTTGTTGACTCGAGCCATGCATCTGAGGCTAAGTCTGGGCTGTATATATCTGTCTGATGTTAAACAGCCCTAACCCTTAGTCGCCTTGTACGACACCGCATTGGGAGAGATGGGGCGACCCTAATTCTACTCTGCCGAAAATAATAATAAATATACACCTAGACTTATAGGTATTATTTTTGCCTAGAATAATGCAGTGCAGATATTTGGATTGAGCGGGAATCGAACCCGCGACCTCTGACTTAGCAGTAGAACGCTTTACCGCTACGCACCGCTGATGCCTTCATTGCTGCAGAATGCTGCTTCTATGTAACAGATTTTTGATATAATTACAGCCTGGAAATGGTATCTGTCTCTCACATGTACCTAGATATCAACTTTGTATGTAAAAATTACGTTGTATTTATTAGTTTTACTCTTTACAAGTACCTATAACAAAGGACGTTGTCTTTCGACCTACATCTTATTCACAAGCCTTTCGAGGCTGTCATGTTTTTATTTTCAAGACGTTAATCCAGAACGCCTTATACCGGTTCCTTCATTCGAGGCCAATCTTTCGTTGTTCGAATTGATGAGTTCACCTTTACCACAGATAAAATTATATATCTTTCATAGGATTATAATTATATACAGTCCACAAAGGATATACAGTTGCACCTTTACATACAACTTTTTATGAAAAATTAAATACAATTCACTATTCCATGAGTACGATTTTGATTTATTTGTCACCAGCACTAATCAACTTAAAGTCAAGTTGAGCAGGAATTTTTTTGACAAGGTGTAATGCGATTATCGAAAGAACTCTTCTTCTGTTCTATGCTATAAAAAAAAATATGCTATAGGTATATTTTATTAAATATGTAAAATTATTACTATTGTAATGCTATCTATCGTCTTGTACATATCATAATAACTGTTATATGCAAAAACTTGTAATTGGCCATTTTATATTACAATAGTTTTTAATCTGTATTCTAGCTGTAAGTTTTTCCGAAAGAATAAAATAAAATAAAATAAAAAAGTGCGACCGTATCTTCTTTGTCGACTGTTACATAAAGTTCCTAGTAAACTTATGCTAGAAATAGTGTTTCACGCTCCACGCTCCAAGCTGCTAATTTTATAGATAGGTACTTTTATCATCCAAATTGAGTTTCAATCATGGTTACAACCAAAAGCCTGCACTTTGAAGACAACGACCTACCATGAAGTTTTTAAACAGGTTAATAATTGAATGGCTGTCATTTACCAAATGCATAAATAACTTTGTAATCACATATAATTAAATAGGATTACAAAGTTACATTTGCAGTATGACAGCAGTTCAAATATTGACCGGTTTTAAGCGTTCATGATACGGGGCCGGTTCCTTTTGTTCCTCCGCAATTTGGTTTTTATGGGTGACAACATATGTTAAATTTGCGTGTATACTATGCAACGCAAACTTTTTAACGACATATGTGCAAACTAGAACCTTAAAGAAATTAGGTACACTTGTAAAGCCTGCACTACTGAATCAGTTGGTAGGTAATTTTTGTTTCTTATAATATGTAGTTAATAGTGCTGAAAGTAATTACTTCCAAGTACCTAGTAGCTGTGTAAATGATGAATAATTCAATGTCAAAGATCTCTTGACTGCTAAGTATGTAATTAACAGCAGCTTCCTACTCCGTGATTAAGTAGCTAAATTTTCATTGTTTGTCCTGCCGTCATTATAATCTATTATGAAACAATGTTTTGTTATAAAGTTTCTATGAACGCAGATCGCATATCGCTCCGTGTCGTGCGCCGCATCACAATTGTTGTAAAATTATACACATGACGCTTATTGCGAACTAGTTACATTATGTTTTGTACCAAACCCGCTCACGTTATTTATACTACACATTACACTCGTTCACCTATTTGATTTGATATTTATATAGAGTCAAATCATTTATTCTGCATAGACTATTAAATCGGAACTTACAAAACGTCAATATAAAAAGAAATATGAAAAACTAGTTTAGCACGGCACAGGTTCAAAACGCGGCCCTTGTCTGAGAAGACCCTGGCAAAAAACTCAGCGGGCATTTTTTTTGTCTATTTACAATCTAAATACGAATATTCACTTTTTTTTTAAATCTTTATTTACGGAGCTTAGCCACAACATGACTATGTCGCTGAATATTTACTTGAGTAACATAGACAAGCGAACAGCTCATTTCCAAGCTTGTTTATCATCTAAGTATTCTTGGATTTTATGATAACTTTTCTGGCACAATTTACTCTTTACTACATTTTTAAATTAATGGAATGAATGGCAAAAAATTTATACACATTTGATATACCTACATAGGCCTTGGTAAGTTGGATGATTTATAATTACGAATTTCTTAATGGACAAAAAACATCGAGCAAAATTCGATGGCCGGGCGATGAATAAATCCAATAGAATTAGCTTTTCCTAAAATTTTAATGAAAGCTTAGGATGGTCACCCAATAACCGCGGTAGCCTAGTGGTATGGGTAATGGACTGCTGAGACGAGGTCTCGGAATCGACCACCACACTCCAATGACTTTTCGAAGCTATTCGAAGTTATGTGTGTATTTATCGCAGGTTTATAAGTGCCCGGTTAATGGCAATAGGCTCGTCACCTATTACATCGGGACCTAAACATAAACTGGCGAAAAGTGGGTGCTAGCACTTTCGGGGATATTGGCGTGAGTTTATGTTATGTTATGTAGGTATATGTTGGATTATGTAACGATTTGTATGAGACCAAATAATGACAAGGCGATCGTGTGTTGTCCACAGGAGGTCGTGGATGCCGGGCCGCATGGATGGCGGCGCACGCCTGCCGCACGCTAGTTATTCTACTCTCTGTAGTCACACTAGTCCTAGCCAAATGTAAGTAAACAAACAGTACCAAGGTAACACCTAATAATGAAATTCGAATTTATATTCTCATTAATTCATTTGAATTAGAATTAGGATTTTTTTATACCACTTAGGGGGCAGACAAACACACGGCCCACCTTATGGGAAGTGGGTACCGTGGCCTATGGACGTGTGCAACGCCAGGGGCGTTACACTCGCGCTCCCGCGATGACCCGATATAAAGTTTCAACTTTCATTGCTTTAGATACGAAAAAGTGAACGTCCGTGACGCGGCTTGATCCAAGGACCAGTTTCTGACTGAGGGAATGCTAGACAGGTCTCTGGCATTCAAAATGATCCTACACAGCCGTCTTCACCTCTTTCAATTCATATCAATAGAAATAAGTAATATACTAATTGCTCAAAGAATGTATAGAATGATCTTCAATTTCAATACATATCCAATTAATTATTAATATGATTTCCATCTCAACTCCACAAAAAATATAATTTTTCGAATAATTTATTTTACTATTAAATGCACTTGCGGTAAATCATAAATTATTTAATATTAGGTATGTAGCACCTTTGTAGCATGTCTAGGTAGGCACACATGCAGGCAAGTAAAGACTAACTTCGACTATTTAACTTTATTTGTCGATTTATATTTAATTTAGACGAATCGAATGATGTTAAAAATTAGCAACGTTCGTCTTTTTCAAACAATTACTTAGCATAATTATGTAAATTATTGTTCTCACTCAGAAGTCAATACAACTAATGAAATTTGAGAAAAAAATGTCCCGTCACTAAAACCACAAGAACAAATTGGTATACTTACCTGCTAATATAGGGATGAGGCTTTGGCTAAGATTTTCCTTTCTGAGTTGCTATTTATTAATCTGTGGTTGAAGGGTCAAACAGTAGTCGTCTCTGTGAAAACTAAATTAAGACAAGTAACAAATAATAGAACAGCGAAATCTGAGCCCCAAAGTATAAACTTTGAATTATAGTAATAATCTCTGTGTGGTGACGGAGAAAGAATACACCATCTCATCCGACGGGTGTCGCAAGAGGCGACTAACGGAAAAATACGCAGACGGTATCACTGCGAGAGAAGGAAAACACAAAATAAAACCCTGTACCAATCCATCTGGCCAGTACACGCACAATGGCCCAAAAGGGAGGCTAAGTGCGGACAAGGGAGTCCCCCTTCCATTCCATTCCATTCCATTCCATCTGGCCAGTGTGGAAACAGTAGGCCAAAGCCTCCCAACATTGGGAGCGGCCTATATCCAACAGTGGACTGCGATGGACTAGTTTAGTAATTGACAAAGCTAAGCTAAGCTTTGAATGTATAATTAACCGAATTACCTCTCACGATGATGATGGAGTCTCCATACCTATCCACCATATTTACTTTCATTGACTTCCTTGATGATATGTAATGAATGCTCTACAAAACCGAAGCCGAACGCATTAGTTAAACGCACTGTGTACCTAATAAGATGTTAAAGCTTATTTAAGTCCAAATGACGCGCTCATAAATAGACCTTATTATTAAATATGCTACTTTTAGTTTCTATCAACAATAAAATATGAAGTTAAGTATTGATAATGTCATGTGAAAGATACATTTTGTGCCGTACCTAAGTTTTGCGTATCGTTCATTGATAAAGTTGATTGTTGAATTTCTCATGATTCTCGGAAGCTGGGAGTCGCCTACTTTCGTCCATACTGGGTCTCGCATTCGAGTTACATACCTACTGCCCTACAACGGCCGATATATCAAGGCCACATTGAGCAAAAAGTGGTGACAGTCATTCACCCGGAGACAACTGCAGCTTTCAGGTTACCTACTGGCGATGCGTGCACCTTCCTCACTGTATTAAACGGTTGCGTTAATTGCAAAATATTTTAACCAAGATCACTTTGACGAACAAAGATAAAGATAATTTTATTTGCGGAAACATGTGTAGGTACAGGTGGCATTTTATAATATAATACATTACAAGTTTCAACATGTTCTGTCACTTTGACGAAGAAAGTAAGCAGATACTCATAATGATCTAAATGCGTTGGTTATTCCCCTTCCTGTTGACTGATTGTCCTGATATTTGATACACACTTTCGGACAATAATACAATCTAAATCAATAAAACAGTTTTTTTTTTTTTTTATATTTGGTCCGTCAATTGACTGCACCCCGCTAGATAGTAAAAAGCTGAGGTGCAGTCTAAAATATACCTACGGACCACCACTCCCGATACTATTGAACTTAAAATGGTGGTCCCTACCTTGACGGCTTTGATAGATGCTTTTTCACGCTCCGCTTGAAGAACCCGAGACTGTAAGAAGAGGGAAACACGTACGTGGGCAGAGCATACCAGCTCTTTATCGTCCAGCAGAGGAAGGAAGCCTTAAACAGATTGGTGTGACGCGCTATGGATTCCACCGTGTGTGGATGGCACCACAGGCCAGCACGAGATGTTCTGGACCGGAAGGGAGAGAGTGGTATCATTTGAAATAACTCCTCAGAACACTCGCCGTGGTAGAGGCGACAGAATACAGATAGAGGTGCGAATTTGGCCTTAATACTAATTAACAACATAATAATATTATTTATCATTTTGAGACTTTGCAGTCAAGATCGTTCTGGCGATGACTGTACGCAGCTTTAAACAAGAAACTATAGATAATATTGAGTATCAAACATACTTTTTTTTAAATGTGCACAATATTCCCACGGACTCCCACCACCGAGTCCGGTGGGGGAGGTTATGTCGGGCTTGAACCGACTAAAACGCACGCCGACTGTGTGGGCCGCTGGTTGCCAGAGGTCAGATTATCTGAGACATATCCCTCTCACCCCGGCCGGCCCAGGACTGTCTCTTATGAGATGGCCCTTCGGGTGTGAGGACCACGGAGTCCCCATCGCATCCCAGGGAATGGGGAGGCGAGCATCGCGCCCACCGCGGAGTATCAAACATACTACTAGTTTCGTTTTTGCTTCGCCGTTGTAAAAATGAAAACCAAGCGAACAAAACATCAAATATACTTTCATCGCAATGCGTGAGACCTTCACGCACCATCACTGCACTTAATTGACCTAACGTCCATTTGATTTCGAAACCTAGTTTACAAACGCCATTTCATTGTGGATCGGAAAAAACGATGTTACATTTTCTATTTCTATTATACAAATGTACTATTGTTCAATAGCAACACGACTAAAAAATGTGACTACGAAAGTATTACGACTTATATATCTGTGCGACTTACGAGTACTAAGAATAAAAGTGATTGTTACAGCGAAATGATAATTTGAACTAAATTTAACTACTTTAACCACAATTTTCGCATGCAATATGGGGTTCCTCAAAAGGAGAATTTGGTTTCTTCAGGGTCGGCAGTACGAGTGTGACGCCCCTCGTGTTGCACACGTCCATGGGCCGCGTTAACCACTTCCCAATTAGGTGGGCCGTGTGCTAGTCTGCCACCCAAGTGATATAAAAAAACAATAATTATTACAATATTAATATTGGACGACGTCTGTAGTGTGGCTGTTGAACCTTTAACAGACATCTACATCTGAGTTGGGGTTCAATTACCGCTTCCTCTATGCTAATATTTGTGGCATGGTGCGCTTTATTCATTGGTCTGGGTGTTTCTATATAGGTATAATAAGTATGTTCCTATATATTTTTTTATTCCACACAACGCTATCTAGACCCATGATAAGTATAGCTTAACTAGCTTGTGTTATGGAATCTAGAATGCGGATAAACATACTTAAATATTTTTTTTGTAAATACATACACATTATACATAGAACCACCAGGACCAATGCAAATATACATTTTCATGCATACAAATATTTGCACTGAGCGGAAATCGAACCCGCGCCTCTTGCGTAGCAGTCGAACGTTCTACCACTACGCCACAGATTATATATGTATATCGGCAGATTATCTTCAGCCTACCTACTTGATGCATCACAGCACTTGTAGAACTACTTGACCAATAAAGGTATTCCTATATTGAATGTAAGAGTAACGAGTACTATTAACGAATTATGTCTTGTACTCTTCTTTTTCTTTCTTAATCTATTTTTAGAACGTAGCCCAAAGTTTTCGCTACACAGAAATTTGTTCAAGAATGTATGGTGTTTTTTTACGCAGATGCTGAGCTAGAGGCATGGCATGGGGCGGGGCGGCCTGCCACGGTCGCCCAAGAGGCGGAAGACGAGAAACGAGACATTGAACTGCTAGCAGCGGTTAGGCAGTCCATGAAGGAGTGGGAGATTAAGAGAGCTCGCACCAGGTAATTTTTATTTGTTTTACATAATATAAGTATAGCACGCTCACTGTACCTAGTATTCCTAAATGTTTTTATTTTTGAACAAACAGGAAAAGAAAGAAGATCAGTAAAGACTCAGATGTCACTCTTTATAATATAAACTTTCAAATAGATTTCACCCATCTCTTAACGACGCGTAATTATAAAACCACGATGGAATATATAAAAATGCTTCTATTTACGCTAATTGTCATCGTGCACACTATTACGCTAGTATTTACGTTAAACTTTTTACTTTTTAGCTCATTAAACGATTTTTATAAAATAGTAATCTTAATTTCTTCATTCATTCATTCATAAAATTGCATATAAATTCTATAATTACGTAGGTACCGGTGTGTGAATCTAACTTAGTAACCAGTAGTAACCACTTCAAGTAAGTCTCTACTTAACTGACACTTGTCAGTTAATAGTTTATGAGAATTATATTATATTATCTGTGATAATACTACCGGGGAGGTAGGTAGTGTGTTGTATTATATACCTGATTCGGCCACTGATACCGAACACCTGTCTCAAGAAACGAAGTCCTGTAATGCTCGGCAAGAAACTTAAACGACCACTCCAAGCAGTAAGGACTTGACAGAGTTGTCAGTCACGACTTTTATTTTAGTTGATGGTTGATGTCATTAACTTAGAAAATAATATTACGTGAGCGTTCATAGTTCAAACAATGGGTGTTGCCAGTGAGAGTTAACGTTCATGATATACATTTTTGACTCCCTGGCTGTGAGTTATGAGACTGTTTCTTTGTTCCGTCTCTCGCGTCTAAATTCTTTAGTTCTATTGTGTAGGATATTTTGAAAAATTACGTAAGGTCAGGTACTACTGTGTACAATGCAATCGTTATACATTATTCTTACTGTGTTACCATAGTGCACATATTTACAAATTCTTGCGTTATCTTAACAATTTACGCGCACTTACCAATATGGGCGTAGCTAAGACAAAGCAAGTTAATTTGTCCTCCTCCATAAAATTATTTAAAATTGCTTTAGCAGAATTGTGGGCCTGGTGTTACAAGCGTTCGTAAAAACCAGAGTAAGTACTTAATCGCTTTCCAACCATGGTTGGTTGTGTGCTTCTATGATATCTTAGCTAGAATTTCACCGATGAATAAAAACGTGTTCAATCCAATATACCTGCATTACTGTGTATTGTATGCCTGTTTAAATAAGATCCGACTAAGTTGTTAAATAAGATTTCTATTAAATGAAAATATTTTACTCAAAACTAATTTACAAGATCTTTTTTGATACTTATTTGAAAATTACTGTCTACTTTGATGCTATCTATGACAAATATGACAATTACATACCTAAAGACGAAGAAAATAGGTAGCGTGATGAAAAAATTATAGTGAAGTGTGTCTGGCCATCGCTTGGGATCATGGTTTGTATGCATAATTTGGTACAATTTAGGCACACAAAAGAACCTTGATCACAAAACTACCGAGCTAGTTAATACATTTGACCTTTACTGTGTAACATAATATAGGTAGTACTTCTATTTCTTCGTCAATTGTACATTTATCTACCAAGGTTCTACTGAACTGTGCACTGCCGGTGCACTGGCTTCAAACCTAAATTACTCTAACTTTATTATATTATATTATTATGACTTTACCTTGCCTGATGATAAGCTAAATAAATATCGAAGTTTAGCCGCTTTGCAGTTAAACTGGTAAGCCAACTCTGACTGATTTAGGAAAGCTCAGAGCTCAGGATGGTGATCATTAATAGTAAGTGTTGTAATTATATTGCATTAATATTATTATGGTAACAGGACAAAGAGGTCACAAGGCAGTGTGTGCTATGGAGAATTCGGATGTTTCGAAGATACTGGTCCGTTCGCGTACTTGGAGACGCTCCCCAGTTCACCGCAGGAGGTCAACACACAGTTCTTCTTGTATTCTACTGTCAGCAGGTCTGTATGATTCCAAGATATTTGTTATTTAGCATGCATAAATATTACAAAAGTAAATATATTTTTGGTACTCAAAACTGTAGACCAGCCTCCAACCTTTATTGTCTGAAGAATACAGCGCCGCGCTTTACTTGTGTTAATGCACGAAAATAGGGGTCTTGTTGACCTTGCTCGAACCTTAACAAGTTTTAACAGCAAAATAGTAGGAGATCTAAAAAAAGTCCATTACATTTTTCATTCACTCTACAAGTTGTCATTCAATTTTAAACTTTACCATCTTGAAGGTAAACTCTAAAATTAAATATCATTTTTGTATTGTAATTGTCTGTCATGACATTGATTTTGCCATTACATGAAATTTACGGAATCGGGGCCTTACTAAACTCGTCCCATTCTGGTTCAAACGAACGCGCCCGGTAGAAAAACAATAATGTAAACATTTTTTAAACTGCTATTACAGAGGAGATCAGCCACTTTTGGCCGTGTCTGCGAGCAACATGTCAGCAGCGTGGGGCTGGGCGGCGCGGGCGTTCGAGCCCAGCCGGCCGACGAGGATCATCGTGCACGGCTTCGGCTCTAACTGTGATAACGTCTGGGTCTATGAGATGAGATCTGCGCTCATGGCGGTAGTAAGTGTCATATTGGCAGTTCTTGAAATTTATATCTAGGTAACTATATCAGTGACAAACATATGGGTGGAATTCGAACCCACGAGCTCTTTCGCAAGTTAAGCGAAGCAATGTCTTAGCCACTAGGAACCTACGCCACCGGCTCACCATAGCCTTCTTGCATGTTCGATATCGTCGTTTTAATCTAAGTATACTAGCTGAACCACCCCAGCTTCGCCCGGGGTATATTTTGAAGCTTCATATCCCTTTGAGCCCGTATGTTTTAGTCTTCTAAATATGTATGAAAAATTGCTGGATCAACGCTCCGCTCCCTTAAGTAGTATCGTGATGATATATAGCCTAAAACCTTCCTCGATAAATGGACTACCCAATACTGAAAGAATCATTCAAATCGGACCAGTAATTTCAGAGATTAGCGCGTTCATACAAACAAACAAACAAACAAACTCTGCAGCATTATAATATTAGTATAGATTTTTATTTTTCTTTAACACAAAATAATTAGGTAGGTAGGTATATACCTACTTACTTACATTCAACGACCTTGTATTAATAAGATCATTAGTTCATTGTGTGCACCCTTAGTTGCCTCAGATTCCGTGTAGGTAAGCACCCAAATTACATAACAAACTTAACGTTAAAGGCCACGGTAACCACTTCCCATCAGGTGGGCCGTGTGCTTGTCTGCCACCTAAGTAGTATAAAAAAATAGGTACTTATACTTCATTCGGTTAGGTACTTAACTAAACGTAAATAATCTTGATGTGTCTTTGAATATTAAGAACTCAGTTTATAAATATTTTTCTGCTTAGAAACTTATTTCAAAGACTAAAAACCGAAATTTAACTATTCGTTAGTCAGTTAGATGGCCTAGTTTATTTAATATATGTTTTTATAAAAAGTCGTCACAAGATTTACCTTTAGTTAAATGCCTAATCGAATGGAGTAGGTACCTATACCTAGTTCCCTACTTACGTAATACTTTCAATGAGAAAAATAGTCCAAAATTTTATTAATAGATCTAAGTACACTCGAGAGCAATGAATCCGGGTCACTTAAAGAATGTTAAAAATCTCGGAAACTAAAAATGATAGGTTAATGCAATAAATTGTATTTAATAGACAATGTAATACTCCTTAAATGAAAGTAAAAAAAATATGAGTCACCATACATTTTATTAACACAAAATTACATAAAGAAAAAAACTGCTGATCTCTCCTTAAAACAAAAATAGGAAACATGAAATTTTTGAACTTTATTACGATTTTCTTGAATTTTAATACTTCGTATTGCCTCCTCGTGCTTCCATTACTGCGTTTACGCGGTTTGGCATGCTGTACACCAAGTTCCTTATACGATTTTGGGGAATATTCTCCCATTCCTCTGTGAGAGCAATTTTGAGCTCACGAAGCGTGATTGGGGGAGGGTTTCGTTGTTTTACGCATCTGCCTAGCTCGTCCCAAGCATGCTCGATCGGGTTGATATCCGGGCTGCGCGCTGGCCACTCCATACGAGTAATGTTCATCTCTTGAAGGTAGTCATTCACAATCCTACCTGTATGAGGTCTGGCATTGTCATGCATAAATATAGCATCCTCACCTAAATTGACCATAAATGGACCAACGTGATCATTGAGGATTTCTTCCACATATCTTACGCTAGTTAAAGAGCCGTTTTCTATGATCACCAGCTCTGTGCGACTTTCAGAAGAAATTCCGGCCCACACAAGTACAGACCCACCACCGTAGGCTACTTTTTCTTCGATGCATGCTTGCTTGAATCTTTCCCCTGGTCTTCGATACACTCTGTGTCTTCCATCGTGCTTGTAGAGCATAAATTTTGATTCGTCGGAGAACATAACTTTTGACCAATCTTCAATACTCCAATTTACGTGGCTCTGGGCATAACTTAGTCTCGAAATACGATGCCCACGCTCCAGTTTAGGGCCGTTTGCAGGTCTAAGGGGTTTTAAGTTAGATTCAGCAAGCCGACGTCTTACTGTCCATGCACTTGGGTTACTTCCTCCGAGGCGTCGAAACTGATTGGTGAGTTCAGTTCCTGTGAGAAAGCGATTTCGAAGCATGGTGTTCACCAAGTATCGGTCTTCTCGTGCTGTGGTACACCTGGTTCTGCCCGTTCCTGGTCTGCGTAGGTTAGAACCAGTTTCTTCGTAACGTCGGAGAACTCTTTGTACTGTTGACAGCGACACACCGACAGTCCTGGCTGTATCGCGCTGACTCCGGCCGGTTTCCAGCATTGTAAGTATTCTGGTGCATTCTTCAGGCGTAAGCGACATAATTTCAGCTTGATTAATGAATATAGAGCACTATCAACATGGTTTATGTACCCACATAAATGACAGATTACAAACAAAAGCAACACCAAATGCTGTAATTTCGTAGTTCCATCTTCGAAAGTGGCCCTTTTTCAAATTTGATTTTTTTATGATATAACTTTACAATAACTAAGAAGTTTTAATACCTTCATTTAAGGAGTATTACATTGTCTATTAAATACAATTTATTGCATTAACCTAGCATTTTTAGTTTCCGAGATTTTTAGGATTCTTTAAGTGACCCGGATTCATTGCTCTCGAGTGTAATTCAATCCGCTAAATTCTCAAATATTTGTTTTTCAATGAACATCTAGACGTGTGAAAGTTGAGAATTATGTAAAGCGAGACATAAAAAAAAATCTTTCTTTTGATTTATCTTTCAATATTTATATAGGCATAGATTTATCTTTTAACAAATACTTATTAGTAAATTATTAAATAACCTATTACATAATGTTATTCGTTAACTACCATATCACGAATTCTTGACAAATTACGAAACAATCATTAAATATCAGGTAGATATATTCGGCATGTTATGCATGCATACCTTTTCTTTACGTATGAAAAATCCCCACGGATACCTCCCCGCCGGAGCCGGTGGGAGAGGTTATGTCGGACTCGAACCGACTAACGCACGACGCCTGTGGGTCGATGTTGTTGGTTGCCAAAGGTGTAAAAGTTGACAGGCATATCCCTCGCACCCCGGCCGACCCAGGGCCATCTCTCTCTATCTAGCCCTCTTCGGATGTGGGGACCACAGAGTCCCCAACTAGTCCCCGGAAACGGAGAGGCGCGCCGCCGCATGCATGCATTCCTAGATACCTACTTCTACAATGTTTAATCAAATCAATCACACTCAAAATAATAAATTGTGTTCGTTTGCAGGAAGAGTGTAACGTAGTGTGCGTGGACTGGGAAGGCGGAGCGACAATGCCAAACTATCTTAGGGCAGCGGCAAATACCAGACTAGTCGGCAAGCAGCTCGCAATGTTATTACAAGGTAATTAAACGTATCACCTTACAAGTAAAATAAACTTTACAGATTTATAACTCATCATTCAAGACGTACCCTTTTTTTTACGTGCTCAAAATCCCCACGGATACCCTCCACCGGAGCCGGTGGAAGAGGTTATGTCGGACTCGCACCGACCAAAACGCACGCCCGTGGGTCGTTTTTGATTGCCGAAGGTGAGGTTGACAGGCATATCAGGCGAACCCCGGCCGACCCAGAGCCATCTCTTACGATCTGACTCTCTTCTCGGGTGTGGGGACTGCAGAGTCCCCAACTCGTCCCCGGAAAAAGGTAGGCGCGCCGCCGCCGCGGAGACGTACCCTTGAATGCTATGGCTAGCAGTCTAACTAAACGCAATTTTTACTTGTTTTACAGGTTTTGCAAAGCACATAGATTTGCGGTTCGAAGACGTTCATCTAATCGGTTTCAGTTTGGGTGCACACGTCGCTGGCTTCGCCGGCTCGGAGTTGCGTAACATCAGTCGAATTACAGGTGCGTCCCTTCATTCTTTTGTTTTGACTATTTTGTAAGATGTCGAACAGACCACGGAGATTGCAGCCGTTTGTTTAGCTAGCCTCATATCTAATTTACAATGTCGTGCCGTACACTGTTGCCACATCTATTGAAAAGTGGATTAAGGGCCCAAAAGCATAACATAGGTACGCACATGATTACGCTAATCATACTATATTTTGTCTTGTGTGACGTCGTGGTTCCGGCAGAGTAGAATTTTTTTATACCACTTAGTTAGCAGACAAGCACACGGCCCACCTGATGGAAAGTGGTTACCGTGACCTATGGACGTCTGTAACACCAGAGGAGTCACAGTCGCGCTGCCAACCCTGTAAGTACAGAGTTTCTGTGCCGTCAGTAGAAGACAAAGCAGGACAAGCCTTTAGTCTTCCCACTGACAGCACAAATTCTCCAGTGAGCTCTGGCTACCCAAATTTGGACCATGCCATCTCTTCTCATGCGGTGACGTACAAGGCGACTAAAGGATAGGGCTGTTTAACATGAGACAGATATATACCTACAGTCCAGACTCAGCCTCAGATGCATGGCTCGAGTCAACAATACTGCCCGGAATACAGCAATAGGCTCACCCCCTATTACGTGGGACCGAATAAAATGATTGGTGAATTGTGGGTGTTAATTCATCTCTGCCTTACCCTCCGGGGATAAAGGCGTGATTATATGTATGTATGTATGTATGTATTTTGTCTTTTCAGTTTTTCAGATACCGTTTTGAAATATGTTGGTACTACATACTTGATTTAAGATAGGTACATCAACTGAGTACCTACATGCAAACGCTGGAAGTAGGCAAGGTACTGTGGTAATCTAGGTACCTACATTAGTTATGGCGAATGCCCAAGATTACGCAACCAGCCTTTGCCAGATCAACTAACAATACCGAGATTTTTAAACATCAAATGACAAGTTTTCATGTAGGTAATCTGACGAACATAGAGCCCATCAGACTGGCAAGAGCGTATAAATCCCTCTGCTTTGATACCTTATTTCTATCAATCTGCGCTTAGCGACCCCTTTACCTTGAAGTGCTCAGGGTCTTCAAAGGGTTAATGATAAACTTGCCTGATAAACTTTATAATATTTGCACTACTAAAACCAGCTAAACGGCAAACTATTTTTATATTAATTTTTTCAGGGTTGGACCCAGCTGGACCTTTATTTGAGTTTCAAGATTCTCGCGCTCGTCTGGACCGTACTGACGCTAAGTTCGTGGACGTGATCCACTCTAATGGCGAGACACTCATATTGGGTGGGCTTGGCGCCGCACAGCCTCTCGGACATGTAGATTTTTACCCTAACGGCGGAAGAGTGCAGCATGGATGCTCTAACTTGTAAGTTGTTGTTTTTTGGTGAACGAATTTTGATGAAACTAAGCAACTCCTACACGTTGCACCCAGATATCTATCTATAAGCACTTTTTTCAAATTTGCAATAGATGTATAAATATCGATTATTTTGCCAATGTCGACATGCGAATTGTAATATATCATGTGAAGATCTAAAACCTAATATCCACTAAGTAGGAAACATTGTTGCGCGTCATGTCGCACAACAAGCGCAGTAAGCTTAACACATAATCAATCGTCAATTGTCAATCGCCAATCGTCAATGGTCAGCTGTCTGTTCATGCATAATCAAAATTCGAACCATTGCTGCATTGCGTCGAACCAGCATTGACTAGCGTCGAAGAGTCGAATAAGCGTCGAACAAACAAGTCACGTGTCATGTGGGGTGTCAGCTGGCAATCGCGTGTGTAGCGCAACGTTGCCCTACTTATTAAACGTCTCGTGTTGCGCGTCAAGTGTTGCTCGGTGGATTCGGAGCTTTAAGAGAACACAATTTTGAATGCGTTTGAATTAGCACACTGAATCAAATATCTACTTCCATCTATTACAGGTTCGTAGGTGCAGTGTCAGATTTTGTGTTGCCTTGGGCGGCGGCATCCATCGAGGGCCGTTCTCTCTGCAACCACAGGCGAGCTTACAAATTTTTCACGGACTCCGTCTCACCCAAGTGCCACTTCCCTGCCTTCCCATGCGCCGATTATGATACATTCTTAGAGGTAAGGACTCCTTGCTTTGAGGTACTGAATCTTTACATAGTTGATGGACGTCCCAGTCAAAGATAAACAATTATTTATATCTCCAACAGGGGCGATGCTTTCCTTGTAATGGTGAGCGAAGGTGTGGGAACATGGGCTACTACGCAGATCGATCCCTTGGCCGCGGACAACTTTATTTACTCACCAGGGAAGAGGAACCGTTTTGTGGTACGGTGCTTTGACTCTCCTATTAAATAAAGATCCACACACCCTCAATTCTTTTAAGTTTTGCTGTAAGTAATATCATTATTTATTTTTAGCTCATCAATATCACGTGTCTCTGTGGGCCGGTAGTAGCACAGGAGATAAGGTGAACTTCGGCCGAGTGACGCTGACACTGCACGGAGATTCCGGTCTCAACGAATCCTTCCCAATGACCAAGTATGTAGAACTTAGACGCTTAATAGCAGATGTTAATTAAGCAATGTATGAGTAGGTATACAACTATCGTAAATGACTTTTTTCGAGTCGCCCTAAAACGCTCCACACAAAATCGTTACAAGTAGGTGACGTCATGAGCTTGTAGCGCATAGTGAAAACGTATGGATACACTTCATACATTTGCACCATACGCAAATGTATGGAGAAGAGAAATGTCTCATTTATCCTAGACTACGTTGTCATTAGATTTATAAAGTTATTGACCAAAGTAATTTAAAAATTACTCAGTTGATTGTTTATATTGATCGGTATTTTTGCGTGCATATTTTTGGAACATGAGTGGGTACGTATCGACGCGATCATGAAGCGAAACCGCTTCTATACATAGTGTAACGTGCCCCCGCCCCGGCCCGCAGGCGCGAGGAGCTGGCGCCCGGGCTGGCGCGCTTCTCGCGCGTGCTGGTGCCGCACCCGGCGCTGGGCGTGCCGCTGCGCGCGCGCCTGCACTACGCCGCCTACTCCGGCTGGCTCAGCGCCAGCGCGCGCGCCATCCAAGTGCACAAGCTGCTCATCACCGACAGCTTCAACAAGACGTGAGTACCACCCGCCTGCAAGCGGACTGCCTCTACGGGGGACGAGTTCAAAGTGTCCAGGTGTGCGCTGAACTTATAGTTGAAAAACACGCCAATTTAGACGGTTTTAAGAACAATTTAGTCTTGGCTAGTAGAGAAAATTTTCTCTATGGCTACTTTGGAGTGAGTCATCTTAAGTTAATGTATTTCAACGTACACTTTTTACACCAAGTTCTCTACCTGTACCCTGCCATACATACAAATAAATTTCTACGTCGCATACCTACTAGTCGATAATATTAACACTATACTTTTCACAGGTCTTCATTCTGTCAAAAAGGAATACAGTTACTGTCTGAAGATACCATTGAAATGCCACTCTACCCCGGCGATTGTAAATTAGAACAGGTAAATTTGACTGTATATTAATCAAACGACATCATACCATGCCATGCCTAATGAACTAATGAATAACAATTAAAATATTATTTTGTGTAGGATGGCGAATTACCTAACGCTACGAACGCGCACGTCAGTATGAACATCAATCAAGAAAGTTTGACAGATGAAGAATCTCACTCCATTGATCCACACGATAACGAACTTCCTGACGATATACCTCAACGTCCCTTCGTTCTCGGCGACGCCTACGAGTGGCCAGGTGGCGAAAATGCCGGCAGAGCCTTCGGTATGACAAACACGAAGACTGCGCCGAGCGGCCTTGTAGAAATTGCTGAACCTGTGCTCAGACCTCGCCCGCGTAAAACACCACGCCAGCGAGCCGATTCACCGGACAGCCATGAGATATCTGAACCGTTACTGCGAGCAACTCAACCCCCGCGTACCACAACACCATCCCCAGTGCGAAAACCCAAAAACTACGACATGTCCACCACTCCAACATACGAAACCGTTGCTGAAGGCGAAAGAGCTGAGAAAGAAGAATCTGGATTCGTCATTCAATTTCTACCAGCCAGACTAGCATCTTTCATCTCGAGAGCAGAACGGTACGCCAGAGACACTATATTGCCTCTAGTGTCAGCTTATGCGCCGCGCTTGCCTATATTTGGATCTCGAGAAGTGCCAAAACAAACAGCGAGGTTCATTCCTACCGAGGACATTAACACAACTAAATACGTACCGGTTCCGATGCCGACGTTAGAAATGAAGATTCAAACTTTAAGAAATGTAGGACCACCGGGAGAGAAACGAGAACTTGAGACCCCGGATGAGCCAGAAATACCAGTCACCACTACCACGACGACTCCACCGTCGACAACAACCACAACACAAGCTACCACCACCACGGAAAGAATAAAAGCATCGCCTACTGAGATGTTACAAATAGTAGCAGCGCCAGCCGTCTCTACTAGTACTGCGTTACCGCCAATGGCGTTTCGGAGCGAAGGGGAAAAAATAGTCATAGTGTACCCGAGTAACGCGAGAGATGAGAGAAAGATTCGATCACATTCATACCCTGAAGAGTTACAGTTCGAAGCGTTATATCAGCATGCAGGTAAATCTGATCTCAGGGTGGACCTTCCCACGTTTACTCCACCGACGACTACGCTCCCCCCCAGTACCTCCTCACAGCCTAAACCTGAGGCGAGGTACATACCAATGACATACCTGAAATCTGATGAAAGTTTAGATTCTCAACAACAAACGTAGCGAATTGAGACTGAATAAGTGTAAGGAATGTTTGTTTTTGTAAATAGCATACGTAAGCGAGTTACAGCGATGGCCGGATTTTGTATATACTTCCTTTTCATTTGAAAACTCTAGAACATTATTAACTTATATTATTAGTCTGGAAGAGTTGCTTTACTCAGTTGTTGAATATTAAAAAGCTTAAAACGCAATTATTGTTGTGTAAATAAATTTAGTCCTAACTTAGAATAAAAAACATTTTTTATAAAATAAAAACTTATTTATTATACAATTTGTTTCCTTTCATGAATAATGTACCATTCGGTGGAAAACTTGTAAAACTAAAACAGTACTTAAACATAGAACAAAAATAAGTTTCCTCTAGTCTCACAGTGAAAGGGGAAAATGTAACGTTATTTGATTCAATTGACTTACTTGTAGCATGACCAGAAAAATAAAATACCTCACTGAAATCTGAAATCATTAATTCAATAATTTTTTTAACGTCTTCTCTTCAAATTCTCAAGCTAACACAAAAGCACCACTAATTCAGGGGGCCCACCGTAAATTCGTATAGCAGTATTATTTCGGCCTAGCAGAGCGATTGAAGGAAAAATACTCAATAAACTAAAGAAAACTGTTTATATTTGACATTTCTCCAAAACGGCTGGATTGAGTTTGATGAATTGCTGAACGAATCTAAAGATTGCCTATCGATCGATAGATTTGTCCAGCAATTAATTCTGCGAATTACGAAATCAGTAGGTAGGTTCGCTAGTCACGAATAAATGAATACTGCTGTGGAACGACGGTAGGGGCCGGCACTGTTGACTTTTCTGGTCAAGCTCATCTTATAATCTATCAAATAATAAAAATATCACATGAACAGTGTCAAATTAATAATAATGGAAACATGAAGATTCTGTACGTTTAAACTGCTTTGTGCTGTCAAACGTTTGACGTGCAATGTCACACAGTGCAATATTGTAATAGATAGTATCAAACTATCTTTGACAAACAAAAATTAATATCTACTGCATCTATTCAGTGAATGGTCTAAATTATGAGAATCTGAGACGCGAAATAGATCGCCAGTCTTTGAACAGTGTCACAAAAGCTTTCTATTCATATCAATGGTATTACTAGACAAAACTGTGACGTCATGACAATTTGTTCTATGGCAACACAACTATGACAGACGTGAAATAGAATCACTGTTACCGTTCAATAATTGAAAGAATGTCATTTTACGAATTCAACATTATCAACATAACAGCAAATTCAACATCGTAGTCCAGAAGGGACAGATTATTGCAGACAATACTTTCCACTTTTAAGGTCAATGAGACATGATAAATACCCTTTATTACAATGAGTGATTTTTTTCATGTACGGCATATCAATATGACTTTACCTAACTGGATAGTAAGCTAAAAGAGAAGTCATTGAATTCATAAGATTTCATATTATTTCATTTACTGTTTGTTAGTGTGATTTGATTCTATCGATTAATACCACTGAAATACAGAATATTGTTTTTGATTTTCGTCACTTCAAATATCGGGTGTGGCAAGTTAGTTACAGAAAAATCTTTGAACGCAGATTTGTTTGTTTATAAAAATAAGGGATTGTACAGTAGAGTAGTTTCCCTCTAAAAGGGTCAAAACATCCACTCTGTATACTTTATTCACATTTTTTTTAAATATTTGTTTAAAGAGTTAATCACACTACTCAGTATAAAAAGGTGTTTTACCAATCTTGTTTGTAATGTGCACACACAATAATGTGAGATTTTCAAACGAGTTTGTTTATATGCTTTATCTTGACCCATTGACCTTACTAGAATATGACGTCACCGAACAGTTCACAGGTGATAGTTATGGTATGTAGTTTGTTCGAGGGACATATGGCGGGAGGGGTAGAAGGAGGGACGGGGGGGGGGGAGGTTGTTACTTCATGTACTTGTCGGAGTGCTGCGTGAGAATGCGCGCGGAGGACTTGGCGTCGAGGAACAGCGTGTGCACGGCCGTGATGTGCTGCGGCGAGATGCGCGACGCGCCGTCCGCACGCGCCGTCAGCGCGCCCGGCGTCAGCAGCTGCACCGCGTACCTGGCGGGCGGCACAGGCGTTGTTACACCTAACATTACATACCTCCTGCCGCATATCTCGCAACCAAAATGTGCTCTATATACGCAGTACATGTTTCTTGGATGTGTTTTGACGACATTTACCAATCATAAATTATTATTCCAAAACAATCCGCGCGCGTCAGGGGTTGGTTAGCTAAGGTATACGAGCGGCATGGTGGGGGTTGAGGTTCAAAAAAAGAAAGAATTAGCATAAGACGAGAGCGAGCGAGATTCCACTGCCAGCGCTCACGGTGGTATCTCGCTCGCTCTCGTCTCATGCTCGTTCCTACTCGGTACAGCGATCACAGTCGGTCTATAACCTACCTACCAATATTAATAATAAAACTGATTAATCTCTGGAATATGTTCCAGAGATTAATCAGTGACATGAAAAAATAGTTTTACATATGATAATCTATATTTTCTGGAATAACACATAAGATACTTTTCAACCTGGAAACATGTTCCTGTGGGGAACAGGAAAGCTACACCACGTCTATGGAATCGGGCCCAGTAGCGGACATCACCTAGTCAAAGTAGTTAGGTAAATAAAGAAGTTAATACCTGAGAGTACTATTAGCGCCTACTTCGGCTAGTGCAGCAAGTGCATCTTCATCAATAGCGATACCTTCTGTCACTGCACGCAACTTCAATATCTGAAATATAAAACAGTCATTTGAATACTTTGCTACGGAGTCGCCTCAGACTACAATACAATCGGCTTCTTGTGAATATCAAAACATGTCTTACCTGTAAAAGCTCAGCTTTATTGTATGGCAAAGTGCGGATGATCAACAATCTGTCTAACAGATCTAAGGGAATTCCGTGTGGGGAAATTATATCCTCGGTTCCTCTGCAATGAAAAAAAAATATCATGTAACTAAGTAATTGAAGAGACAGCGGCGATACTGTGGGCCTTACTATCAAGGTTTTGTCTTGGCCATTATACCTACTACCGACATGAACCCACTCCTGACAAAAGCAATAGTTTAGCTGGAGGAATTAAAACGAAGTAGATTAGGTAAGTATTAGTAATTTGGATAACTAATATTCTTTAATTTTTAAGATGAAAAGGGAAAAAAATACAGGTAGTAGAAAATAATGAATATGCGCACATGTTTACCGCGTGGTTTTCGGCAGAGTAGAATTAGGGCCACCCCATCTCTGCCCATGCGGTGTCGTACGAAGCGACTAAGGGATAGGGCTGTTTAACATCAGACAGATATACAGTCCAGACTCAGACTTAGATGCATGGCTCGAGTTAACAATAGTGCTCGGAATACGGCAATAGGGGCTCATCCCTATTACGTGGGACCGAATACAATTATTGGTGAAATGTGTTAATTCATCTCTGCCTAACCCTCCAGGGATAAAGACGTGCTTGCTTGTTTGCACCCCATGGCTAGCCTCTTGAAATGCCTGAGAGATTCACCTCTCAGGCATTTCAAGAGACTAGCCATGGAGTGTCTCTCTAAATAATAATAATTGTTGTGTGTTGTAATATTTATTTTGATGGTGGATTTAGTAGATAATCATATTTTTTTAAATGCTTAAGTTTATGTACTTAATTATAAGTAAAAAAATATTAAAAATGTAGGAAACTGTAGGTCTATATTTGAAAAATGCTGTCTATTCTAATGTAATTATAAAGGACTGTAAATGCATACCTGATTTGGCAACGTCCTCTATTTGTGGCGAATATTACTATTGGAGCAATAGCTGATTCTAACGCACGGTGAAGGTACGTGAACGTTTCTATATCTAACATGTGAACCTGTGAATTAAAACGTATTGTTAATAAGAAAGCGGAAATCAACTTAAAAAAAATTAAAGAAACTTCTTGTCTAAAATTAATATCCAGACTTATAAAAAGGCTGGATAATTACAAGTCTGCAAATTTTGGATGAATTTATTATTAAATAATGTATCACTTCTAAGTTTTTATTTAAATTCGAGTTGACTGATAATGAATGCTTGAAATCTTGAATGAAATAAATACCTCATCAATGAACAGCACTCCAGGAACTAATTCAGCTATACCTTGGTCTATGTACTTATTGACTACTTTGTTAATTTCTTTCCTCAGTTTATCTGTAAAAGAGCATTATACTAACTTTAATATGATACATTTTAGATGGAATATACAGGCACATATTAACATACAAAAAGCTTGCAATTTAAAGAACACAGAAGTGACTTATGGCAACGTTTTTCCTATTATCACACATTAGAAGAGGAGATAAACCCACTGTGCCAAATTCTCCAATTCTTATTTTGATTTATGAAATGGCCCACACAGATGGGCAGTTCACATGTCCAGTCAATAGCGTGTGCTGCTGGCATAGTTTAAGCTAAAACTAAACTGCTAACCTGTAATCTCAGTCTTCTTTGGTTTCATCAGCTGTCCCATCATAGACATGATATCATGGCCACCCTGCGGCTTCGCATTGGCGCAGTCCAAATCATGCAGTGTTACATCTTGAACCACTTCTTTCTTTTTGTGCACATCTCCTTTTGGCAATGGAACATATTCTTCAGCCTACACACAAATGTTTGAAAAATAAGTTTTCTATGTAAAAGGTCAGGTTTGTACAGTCAACGACAAAAAGCTAAACAAATCCTAATTTATTAAAGTGCGTCCACTATATTATTGTATTTTAGACAGTTCACAAACAGTGGTCGATATAACTTTATTCAAGCGTCAACGACTAAAATTCCGAACATTAATTAGGCGCTAATACGTCAGACAGCTCACAAACAGTGGTCGATTTAACTTTGTGCTAGCGTCAACGACTAAAATTCCGAATAATAATTAGGCGCTAATACGTCATATTTCTTAGACAAAGTCACGTCAGTTAAAAAGCATTTTAGCGAATGTAGTTAGTCGATCGACTGTGTTTTTATTATAATAATTTGAAAATGTTACAATCGAAATCGAGTTCAGTTTTTCTTGACATTTCGTTAATTTAGGACTGATTATTTGTCACGCGGGCATTATGAAAGGATTTATCGAAGATGCGTTGTTGTCTTTTAAATCGAAAAAATACCTAAGCTACAGATATTCCACAATGTGATTGAGTGTTTTGGAGATTAGCGTGTGCGTTATGGCCCACAAACAATTGTTTTATGATAAATTTATAAAATGTACAGACACGAATTTATCATACAGACACGAATCATAAATAATAATTACACATAAAATCATGATACCTATATTTTCATTTATCGATTTATGATTTTTAATGGAGGTTTTTAACAGAATCGATAGGTAATTTTTTGCAATCACTACTTCCATCTGTATAAAATACAATAACATAATGGACGAAGTTATATATTTGTACCCCACCATAGCTGTTCAAATAATAAACAAAACACGAAATTCATTTAGAATCCTCAGAGTACAAAAGTACTCTGAGGATTCTAAAACTAGTTATATATTAACATATTAAGACACATATTCCAATGTAAAAAGGATTTATATATAAAAAAAATTGTATTAATCAATTTTTGTAGTGACTTATACTTTTATACCTTATGAAAATGTGAAAAAGAAAATAATTTTGCATATATGGGGGTGACAAACAATCCAAATGTGCACGATACTAAGTATTTATCATATTAAAAGAAAATAATTAAATTTACACAGGAGGGGAGGAGGGAGTGTTAAACCCAACAATACAATAGAATTATGCATATTATGACATCATTGTTCAAGGGAAAAAGATAATGATTTTGTATATTCATGGTTTAGAATGTTGACTCTTACCTCAAGATCAAACTCAGTTGCAAAGGTATCACTTCTACCCTGTCGCTTTACGGCACCAGAGTTTGCCTCAATGTAGATGACATCACCAACCTCAACCTTCTCTTTCTGTAGTGACTCATAAATTGTTGGGTCTAGTTTCAGTTGCTTTGTGCCTTTGGCCGTCTTCAGACCAATAATTACATGAGACACTGTCTTTCCATAACCTGATACATAAGAATAATTTTGTTACATTTTATTAATTGATTTATTTGTAATCGGGTATAATAATCACTGCTTTTATAATCTCTATCATGTACTATTATTTCTTTATATATATAAAAGAAAGTTGTGTTAGTTACACTATTTAAAACTCAAGAATGGCTGTGTACCGATTTGGATGAAAATTGGTGGGAATGTAGCTTAAAGACAGGAGACAGACATATGATACTTTTCCTCCCGTTCGACCGCATTCCCGCGTAACATAATTTAACCCGCAAAGAGATTACAAGCCGCTTAAAACGCATCTGACTTGGAATAACAAAACGCTAAACGTAATTTTGTCTATGGTTAAGTATGGTTGAAAATTTGATAACTATAAATTTTGGCAGAAATCAATAATAACAACCGACACCCACGCCGATAGAGCCAAGGACATCAGCAAGTATTTAATAAAACTAGCTAAATAGCTATGAATAAGCATTAAAAATAAAATCATCATTACCTCCAGCTGGATTCTCAGTTTCAACAGGTGTGAGTTCAGTTACCTCTCCTTCATATACTTCCTTGGTCTCCCGGATACGGAGACCAATGGCTCGTCGGAAGTTCTCCATCAACACTTCAGTTTTCTTAATTTCAGTGCTGTAGACTTCACTTCCAACCATGGGGCAAAATGGCACCTGAAAAAGAATTGGTTCTTTTAACCAGTTATAAATCTTCTATGATATTCTACATAGTGCTGTCAAAATCTAAAGTAAGCATACCTTACCTAGCTTGTGTTTAGTCATTGCAAGTTTAAATTCAATTATTCTATATAAACCATTAAAACAGCACTTTTAAAACCATCAAAATTAAGAGTTATATTAAAGCCTAGTTTAGCCAATGGACCACCGGTTCGAAATGTGGCCCGGACCTAAGAGAACTCTGGCAACACACAGCATCCATTTTTTTGTCTATTTACAAATATTTACTTAGTCTAACTAAATATTAGGTCCTTGCATAAGAAATTAGTGGTTTAGTCATACTGACCACTTTGATCTGAAATATCTCCTCTTTGGATATAAATGCATTTAGCTGCTACATTTCAGTTTTAAAAACAGTCATTCATATGTTATTTTCTAGTCAAGTCAAGTAGAGGTCAAGTCGTGACCACGGGTGCTGCAACGCATCCGAAACGTCGGCAGAAATAGTAAGTTCCAAGATATAATTCGCGAGAAGTTCCGATATCTTGTATAGTCATTCATATGTCTTTTCTATATTATTTTTTCTTTGGTGTCGCTTACTACCACACATTGGAAAGCATGAAATATCGGTATACGAGTAAGAGTTCTACCGTGGTGTCGCAAAATAAAGCATAGAAATTTCAAACCAAAGAACCAACCCCGTGGGCGGCCCAAAGTGGAAAATGAAGAATTTAAGGCTATTGTGGAAGCGGATCCATCACAAAGCACTTCTAAAAGAAACGTGAAGATTGTATGATAATTGGTAGGGCTCGTTGCAATGACTGAATCCTGGAGACCTAGCCAAATCCGGCCCTAAATGAAAATTGACTCAGAAAAAGTTGCTTGTGAGTTTGGTGGACTAGCACCGGTGTCAGTCACAACAGCTTTCTGCAATCTGGCCAAGCGATTATGGCAGATATATATTGTCAGCAACTTCAAACCATGTAAGAAGAACTAGTTGCTAAACAACCAAAATTGGTCAATCACTCTAGGACACTGCTGCATCACGACAATGCAAGACCACACACAGCACAACAACCACTAAGTTAGATGAGCTACAATTGGATGATTTTTTTAGTAAAGGGATCAATGAATCTGTTACCTATGCAAAAGTGCATAGATAACAAGGGTGCATACTTTGATTTCATAAATAAATTTTACAAAATTTCATATGTAAGGGCCTAATACAATAGTTTGTTTGTGTCATCATCATCATGTCAGCCAAACATAGTCCACTGCTGAACATAGGCCTCTCCCACAGACTTTCAGAATTACTAATCTAAAGCAGCCGGCATCCAGCGCTTCCCAGCAACCTTGATGAGATTGTCCTTCCACCTGGCCGTTGGGCATCCTACGCTATGTTTTCCCGTTTCCGTAGTTTGTTTGAGTAGCATAATTGATTATCATCTAAACCTGTTTATCATCTAAATATTCTTGGATTTTATAATAGCCTTTTTGGCACAGTTAATTCTAAAAAACATTTTTAAATTTATCCACAGGTAAGTAAATCTCTAAGTTTATTAGGGACCTTGCTGAAAAATCATATAATATGGTTGCCCTGGAAAAAAAAATTCAATTTTTTTGGAGTAATCTTCATAATTACTCTAGTTCGCCTTCCTACTCTAGTATTATTGGTTCTAGAATGCAGTTGAACATACAAACATGTAATAAAAAAAAATTGAAAAATTATCTTACTTTGGTTCCAAGCTCCTGAGCTATTGCCAGGGCAATAGCAGTTTTCCCCGTACCTGGAGGACCAGCCAACAATAACGCTCGTCCAGCCATCTTCTTGCTTCTTATCATGTCTACAACTATCCCGGCAGCCTGTTTTTTTTTTAAATAGGTTTACATTAAAATAGTACATTATTAGTGTTCAAACTTTTCGAGAATTAGAATAGAATAATATATATGGCATTAGTTCTCAATGTTTCAGCATATATTTTTTTAGTTCGAACATGAATATTGAAAATAACACTCCATGGTAACCACAAATATAACCTTAAAAGTTAGATCGATAATGTGGAAAGTAGTATACTTCAAGCACTATCTTAGTATATTTTTGTTAACCATTTGAGAAACGATAATACGATATGTAAAACTAATACTTTATTACCTCTCTAGCTGATTCCTGACCCACGAGACCGGCTGCCATTTGAATAGGAACACCATTTTCATCCAAACCTAAGCCCTTTATGTGACTATGTGCGGATATTCTTTGGGTTTTGGCAGTACTTTTCACTTCTTCAATCTTCATTTTGTCTAGCTACTGCTTCAGAAATCTTAAATGAATTACTCACAAACCCGTATTGTGGGCACAAGTACAACAACAAAACAAACCACAGCCAGAGAATGACAGAATGAGAAATTGAGAAGGGATTGTCGAATGCTAAGCCACAGCCACAGAACAAAGAAAGCATAGTGTATAAAAGCAAGCACAGACTAAAGTGCCACAGACTGCAAAACATGCGCACAGAGTAAGTGAACATGCGCATCATCCGGCGCATCACCTGCAATGACAGTATTGCCACTTCGCAAATAAAATAACTACTAAAACCTGATACCCGTGTGTAACTAAAACCTATGTCTGAGCCAATGGAACGCACCCTGCCCTGACATTACTGACAGACATTGTGACATGAAGTGAATTGACATGACTGACACTACATTGCACTCGAAAGAAATATTTTCTTATTAGTCTACTGATGTTTATAAATTATAAAATATGGTCAGTATGTACTAAATGTGTATTCCAATATTGGTAGACATGTACTTCAAGTGAAAACATTCTATAAAATCGTATAAGATAAAAAGTATGTTATAAAGAACAACAATAAATTGGAGTAGTGCTTGAACCACAAGCATTCGAAATGGAGTACAACGCACAAAATTTGGAATATGCCGTGTCTGTGTTCTATAATGGGGAACAATCAGAAAGAGCTAAAGCCCATGCTTGGCTTACTACTGCTCAGAGGGTCCCAGAAGCTTGGAATTTCGTCTGGGAATTACTACAACCAAGCAAGGTAAAATGCTTTTTTTTCATGTACCTACTCCCATCTATTTATATTTAAGTTCTCTATCAATTCAAATACCATGAATGAAATATTTATTCCCCAGAATACTGAAGTTCAATTTTATGCTGCAACAACATTGCACACTAAAATCCTTCGTTGTTGGAATGAGGTTCCACAAGAAAGCTATAATGAATTGAAAGATAAGATACTACAAGCAGTATTGACTTATTCCAAAGGACCGAAAATTGTTACTAATAGGCTATGTATCAGTGTAAGTAAAATTTGATAACAAACTTAAAATTATTATTTTCATGCTTCTAATAGGAGTTTTAGTCCTATAATTTTTATTCCAAAAATTAGAAACATAATTGAAGCCAAAACTTGTCTGTGCATTAGTGAATGCTTATCTCAGAATCGTCTGGACAGAATTCACATCTTTCTCTAAAGATGTTCTCTCAAATCCAATAGAATAGTGAACAGCCAATTTGGTAAAATAAAACTCCTTAAGCAAATTATTTATATCATCATGCCATTATAATAATGATTATACTCGGCTTCACCCTCTAGATTAGCATCATAAACAACACTTGTAGTACCATGTAGCGATCACCACTTTCGCACTTTATTGAGGGTAATCTAAAAAATAAATTACTGACTACCCTACCTAATTTGGATGCACAAGATCTCACCATTTCTTTCGCATGTCAGTGTTCAGCCACTTCGTACGTCAACTTATTTGATTTCGTAATACATACGCAATTTTTCTTTTAAATACTATAAAAAAAATGCCTAAAAGGAAACACGATAATAACTACGATCAATTATGTAAAAAATTAAAGCAAATTGAATATGAATTACAACAAAACAAACGTCAGCGCGTTCGCGTCATATCATGTTCATCGGAAACATCACGACACTCATCTGAATTACAAGGTTAGTATACCTTTAAAATATAATTTTATTGCATTTGTTTAGCTTTATTATTCAAATATTCCTATTGCTATACTATATATGGCTAACTGGGTATTGTGGACAGTTTTTGGGACTGTTTCTTGTCAAATATATAATGTTGTGGTGTAACGACGCACTTTTCGAACGTCGTCACACCGGTTTTAATTCTAATTTTTGAACGAAAAGTTTCGAAACGCGGAGTGAATGACATTTTGACGTAAGGCTGTTAAGGCACCTTTCTTCCTAACGATCTGGCAGGATCGGTCGATATTCATGGCTTCGTAACTTAATTCCAATAAATCTCATCAAAATGAGAGTATTTTTGCCTAAAGGATAATAGTTTGTGTCTTCACAACGATCGTCATGTATAATTATAGTTTATTTCTGCTCTTAACCTGAACATATAATGATTTCGTTTGCTATTGGTATTGTTCCAGCGAATTAAGGCGGTTTCCAAATTGGAACCGTCTTTTCTTTTGGTCTTAGCCTTTGCTTTGTGCCTTTACTTTGTCTTCGGTGTCATCTGCATTTCCTTATGGAAAATTTGGGCTTTTCACCTCAAACATTGATGTACCGCATGGGCTTAAACAGAAAACTTTGCCTGCTACGAGGTTTCTCGCTGCTGGGTTTACCTATACTCGCCGAGGGATGCCGTGAGCTTACTTTAATTGTACTTTGAATCTAAACTTCAAAATAACCTAAAAATGCATTGGTGACGTAGGATCATTTTGACCTAGTTTCTAAAACTCTAATTTTAAATTTAAGGCTAGTTACACATTAGGAATGTATCCTTAAATCTATTTCTGAATGCACACTGGAGTGGAGAATAAAACCTTAAACCTCACAGTTTGGTTTCATTTAGCTCACCACCGGAAGATTAAAAGTTTCCAATATCCGCTGATTATCCTAGGCATGTGTATCTCCAAGGTGCCCGAACTTTTATGGTAATGTATTTACAAACCAATGTTGTTTTTATTTCAATTTAAATAGGAGATTACAAACTTACTTTTTTTACTTTGTATCGTTACAACCCCCCATCTTTTTATTATTACAGTGGGTAGCTACAACTGCTACAAGGGCTACTTCGTCACCATGATAGACACTTATATGTCTATCTAGCTATACATCTATGACACTGTGGGTAACTACAAGTGCTACTTCTTTGCCACAATTAGACACTTTTTTTTTTATACCACTTAGTTGGCAGACAAGCACACGGCCCACCTGATGGAAAGTGGTTACCGTGACCTATGGACGTCTGTAACACCAGAGGAGTCACAGTCGCGCTGCCAACCCTGTAAGTACAGAGATTTTGTGCCGTCAAAAGAAACGCGCAAAGAACTTATCGAGTCTTACCTTATCCCGAGCAATTGCAAGTTCCTCAGTGCTCCGATACTGAATCCAGCGCTGAAGGCCGCATTGACGGAGGCAGTCATCAAACGAGACAAGGCTATAGATTGCGAAAAATCATGAAATAAAAAATTTTGGAAAAATACAAATAAATTGAATCCCAAGTCTCCCAGTGAGTAGGTATAGCTGGACTATGTGACCCCACAGATATAGCAAATCTGTTTATGAAACACTTCAATGTTAATTTGCCTTTGGAGCCAGCCGTGTCAGCCGTATCGTCGGGGTTTGACACAAGGGACATTCCTGGAAAGCAAGCTTAACATAACTTTTTCTGCTAGAGACATTACCGAATTGATTAAAGGCATGGTTCGAGGACGGTCTCCAAGACATGATCACCTTAGTGTTGAGCATCTGCGATATGCCAGGGTACACTTGCCGAGAACCCTATCTATGTTTTATACGTTGTGCATGAGTCACTCGTACTTGCCTGGTGATCTTATGAAAACGACCATAGGGCCAATTAAAAAGAACAAAACAGGCGGCCTGGCGAACCCGGCTAACTATCGTCCGATTTCGTTAGCTACCATTACAGCTAAAGTGCTGGACTGGATTGATACACACATGGCGAGTCGGATTCCACTTCACGAAGCTCAATTTGGCTTCAGGCCTGGCCTATCAACAGAGACCGCCATTATGTGTCTCAAGCAGACTGTTCAGTACTACTCAGCAAGGAAGACCCCAGTTAGCGCTTACTTCCTTGACCTCTCCAAGGCGTTTGACCTGGTGTCGTACTTTGGGAAAAGCTTCGTCAGGAAAGTACCGTTAACGGTTCAGTAATTTCGTTGCTTAAATACAGGTACAAAAATCAGACTAATAATGTTAAATAGGCGGGAGTGTTATCAGATGTATACAGGTTGCAATACGGGGTGAGACAGGGGGGGATTTCGGACTTCATCAGAGCTGAATCCAGCGGATTAAGATCGGGAATAGACGACGGCCAGTCTTCAGCTCTGATGAAGTCCGAAACGTTCACTTCCAACCAAGACTACGTGGACCGAGCTTTATGACTCGGCGCTGAGTCTTGTTGGAAGGACCATACTTGGTTATTGAACATGGTGTTGTTAAGGGGTTTAACTACCTTCTCAAGAATGGTATCTTGATACAATTGTGCCGATGTTTTGATACCTTTTTCACAAAAATATGGCTCAGTCACTCCTTCATAGCTAACACCCCACCAAACTATCACTGAAGTCGGATAATGCCCACGTTGCACTCTGTCGACTAATTGGGAAGCTTCCTCAGAGCTTTGAGCATAAATACGGTCATTTTGTTTGTTAAAATGTTGCTAAATTGTAAAGATTTTCTCATCCGTAAACAAAATTTTTCTGTGACCTCCCTTTGCGTACCGCTTCAGTAGTTGCTTCGATTTTACCACCCTATTCTTTTTTAAATTATCAGTTAAAAATGACCAGTGCGTCTCTTATAGGCTGCAAGTCCTAAGTCATCTTTTAAAATGCGCGACATGGTGTGGGGTGCTATCTTCATCTCCCGAGATAAAATCTTTTACTTTCGGACAGGATTTCTTCGAATTCTTTCCCTTACTGCTTTGACCACCTTTTTCGTACGAACACTACGTGGACGGCCAGATCTTTTTCTGTCACAAACAAAGGAGGTCTCATTGTACCTATTAATAGCCCGGTACACAAACATTTGACTAATACCAAGCGAATGGAGAGTTTTAAAAATTACACTGACGGACTCATAAACTGCATCAAAGTAATAGACGACTTTGAAATAAATATTTTAGCCAAGTATGCATACTTTCTATGCAGATTTAAATTGAAACCTCTAGATTGGTTCGTGAACTTTAAAACAGCGTAGGGTCATATCTTTAAGTTTAAGTTTATGTACTGGAAAGGACCTTAAGACTTTTATTGAAGAAAAAACAGAAATTTAAGAAAAATTGGTTTAATTAAAAAATTGGTTTTAACAATAGACACAAACTTTATGCAAGGGTTTATTTGTGTTTTAATAAGGTGTATTACCCCCACGTGCCCTTATTACGGATTCTAATCGGTTCCGCATAGATTTTATAAGGGTTTTTAAAAGATCTTGCGGAATATTGTCCCATTCTTCTGAAAGTGCTGTTCTTAGTGCTGCCACTGTCGTGGGCGAAGGGTTTCTCGCATATACAGCTCTTTTTAAATTGTCCCAAACATGCTCGATGGGATTAAGATCCGGGCTGCGTGCTGGCCAATTCATTGTACGTATCCCAACCTCTTCGCAATAATGTTGAACTTGTGCAGCTGCATGCGGCCGGGCATTATCCTGCATTAAAGTAAAATTTTCGCCTATGAATCCCATGTAAGGCACCACGTGATCTTCTAATATCTCTGTTATGTAGCGATGTGCTGTCAAACCCCCTCTATTACCGTTTTGACGGACCATGTCTATGAACACAAGTTCGGTTCGCCCGTTCATCGATATGCCACCCCAGACCATACATGAACCGCCTCCAAAAGGAACACGCTCCTCAATGCAACTTTGAGCATATCGCTCCCCACGTCGACGATAGACTCTTCTGCGACCATCTGCACCATATAAACATGTCCTACACTCGTCCGTGAACAATACAGAGGCCCACTGCTCTTCTGTCCAATTCAGGTGATGACGCGCAAATCTTAAGCGAGCTTGTCTGTGAGCTGTAGACAACTTTGGACCATTTGCTGGTCTAAAAGGGGTGATATCCGCTTCCTTTAACCTTCTTCTTATTGTTCGTGCACACACGTTTACTCCACGCACTTCATTAAGCTCGGTTTTGATGTTAACTGACGTGAGGAAACGATTTCGCAGGGAAGTTATAACAATAAATCGGTCATCACGACCTGTGGTTGCTCGAGTTCTGCCTGTACCACGTCTCCTCCTGTAAGAACCTGTCTCTACAAACCTTCTGTATATTCTAGAAACCGTAGACTGGTTTAAATTTAAATTTCTACCAATCGTTCGTTGATCCAAGCCCTCCCGCACCAATGCTACAATTTGTGCCGCTTGTTCGGACGAAGTATCCATATTATGGTTCAAAAACTCTCGATGTGTTAAAAAACTAACCCAACAATTATGCTGGTAACAATAATTCAATTGACAAAACAAAAAAAATCAATGAGAATCAATTTAAAACTTTGCTATAAATAACACGCAAATCTGATACTACAAGTAAATTTTCTTTCCCGGCTATATTCATTTGTTTTACTGCAGTTCTATTTTTAAATTTAATTTTTTTTTAAGATTAAGAGCCAGTCTTTCCATATTTATATAATTTAATCTAAAAAGTTTGCATACTTATTATAAAAAATCCTTTTAGAGTAAACCTGAACTTTGATGCAGTTTATGAGTCCGTCAGTGTACATTCGGCTCCATACCAGGTTGCATGCACCTCCAGGTTACCTTAATAGAAGCAGGAGTACCGCAGGGATCAGTACTGGGGCCAGTGTTGTATACTATCTTACAATGTGACCTACTAGAATCACCAACCGTAGTAACTGCTACATTCGCAGATGACACTGCTATCCTTGCAAGCAATAGTAATCGCAGCACCGCCTCTCGAATCCTCCAACAAGAGCTAGATAAAATAGAGCAGTGGTTAAAAAGTGATGAATAAAACTCAGTGCCACATGTCTACTTACATCACGTTTGCATTACGCACAGGAGACTGCCCTCCAGTATACCTACGAAACACCACATTGTCACACAAGGACTCAGTTAAGTACCTTGGTTTACACCTGGATCGTAAACTTACCTGGAGAACACAAATACAAAAAAAAAGACAAGAATTGAACTTGAAATCTCGAAACATCCATTGGTTGCTCGGGAAAAACTCAGTACCGAGTATAGACAACAAACTCCTTGTATATAAGGTCGTACTGTCGCCTGTTTGGACATATGGCATCTAGCTCTGGGGATCCGCATGCAAATCCAATGTCGCAATTATACAGAGAGCTCAGAATAGCTTTCTGAGAAGTGTGGCAAATGCTGCATGGTTCTTGAGGAATAGTAAACTACACGAAGAGCTCAAAATAAATACCGTCAGCGAAGAAATAAAGATATTCTCAGCCACCTACAAACAGCGAATAGCTATGCATCCAAACCCCCTGGCTGTAGAACTCACGAACATAAACTACGCCAAGCGGCTAAAAAAGAACCACATAACACAGCGGACCCAGCCTTCGAATGACACGGGCCCCCGCTGACACACTGGTCGCACATCATTTCTTTAGTAACAGAGTTGTCCACGATTGGAATACACATCTGCTGAACATACACATCTGCTCATAGTTGAAAAAAAATTAAGGGGACTGATTGCAGACTAAAGCAAAAAAAAATTAGTTTATATTTAATTATTATGTGTGCCTATGAATAAACAGAATAAAAATATATTTTATTCTCTTTATCCATATTAGACACACATAATAAAATCGCAATAAAACTAGGTTGTATGACTGGAGTAGTAGAACAACTTCGATCTTAACTTAATATTTTTATAATTACAAGGAAGATGGGAAGGTGATCCCACTGACCCAAGAAGTTGTCAAACTTCAATCAATTCCAAAAATGGAAAACAGGCAATGGAGTCGTCACAATAGGTCGGTTGACAGCGTTTGAGAACTTGAAATCAATGTATTAAGCTTTTACTTTAAACGTTATTAGCTTTTCATTAAATTTGTATAGGATATTGATCAAGATTCTGTGTTTTTAATACATAATTATTTAATCCGTCTATATGCGGTGTGTGCCACTGGTACCACCACTACGGGACTAGCGCTGACGTAGCTATGTCGGATTTGAACCTAAGCCTTGCGTGCGTAACACGTCGCACCACAGTCTGGGACCTTTTTTCGGCTAGGGTGACGGGTAGCCCATCTCATCGCCATCAAATCCGCGCTCACGGAGGAAGAAAATTGTCTCTGGTTCTCTGACGCCCGTTGCGATTTTTGTGGGATAGGAGACCTCTTTTGCCTTCATTACCACCTCAGTAATTGAAGCAGCGCACTATGTAACAAACCATAAGGCTACAAATTTAGATGCTATCCTGAAATACTTAGCTATCCCAACTTTTACGGCCTTACTTTTTCACACCCAAGCAGGGTGTCAAAGAACCCAGGATCATCAAAAGACGAAGACACGTGTGTGGGTAAAGTAATATAGTTCTTTACTGTGCGATAAAGAAATGAAGTTCCGAACCACTTAGGCGGTATTATTTCTCCCGCATTTGTGTGACATCGCAGTCCAGCACGTATTGTTCTGGATAGGAAGGAAGATGGAAAGACAAGTTGAAAATGTCATAATGAGCTTTTTACTCACCGTGGTGCGGTGGAAATGGTAAAATACAGCCGTAACGGCAACGTCTCTCCGCAACTGTGGAGATTCTAAAATGTAAATAACCTGAGGACTACCAACGCATGCCGCTTCAATCTTATCGTTCGCGTCTAATAAGTCAACCTGCATATGATACAAAAGATACCGTTGCTACTATTATACAAAATAAAGCAAATGTGAAACCAAAATCAAAAGAAACCTGCTGCGTGAACATCAACTTCAGTGGCCAACTTGGAAATATCTTAAATAGACACAAGTTAGCCACTGCATGGAAAATTTGTCCGTTACCCGAAAAAGACTTTCTTCATAATATATACTTGATAGTATAACCGTAAATTAACTTGGTTTCTAGCTTTTCTGAACTTAACGCAGACGTAGTCCCGGGTAACAGCTAGTAAATAATATATGTCTATTTCAATATTATAAAAAACATAAACCTAATAATTCATAACATCCTTTTATAAAATATATTTTTATGAATTCAGATAACTTATTATTATTATTCTACTTTATTGGTAACCACACAATGCATAGCAGTGATATGATAAATCCACTGTAATATTCTGAAATTTCTTTGTCTCAACTATAGTAATGTTAGGTATTTAAAGTTAGCTACAATAGTTAAAATTTTTGAATTTTGTTTTATTTTAGTTAGCAGCATTTATTCTCCAGCAAGGCACTGGGGATTTAGCAACGATATTGAGTCCACTGTCCAGTGAGGAAAATACATCTTTGCTATTAGAAGTACTCATTGTGATTCCTGAAGAGGTAAGTACAACTAAATTATTGAGGCTCTCCTGTAGTATCAAGTTTATGTATGTTTGTGGTTCAGAATACCCCTCCCGGGAGCGGTTAACAGGTGTGAGATTGCCACTAGCATATCCCTCGCTCCACAGATCCATCTCTGCCCCCCCCCCCCCTCCAACATGAAAAATTAAATTTAAAATATTTTTAATTTTTGGAGGTACATATTTTTTATGACACAAAAGTACCTCCAAAAATTTAAAATAAAACCTATTGCTTAGTCCTTTAACTTTCATTATCATCAGCACTTCTCTATTCTACTAGATATAGTAGATATTCCGACATGTAATACTCACAATTTATTTTATTACAACAGTACAACAGCATGACAATGGGATCAGTACTTCGAACAAAAAACCGTGTAGCTCTCCAGAAGGCATGCCCTGCTGTCCTAGAAGACATGATGAGGCATTTACAAGTGGTATACAGGTACATATCCTTGTTTATCTATATTTCCATCACCTTACAGAGTTCATAATAACAACCTGGCCCCTCGAAGCCAGTGGTACTTCATTTCAATTGGTCTAGAAATTCCCCAATCATTTCATAAAAATGTAAAATATGAAAAGTCATTCTCTCCATATTAAGTTTGCAGTGTAAGTTCATTAGTTGAATAGACTTACACTGTAAACTTAATATGGAGGATAATTCACTCTGTAAAAGGATGACTCCACACACCTCATTTTTATTCTAACATTATTTTATTATGTCTAGTCCCGATTACCTCAAAGAAGCGCCATCGGATCAAACAGTACAATCTTGGGCGACTGCAGCCACTTGCGCTTGCAGCTGGTTGACGTTAGGCGGAGAAGATGCTGCGGAACACCCCGGTGGATCACTCAGTGATAGAATGCCGCTGTGTCGGACTCTTCTATCTGTAGTGCAGTTATTATACACGTAAGAAACCCGAATCTATAATAATATTTCTTTTTTGCTTGTTGATATGAGATTGAATAAGAACTTCATTGCTTACTCGGCCATAAAACACGGATTTGTATATAGGTTTTTTTTTTAAATATAGACCACGTCAATTAGACTTCGACTTGCCTGATGGTAAGCTGAAGGCAAAGTCTCAAAAAAGAGGGTCACCATTACCTACACATACCGTGTGACAATGGTGACACTCAGCTTGACGGTCTCATCATATGCTTTTTCACGCCCCGCTTAAAGGACCCGGGACTGTAGGAAGAGGGAAACACGTGAGCTAGTTATGAATTCCAGGCCTTAATGGTGCGACAGAGGAAAGAGTCACCGAACCGCTTGATTCTTGATCGGATGTTCTGCACCGTGTGCGGGTGACATCTAACGTGTGGACCTGTGTAGGAAAGGCGAGGGTGGGACTAATTGGAACAGCTCATCAGAAGACTCACTTTTTTTTTTGGATATTCACTATAATTTGTGTATGTAAGTGTGAATATATAACTGGATGTTTAATTAGTTTATCGAAATATGCCGTCTACCTGTTTTCTGTTTTAATATCTTAACAGATCAAATCCAATTTGAATTTGAAGCAGCACAAATCCTTTAACTTCATTCTTGGAATTGAAACATTCTCTATAACCGAATTCTCTCAATAGCTAGTGATTAGACTCCGATAGGTTTCATCAGATCAAGTGAAAACCTGCCGCCTAGATCCCATCTCCAGTGGCCAACTTGGAAGTCTTTAAACCGCCTGCGGATCCAAGTTGGCCGCTGCAGAGAAAACACGGCAAAATGGGGCTTTATCGACCGACCGGTCGCAAGAGTCTTGCGACTGCGGTGGCAATCCCAGTCCATGTCGCATTTGGTTTCCTACTCTATGTGCTCCTTCACTTGCACTACCTACGACCTATGTAGAGCAACGGAGAGCACTGTTGCAGTGGCCAATTTTTGTCATTGACAAGAAGAAGAAATAGATTCACAATGAGAGGCTTTTCCATGTGGATTTGTTCAGGTGGAACCCATTAGTAAGCGACACGGCTCTGGACGCGTGCGAGGCGTGCCTGACCGCGGTGCGCGCGGCGGGGGGCACGTCGGCGGCGACGCGCCACGCCGCCTCTGCGCTACAACTGTTGGAGCTCGTCGCCTCCTGCACGGCGCCTATAATGCACAAGGACAACGAACCCAACTCGGCTAACGAGGTATGTAAAGTAATGTGACGCCCAAACAGTGCCGAAGTAGGTACAGTAGAGGATATCGGTATCAACAATATCACAAAGCGTAATTCATAGCTTAATATCACGTTTTATTCTAATCACGTTTACGTTAGAAAAGTTGCTGGGAATCATGTTATATTATAAGCATTAAGTTTGCAAACCGTCGCCACTGTTAACCGAACATTTTTAAAAATCTAGTTCGATGTTTCTACTTGGGACTTAAAAGCCGATTTTAGGAATAATATGAGTGACCACCCTGTACTCAAAGCATAAGTTTTGAACTAATACTTATCCATCCGATCCTAGAGATAACTCATGATCGTATGAAACTCGCACGCAATGGATTCGATTCCTCCATGCAGATTTAGTTAGGTAATTGGGTATTTTCCGTTAGTTAAAATCAATTATTTAACTGAGCATAATAAATTAAGAGTGATAAAACAGCGGTAGAAGTTGCGTCTGTTCTTATTTTTTTGTTTTTATTTATTATTCATCATCCACCCAACCAATAAAAGTAAATTATTTGAAAATGAAATATTATGACGTCACAATAAATTATTTCATACAATTTTCCTTATGACTTACCTACCGTTTTGACGTTTGGTAATAAGTAGCAAATTTGACTAGTCAGCCAAATACCCAATTCTTTAGTTAGGAAGTTGATGAAATCTAGCTATAATATACATCTCGGTCGAATTGCTTGACGAAATCATTAGTGCAACTGGCCATATTGTTTCGGCAGGAACTAATATCATCTCTAATAACGTGCTGTGTCGCCTTGGGGGAAAGCCACACTCGTGTGTTGGTGCAAGCGGCAGAGAACGACACTGAGGCGGGGAACGGCGCGAGGCAACTTATAGAGATACTGCTGGCTGCTCAAGCCGCACCTGGGAATTACCCGCTGCATGAAACGAGGTCCAATTTAGTGTTCGGATTCTGGTACACTTTACAGGTAATATCACTTTTATTTTCTACAGTAATTTTATTCTACAGTAATCTGGTATCTTTAATACAGGCTACTACGTATCCTAGCTAATGTTCCAGTTTCGAACTTTATAATTGTGTAACAGAAACCGTGGTAGCCTAGTGGTAAGGGTAATGGACTGCTGAGACGAGGTCTCGGGTTCAATCCCAGGTTTTACCATGGCACACTGTAATGACTTTTCAATGCTTTTCGAAGTAATGTGTGTATTTATCGCAGGTTTATAAGTGCCCGGTTAATGGCAATAGGCTCGCCACCTATTACACCCAAACATAAACTGGCGAAATGTGGGTGCTAGCACCTCTGCCTACCCCTTCGGGGATATAGGCGTGAGTTTATGTAACAAAAACCAATTACTATACTGTGGACACTATTTATTATTGTATCGTAGATATATTGTTTTGTTTTACGTGAATAAAGATTATTATTATATACCTATAACCTAAGCTAAACCTAAAGCAAAAACCACTCTGATCAATCCTGAAATCTACTTATAGAGTGTAAACATCCGCTAAGAACGTATTTTTTTTACGAAATTCCATCCCTAAGGGGGTAAAGCGAGTCCACGCGTACGAAGTTGCTGACGGCCGCTAGTTTTTATATATTTTGAAATTATTTGTTAAAAGCGTAAGCTCGTACCATACATTAAACATGTAATCTTTCACTTCTTAGGATGAAGTGCTAATGTACGAAGGAACAGAGCCAGTCATCAATCCAGTATGGCCGCCGGTATTTTCAAGACTGCTCACAACGTTGGTGGTGAAGTCGGAAGTACCCGCGGACCTGCCGCTTACGAAGGACGACCTCGAGCTGCTGCGGTGCTACCGCCAGGACATTGCCGATACTGTGGTAAGTCGATACTATAATGCCGATATTATACAGCCATAATTATCTCACTACAATATGAGAAATAAGTAAATATACAAATAAAAATGTGAGTAGTGTGAGGGCTACAACGTTGAACTTTTAATCTCTAGGTAGATATTAATGATTTATAGGATTTTAACCCTACCCTGCCAACCAAGTGATGTGAGCCGACTTCTTAATTGGGTATTTCACAACTATTACAAAAGAACAGAATAGCTTATACGTAAATAAATATACGAAATGCATTTTAGAAAAAGAGAGAAAGAGAAACCGAAAACGTTCAGTTCGGGCTGAGTGGCGCTCAGGCACGCCTAGAATCTGAGTGTGGAACTCAGCGAGGCTATGGCCGGCGTGGACGCGGCTGTCGCGTATAGATGTGGTAATGCTCGCAGATGTACTGCTGCGGCATCCTGGGCGTGGACAGCTGGGCGTGGGTGGAGGCGGCGCACACGGCGGCGGGCGCCAGCGAGTGCGCGCGCGAGGCGGCGCTGCACGTGTTCTGCGCGCTGGCCGACGTGGCGCCCGCGCAGACCGCGCCGCCCGCGCTGCTGGCGCTGCTGCGGCGCGCGCTGCACGAGGCGCACACGGCGCGCGGCCGCCGCATGCTCACCACGGCGCTCGACTGCCTCGGTACGTCCCTGTCGCAGTTGTAGTACGCGCTGCTGGCGCTGCTGCGGCGCGCGCTGCACGAGGCGCACACGGCGCGCGGCCGCCGCATGCTCACCACGGCGCTCGACTGCCTCGGTACGTCCCTGTCGCAGTTGTAGTACGCGCTGCTGGCGCTGCTGCGGCGCGCGCTGCACGAGGCGCACACGGCGCGCGGCCGCCGCATGCTCACCACGGCGCTCGACTGCCTCGGTACGTCCCTGTCGCAGTTGTAGTACGCGCTGCTGGCGCTGCTGCGGCGCGCGCTGCACGAGGCGCACACGGCGCGCGGCCGCCGCATGCTCACCACGGCGCTCGACTGCCTCGGTACGTCCCTGTCGCAGTTGTAGTACGCGCTGCTGGCGCTGCTGCGGCGCGCGCTGCACGAGGCGCACATTTGTGTGAATCTAACTTGATTTATGTTAAGGTATTATAAATACACGACAAATACACAAAAAAATTTATCTCCAAACTCACATTCACGAATTTCTAAATACCAATTTTCATAATGTATCGATTGTGGTTGTAAAGTTAATTAAAACGAAATTATATTACAGTTTCGATTCAAGGTGCTCGAGTCCCTCAAATATGCTGAATACATTTGCAATGTATGAATGTTACCAAAGGGCATAATCTTTATTTTCAAGGTAGCTACGCGTCCTGGGTGGCGTCCGTGAAGGAGGTAGTGGAGGAGGACATCGGGCAGGCGTGCGTGCGCGCGGCGGGCGCGGCCCTGGCGCGCTGCCCGCCGGCCGCGGCCCTGGCGCTGAGGAAGCTGGCCGCCGACTGCAGCGAGCCCGCGGCCGCGCTCGCGCCCGACATCGTACTCGCCGTGCAGGTGACTTGCTGCCTAGCGCTGCACGCTGAACTTACGATTGACTGGTCGCTCAGACGCCTGGATCATTGCTAGGCCCCTTCCTCTCTGTGTTTGCTTTTGACGGTATCACTAGCTGGGTCGCTCCATGTCCCAGAGCAGTGATGGCTTCTCTGACCCGCTGATAATAGAGTTCAGTTAGTTAGGCTGCCTTTTCTCTGAATTTGCTCGGTGGAAATACTAAAGTGCTGGGTAACTCCGCATGGCAGAGCAGTGAGGGCCGCTCCGACCCGTGGGTGCGGCGCCAGTTGGTGGGCGCGGCGGGCGCGGCGCTGGTGGCCGCCGAGCTGGATGTGGCGGCGCCGCTGCTGGAGAGCCTCGCCGCGACCCTGGAGGCGGACCTTCGCGCGCAGGTGAGTGTGGGGTGACAGTCCAAACTTAACGTATTACATTTTTTGAGCCTATAGCTACCTAGTGGTTGAATTTTGGATGGAGATAAGGATACAAAACTAAACTGTAACCCCCTCTCCGATTTTGTTATCGACAACGGAATGGAGACGGTATATGTGTTTGGGGTGAGACGATGTTTGTGCAAATATCTCCAAAACTACTAGTCTGAGTTGAATGGAGTTTTCAATTATAGGTTCACGTTTTATTGGTGCATGTTCTTAGATAAGTGTTATAATGACAATTCACTAGGGTGCGTTGCAGTAAACATTATTTGAGCAAATCATTGTTGTGTCGACGATTTTCTAATGTTATTTTTAAACTATCGCGGTGTGAATTCATAATTATACAACGGTTCGGGACTCTTTCCGATTAAATAATGGAATTTACTGTTTCTGCCGAGCGACGTTTCAGATGCGTTGCAGCACCGGTGGTCACGACTGCTAAAACCAAAAAACACAGTGCCGTTAAAAACTGACGCCTAACCGTTTATAATAAAAGTAATGGTGGGTAGGCGCACAAAATATTTTCCCCGCGTGCCTCTCGACACTCGCAAGCTAGTCAAGTCGTGACCAAGGGTGCTGCAACGCATCTGAAACGTCGGCAGAAATAGTAAGTTCCATGATTTAATCGCGAAAAGTTCCGAACCGTTGTATAATTGTAAATTTTCTAATTATTGATATTTCTGCCCGATGGAAGCAATTTTCACGTCAAAAATAAAATGTGTGTGTGTGTTGTGTGTGCAGGCGGGGGCGGGCGCGGGGGCGGGTGCGGCGGCGGCGGGGCCCAGTGTGGTGGGCGGCGCGCCCGAGTGCTGCGCGGCGCTGCTGGGCGCGCTGGCGGGGCAGCCGGCGCTGGCGGCGCCGCTGTTCCGCGCGCTGGCGCCCGCGCTGCCCGCCTACGCCGCGCAGCCCGCGCTCGTCGAGGTAACGCACGGAACTTATATCTTGGGCCTAAAATGTACTCAAAACGCGCAGTACACGTTTTATTGGTTTTCTTTTAAGGATAGCATATGGGCTACTACTGCGGTGGACGAACTCAATTTCATCAAGCATAGATTACATACAATCCGCGTGTTAGGACCTCATTTGTCTCAGGATTTCATACTTTTCTCTAACTCGCCGCCAAGCAGTTAGGCCGTCCGCTGCGCGGAGCACACGCCAATCTGCTGCAGCAGGTAGGGCGCGTGCACACACGTGCTGTTACGTGTAAATAAATAAAATGCACGTAACAAACTTTGGTCGTGATGTCACACGGGAGTACGCTCAACGTGTTCAATGTTTCATTCAATGCAAAAATTCAATGCAGACTTACGGAATAGGACACTGAACTCTTTTTAGTATTTACTTTTGTCGAATTTACATAACATAACATAAACTCACGCCTATATCCCCGAAGGGGTAGGCAGAGGTGCTAGCACTCACAATTCGCCAGTTTATGTTTAGGTCCCAATGTAATAGGTGGCGAGCCTATTGCCATTAACCGGGCACTTATAAACCGGCGATAAATACACACATAACTTCGAAAAGCATCGAAAAGTCATTGTTGTGTGCCATGGTGAAACCTGGGATCGAACCCTAGACCTCGTCTCAGCAGTCCATTACCCATACCACTAGGCTGTCGCGGTCACGCGGTGTCGAATTTAACATATTAGAACAAAATAGAAACATATTAGATACAATAATAGTCTTACCGCTGAAAACGAGCTCTGCCAATTAAAATATGTGCATAATTTATTTATTTCATTCTTTTCATTCATATATATATCATTGCAAATATGGGTTACATATAGTTGTTATAGGTAGCAGGTAGGTTTCACCATATTTTACCATACTAGGCATGCAATTTTACAAGCTAAATTGGGAAGTGAATTAATTAATATGTTATATTCATGCTTAGAAAATTCAAATTATTAGATTATCATAACATTATTTTGTCATTTTTATAGATTCTAGGATATAAATCAAAATGTCATATTAGTATTTTAGTATACATACTTAAAAATTTAAAATTAACAATGTCATAGTGCAATATCTTCTTAATTATTATATATAGATCAGTTTATAATGTCAGTTCAGTAATATAACAATAGTAAATGTCATAAATAATTAACTTAACTTTGTTACAATAAACATTTTTTACCATTCTCATCAAGAGTGTATACTGAACACATCACTACTATGGGACTTTGTACTGAAGTAATGAGGTATCTGACAGGAAGTCATTTAACGAATAGTAGCATTTCTTCACTAATAATACACGGAGTTGCTTTTTGAATATTTTAATTCTGGAATAAGTCTAATACACTCTGGTACATTATTAAATATCCGCGGGGCCAAGCAAAATATACTTTCATGCATTAGTTGTGTTTTGCTAGCGACAACGTGTAATTTATTCTGATGCCGTGCACGTGTACGATAATCAAATAGTTCAGAGTTACTCTTCACAAATACTGCGGCCTCAAGTATATACATGGAAATGTTAATAAATTCATGTTTCTGAAGTATGGTTCGCAAGAGTTTGGTGAGTGAAAATTAAACATGACTCTGATACAGCGCTTTTGAGCAATGAACGCACGTTCGTGGTCTGTACTGTTACCCCAGAATATCACCCCGTATCTGAGTGTTGAGCTAACGTAGCCGTGATAGGCTGTTACTAAAGTAGATGTATTTGCAACCTTTCTTAATTTCTGGAGTGCGTATGATAATTTCCAGCCGATGTTCCACATATTGAAACAAGCCGTGTCGTCGCTGATCGACGACTGCCTGCCCGTGGTGGACGACGTCGCGCGGCTGGTCGTCGCCGGCTTCGACACGAGCCCCTGCGCCGGCGGGCTGGACGTCGTCAAGCTTGTGAGTGGCTCGTGTGCTTCCTTCCTGCCTTCACCAACTATCCATCTCGTTGTGTAAATAGTGTCTAAGCGAGATGTGCCAATCGAAAGAAATTAAGTTCTTTATGTCTTTAACCCGTCGTTTACACCACGAAACAAGTTGTAAACTTGTTTTACAACTTGTTTCATATATAAGACTTATAGAAAACTAATCAAAACACTCGTAGAGTCTTTTGAGCATTTTTTGCTATTCCTTATAGTTTCGGATTTGGCCATTTCCTTTTGAAAAATTCACCTTGTATATCAAACTTGATTTATTTCGGATATATATCTTAATTATCCGATATTTTGATGTACATACATACATATAATCACGCTTTTATCCCCGGAGGGTTAGGCAGAGGTGAATTAACACTAACATTTCACCAATCTTTGAATTTGGTCCCACGTAATAGGGGGTGAGCCTATTGCCGTCTTCCGGGCACTATTGTTGACTCAAGGCAGTATGGGCTGTATATAATTGTCTGATGTTAAACAGCCCTATCCCTTAGTCGCCTTGTACGACACCGCATGGGATGAGATGGGGTGATCCAAATTCTAAAACTGCCGGCAACCACGCGCTTTTGATATTTATATATCATATCAGATATTTCTGGAAAAGACCACATATTGCGCCGACCCCAAATAATCTTGGTATAAAGGATAAAAGCAGGAGGATGATGATGATGATCATTTTCGAACCTCGGTCGATTTACGGTCAGTTTGTGTGCTCCACGCCAGATAGTGATAGCGCTGGGCGGCGAGTGGGCGGGCGCTCGCGCGCTGCTGTCGGCGAGCGTGGCGGCGAGCGCGCGGGCGCTGGGCGCGGAGCCGGGCGCGCGGCCCGACCTCGCCGAGGGGCTGTTCCTGCTGCTGCTGGCCGTCACGCGCAAGCGCCCGCACTACGTCGACTGGCTGGCCGACAGCCTGCCCGACCTCATCGACCTGGGTACGCTACCGACTAACGAGGCCCTAAGGCGCACAGATTGTATTGTAATAATCTATATTTGGTAAATTTGAACTCGTTTCGCACGACAACAATACCTTTTTCATCCCTTCGATTCGAAAAGTATCAATTTATTCAGAGAGAACGAAGTAGCTCTTTTCTGTTAAGGACTTTTTAGCGAGCGGAAAAATGATTTGAATTTGGAACATAATATATCATTCATAGAAATTGAACGCAAACTGTATGCACTACTGGCTGGTACGTGCTGGCCGTACGGTGCGGGTGCCCGCGCTAACTAAAAAAAAAAAAAGCGCGCGCATTATTTATATCTCTGACTGTTTATACTCGAGATTGATGGCGCTTGGTGGAACTCATTACACAAATTGACATAGGCATTCCTACTTTTCTACAGCTTTTCTGAAAATAATATAACTGGTAAAGTACAAATGCCTTATTCTATAATTATGTCATTCTTGTAAGTAATCAGTACATATCTATATTCTCATAGAAAGTGGATGAAAAGTGTAGTGTATGACTCGGGAGCAAATTATTTTTCCTTCGGACGATGGAATTTGAATCCCGCGCCGCGGTCAGAATCTACGATAGAATCCATCGCTACGAGTTCAAAGTAGCGCCCTCGCTGTAAAAATACTACTTTGCTCCCTTGTTATACAATCTACTATTGTTGTCGTGGGAAATCCCGATAGATAAATAAAACCTCCGCCGGCCAGCGGCGCGGGTTGTCTGACTCGGACCGACTAAATCCGCACGGCGTGTCGGGTGTGAATAGCCAGTATGTAAGGTGTGCGCGTGCGGCAGACAGCTAATGTGCGTGTTGCGTGTTGGTGCGCAGCGTGCGCGTGCGTGCGGCAGTGGGTGGCGGGCGGCGCGCGCGCGGCGTGCCTGTGGCTGGGCGCGCTGGCGGCGGCGCGCGCGCACCTGCTGCAGGCGCGCGCGCCCGCGCTCGTCGCCGCCGCGCTCTCCTGCATCGGTACGTACCCAGTATTTTGGACTTTATTTCTATACTCGTAAAGTCCAAAATCATATGAATAGAGATTCATTACACTTTTTCATTCGCTCTGCTAAAATCCGTTTCATTTTGGATATTAACTGCATTGCTTTAAAGTCTAAAATATAATGGATTATTTAGCAGTGACTGGTATGACAGTGGTTTTGCTTTAGCAGAATCGATGCACACGGGGCCGATTATACTAGTCTTGGCAAAACAACTGTCATACCATTGACACTACAAAATTGCCATCTCTCTCTTAAAATTATAAATAATAACAGACTTAAAATCTAAAACTAAAAAACAAACAGTTCATTAGGTTTTTTTTCCCTGCCTTTTGGCAAGTAATAGATGTATGCCAATGTCAAGTAAATGTCTTTAGAATTATTTATTTAGTACAGGGAAAACTTACAGCATAAAAATATGAATAGCGTTGAATTAGGTAATAGAAAGTCAATAACAAGTTTTAACTTATAGTCGCTGCGTAGGTAAAACATTGTAAACAAAAACACGCATTGCACAAACCTTATATGGATTATGGAAGAAAAAAATAGAAAACTACACAATAGATCTACATAGTCAACACCAGCAATATAGTACATCAATTTCTGGGTTTGAAAAATGTTAAACTCAACCACCTTCTTGCCGTGGGCACACTGGTCGAGAAAGAGTCAATATCGTGCTGCTTACATTTCATTTATTAATGGCGAGACGCAAAGATCAAGTTTTTCAAGTTACGGTCCTCAGCAAAGTTGTGGGGACTTTAGTAAAAGCTCCCTAGGGAGGTTTGGAACCAACACGAAAAGTCACAATTCACTGTAGTTTGCCAGTTTCCACACTTGTGTGCGTTGTAAAAGATATTATATCTAAAAATCCATCATTTATATACATAAAGTCTCGAATTGACACAAATTTCGGAAAATAAAAAAATACCGCGATGCGCCCTTATTCATGTTGGCGCCAAAACTCCAATCATTACGTTTTTCAATCATTCTACAAAAGTTTTTTTTTTTTAATTTGATATGTGTGTGATGTGTGGCGCAGGCGGCGCCGCGCCCCGCAACCAGGTGGAGCCGCTGGCGGAGCTGCTGCTGGCGCTGAACCGCGCGTCGTGGCGCGCGGGCGGCTCGCTGGCGGGCTGGCTGCGGCAGGCGCTCGCGCCGCCCGGCTTCCCCACCGGGCACGCCTCCGACCTGTACAAGCAGAAGTTCATCGCCGCCGTCGTCAAGTACGTACCCACCAGTGCACTGTAGCTTGGACCTACATCGCGACACAAACGAGGCCCTAGCACGCGGGATTTGTTTTGTAATATTATATATTTTGATAAATTTGAGCTTATCCACTGCAGTAGCACGGGGTGTGTTATACTTAAAAGACACCCAAAAAAGTTGTACTGTGGATATAGAGCACATTTTAAGTCCAAGATATATGTAACCTAAGCATCATTAACTTTAACAATGCAGTATTTGATGACGCAGTCGTGCAGTTTTCATCTACGAACCGCGGTCGGAAGATATATTTCTGCGCTCAACTATTACTGTTTTGAGATTGTTGCCGCTCTTGTAGAGAGTGCGGTATCTGTTACGAACTAACTGTTACGTTCGATTATGCCTTATAGCACAGATTAGCGCCGGCATGAGGTTAATCGTACATAAACAAAAAAGTAGACGTGAGCTACAAACGACTAGTGAAAAGTGATTGATGCCTTGCATGCATTATTGTCAAAAATATCGCTAGTATGAATTGACCCTTTTCATTCTTGTTTCATTTGTAAATATTTACGAAGCGTTTACCTCCACTTTCTCAATAAATGCAGGTAATTTAAGCTAAGTAAAAATTGAATGTTCATTTTGTTATACTTTCAGAGAAAAGAGTAGCAAGCGACGAATGCTCGAGCACGTCCAGGAATTCTCGTTAGTGTGTCGCGGTCTCGTCGACACCGAGTACGCGAGGCAGACGTTGGCCTCCAAACAACTAGTAGCGTGAATACAGATGTATTCAGTTTATTTTTAAACCTCGCTCTTAGTATCTTAGACAAGTGATAGTGTAAGATAGTTACGCTCAAAAATAATATCTTAGTCATATTTTTTTCTATCAAATAAGATTACTTGACGATGTCCAACATTTCAGGGTCAATAGACATTATATATTTTCTTAGGAACAAGATATATCGGAAAGAGTAAAATGTTCAACTCAACAAGCTAGCTGGTACTATACCCGCATTTTCCTCACCTTTGCTCCTAAAATGCTCTACTTTACCTTAAACCTTTCTAACATTACTCTAGTTCTCATTCTTTCTCTACATTCTTGATATACCTCACATTTCATCTTATTTATTGTTCTTCACATCTACTTTACTTCTCTTCTTTTCTTCTATAACTTTTAAAGCCAAACCGATCGATAAGAAAATAATGTGTCTAACGGCCCTGGGATCTTGCTCTATTTGTATCCCAATGAATTTATTGACATAAGTTATGATTTCAAAACTATATATTGTAAAATCGACTTGTACATAATGCATAACGTGATATCATTTGTATATACCTCCGTATATTGAAATCGTTATAGAGGTTCAATTTGAAATAAAATGTGATGTGTAATTATTTAATTTTTTATTTTCCACTACATAATAAAATAGATGACCTTAACTCATGGTATAAATATACAAGGCTCAAAACATAATTTGAAAAATAACAATGATCCAAAGATCTGAAGAACAAATAGATTGAAAAATATATTGTATTTACTCGTGCACTGAACAATTAGTGATTACTCTTAATATAATAGCTATATTGAGCAATTGGTTGCTTCATGTAAACGACAAAGTCGAAAGAGCGACCAATGTCGAAAAACGAGAGTTTAGCTTGCAATAAAATTGGCAGAATCATGAAATTCGTATAGTTAGCGGCAGATATGAAGAACCCAAGTCGGCGTAGAGTCAAAGTACGCGAAGGTGCACTGCAGAACAAAGAAATAGCATTTTGCGTATCTGACGATCATCGCCCAAAACCGCTAGTATCTTCATTCGAAATTGCCAATTTTAATTTCATTTTAGGTTTTAAGTTGTAATCGTTACATAATAATAATTTTACCATAATTTTAACGGTTATTCACCTTTAATATTATGGTACGCATGAAAAATTTCTCATAATTTTTTTTTGAACTAAATTATTTATATTATATAAACTGGCGAAATGTGGATGTTAGCACCTCTGCCTACCACTTCGGGGATATAGGCGTGAGTTTATGTTATATTTAATTAATAGAATTTAAAACAAAAAACAATAAAAAACAACGAAAATATAAAATTTACACAAAACAAAAACAATTCACTAATTCTTAATTTAGTGGTGCCAGTTTCTAATTGATTGCAGAGAGCTAACATAGCGCAGTCTCACTGTGCAAGGTGCAAATCAACCAATGACGCGACTCCTCAGCGCGCGGTTCTATGATTGGTGCATTGGCCGTCCCACCCCTCGCTTTCCGATAAAGAATAACCATACCCAAAAGAAGAAAAGAGACCCAAACATACTGCAGATATAAAGTACATGTTGTGACTGGGGTCATCTTATATGCCGCTAACTAAATTACGGTACATTGAACACGAACATGTGGCGCCATTGAGAGCGAATTTACAACATATAGACATGTAACGATACCCACAGAATGAACTATCAACGCGGTGAATAGTACTTACAATAAACATCAACCCTCGTTTAATCCTATCATTATTTATATTGTAGACAGACTTTAAACAGTAGAAAATATTCAATAAAAGAGATCGTTCAAATCTTCCCGACGTGTTCATAAACTCACGTACAAATATCAAAATATAAGTAGATCCATTCTAGGGATGAGATCATACCATATAATATGTTCCCTGTAGTTGCTAACCTTCTCTTACTGCCTAATTTTGATATCTTAAGAAACGTGACACTTACTCTATATACATACATTTATTTCCTATTACATAAACACATATTATTATATACAACTAATTTATTAAATAAATCAGTTTACTCTGTCTTGTAAAACTGTAAATAATAGGCCCATTTACCAGTTCACAAGTGATATACACATATAAACTATTATAAAAAAAAAAACAAGTGAGTGTAAATAATGATAAAAAAATATAACATACAGTGGACTGTCAGACCAGTGACAGAACAGCCTGCTTAACAATAGCAAACAATATACAAATGTAAATTATGTTACAGCGAATTTGTAACAAATATATTTACGTAACTTTGACTTACTCAACATAATATTATTACTACTTACGAATATACTGTTCAATTGTGAACATCACATATAATTTAAATAACAGACGAGGCCTTCCTCCGAGGTCAGATGGCAGTCGCTCCAGGAAAAGCCGATATACCACCATGTTACTAACAAGTACATTCGGTAATGTATTACTATGAGTCAATACGACATTGTACGTTTTATTATGCCTTGTGTACGATTCAATCCTATCGCATACAGCTTTACATATATACAGGCTTAGTACTTTATTTAACATATTTATTAAATTATTGTAGTATACTTTGGCAAATAACACTTATTCATATAAATTGCAACCATTTCAACTGCCTCCGATTTGTACATCCAGATCCGTGATGCTTGAATAGTTGTAGAAGTTTAAACCACCTTACACCCTACGTGAAGTGCTATTAACAATCACATGTATATCCATATGCAGCTAACATTTAGATCTCATAAATAGGTTATCCTTGCGCAAAGTTGCAAATACGTTTTCAGCCCTTATTTACAGCCTGTTCAAGGTTAAGATTGCCATAGCCGGCTTATAATTAGATCACTTTATGCAATTAATAATATATTTAAAGAAACTCGTGCAAAACGAGAGGAGCTCAAGGCCCGTCCACCTGCGGCCACACATTACAATTACGACGGAGCGGTGCTGACTTGTACCGTACGTGGCCGTACATGCGCTTAAAAGATAGGCTATGTCAGTCACCTGAGAGCACACCAACGAAGCTCTCATTAATCAGAAGCCAGTCGCTGTGGCCGAACTCGGTCGGAAGATATATAATAATGTTTCCAACATAATTTATACAGGTCTTGTTCAAGAAAAAGAATTATAAGTATCTACGTAATACAATTCATATTTCCATCTCAACATTGATGGAACACAATGAAAATTTAGAATGATTACCAGTTATAACATGCTATATAATATTTATATAGACATTCATATTTTAAAATAAAATAATCTTATGTACTACATATTAATAGAGTAAAAGTCACGGCTCTACAATGATAACACCCCCCACCACCTCTGTAAATATACATGTACGGATATTCGTACTCGTATGAAGGTGGATTAGGTAGTCTAATCCGCTTTGGCCGCGTACGAAACCACCTATGTCTTCTTTCGAAACTAGTTTGTATCAGATAATAATATTTCTTCAAATGAAACTCATGTTGATAAAAGGATTATGTTTCCTCTTTTGAAACCGTAATTTAAATAACTTCGAAATGCGTTTTAGTACGCGGCCCATGTGGTCTAATCCTATGACTTGTGCTTGATGTAAAGAATCTCACTCACTTCAAATTCTGAAACTTTCCCAGATAGTAGACAAGTCAGTGTAGCAAGATATATCTTTCAAAGTGTATATCACTCTTACACAAAGTGTATAATATGATATTTAAGAATCGGAGTCCTCTCTCGTCTCATCAGCATTATCCCATTTAGAGATTTCAACATCGAAATCTAAGATCTTCTCTGGTTCACAATGCCTGTTCTTGAAGCGGAGGTAGTTGACGGTGTGCTCTGGTATCAGGTGGAAGCAGCTTTGGCGCCTCAAGTTCAAGTTGATTGAAGAACTTTCAAGGTCGCTGTGTGTAGTTCTAGAGAAGACTAGTTTCCCTGTATTATGCTGTCCTTTCACAGTAACCTAGGAAATAGATACAGCCATATGAAAACTTCAAAAATATTGTAAATGTATTTCGGTTAACGTGACTTTTGTTCCTATCTCCGGTTCTACTAAACCCATTGCGATCAGACTGATCAAGACAAGACAACTCCAAAAAAAATCTTATTCAGTATCGTTAATATAACCTAACCCAAGTTTTATTTTCACAGATACCACTCCTTTGCGAAATTATTATGTAATGATTTGACCTTTTTTACGTGCGTAAAATCCCCATGGATATTTTTTGTTTAAACATTTTTTTTTGCTGGCACCGACTTCATGAAAAGTCTTATTATTATTTACTTTTAGGACCTATTTTTCTTAGAAGTTGGGATTTTTTAATTAAAAACTGTTCGCCAAACGTTTTGACCGCTCTGAACTTAGGACGATACATAGAAAGCGCAGAAAGGAAAATTAGGTATCATTAGAACTGGCGAAGGGTGCGGGGGCAGGCAGGAACATGCGCTCGTGTTTCAATCACCAGATCTGTCGTGAATCGTAACTATTTTTGTTTCTTAACTTTGATTGTTTCATAACAAACATACCTCGTATAAATAGGATTTGACGTTCCTCTTGGGCCCGATGTAGGCGACGAACACGATGACGCCCCACGAGCGCAGGTCCACGTCCACGCGCAGGTGGAAGTACTCGTCCATGGCCATGATGATCCACGTGTCGTGCTGCTCCGCGTTCACCTTCATCGAGAACTTGTGCTTGCAGCCGATCTTCAGGATCGGGAGGTGTTTACACTGAAAGCGACCACTCTATTTGTAATACTTACACCTTAGCGAAAAACTTCACAAAAAATAATAAATAGAAATTGCAAATCTAGAATGTTGAACTTTTCCATTTCTTGTTTGCATTCATTTTTCCCTCCCCACCTCAAGCGGGAAGCCTGCACAGGAACCTCGTCCGATAATCGACAGGTGCACCGGCTCGCAGGTGAAGTCATCTTCGGTCCCATAAATCTCGATGGGGCTTCACAAAACCCACAGCAAATATACATACCTAGATCTTCGCAGAAATACAGCGGGATGTCCTCAAGCAGTCTTCTTGTATCGCTTCGACAGCGTGCAGCGAATTTTCAGTAGTAGTAGTACAACACGCGGGGCACACGTAGCGGCGCCGGCGCAGTGAGCAGTACCTGGAAGTGGTGCGTGAGCTCGTCGCGCGGCAGCGGCGGGTGGCGCGCGCAGGCGGGCGCGGGGCACACGTAGCGGCGCCGGCGCAGTGAGCAGTACCTGGAAGTGGTGCGTGAGCTCGTCGCGCGGCAGCGGCGGGTGGCGCGCGCAGGCGGGCGCGGGGCACACGTAGCGGCGCCGGCGCAGTGAGCAGTACCTGGAAGTGGTGCGTGAGCTCGTCGCGCGGCAGCGGCGGGTGGCGCGCGCAGGCGGGCGCGGGGCACACGTAGCGGCGCCGGCGCAGTGAGCAGTACCTGGAAGTGGTGCGTGAGCTCGTCGCGCGGCAGCGGCGGGTGGCGCGCGCAGGCGGGCGCGGGGCACACGTAGCGGCGCCGGCGCAGTGAGCAGTACCTGGAAGTGGTGCGTGAGCTCGTCGCGCGGCAGCGGCGGGTGGCGCGCGCAGGCGGGCGCGGGGCACACGTAGCGGCGCCGGCGCAGTGAGCAGTACCTGGAAGTGGTGCGTGAGCTCGTCGCGCGGCAGCGGCGGGTGGCGCGCGCAGGCGGGCGCGGGGCACACGTAGCGGCGCCGGCGCAGTGAGCAGTACCTGGAAGTGGTGCGTGAGCTCGTCGCGCGGCAGCGGCGGGTGGCGCGCGCAGGCGGGCGCGGGGCACACGTAGCGGCGCCGGCGCAGTGAGCAGTACCTGGAAGTGGTGCGTGAGCTCGTCGCGCGGCAGCGGCGGGTGGCGCGCGCAGGCGGGCGCGGGGCACACGTAGCGGCGCCGGCGCAGTGAGCAGTACCTGGAAGTGGTGCGTGAGCTCGTCGCGCGGCAGCGGCGGGTGGCGCGCGCAGGCGGGCGCGGGGCACACGTAGCGGCGCCGGCGCAGTGAGCAGTACCTGGAAGTGGTGCGTGAGCTCGTCGCGCGGCAGCGGCGGGTGGCGCGCGCAGGCGGGCGCGGGGCACACGTAGCGGCGCCGGCGCAGTGAGCAGTACCTGGAAGTGGTGCGTGAGCTCGTCGCGCGGCAGCGGCGGGTGGCGCGCGCAGGCGGGCGCGGGGCACACGTAGCGGCGCCGGCGCAGTGAGCAGTACCTGGAAGTGGTGCGTGAGCTCGTCGCGCGGCAGCGGCGGGTGGCGCGCGCAGGCGGGCGCGGGGCACACGTAGCGGCGCCGGCGCAGTGAGCAGTACCTGGAAGTGGTGCGTGAGCTCGTCGCGCGGCAGCGGCGGGTGGCGCGCGCAGGCGGGCGCGGGGCACACGTAGCGGCGCCGGCGCAGTGAGCAGTACCTGGAAGTGGTGCGTGAGCTCGTCGCGCGGCAGCGGCGGGTGGCGCGCGCAGGCGGGCGCGGGGCACACGTAGCGGCGCCGGCGCAGTGAGCAGTACCTGGAAGTGGTGCGTGAGCTCGTCGCGCGGCAGCGGCGGGTGGCGCGCGCAGGCGGGCGCGGGGCACACGTAGCGGCGCCGGCGCAGTGAGCAGTACCTGGAAGTGGTGCGTGAGCTCGTCGCGCGGCAGCGGCGGGTGGCGCGCGCAGGCGGGCGCGGGGCACACGTAGCGGCGCGCGGCGCAGGACGCCTCGTGCGGCGCGCGCCGGCGCAGGCGCACCTCGCGCCCGCAGCCGTGCCGGCACGGGTAGCGCAGCATCTCCGCCACCTGCGGGCCGCACCACGCGACACATGCCTCAGTACTCAGTACAACTGCATACCCACTACATACCCACACACAGCGGCAGCTCTTACAGGCTAGATATTTGAAATAATTTTGAATTTTATCACCACACCTCTCTTCATTTCAGTTCTCATTTATTTTTTATTAGACAAATCATATATTGTAACATACAATTGGAAGATTAATGAAACAATATTTAGTAAATGTATGACCCATAATACGCTGTGCAACGAACATACCCCTTCCATAGCTCTGTTCCGCACTGAAGAGAAAGGAGTACGGCACACCGGGCAGGCCGACAGCCTGGCGCGGCATCGACTGCAAACCAGGTGCCCGCGCCGACACTGCGAGATCGGAGGTTCCATCCACTCGAGACACACTGGGCATTCCAGGAGACGAAGTAGGCTCTAAAAAGTTAATGTGATTTCTTCAGCTAGTGGTTTCGCCAGAAATATGTTTTCGACAATAGTGGACTGAACGCGTACCTTGAAGCCCGAGGTGCGCTCTTCTGCATCCCATTGATTTTCCTCATCTTGGATTTAATACTAATAACCAAGGATTTGGTTGCAAAAGTCTTACCTAAATCCCGAAAGGAAAGCCTTCGAAGAGGCCGTATACAAATTCTAAACGAGCGTATTTCGGTATTGCACTGTCAGATGCCGATCCGCGTGTGCGTCGTGGCTGCGCAAGTATAGATAAAACAATTTTGATCGTTTGATGTTCATCACTAGTCTTTTACTTTTATTGTTACTACCCGACTGCCTCTGAAGGAGGATTGTTTTTACCCGACTGTGCCAGAAGGAGAGTTATTCGAGAGAGATGCCTGTATGTAATTGTTTTGCACGCTCAGCAGCCTGAACGGCTCAATGGGTTTTAGCTTGAGAGATATCGCTAGATTCGTAGTTACTGTGAGAGTGACACTGGGTAGGTAGGTATATATCATAGTATGTACTGTTCACCGTACGCATGCAAAATATACTAAAACGGTGATATGAACTATGTATGTTCAATTTACATAATTAGTGCAATAAACGCATTCATACCTTGCGTTCGCTGTACATTATTTACACCGTCCCTGTGCTAATTATCATCCTTATATCAGCTTATCACAAATAAGTGTAACCAACCCGTCGTTACATTTAATGGTCCTTCGAACCGGATAGCTTTTATTTTAAACTTTGAAATCAGAAATGACTTTTCAGATTCTGGCATGGGGGTCAGGCTAATCACGTCAGATGGGCAGGGATGTTATCAGAGTCGTATGAAGAGAAATGCGGATTGAAATAGGGGGTCTCCCTCTCTTTTCAATCTCGAGTCGTTCAGTGTGCAATATGTTGGTTGCACGTGTATCAAGTATCGAGTTTTTATTTTTATTCATGATCAGCGGCATCTATTAATGTGAAAAGATACGTAGGTAATTTATAAAATATCATTAAGGTCCAAAGTCGCTTGCAGTGGCTGTTTTAGTCTCTGTGTGAAAGTTGTAGTCGGTTTGAGTCATATTCAATAATCCGATATTGGGCCAACACAGCGGTGTCGGCTCCGATATCCGATATCGGGCCGGGAAATGTTAAAGACAGATACATAACAATTATTTCATACAGTTTAATAATAATTCATAAATTGTTATGATTCTAATTGAAGAAGGGCGCATCGCGGTTTTATTTTACACATAACGTCTTTAACAACGCACACTAGGTTGGTTCGTGTTGGTTCCAAATCTCCCTAGGGAGCTTTTAGTAAAGCTTCCCCACAACTTTACTGAGCAATCGTCACATTAATGGTCATCATCATCATCATTAATTCATCGTCATCAATAATCATTCTAAAGGATCGCAACTTGAAAACTTAACATTGGCATAAATTTTAAAGACATTTACTTAACATTGGCATAATTGTGGCAATTCGTTGCAGAAGCCTTCAATAAAGAAAAGAAGAAGAAGACTCGAGACAAAACGACACACCAGAAAATGTTCAATAAGTGTTCAGACCTTTAATTACAATTCAATCGGAGCGAAAATGAAAGACACATGCCAAAAGTGAACCGATCAAACACTGTTGGATGTCTACATTTGTAAAATCCATGGGCATTCAGGATTCGTTTTGAGAAAGAAAGAAAGAATGAACGATGTGTCGCTGCTGCTGAGTGAAAAATGAAGGTCGAAATAGAGCAAAAAGTGAACTGTCTGATTCTGCTTTAGAGCTTCGTCCGAATGGACGAAGCTCAGCAGATGTACCAGCTTGCAGCTGAGGTTGGCCTGTGCCATAAAAAATGTTGGAATTGTAATCTATTTATAAAGCAGTATAATGAAGTAATTAAGTCACTTACCTGATTGAATTCATGAACAGAGAATAATTCGCTTGTCTCATCAGTTGCTGAAACAAACATCAAGTTATCATGTTAAACAACCAATCAATTTTATTTAATATAGGTATTTAAACTATCTCTTCCCATGTGGTGTCGTACAAGGCGACTAAGGGATAGGGCTGTTTAACATCGGACAGATATATAAAGCCCAGACTCAGCCTCAGATGCATGGCTCGAGTCAACAATAGTGCCCGAAATACGGCAATAGGCTCACCGCCTATTACGTGTGACCGAATACAAATATTGGTGAAATGTGGGTGATAATTCACCTCTGCCTAACCCTCCGGGGATAAAGGCGTGATTATATATGTATATGTATTTAAACTATCATGGTCACTTACATTAGTATTAAAGCTATCGGGATATTTGCCATGTTGCATTGTTCTGAGATGCAACAGCGCCGAAATATCGGTAACTCAGAACAATATAACATAGTGAATATAAGTTTAGTCTAATTTTGTATTGCTCTGCCCTTAAGCTCGCCTAGATCATCTTCAACTCCATTCGGTTAGGTACTTACCTTTTTTCTTTGCAAAAGAATACTAGAACCAAAATTACTAATGTTCCCTATAACCCCTCCAGCTAAGCTAAATTGGTTGTATTAGGAGTTGGTTATGTCGTTGTGTAATAACCAGGATTCGAACCCGATCGCAAGGCCGACTCCTTAAACACTAAGTTACCGACGCTACCTAACGCTAACTAAACGTAAATAGTCTGGATGTGTCTTTTTAAAAGGTTTTATATAAAACCCAATTTATGAATACTATTCATCATATATCATACTGTTCTCAGTCTTTAAAATATGTTTCTAAATAGTGTAACGCCACAGGCGGCGTGCGTTTTATTCGGTTCGAGTCCGACATAACCTCCTTCTCCGGCTCCGGTGGGGAGGTATCCGTCGGGATTTTGCGCACGTAAAAAAAAATGTAACGCCGGAATGTTTGTGCGTTAATTTTTTTTAAAGTAACACAATTTATAGTTGCAATATATTTGGGATGTGCCTGTGGCGACACCTAAGAGGATTGCGGTGAACCTATTGAAGTGTTCCTATTGAAAGGGTGCTACTATTCAATCGAGGAATTGTAGGTAAATTTTTTTTGTCCATTTTATTATGTTTGACATTTTGTTTTATTTTGATTTAATTTTGGTATATTATTTGGTATGTATTTGGACTTGGCTTCTGAAATTTATATTATTGACATGAGTAATTTATGATTTGACATGAATAAAAATTGATATGTATTGTATAAATCTGACTTTGTGTACTAATTTATTTTTATAATTACCAAGTTAATTGATTTTGTCATTTTTATATTTCCTTATTGTTTAATTATTGTAAATTTTTGATAGACTTGAAATGAATTATTGTAATAATATTATGTATATTCAAACACAGTGTAAATTGTTATTGAATAAATAAATAAGAATAAGAAGAATTGATCACCTGTTGTGTAAAAAAAAAAATTAACGCACAAACATTCCGGCGTTAAACTATTTAGAAACATATTTTAAAGACTGAGAACAAAAATTGAACCACTAATTATTCAAGTTAATTGGTCTAGTTTATTTGTTTAGTATTTGTTTTTATAAAAGTCGTTACAAGATTGTTTTAACTTAAGTATCTAACCGGATGGAGTACAACATCTCATAGCACTGGACACGAAAGTCGCGTCTCTTTGAAGAGCTTTTTTCTCAAGCAGTTTACGACGTGAAGGTACATGATATTTATAAAGTAATACACTTACTATCCCTTTTTCTTTTCATACCCTGATAAGTGGACGCTTGTTGCGCCGCCTCAGCATTGTCCTCTGGAGCTGGTGTCTCCTTCGAAATAACAAATAGCACTTATCTAACAGCTATTTATGTATAACAAGAAAATTTACATGTGTGGTTACAGAACCACAGGGATAAAGTATCCATATTACAACAATACTGATGTAATTAAATCCTATCCCACGAATATTATATATAATTAACATTCAGCCGCCGCATCCACGACCAAGGCGGTGACTTCTGATCCGGCTCGTTCCTGGGGCAAAGATTGGCTATTGCGATTCAGCGGGCGCAACGCAGCCAGCATCATGGGCACCTTTGCGCCGGGAACGATGCGGAGTGGATTGTTTGACGCGACATGATCTCGAGTTTGCTAATATTTGAATGCATGAAAATGGGTATTTGCATTGGTCTGGTCATGCCTCGGAGAGCACGTTAAGCCGCCGTTTCCGGTTGTCATACGGGTAGTTGGAGCTCTAAAAAGTCTAACAACTGGTCTAGCTGCAATGCTTCGATATCGCTTTGGGTTGTGGAGGTCAGACGACAGGTAATCGCTTCACGGAAATATCGAAGCTCAGCCAAATTCGTAGTTAGAATGGTAAATTGGACCTCAAGACTTCGCCTTGAAGTCTGAGTTCCACTTTACCCACCCCCCTCCCCTCTCCCCCATGTTATATGGTCAAACTGGGTCAAACAATATCTCTTACTGTAGTGGATATATTTATTTCTTTAATTTGTTAGATTTTACACTTGTTTTACAAGAACCTAAACGAATACGTACAAATTATACATAGAAACACGTAGACTAACGCAAATAGGTACACTTATTCATGCATACAAATATTTGCACTGAGCGGGAATATAACCCACGCCCCCTACATAGATGAAATAATAAACTAAGATTGAAATAATTAAATGTTAACATAATATGGTGGTAAGGCTCTTGATAGCCGCAAGTAAAAGAAGATACAAGAATATAAGCAGGACATACGGGATTAATGTTGTTATTGTCAGCACCGGCGTCGGCGTCGGCGGCGTCCTCCTCGCCCTCGGTGCCGGGCGGCGGCGGGTTGTTGTCGGCCTCGTCGGGCGCGTCCACCTCCACCACCTCCTCTATCAGCCGCGCGCCGCTGCCGCTGTCGTTAGCCGCCGTGTCTACAGCGCCAACAATACGTTCCTTGTGAAATGCTTAATGATAATAATAGCTCGTTACATATGACAATAGTGCCCGGAATACGGCAATAGGCTCACCCCCTATTACGTGGGACCGAATACAATTATTGGTGAAATGTTGGTGTTAATTCACCTCTGCCTAACTCTCCAGGGATAAAGGCGTGATTATACATATAATCACGCCTTTATCCCTGGAAAGTGAATTTCATATGTATGTATGTTACATATGAAATTGCCGTATTTTTTTGAAGAAATTGGAGGAAACCCAATTTTCAGTACAATTAACACGCATTAAGCTAACAAACACAACTATTACATTTTTGAAAAGTGACAGCTGTAAAAAAGTAATACGAAATTTATCATCAAAATGGATAGCATTTAGGATGTACTGTTTTTGAAGATCGAATTTAATTTATCAAACGGCCAATAAAAACAGAATTTAATACAGAGTTGTAAAATCTTGAAATGTACTTTCAAACAAAATATAAATAATGGAAATAATAGCTATTAAATTACAGGAATAACGAACTCATGAATCTGTAAAAAAATTTCGGCAATTTCATAGGCAAAGACCTAAGACATGGCAGTGGCGAGCGGTCCCTATAACGAGATTTCTAGCTGCTGTCTGCTAGCTTCCATTTGCAGCGCTGGTAGAAATATTTTAAATTAAAAAGTAAGAACGTTTTGCCAGTAATTTTGAAAATTTTATCGCTTCGCCACTGTTACGTAGAGTACGCCAATAACTGGGTGCTGTCGAAACAATTCCTGCAAACAACGGGGCAGGCCACTGTACGGTCAAAGCATATTACCTTCACCGTTTTCTTCTTCAGCATTATCGGTGGTTTCATCGCGCTGTTTAGTTTTTTGAACTGCTGCCGTTTGGAACTTTGGCAGCGTTTCTACAATAACATTGACATGTAAGGACGCTGTCACGAACTCGACAGGCGAGGCAAATGGCAAGGCAAGTCAAAAGGAGAGAACAGACTGACCACCGCTGCGCAAAATCCCTATACGTTTTTAAAAGAATGGTAAGGGACCACTATCTGTCAACATGTGCACGGTGATAGCTCGCCGTTATATGCTCTCTTGCTGTTTTCGTTGCATGTTAGTATGTGCTGTTTATGTATGTTATAGTTGGGTATATTTATAATACCCAACGTAAAGCCATATATTTACTTTATATATACTTCTCCCTCCCACTCTCATTTAGTTTATAATACACCTTGTTTCTAGTTTATCCGATATCTACACCATATTTTCTGTATTTAATACTAATGTATTAAATACAGAAAATATGGTGTAGATATCGGATATGTAGGAATCGATTTCTCGATCGATCGATTACTATCTATCCCTAGATTGCCTGGAAGAAATCGATTCCAGCGATTAGGCCGCCCATTGTACAATTCAATCGTATAAACATACTACCCAATTGTCATTCTGTAAATCTATTGGTGTACAAAGAATTATCGATCTATCTATCTATCTCTTTTTCGCTGTTATTGGCTTGCCTTGCCGCTTGCGCTGCCGCGCCGCTGCGTTCGAGGCCGCGGCCTTAAAGCGCGTCTGACTAGGTCTAAAGCGTGTCTGACTAGGATAAATAGGTGAAAAAGCGTCAGGAAATATTACTCCATTATTTATGAAGAATCAACATAATATTATATTTTTTTTAAAAAGAGTAAAGTATTCTTGCATGCCACCAAGGAAGGCCGAAGAGGACACTGCTTTTAATTGTACTAACATATCTTGCAATGCAATAAAACCCTGTGACGTAGGGCCGTTGTCAAATGGGCGTGGGCAACGAAATTCAAAACTATGAGAATTTATATTTGTAGGTATTAAAAAAATTGTCATATTGCACTAGCTGGACTTATATTCAAATTTTAACATCCATATAGTCAAAACATATAAACGCAACAAATAAACGAAAAGCTGACACCTCCAAAGTTACATTAAAGTATTTACCGTCTTCAACCTCTGGGGGATCCAAGACGTGAACAAAAGGAGCCGCACTGGTACTTGGGGCGTCCAGAATGCCCGAGCTGTTCGGCGGAATGGGCTGGGAGCTGCACTGCCAGGAGGGGCGCCTCATCGACGGCAGTTGATCTATAAGGACGTACAGGCAGATCATAATATGCAGTGACGTACAAGCGTATTTTTCATCAAAAAATTTGGCCTTTATTCACCTCTGCCATACCCTTCTGACACCTGCTGTGACTAAATGTAATCGAATTTTTAGCTTTTTGTTAAAATACATTTATTTAAAAAAAACGCTAAAAAATCGATTTCATTGGTAATTGAATACAACAATTCCAAAGCATTGTCTGGAATTAAGTTTTTAGTAAATAAGTTTACATTAATTTTTATTATTTATTTATAAACTAACTAACAAAAAAAACATAATTATTTAGAGCCCATTTAGAAACCACTGAGGTTTGTAGCAAATGAAACACATTCTTTTACAACAACAAACGAAGTACAACTGCACATTAATTACACATAATCAAATTTACAACAAACATGCCCAACATTACTTATTTTTCATTCTAACTACTTTGTGTACCACTGGGTGGCCCTACAACAGTAGACGTAGCTAGGAAGTGACTATTAAATCTGACCTAGCTTATCTTATCCATTTTTCCAAATTTTATAATTCCGATAACACTAGAGTGAGAGACAAGTCTACTATTCCAAAGGATCCTCTCGTCAGAGTTACATGCTTACTGTTGTTACAATACTTACATGGCATTCCTGACCACGGGGCGCTAGGAACTGGTTGTGCAAACACTGCGCGCAACCAGTTGTTGTGACAGCCAGGATAGCAAAAAAAGGATGTGTGAAACGTTGATAATTTTACAGTCACGAATATAGTAATGAATGAATTTAAAAGGTGCTGCTTCAGTACAAAAATATTACGACTATCTCTGTAGTAAGAGCAGCTTTGTGTAAGCGTTTGGCTTACCCTTTAACGAAGCTTTCGTATTGCTGATGCATTAATATCATGACATACATTCCTCTATCATTGTATATACACCCCATTTAGCAATGAACTTTAAATAAAGATTTATTGAATAACTTACTGGAAACTGGGGGCGGGTAGGTAGGTAGCGAGCGTCTCCACGGTAGGTCGGTATTGTACCCGTATCTGAGGATATTATTCGGCCCCAACATTTCAGTTGGTGAAACGCCTACGCATGGAACTATAAGCCTCCTATGTGCCGAATTAGCAACAGGAGCGGTGACCGGAATTGCCGCGGACAGAGCCGGAGTCGTAGTCGCACCCGAAGACGGGCCCGGTACCGACCGCGAAGCCACTTCTGAAGATGGGCCCGGACGCTCTTGTGGCCTAGAAGCTATAAAGAAGTTTTACACATCATAATTACTAATAATTCTGCAAATTTGTAGTGATTGTTACCATTATTTCATTTGCCGCTGTAAAAACAAATACTAAAAAATTTAATAAAAAAAAATAAGGGGGGATCCCATACAACAAACGTGATTTTCTGCTAATTTTTTGCTCGATATTAATAACGGCAACAGATAAGACGGTTGAAATATTTACGAAATATCTGTAAAAATATCAGTATCAGAATAAACGGGATATTTACCATGTTTCATTATTACAGACCGGGAGTGTACAAGATTGACTGTAGCTGTGGCAGTTCTTATATAGGACAAACAAAAAGAACGGTTACATGCCGAATCAAGGAACACATCAGGGCAGTCAAAAACAATGAACCGCATAAATCTGCAATCGCTCAACATTTATTGGAGTCCGGTACGAACCACTGGATCGAACTACATAACCCTCAGATGCTTTCGACAGAACGCCACTATATACCAAGACTGGTTAGGGAAGCAATTGAAATAAAAAAGTATAAAAATTTCAATCGTGAGGATGGGTTTCAACTGCCGAACGTCTGGCATCCAGTGGTCCGTCTTTGCAAAAACAACCGGGAACAAGCTAAAACAAAATCGCGAGTGGATACAGTGAGCATCGTATGTCGTGAACGTGATCGAGATCGGGTTCGAGTTTGTAGTGAGAGTGAAACAAATAGTAGTGTAGATACGCGTAGTAAAAGAACTCGAAAGAGGGTAGATCGATATAATTACTCCTAGAAGAAAAAACTTTTTCTTAGTTCACCGCCACTACTCCAGTTCCTCCGTGATCATGGTGCTTGCAACAGCGCCGAAATATCGGAAGCTCAAAATAATGAAACATGGTAAATATCCCGTTTATTCTGATACTGATGTCAGTGACCATGATAGTTTAAATACCTATCTGTAAAAATATATTTGTCGTAGCCAACTACGTTAACATTAGCAGTCTAGTTTATTAACCAGCGCCGTTCAATTAGCGGCCTAAATGATATTCAGTCGCAGCGTTCGTTACATTTACTAAACTGGCTGGCCATTCGGTATACGTTGTGACAAAATTAATAAAAACGCTAAAGCATCTGAAATAAGATATTCTTTATTTAACAATTAAAATGTCAAGTTCATAACCACACAGAAACATGAGCGAAAGACAGTGATAAGGTTCTCTGAGAAAAGCAGTGCAATCCGACTTGGATAGGACTGGTTAAAAGAATAATGTGGGAGCGTATTAGGCTAGGCAAGTATTGAAACGACATCAACCCAAGTCTAGCTGTTTGGTTTGGTTGCCTGAAGGCGTAATATCTTTCAGGCTGCTAGTTAAACTTCGCTGTTTAGTAAAGAGGCTAGGCTGTTGACTGAATGGCTAATGGACCTAGTTGGTTGCGACATATTAATTTCAAAAATAAATAATTTAAACTGATTATTATAAAAATGAACCACAGCTATCAAAACTCATATTTCTTCCCTTGTATATTCACAATAACTATGATCCGTGATTCAAATTAGGACAAAACTTTGAATTAAATCCTGGGCTAAGTCATTGCCGGAAACATCGGAATCGCCAGAAGAAAAAAGAACCAACAATATCATTAATAACATTTTAAGTACCTATTAGTATAAAATATACTAACCCCGTGACGACGTTTGAGGCAAAGTTGTAGGACGATTGGTGCAACCTCTGTGTTGCGTGAAGTGATGCAAATTCCGAGTCAGTCTCTTGAACGCCATGATGCGTTGTAACTCTTCGGCGATTGGTTGGCGATCCAGGCGGATGTTATCTGGGCGCGTGTTATCTGTGCGCAAGCTACCGGCGCGCCTACTGTCTGGTCGGTCTTCCGGATTACGCTCCTCTTCTCTAGACCTTGAAGAGTGTGGCTGGCTGTCATTGTTCGCGGATCTTTGTGTGGATGCTGATGGTACTCCCACTCTTGAGCTGGAAGACAAAACAGTAATTCAATTGCAGTGCTGGAGTAGTAAGTTAGTCTAATTAAGACGGCTTTTCAGATGTCTTAATTTCTGCTTAAGCATTCATCGGAAATGATAAAAAATTATATTTGGCTGTTTTTATCAAGTTGTCACTTACTCACTATATAGCTAACTAGCTGACCCACCCCAGCTTCGCCCGGGGTATATTTTGAAGCTTCATATCCCTTTGAGCCCGTATGTTTTAGTCTTCAAAATATGTATGAAAAATTGCCGGATTTGTTAACATTTATTATCAATGCTCCGCTCCCTTAAGTAGTAGCGTGATGATATATAGCCTAAAACTTTCCTCGAGAAATGGACTACCCAACACTGAAAGAATCATTCAAATCGGACTAGTAGTTCCAGAGATTAGCGCGTTCAAACAAACAAACAAACTCTGCAGCTTTATAATATTAGTATAGATTAGAAAATTACTGGTCTAACGCGCTTTCTCTACTGTCTTTAGACTTTTCATGCAAATCTGCGAGTGTTTAAGTAATCGATTAAGAAGCTCAGGCGGGATTCGAAGCCGCTATCTTTCCCTTACAGGGGGTAAAGATCGCGGGTTCGAATCCCGCCTGAACCGATCCAATTTTTTCTATTTCTTAATCGATATGAATATTTAGCATACTAAATGCTTTTAAATTTCATTCAATGCTTCAGTAATGTCTGACCTTTTTTCAGTACTACATAAATGATGAATGTATGTTCTATGGGTCGACCCCAGTCTGCCTGCCCACTAAATTGTATATTACACTTTGAAATGACATTTTGTCGGGACCTATTTAAAAATACAATTACAAATATAATTCACTCATTACCGAGGGGTAGGAACATTAGTTGATCTTGGTGTATTGCTTATGATGGACCAGAATAGATCTCTGTCAAGCTTATCCTGCATCTTTCGTGCTGTTGCAGGTGACGCCTGTTCCAATTGTGCCTGTGAACCTGGACACACGAGGTTACAAAATTTCAATTATGGCAAACTTGTAATATGACATAAAATATGGTTACCTATAAAGAACAGTGGTAATATTTGCTGAAAATAACATATTTACAAATGATCATCACAGATGAATCAGCAGGTATACTAAATTGCAGGTGATGTTGGTGGGGGCTTGAAAAATCTTTAAAAATTCTTAAAATCCACAAATAATATGGAAAATTTACTCTCTTAGCATACAATTATACCACTGATGGTTCTATAAGCAAATCATGGCACTTACCACTAGTTCCAGGCATATCTGTTGTACTAGTGCGAGGTTCCCTATCTGCTGATTGCAGTACATCTTGGTTGGGCTGTTGTTCCTCATCATCATCTGTGAATAGAATGCTCAGAATAAGAAATTGCAGTCATAGGACTAAAAAAATTAAATGTTTTTGCTATTTCTGCACCATTTATTTCATTTACTTTTAAGTCATTTATATATTATTTAAACACAACCCAGGCTTTTTTAAACAAATAAACAAAATAAAAGTCAATATCATTCCAGCATTGTGCCCGATTGTATCTGAAGCCTTTCGATTCAATCAAAGAATCGACTTGATTTATTTAGTTTAGGCACATAAAGGGCATATATGAACATCAAAAAATTTACAATAATGTCAAAATAAAATATTAAATAATTTAAATAAACCACTGGAAAATGATTATTTCGCGGGTTCGGTAGGTTAGGTCTCCTGAAAAGATACCAGCAAGAAACTCAGAGAACTAGATATCTCTATTTCTATTCTTTTTTATCAAAATTCTCACACCTATCACCCACATAACCGTTCAGGGCAGCACCCAGAAGTGTAAAGAGCAAACATATTAAAATTATTGTGATGTCATTGATCCTTGAAACATGTGCAAAATGTAAAATTTAAGCAAATTTTTGAAGTTGATGTATTTCAACATTCACCACATCCATACAACCAATAGACACCTATTGTCTCATATTTTACTAACAATCAGTTCTGGCATCTAGCTAAGGGAGGAGTAGCGAGGAAGTAGCGAGAAACTGCTTTTTGATTGGTCTAACAAACATTAATGCCGATAATGCATGATCATTTAAAAAGATTTGGTAGCCAATATACCACAAGTGTAATTAATACGGCAGTTAGTTATCAAGCCTTAATTAGATTAGTAGTTACTACTTTAGTGCTATAAAAATATAAATGTAGTATCTACATAGAAAAAATAACCATGTTCTCCTTCTAACATATTTGTTGATAGCAGCATTTCCATATACCCACATCACTAGCGCTTGACCGATCGAAAGAGATAATGTTAAATGTACATATGTAAGAAAGAGATATGAATATTGCAAGTTGTTGCATCTACTCTCACCAACCAGTATAAAATGAACTCCGTCAATTCTTCTACAGAACTGACTTTTGATAAGGTTATGTGTTTATTTAACTTTTTTTTATACCACTTAGGTGGCAGACCAGCAACTTGCCGATAGACTGAAATTGCAGCTGCAAAAGTTTGATGTCTCAGTATTAATACCATACCATTTTATTGAGATGTATGCATATATGCATTTACATATTTGTTTTATAAATATTCCATACACAAACGCTGAAGTGTTTGCAGACCTTGTATGTGATTAGCACTGGTAGATTAACTTCTAATGCGGGCTTATGTTATGACTTATTCCATGTAACCATTGCCATAAAATAGTCTCCTGTAATACAGTGTCTATTGGTTGTATGGTCGTCAACCACATCATATGACGTGTTAAGTGAACATACTTATTATTTTGTATTATGTATAAGGCCCTATTAAAATCTTCCACAACTCAGACTTCATAAAGTTAATGATTCGTTTGTAAGCAATTGTATAAGAATATTTAATAAAATTCCTCAGGATTTGGTTGACATGTCACAAAATAAATATAAGTTTGAAATATTAGGTGGGTTGTGTGCTTATCTTGTCTTTAATGAAAAAAGGTTTTTATAATGTAGATGAATATATTGATGATAAAAATGTGTGGTCAACCTAAGGCTCTTGCTTGCTCGCACAACATAAATTGTCAACAAAACCACAGTTAAAAAGAAAAATCTAGTTCTAATATATTTCTCTGAGTTTGTTACTGGTATCTTCTCAGTAGATCTAACCTACCGAACCAGCAAAAGAATCATTTTCCAATGGTTTATTTTTACATTGTTATTGACATATTTGTAAAATATTGACATTTAAATGTGTGTGTGCCTAAACTGAATAAATGAAATTGATTTATTGAATCTTCGGAGTTAAAGCCAACCTTACCTGCATGACGGTACATCTGTCAGTCAATGGACAATGTAGGCACAAACTGTCCTCTTAGGATTGGGAGGTGAGAGATCAGCCAATCGTGTAATAGCCAAAATAAATCCAATATAATTATCAAATAATTTATAGATGCTAATACCACTAGCCTTTTGTTTACTTGCTCAGGTAGGTAAATAAATATATATTATAAGTGCAAAATGTCACAAAATGGTGTTCAACTTCCAAAAAAATGATGAACATAAAAGGTAACAATGGAAAAAAAAAGAAGTAAAATTACAAATAAAACAAGCTAAGTATATAATTATGTAGGTTTAAAATTACATAGTATCTAGCAGTAACAGTAAATATATTCTGCCTAGACAGTAGGAACTGCATCAAAATACACTGAATAAAACATAAACATTTTGAAATGGTACACATTTGCATCAAAATAAACTGAATTAAACATATTGTATGAATAGTTTCACATTTGTAAAGATATACAAAACTGATTACCTATCAATTAAAGGTACTTTAATATACCTTGTAAGATGTATCGGGAATTTAATATTAATAATAATTTATTTTGTTTATAAATTTACATACCTGAACATGAACTCCAGGGATATTCACTTCTCCCTAGATATTTCTTTAAATTCTGTTTCCTGTTACCCATCTTCGATATTTGTAGGGTATAGTATACGTAACTAAGTATCGCCGTGTCTTACTTTTCCAGTGGTTTGTAGTTTAAATAAGTACCCTTTTCTTTTTAAACATTCTTAAAAATGTTTTGTTATCAATAAAATTATTATATTGCAAATGCAAATTGCACTAGGCTTTTTTTATTTTTTGACTTGGTATCTAAGACCTTTTGCAATAGGATCTTTTGGATGAATGGACTCGGCCAACAGAAGATGAACAAATAATTTTTTCAAAACTTATAATGGCAACAGTTTTTTTGTCAGCATTAAATAGTCTTCGAAAACTTCTTGATACTCATACAATATTATCACTGTTACCGTTTCTGTTTCCTGTTATCCATCTTCGATATTTGTAGGTATACCCTACAAATATTGTAACTACGTATCGCCGTGTCTCACTTTTTAAACACCCAAAATTTATAATTTCCTTTGGCAATGTTACAGATACCCCTCCAAATTATTATACAAGGACAACCTTTTGAAATCTGCTGTTGGATGTCAACAAGGAGCATTATTCAGCCCATTATTCGGCGGTTAAATTCTAAATGTAATGTATGGCACCTAGACGATGGGACTCTAGGGGGAGATGTGGAGACAGTTTTACAAGATTTGGCTTTTATTAAAAATGAATTTAAATTAATTGGTTTAGAACTAAATGACAGCAAATGCGAGATTTTTTAAACGACGATTCGGACATTTCTACTATTTCTAAATTCAATTACATAGCTCCCAACATCAAAATTTTAGAAAAAGACTCTTTACGTCTCCTCGGGTCCCCAATCCTAGAAGATGCCTAAACCTCATTTATAGAGGAAAAAATTCAAAATTTTTGTGACATTTCGGATCGCCTACTCAAAATAATATACACTCGGCTTTCACTATTCTTCGGTATTGCCTATTCGTTCCAAAATTCACCCATGCCCTTCGATTCGAAAATGGCGTTAAGCCATTTTTTGAACATATAACAATTTTGAAAAAAATGGACAAAATTATAGAAAATACCCTCATCAAAATTTTAAATGTGGCCTTGGATGACCGAGCTTCACTACAAGTGACTCTACCGATACGCTTGGGTGGACTCGGTATTCGCAAAATTTCAGATGTCAGCTTACCAGCGTTCCTGTCTTCAGTCCACAGTACGGAAGAATTAACTAGGAAAATCCTTGCACCTACACTAGTTAATTCTGAAGTATTGTGTAAGACTGATGCAGTGAACGCTTGGAAAATTGCATGTCCAAACACCGATCTCCCAAGGAACCTTTTCTCACAGCGTCAGTGGGACGGGCCGCTCTGCAGCTTAGTTGGAAAAAAATTACTAAATACATGTTCCAATGCTGCTGAGTGTGCCCGTTTACTGGCGGTTGGAGTGTGGGAATCGGGTCTTTGGCTACAAGCTCTTCCGTCATCTAACGTAGGCACTATGTTAGATGACACTACCTTCCGCATCGCAACTTGTATTCGTTTAGATGCGCCGTGTGTTTCTCCGCATCAATGCCGTTGTGGAGAAGGCGTTGACAGACTCGGACACCATGGTCTGTCGTGCTGCAGAAGCGCTGGGCGAATTCCACGGCACGGCAGCCTCAACGACATAATCCGCCGTGCTCTTGTCACCGCCGGTGTACCAGCTGTAGGTACTTGAACCAAACGGTTTGGCGCGTGACGATGGCAAGAGGCCGGATGGCATGTCGTTAATGCCATGGAAGATGGGTAGGACTCTGGTGTAGGACGCCACATGCTTTGATACCATGGCTCCTACCCATATAACTAGCACGGCTGGCTGTGCTGGTGCTGCTGCTGCTTCTGCAGAGGCTCTCAAGCGGCGCAAATACTCCAATTTCATTGGAGATTATGAATTTGTGCAGTTTGGAGTCGAGACTTTGGGGTCATGGGGTCCGAGCGCTCGCAACCTCTTCCGTGAGATTGCGAAGCGTATGGTCGACGCTTCTCGTGACCAGAAGGCTGGCCTCTTTTTAGGTCAGAGAATAAGCATTGCCATACAACGTGGCAATGCTGCCAGTCTTCTGGGAACGCTACCACAAGAGGCATGCGATGCGGAGGAATTCCACTACGCATTTTAATTGTTCTTAGCTATAAGTTGTTTAATAGTTATTTTAGTTTTATTGTATTTAATGTTTATAAATTATTTTTTGACATATTATCACTTGCATTTGCATTCTCAAAGTGAATTGATTATTTTTAATGTTGGATGATTGTGTAATTATTAAATTATTGACTTTAAACAATTATCCAATATTTTATAATCAGCTCGGCGAACCTTGATCCCTATGACACTGACAGTTATTCCCACGACACAACCTTGTAGTAGCGTCACCGTTATATTATAATCGAATTGGCGGTGTCTAAAAATGATATTTATTAATTTTAGGCAGATATATGCAATTACAATAATATCCCGTTGGAATTATAATAATTATTAACACTTACAAGAAATTATCTCAATCAGACTTTACGTTGACGTCCTGCAAAAGTTACTCCGTTTGGAAGATATCGACTAGTGCGGAAAAGTATCGATAAACAAATATCGAAAATGGAAACGAGTGTACAAAATACATCAATAGAGCACCTACGCTCTTAGTGTCAGATTTATAATCATTTAAGTTGTTTGCGATAATAAAATAAAGGAGATTTAACAAATTTATTGTATATACCTACTCAAATAAAACAAAAGCGGTTTATTTATGATTTTTTAATATACATTAATCTGAATCTGACAATGGTGTCACCGATTGCGTCTCAGACTCGGAATCCGAACTGCAGCTGCTTTCTCCTATGTTTATGATAAACGGCTGGTCTACTATATTGTCGTATCGCACGTCTCGATTCCAATCATCTAAGCATAGCTATTTCGTCTTTTCAACCACTTTCCTCCAATTGTCCGGAGTCACTTGACTACATGCCTCTTGTAGCAACGTAAGCATTTTATTAGCTGTGAATGGTGGAGTGGTGTTAAGCCTGGCTGCACAACCTGAAACAATAATGGTTTAGATTGAAAATGATGCAAAGTCAAAGAGCGAGATCGGGGTAAGTACATTATAAGTACATAATTTTGTACGTTAAAAGTGTGTAATTGATATAAGCACATGGATAAAAATAAAAATGCAATTTGCTAGTGAAATAAAATAGCTTTAAATAGTACTAGCCGACTAGACAGTCACCAGTGACCTAAATAAAAACATGTTAAAATAAATACAAATCAACCCACCTTTGATCTGCGCCCATATCATTTCGATTGCATTATATTGGCAGTGGTAGGGCGGTAGCCGAATCACGGTGTGCCCTTTTGATTTTGCCATCTCATCCAAGAAATATTTCTTCTTTGTTTGCTGTTTATGAAGGTTCAACAATCTAACTAATTCCTTTTTCAGCATTTGAGTATTAGCTGCCACACCATTGTTTTGCAGCCACTCTATTATTTCGCCTTTATTGTTGTTCGCGGTAGGCGCTTTATTAATTTGCACAGAGTGGTATGGGGCGTTGTCCATTAAAATGTAGTGGGGCTCGTTTAAATTGTCTAATAGTTTTGTGAACCATTTCTTGAAATTCTCAAAATTCATCTCTTCGTGATAATCACTTGTTTTCACGGATTTGTAGGCCCACAAGCAGTTAGGTACAAAACCTTTGGCTGTGCCAGCGTGGCAGATAATCAAACGCTGGCCCTTGCCTTCTGGTGCTTTGGTACAGGATTTCTCTGTGTCGTCTGTCCATGTTTTGGAGACTGAGTGATTGGCGTTGAGCCACGTTTCGTCCAGATAAACCACCTTGTCCCAGTTCTCGATGTTTTTTATTTGTCGTAGAAAATCACACCTCATCAATCCAATGTCCTTCCGCTCCATTATCACTTTTCTTTTGTCACACTTCCCATAACGAAATCCACATTTTTTTATAACTTGTCTGAGAGAAGTGAATCCACCTTTAAATAAATCAGCCGATTTCAGCGACGCTAATAATTTTGTGCAAGTCGGCAGTTCACCTCGAAAATAATAGCCGTAAATATGGTTTCGTATCGCTGCCATGTCGAAATCATCGGGGTTAGTTACGGGTCGTGCCCTATTATGTTTTTTCTTCTTTGGAGTTGATAATTTGTTCTCCTCCATCGACGATTCGCCGAACTTCTCCTTTGTAATTCGGGAAACGGTAGCTTTGCCAATTCCCAAAGCATCAGCAACACGGTCGCGTACGTTGTCAAGTGGCAACAAAGGTCCGCCATTTTGTAGTTCGCGAGCAAAATAGTCACGCAAGCGTACAACAAACTCCCGCGTTTCACTGTTGAGTACAGTTTTTCTCAGTCTTTTCGGCATTTTGAAACACCAACAAACACAAAACAGCAACAATAACAAAAACAGAAAACAACAATAGTAACAAACAAAGGATTCCGTTGACACAAGAAAACACGTGGCACATACAAGGCGTTAGCACTCGTACTGGCGTAGCGAACTGACAGTACTAGCGTAGTGACAGATCAGATAGTGTTGCTATAACTAAAATTTTAATTCACATTAAAATTATACAGTCCGACCATGTTACCTCTGCATCGGAATATTGGCAACCCCATATACAAATACACGGATACTTGTAAATATAACAAGCATTATAATTATAGTAATGTAGATTATATTTTAAAAACATGTTTATCGATGTGGCTGAATGCAAGTCACGCCTTTGCCTATAAAAAGTTGCGATATATCGACACGACCCGTCACTAGTATGAACTGTCATAGGGATCAAGGTTCGCCGAGCTGATTATAGTAAGTAGTTGGCCAATAATTATTTTATAAATATGGGGCATTCAGTCTGATGTTCACATATGTAACTTCGTTTAGTCTATGGTAGTGTCAGTTTGTGTTGGTTTGTGTCACCAAGTGTCACTGTCAGATTTGTTTGGTTTGGCGGTTTATTGCAACCCCCAGAGAGGCCCTCTGCCTTAGTCGTGGAATTTCTATAGAAAGAAAGAAATACTCCAAGTAATTCATAAACCGTCTTAAAAATAACATTAATGAATTCTGATTAAAATGGCAGAATTACCATACCAAGCAGAATATGCAAAATCCGGACGAGCTGCTTGTAAGGGGTGTAAGCAGAAAATTGAACAAGGAGCCCTACGTATAGCGATTATGGTGCAGGTTAGTGAAACGATATAGTTCTGCGCTTTTAACTGGCATGAAGCTGTTCGTGTATGTAGTATTACGATTTTATATTGGAAAATCAGGCTGGAGTTTCAAGTTACAACATGTCTAGAGAACTGTCATCGCGATGTATGAACAGTGAAGTGATGATAATAAAAAATACAACACAATGTTACCAGGATTCCTCTATTCTTTAGTGACCGATTATGTCTCTTTGACTGAATCTCCAAAAAAAAGTCTAGGTTTCTAAATTCCCTTTTTTTGAAGGACTATAAAGGATCTATGTACAACTTAATTTAGGTGCAAACTATAACTTCAAATTTAAACTTTGTTTATATATAATATAATTTCAAAAATTTAAACTTGTGAGCTTTGCTATTCATACTAAAATTGTCAGTTTTTATTTAATTTTACTAAACTCTTATAAGGTAGGTACTATAATAAATAAATAAAAATGTGTGATGATGCAGAGGAATTTCATGACGCATTATGTATGTAATTTTTTAAATTATTTAATTTAGTGGATTATAGTACCTAATAATAGTTTTAGTGTATTATATTTTATAAATAAATGAAATTTAAATACTTAATGATAATAATTGGAATGAATAAAGATGTACATTATGTAAATAATTGTGACATAAATTATGAGAATTGGTAGCCTTCTAGTATATAGAATGACCTATGTTGACTGAAATTGTTTCTAGGTCCATATGCACCTATTAAACAAAATTGTTTTTTCAGTCGGCTTTCTTCGATGGCAAGCAACCAAACTGGCATCATGAAGAATGTTTTTTCAAAAAGCAAAGGCCTGCATCTGCTACTGATATTGCTAACTTCAATAAACTCAAACATGAAGATCAGAAACGAATCAAGCAAACCGTGGGCAAGTAACATTCATATCTTTACTATTTTCTTTTTATCTCCTGCAACTTTTGACACATTAATACACTATATGCAAGTATTGAGTATATTTGGCAGTATCTTCCTCACTCTTAGAAAATAAACTTTCTTTACAGTGTACCTAACCACGCAGTGCACACGGTCATACTATAACTCAATTATTTTGTTTTGTTAATACAACATCTCACTATATACATAAAAAGGTTTATTAACACCTAATTGAAGTACATATTTAAGGTACATACAATGAGTAATATTTAGATAAATAACTAAAAGATTTTTACAGAAAGTGCAACTAATGTTGTGATGCCTGAAACTAAGGGTAAAGGTAAAGGCAAAGCAGGAAAGAGGACTGCTGATGAGGCTAATGCATCAGCACTTAGAGACTTTCAAGTAGAGTACTCCAAGAGTAGCAGGGCTACATGCAGACATTGTGAAATTAAGATTTGCAAGGTAATGTATATACTATTACTTATTTATTTATTTATTTATTTATTATACACTTTTTTATACCACTTAGGTGGCAGCAAGCACATGGCCCACTAGATGGAAAGTGGTTACTGTGGCTATGGATGTGTGTAACACCAGAGGAGTCACACTCGTGCTGCCGACCCTGTAAGCACAGATAGTTTCTGTGACCTCTGTGTAGAAGACAAAGCAGGACATGCCTTTTTCGGCATCTTGCGGAAGTCAGAATCATATCGTCCCATAAACCGTATGATGAAGCAAATATTGGATGGCATACCTCCCTCTGAGAGTCACCTATTTGCAGACAAGGCTTTGACGGAGACCGTCAAAGAACAGGGAGGTTTATCCATCATTTTTTCCAACAAGAAAGAAGCAGGCTTGGCATATCGATAAACCCAGTCACGACGGAACTAGAAAAAGAGATACCACAAAAGCCGCCTCAAACAGCATCGCCTGGAAGAAAAAGAAGTACAACAAGGACAATAACCAAAAGAATACATCTTTCAAAGGAAAAAATGGAAACTTCACAAGTCGATCCTAAGGTTATCAGTCTAGGTAAAAAGGGGGAGGTGACAAAAAAAGACGGCAAAGCGGATGCAGACAGTTGGCGTCATGCTGCTATCAGTATTTGAAAGATAATAAAAGGAGACAAAATCCCCTTTCGTATGAGACCCCCTTTAAAAATAATTTTAAAGAAAACAGAACGAACATTCCAAAGGAAGCAATGGAATATTCCAATCAGAAATCGGGCTTCCTGTCAACATTTTACGTACGGAAATAAGGAGACGGCACAAACAGGCCAATATTCAATCTGAAAGGACTAAATCATTACGTCTCAACCCCCAAGTTCCGAAATTCCTTCACATTTAGAAACGAACGATTACATAATGAAGATAGACATCTCGAAGGCATATTTTCACATACCAGTCACGCACAGTCATCGTCGCTTCTTGTTGTTGGTGTACGAAGAACAAAGGTATCAGATGACCTGCTTACCATTCGGGCTTACCAGCGCACAGCGGCATTTGCAAAAATAACAAATTGGATTGCACACAAACTGCGGCAAAGAGGCTTGAAAGTCGTGGTATATTTGGACGATTTCTTGCTTATGCATCAGGTTTATCGAACCCTATCAGAACAAATGAAATATGCTACAAGGTACTTAGAAGTATTAGGTTGGCAGATAAACGTTCAAAAGTCGTCGGCAATACCATCCAGAGAGCTAGAGTTCTTGGGAATCATATGGAATACGGAGAAGACGAGAAAAGAAATCGACACCAGAAAGACAAAACAGCTGAAAGAGCACGTGAGGGGCCTGATACGCAAGGGGCGCTGGAGTTGGTACGACGCAAAAGTGATTCTAGGAAAACTCAACTTTGCATCATTCGTAGTTCCAATAGGACGTCTGCACTGCAGGATCCTCCAGAGGTTAGCAAACCGCCTGCCAAAAAACAACTGTTACAGGAAATTCCCACTCGCAGAAGCAGCTCTGGCCGAGTTGAACTGGTGGCTAGAAAACGCACATCGGAAATCCCCAATTCATAACGCCCAGTCAACACTTTTTATAACAACCGATGCTGCCGATCGGGGATGGGGAGCAATAGCAAACGATCGTCGTCTTTGGGAATCGTGGTCTCTCAGCCAACAAAAATGGCACAGCAACCAGAAAGAACTCTGGATTGTTTATGAAGTATTAAATCAACTGGGTTCCGAAATTCAAGGCACATCGGTAACGTTACAAACCGTCAATCGCACGAGTGTGGCATTTATAATCAAACAAGGCGGTACACGATTCCTGATGCTATTTAAAACGGCAAAGAAAACACTGGAACTCTGTCAGAAGCTACATTGCTACATAACAGCGAACTGTTATGTGGCAATTGTAGCTTGACGAGTTATATACCCGGTCAATACAACGGAATCGGTGACGGTCTGTCCAGAGCAAGAGCTCTCCCGAAAAGGCACTTCAGCAAGAATGCCTTAGGAATTATCTTCCAAGAGCTAGGTCAACCGGACATAGATCTGTTTGCTTCGAGAATATCAGCAGTCGTGTCTGCTTATGTCAGCTAGGATTCCACGGACAAACAGTCCATTTACGGACGCTTTCAGCTGTACGTGGCGGTTCAAGTTGGGTTGGATCTTTCCTCCACCAGCATTAATACCCCAAATGCTACGCCATTTGAAAACGTCCGAAGGTCAGTACCTGATTGTAACTCCAATCTGGTCACAAGCTTTCTGGGAACCGCAAATACGCAGGCGTGACTTGAGAACTCCACCGAAGATCCCAGCCACCCGGCCACCACCAGAGGTAGACAAATTAAATTTAGTGGTATGGAAGGTTCAGACTGGATGAGTCAGCTAGATGGTTGGTCGGAGTTGAAGTCAACTTACTAGACAGCTCGTGGAGAGCGTCGACTTTAAGAACGTACAAACCAGTCTGGGCTAGGTGGAGGAATTGGGCCTTATCACATGATACTTCAGTCGATAATCCAAGTCCTTAATCACTTGCTAAATACTTGTGTCATCTTTTCATCCATGAAAAGCTAGCACCAAGAACTATAGCCCTATATAAATCAGTCGTGGCTACTTTCGCAAACTCTGTTTAATGTACAGTGCTGAGCTCACACCCGCTTGTGAAAATGGTCGCTAAAAATCCAGAGAAGGTGAAGGAATTCGGTTGGACTTGGTATTTTGGATAAGAAAATTGATTGACGCCTCATCGCACCGCCGGGGCAGCAAGGAAATTCATAACTTATTTATTACAACCAGAGGAGTTGTCAAGAATGCTTCCCGTGCCATCATAGCGGGCTGGATTAGATCTCTTTTTAAGGAAGCAGGTATTGATGCCTCCGCAGGTAGCTTTAGAGCCGCAGTGGCCACTGACATCTGGTCAAGTAACCGCTTCGATATTGACGAGGTATTAAAGAGAGAAAATTGGCGCAGTAGAAATACCTTCTTGAAACATTATTTTAGGAAAATACCAGGGCAATCAGGTGACATCAGTAACTCTTTAGTTGATTCTTTCAATCAAATAAGAAAATCTGTTTCGTTTTTGTGTAAATCAAAGTTAGAATAAATATTTTGTTTTTGAGTTAGTATGCATTTTTATAAGGTACACCTCTCCCCCATAATCACAGTACGCATAATAGCAGCGCCGGCAGAAGGTAAACATATCTCAAAGGTGGTTCAAGCGAAGGCTCGAACATCTAAACAGAACCGTTTTTCCCCCAAAGGGTAAAAAAACGAATATTTAGGTTTCAGCCGAAGCTTAAACCACCACTTAATGCCTAGCTGACTTTAAGGTATTTAGGAACAAATAGCCGCGCGCTGCCTCGCACACTTTAGAAAGAGACAGCAAATACCAGCGCTGTCAAGCGTGGGGTGGGGAGCTTTGAGAGCTAAATGTGGGTAGGTTGACAACGAAATGTGAAGATGTAGTCTCAAAGGTGGTTCAAGCTTCGGCTGAAACCTAAATATCCGTTTTTTACCCTTTAGGGGAAAAAACGGTTCTATTGTCAGTACTTAGAGCTCTGGTGCTCTGTTGCCACCAGAAAGTTGACATCTCTACAAATGCCTATCAATGCAGTAAACATTGATGCCATTGACCATCAGATTTGCATTCTCAAAACAAAAAATATAACTACATGCTTTTTACATTCTAGGATGAAGTCCGTATTTGTAAAACTGTGTATGACACAGAAGTAGGCGCCAAGTATGGTGGACAACCTTTGTGGCACCATGTCAAGTGTTTTGCTGAGCAAAGGAGTGCACTCCTGTACTTTGCAGGAGGTGAAAGCTTGCCCGGATTCAAAACTCTAAAGAAGGCAGATCAAGAATTGGTTAAAGAAGAGATCAAGTTAGTAATGCATAACAAAATTTATAGAAACATCAACTCCGTTGGTACAATTGACAATGGAGATATGTATACATCTATACATACACATTTTTCATATGAAGTTAAATTTAAAAGTGTATACATATCTTCTTTGTCGACTACAACTTCTTTTTCATTACACAATATAACGAAAATAATACATATTACACTTACAGCATTTAATCACTCTACAACGTGTTACAGAAAGGTGTAGTCATATTCGAGGGACGCATTACGTGTTATATAAATAAAATTTTCGTGGGAGTATAAACACCGATTTACTTTGTATCACGTAGATAAATAATTTTCTTTTTTATCGACCATGTGTAAACTAGTGGAAATTGCCGACAAACGCACAACACTAAAAAACTAACCAGGGCTGCAGCAGCTGCAGCGCGCTGTTACAAATGAACTCTACGGTTTGAACCCGAGTAGGTTTACCAAACGATCTGATTTGATAGGCCCTGTCTCAATATCATCCTACTTACTTTCTAGCTAACCTATTTTTTTTTTACATCGGGCAAAGAAACTCTGAAACAGCTTATAACTCGTTAAAATAGTATTAAATTAAAACAAAATTTACTTTAAGCAATAATAAAACATTTTTATGTTCCTGAAATCATCCATGCGAAATGTGAGACTTGTCTCAAAGTTACTTTAGGTAAAGGTTAACCTACATTCAATACCAGGAGCCGTGGACTACCGAATTTCCAGCCACGCCCCTTAATATTATAGTAATTAAAATTGGTTCCGTACTCAATTTAATTGAAATGTTGTGCAAAGAAATAGACTTTCGGTTTTTATACAACTTAGGTGGCAGACAAGCACACGGCCCACCTGATGGGAAGTTACAATTATTAGTCAAATAGTACAAAATTCCAAGCTGTTGGGTAGGTACACGATACATAAGGTGCTTGGTTGCGAACCTCCGCACCGCAACTGCGCGTGAATACGAACCTCTCTCCTCTCTCAAAATCCCGGCCGAGACAGGAATGATCCTGTAAAGGGTTTCTGGGTGACTCTTCATGTGTTCCTGACTAGCATTGGACACAGTGGAGAGCACGCAAAGTGCTGGTTGACTTTTCGAGAACAGGAGTAGGGGTGACAAGTCCGGACACCTGTTAACACAGCACCTGGTAATCCCGCGGCGGCGGTTGAAAGCCACTCCTTTCCAGGGTAACATGAGGATACCGTACTTTTCCAAACGTAATTAACATGGCAACAGGTTCGAAAACAGGGTTGTTTTCCTCTCGCATCCCCGCACACTTTCGAGACCAGCAGGAGATAGGACACGGCGGTATTCCCGCCCAATTGAGTTGTTCGACTGGGGAAGTCCCATAGCCCTACAGAATACCGCGGCCATAATAACTTCGTGTTGTGTACCCGGCGGTAAGTAGGGTAGCCAGAGCTCACTGGAGAATTCGTGCTGTCAGTAAGAAGACTAAAGGCATGTTCTGCTTTGTCTTTTTCACTGACGGCACAGAAACTCTGTGATTACAGAGTCGGCAGCGCGAATCCACGGTAACCACTTTCCATCAGGTGGGCCGTGCTGCCACCTAAGTGGTATAAAAAAAGCAGCATCCGCAATACTGTGATCGTTGCACGTTTGCCTTAGTTTGAGTTTCGCAGTTATTTATTATCGGATTTTGTTTGAGGATTGTTATTGTTTGGAAGCCAGGAAGTCAGGTGCCATGTTAATGAGCACAACAACATAAACAACGACGGTGTACAAAAATGCACACAGAACTTACTAAGGAATATCATGTCGTACCCGGATAACATAGACTGTAAGAGGTCCTTCATAAGAGTTCGTTAAAGTAACATTCATTACGGTACCCTAAAATATTTCATAATATTAAAATTTCTTCTCTTTCACTCCAAATCGCCACGCCCTTTATTATGATTGGTTCCGTACCAATTCTTATTTCATGCAAAACTTTCACAAAACCTTTCCTTATAGCATAAAAAAGCATAGTAAAGTGAACAAAAATATGTTCAAATACCAGGATAACATAAAATGTAAGAGCGGTTTCTTCAAAGTTTTTGAAACAAGAAGTTCTACGGTACCCTAAAATAATTGATAAGAAAAAATCATTTGTTATTTTTTTTCATATACCTAAATAGGGTGAACTGACTAATACTCGACCATGGTCACAATTTTATTATTTTCTGCATTCTTAGTATTGTAACGACGCGCTCTGCGAACGTCGTCACACCGGTTTTAATTCTATTTTTGAACGAAAAGTTTCGGAACGCGGAGTGAATGACATTTTGACGTATCGCTGTCAAAGCACCTTTCTTCCTATATTGAGGCTGGATGGTCGATATTCATGGCTTCGTAACTTAATTTCAATAAATCTCATAAAAATGAGAGTATTTTGGCCTAAAGGATAATAGTTTGTGTCTTCACAACTATCCTCTTGTGGAATTATAGTTTATTTCTGGTGAGTTGTCATTTTTTAATAAGATTCATTTTGATGGATTCGCCACGCTCCTGATTTGAAAAATAATTGTTAAAATTCTATTGTTTCAGCTCTTAATCTGAAAATATTATGATTTCTTTTGCTATTGGCATTGTTCCAGCAAATTAAGGCGGTAAGTTGCACAAATTTATAAAAAATTAGGACCTCGTGCCCATATGGGAGTTTGTTCTAATGACATGCAATTTTGTTACAGGTTTCCAATTGGAACCGCCTTTGTCTTTGCCTTTTCTCTTTTCTTTGGACCTTTTTCGGCGTTTCTTTGTCTTCGGTCAACTGCATTTCTTTATGGAGGGTTTGGACTTTTCGCCTCAAACCTGGATGTACCGCATGGGCTTAAACTGAAAACTTCGCCTGCTACGAGCTTTCTCGCTGCTGTGTTTACATATACTCGCCGAGGGATGCCGTGAGCTTACTTTAATTATATTTTAAATCTAAACTTCAAAATAACCTAAAAATGCATTGGTGACATAAGATCATTTTGACCTAGCTTATAAAACTCTAATTTTAAATTTAAGGTTAGATATACATTAGGAATGTATCCTTGCAACTATTTCTAAATGCACACTGGAGTGGACAATAAAACCTTAAACCTCACAGTTTGGTTTCATTTAGCTCACCTCCGGAAGATTAAAAGTTTCCAATATCCGCTGATTATCTTAGGCATGTGTATCTCCAAGGCGCCCGAACTTTTATGGTAATGTACTTACAAACCAATTTTATTTATATTTCTTTTAAATAGGAGATTACACACTTACTTCTTTCATTGTCATATGACACATATTTTTTTATTATTACATCTGACGCTTGCGAACCAATTTTTTTTACTTTGTAATAACACATATTTTTTAATTATTACAATTGGCGCCCGAACAGGGACATGACAGTGTGCATATATCTTTATTCCTTGTCACCTTTGCATTATTTTTTACCTTATCATGTTAAGAACAGTGTTTTCTTCATGTATTTTACTGTTACATAACTGTGTATTACAGTAAATCTTTGTTATTGTTTACTTTGCAAAACTAATCATACTACAAGTTAGTACTATTGTTTGTATCTCTCAATTACAGGTGAATGTTTCAATTTGTATAACATGGTTATTGTTATAACTGTTTTATCTTATATAGCTTTTGTTTATTACAGGTAAGATTTTCCACTTAGTAATATTATATAATTACTAGTTCTTAACCTTTATTCACAGGTGTGAAAACATAGTAATATTTGAATATTTGCTGTTTACCTTAAGTAGACATAAATAATTTATTTTGTGAATCACTAATGCATTTTTATCTTTATAGGCATTTGACCTAAATAATTTTTGCAACAATAACATTCCATTCTATGAGTTTGTTGACTTTTGAGTTTAGCGTTTTGCTATCAATGCAATTAACTTCATTCATAATTTAATTAACTTTAATTAGAAACTTTAATTGATACTTTAATTAGAAACTTATAGTGTATTTAATACAACTTTTTATTAGATTTTCACATCCTTTTATAAATCAAACATGGATAAGGAAATACAGGTCCCGCCTTTGTTTGAGAATATTGTTGGTGGTGTTCCAGTTGGTACTTTTACTCATGTCATGGCTGATTTATCTGAAGTTGTTGATCCATTTTCGAATAGTCGAGGAGCTGGTGATCATAGTCTGAGAGCCGCATCTTCATTTAATATGATGAATGTTTTATTGAATGATAATTTGAGGAAAAACTTGCCTTCTGTTACTAAGTTGCCTGATTTAAAACGAAGTAAGCTTTTGTATGATGGTAAATCGTGCGTTAGGGAATTTATTACTCAAGTGGAAGAATATTTCTTGTTTAAAAATTTTAATGAATATTTTTTGGTTAGTTCATTCTCTGATCTTTTGTCAGGCACTGCGCTTAAATGGTTTCGTAGTGTTCGTATTCGTATTGCTTCTTGGCAGGATTTGAAGGCTGCGTTGTTGAAACGTTTTGATAGAATTGAATTTGATTATCATTTGGAACATGAACTCCGTACTCGTAAACAAAAGATAACTGAGTCATTACCAGATTTTATTACAGACATAATGGATATGGCTAGCCGTTTGTCTATGCCTGTTTTTGATGCTACCCTCATAACTATTATTAAACATAACATGTTAAATATTTACACACCTTTTGTGTTTGGTAGAACTATTTCTTCTATCGACGAATTTATTAACCTCAGCAGAGAATTAGAGAATTTTGTGTCAAGAAAGAACTTGAGTGAGAATAAAAGTATTAAAAAAGAAAAATATTCTGCTCAAATTAGTGCCGTTAAATCAGATGATTTAACTTGTTTAAAATGTAAGTCCTCTGGACATTCTTATAAAAATTGCCCTACATTTCCAGGTGTAATTTGTTTTAAATGTCACAAGCTTGGCGTCACTACGAAGAATTGCGAAGTTTGTAATTCAAATACTGTTCAGTCAAAAAACGTATCAGGTCCCATCGAGCCCTAGTTTTTGATAAAACTTCTGGTGACTCGATGTTGAAAAAATTTAGCAATGCTCCGAATGAAGCCACTTGTAAGAAAGAATTTAATGAATGGTTGGATTATTTGAAAGTTTTCTTTAATAATATCAGGGCTGCTCCTGTTTTGTTTGTTAAACATAAAGACACTAGACCTTATTTAAAATTTAATATCAATAATAAATTTTATTCAGGTTTGTTGGATAGTGGAGCTTGTAGTTGTGTACTCGGTTCTAATATTCATCAAACATTTTTGCAATTAGGTTATAAATTTAAACCTTATAAAGGTAACGCTGTTACTGCTGATGGTTCTGCACACAATGTTATTGGAACTATGGTTTTACCTATCACTTGTGATAACTTAACTAAAAATGTAGATTTTTTGATAATACCTTCTTTTAAACCTTCAATTATTTTGGGATTTGACTTTTGGTTGAAATTTAATCTTGCTAAAGACTTATGGAATAATATTACTTTTGAATATGAATCCACTACTTGTGTAAATGCAGTTACTTCTGTTTCTGAACTTTCTCCTTCTGAGAAACACGAGTTAAATAAAATTATTTCACTTTTTGAAAATATTTCTTATGAAAAGAGAGGCTTAGGTCTTACTCATTTAGTTAAACATAAAATTAATGTTACTGGTGAACCTTTTAAACAACGTTATTGGCCCCTTAGTCCTGCTAAACAAAAAGAACTTTATGATGAAGTGGAAGTTTTATTAAAGGAAAATATTATTGAACCTTCTAAATCTCCTTGGTGTTCTCCAGTGTTAGCCGTTGAAAAACGCGATGGTGGAACAAGATTATGTTTGGACTCTAGACGTTTAAATTCAGTTACTGTTAAAGATTCTTATCCTTTACCTTACCCTTCTAGAATTTTAGATAACCTTCGGGGTGCTAATTATATAACTACTATTGATTTGTCTAAAGCATTTTTGCAAATCGCTTTAGAAGAATCTTCTCGAGAGAAGACTGCTTTTGTTGTTCCTGGGAAAGGTTTATTTCATTTTACCCGGATGGTGTACGGTTTGACTAATGCACCTGCAGAGTTACAGAGACTCGTAGACAAGTTGTTTGGACCAGAATTTGATAATGTAGCATTCTGTTACTTAGATGATCTCATATTGATAAATTCTACATTCTCTGATCATTTAGATTATTTAAATAAAATTTATAAAATCCTTAAAGATGCTGGGTTAACTATTAATTTAAAAAAGTGTAATTTTTGTAAAGATAAACTGCGTTATCTTGGTTATATTGTTGATAGTAATGGTTTACATACAGACCCTGCTAAATTAGAGTCCATTAAAAGTTTCCCACGCCCAGAAAGCGTTAGACAATTAAGAAGTTTTCTTGGGTTATGTTCTTATTACCGTAGATTCATTGATAAGTTTGCTGATATTGCTTCGCCCTTAACCAAATTAACGGCCGGAAGCAAGAATTCTAAAAAATCTCTTTTCTGGAATGAAGAAGCTGAAGTTGCTTTTCATAATTTAAAACTTGCATTAATTTCTGCACCAGTTTTACATTGTCCGAATTTTGAAAGACCATTCTCTTTACATTGCGATGCTAGTTCTGTTGGAATTGGTAGTGTCCTGAGCCAAGATGATGATAATGGAGATCAACATCCTGTAGCTTATTATTCTAGATCACTTAATAAATGTGAACGTAATTATAGTACAACTGAGAGAGAGTTGTTGTCAATATTGGATTCTATTGAACATTTCAGACCTTATATTGAAGGAATGAAATTTACAGTTATCACTGACCATGCTAGTTTAACTTGGCTTCTTAAACTTAATAATCCTAGTGGTCGTCTTGCACGTTGGGCTGCTAGAATTTCTCAATTTACTTTTGATGTTAAATATAAAAAAGGTTCTTTACATTTAGTTCCAGATTGTTTATCCAGAATAGAAATTTCTGCTATTAATATTCCTGTAAATAATATTATTGTTATGCCAAATGAGGATATCGTTGATCCTTGGTATAGAAAAATATTTGTAAATTGTCAAAAGTTTCCTAGAAAATATAAAAATTTCAAAGTTGAAAGTGATACTTTGTATAGATTTTGTAAAGATGAATATGATCCTAATAATCGTTTAAATTGGAAAATTGTCATACCTAAAGAACACATCTTAGACACTATTAAATCTAATCATGATGATGTTAATTCAGGACATTTAGGAATTCATAAAACTTTAAATAAATTAAAAATACATTATTTTTGGAAAGGTATGTTTATTGATGTTCAAAAATACATTTCTTCTTGTGATACTTGTAAAGCTTATAAATCTTCTACTAATCCACCTCATGGAATTATGGTTAATCCTAAGAAAGTTGATAAACCAATGTTAATGCTTTCTATTGATATTATTGGAACTCTTCCAAAAGCTTATTCTGGCCATAAGTATATACTTTCAATCATAGATGTTTTTACAAAATATTGTTGGATATTTCCTATGACTAGTGCTACCACTAAAGTAATTTGTAGGATACTTGAAAAAGAAATATTTCTTAAGTTTGGAACACCTAAAATTAATGTTTGTGATAATGGAAGCCAATTTACAGCTGGGCAATTTGTAGATTTTCTAAAAAGTTGTAATATTAGTAAAATATTTTGTAATACTTTATATACACCTCAAAATAATCCTGTAGAGAGATATAACAAAACAGTCGAAACATGTATTTCTTGTTTTGTTAAAGATGATCATAGAACTTGGTCAAAATATTTGCCTCATGTTCAATTAGCTTTAAATAGTAGTGTGAATCTAGCTACAGATTTCACTCCTAATTTTCTCATGTTCGGTAGAGAACTTATTTTTGATGCTTCATTGCACCGTTTTAGTAATTATTTTGATAACCTCAATCAACTTGATGTTGTTGATAGGTCTTCATTTGCTTTTTCACTTAAATCACTTAGTGATATTTTTATAAAAGTTCAAGCTTCATTGCTTAAAGCTTATAAGCGTAATGCGCGTTATTATAATATAGGAAGGAAGGTCATTTCTTTTGAAGTGGGAGATATAGTGTGGAGGAGAAGTTTTGTGCAGTCTAATGCTCCTGCATTCTTTTCGGCTAAGTTAGCACCTAAGTTTGTTAAGTGTGAAATAATAGATAAAATTTCCTCTAATGTTTATGTTTTAAAAGACCTTAATAAAAACTATACTGGTCGTTATCATATTAAAGACATAATTAAATATTAAAATTATTCTTGTTTTGACAATGTCTATCTTTGTCTTTGGTACTTTGTTTGAAGTATAATCCCATTGTAAGGTGATGTTTGTGAGGCTAAGGGATTTTGAAAGGAGATGTATGTTAGGAACTTCACAACAATTTATTAATTTCAATTTTAGTTTCCTTCAAAAATAACTTAGGTCATTTTAGGACTTGTTATTGTGTAACTCTACTCCATATTAACAAATTGTTCCACATCAAAAGATCTTATATTTTTATTTATCTTTGTTGTATAGGATTATTTTCCTGTATATATTTTTATACACTTGTATATTTAATATTGTATATTTTGTACAAATTTAGGAATTTAGTTTCTACTCTAATATAGGAGTGAAATTTAATATTCATTTTCTACATTAAATTCACTTGACTTATTTCCACTCACTTAGGGAATGGAAAATTAAGTTTCTTGAACTTTATTTTTGTACAGTTCTGGGTTATTTTCTTAGTATTAAGATTCTCGGATTGGACGCATTTTATGCATTTTTTACACACCTTGTTATACCATTTTTTGGGAAACTTGTGTCTTACTGGACTTTACAATTTTTTGTGCTATTGTGTTTCATACACATAGTCACACCTTACGCTTTGCGCACGGGAAGCTGGTGGTGTTGAGCCGGTCGTAATTGTCGTTTTTCTCTTTTTGTACGATTGTGTTTTTATACACATTGTTACATTTTTTATGCTTTGCGCACGGGATGTCGGTGGTGTTGTGCCGGTCGCAAATGTCATACTTTTCTTATGCGGTTGTGCTCAGAAAGTCAGTGGTGTTGTACTGGTCACAATTGTCATATTTTCTTTATATTTTGCTTATGCTCGGAAAGTTGGTGGTGTTATGCCGATCACAATGCTTATAAATATATTATTACGACACTTTTGTTGTGATTTTGTTTTGACGTTTTAGATGTTGGAATAGGAATTTGAAGTCGGCGGCTTTTCAACCTAACCGACAGTGGGAAAACTTCATTGTTTTTACCGATTTTCTTTCAGATTCGGCAGCGTTGGTGCTTAACCGATATCTTGTTAGTTTCATATTTTTGTTTCAGGAATAGCTGGTATAGAGTCGGTGGCGTAGGAGCTCAACCGCACTTTTGTATTGATGCTAGAAGGCTGGTTAAGATCAAGGATTAGATTCGACGGCGTTGGTTGCCTAATCGATATCTGGAATGGAATTGAGTAGGGATTGTTTAATTTGTTTTATTGAAGGATTTATTTTCACTTTTGTGTTGAAATAAGTTTTTACTCTTTTCTGAGTTTGGTTCTTTACTTTTCGAGTGTTTTCACATTCTTTGATTTTTAGGAATGCTTTCCCATTCTTTAATTTATAATTATTTCTGCAATACCCAATGCAAGATGCTTTCGCATTGCCTTTTTTGTTTATTGAAAAATGTTGCAAGACATTTTGTCTTTTGAGGTTTTTTGGAATTTTGTTCTGGACTCTCATAATTTTCATTAGAAAAGGAAGTTTCTTTCTTTCTTTTTTCTTTTTGGGGAGGGATGTAATGTAACGACGCGCTCTGCGAACGTCGTCACACCGGTTTTAATTCTATTTTTGAACGAAAAGTTTCGGAACGCGGAGTGAATGACATTTTGACGTATCGCTGTCAAAGCACCTTTCTTCCTATATTGAGGCTGGATGGTCGATATTCATGGCTTCGTAACTTAATTTCAATAAATCTCATAAAAATGAGAGTATTTTGGCCTAAAGGATAATAGTTTGTGTCTTCACAACTATCCTCTTGTGGAATTATAGTTTATTTCTGGTGAGTTGTCATTTTTTAATAAGATTCATTTTGATGGATTCGCCACGCTCCTGATTTGAAAAATAATTGTTAAAATTCTATTGTTTCAGCTCTTAATCTGAAAATATTATGATTTCTTTTGCTATTGGCATTGTTCCAGCAAATTAAGGCGGTAAGTTGCACAAATTTATAAAAAATTAGGACCTCGTGCCCATATGGGAGTTTGTTCTAATGACATGCAATTTTGTTACAGGTTTCCAATTGGAACCACCTTTGTCTTTGCCTTTTCTCTTTTCTTTGGACCTTTTTCGGCGTTTCTTTGTCTTCGGTCAACTGCATTTCTTTATGGAGGGTTTGGACTTTTCGCCTCAAACCTGGATGTACCGCATGGGCTTAAACTGAAAACTTCGCCTGCTACGAGCTTTCTCGCTGCTGTGTTTACATATACTCGCCGAGGGATGCCGTGAGCTTACTTTAATTATATTTTAAATCTAAACTTCAAAATAACCTAAAAATGCATTGGTGACATAAGATCATTTTGACCTAGCTTATAAAACTCTAATTTTAAATTTAAGGTTAGATATACATTAGGAATGTATCCTTGCAACTATTTCTAAATGCACACTGGAGTGGACAATAAAACCTTAAACCTCACAGTTTGGTTTCATTTAGCTCACCTCCGGAAGATTAAAAGTTTCCAATATCCGCTGATTATCTTAGGCATGTGTATCTCCAAGGCGCCCGAACTTTTATGGTAATGTACTTACAAACCAATTTTATTTATATTTCTTTTAAATAGGAGATTACACACTTACTTCTTTCATTGTCATATGACACATATTTTTTTATTATTACATCTGACGCTTGCGAACCAATTTTTTTTACTTTGTAATAACACATATTTTTTAATTATTACAGTATCAGATGTATTACCTACTGAATTACATACTCTTTTTTAATAGATAACAATGTTGTTCAGTCAGTGGGTCGTATGCTTGTTGCTAAGTAGTATAAAAAAATATTTAGTTTATTTAGCGGTGCGAAAATCACGTCGTTGAAAAAGTTGTCTCTTAAATAACAACAGACAACGAGCTAGTAGATTGAATAGTAACTGCGATTTTTTTCAGAGTAAGTACACAACTCTGATTTTGATTAAATTTGAGCGCGATAGCCCATTCAATTGTCCAATCCAAACTCAATGCGAGGGGGTTTCCGCACTTAAAGAAACACAAAGTCATAGTTGAAAAATCCAGATTTAAATATTAAAATATTTTTTAATGGACGTAAACCAGTACCTCTACCCTAATTTCATAGGTAATACGTTCGGCCGCGGAGTCCTTTGATGAGGCCGCGATGCGTGGCGGCGCTTTTGATGCGGACAATCGGTGCCGCCAAGGACATAATATTTGGCGCCAAAGTGCGTAAAACAGTGGGCATCAGTGTTGCCATAACTGATTTTATAAAATCGGTAGATGGCATGTTAAAAATAGTAGAAGCAGCGTAGATTTCAAATGAAAAAGTGGTAAATTTATTAGTAGATTAAACTGTATGTTTACGAGTTTATGCTTTTTAAAAGATAGAAGACGAAAAGCGGTTCGTTTGTTTTGCGTCTTGTCATCCGCAAAGAAAAATATCGTGTTAATTTTATGTATTAATTATTTCCTGATTCCTCAACTTTTTTCTCCTCTTCCTCCTTTCCTCCTTTTCCTCTAGCTTTATCTACTATCGGTATGATTAAAACTTGTGATTTTCAGTAGTATTTTACTTTTAAGTTCAGATTTTTAGCGCGAACAGATAGCAAAATGGAAGAAAATAAAATCATTGTTTTTATTAAGTAGATACCTAGGTAATGTATTTTTTAGTAGAAATAGAATATTGTTCTGAACAAAGGTATTGATTTAACCATTAATTAGTTAACTGCAGGTTTTTTAGTCATATTTACCTTAAAAATAAAAGGAAGGTCTGTGGAGTTTTCAAAATTCTACGTATTAAATTAGATTATTAGAATTAGATAGATTAATGGTTGGCAACATTCGTATGTAGATACTTGTGCCGACTTCTGTTCTCTAGGTTGTTTACATGTTTATTTATCGTTGTTGTTGTGTAGTGCAGTGAAAATGTCGGTTTTTAGTAATAGCGAATATTAGATGATGCTTTGTGTTGGCGCAGCTGATGGTAGCTTGCGAAAAGCTCGTCGGCTGTACAGTGAGAGATTTGTGGACGGAAGACTAGAGGGTGACCGTCGGCGGCTTCCCTCTTTGAAGTGTTTTAGGAAGATGGTGAACCGCCTTCAACACACTGGAAGTTTTCGTGGAGCCCTCCTACGGCGCCCACTGCATCAGAAGATCGTATTCTCGAGCATTTTCAAGCAAACCCGAGAACGAGTACCCGGCGAGCTGGAACGGTTCTCGGAGTGAACCCCGTTCATTTCAAGGGGGAAGTTCGCGCGTATGTTTTTTTTTTTTTTTTTTTATACCACTAAGTTGGCAGACAAGCACACGGCCCACCTGATGGGAAGCGGTTACCGTGGCCTATGGACGTATGCAACACCAGGGGTGTCACACTCGTGCTGCTGACCATGAAGAAACCTTCTGAATGTTCGATGCGTTTTGATCAGTGGATTGGGCGTGGCTGTGAAGTGAGTCGCTTGCCCGGCGAAGCCCCCGGATCTCACTCAGCTCAACTATTTTCTCTGGGTTACGTGAAGAAAAAAGTGTAAAGTACAGAATGTGACAGCAGAGAGAATATGGCAGCCCGGATATCAGAAATTTTCAGTAGCGTAACCCCAGATATGTTTCGAAGCGTACGTGATAGCATGTTACGGCATTGAGCAACGAGGTGGTCATATTGAGCCGTTGCGCGTTGCTATATTTTTTTAAACGTAGGTATGCCTTGGAGTTTGTCGCATACTGTGGCGTCATAAACTCTTCATTCATGTGTACATGTACCTACTCTCATGTTTTTGTGACCTACATAAGTGATAGTTTAAACACCTTGTGTTGCGATCGTGAAGTGATAAATTAGTGCGTTCCTATGGGTGTACCAGATCAGGTACATCACCGTTTCGCTGTAAGGAGAACACGCCCCGGTAAGTAATAGGTAGTCAAAATATCTCTGATGTTACCTATCTCTAACTGTACCTACGCTTGGTAGGCCGGCTACCAGGCGCACAGCTGAGATTAGAGATTTTACAGAGGTTATTGGACTCAATTGAACTTATCGTGAAATAACAAAATACAATAGTGTTGTGACCGACCGCTTTTGCTAAATATCGAAAAATTTAACGAATTTAAAAATTTTGTAAGACGATTAACGATGTCATCACTTTATTACTATTTGTACATTGGCCGGTGCATATCGACTGGTTATCAGGCATGTGTAACGACCCTTAAATATGACTACACCTTTCTGTAACACCCTGTATAATCATTTATATTACCATCATTACTCATTTAATCACTTTTATATTTTCAGACCCTTCAAGACAGATGAAGTGCCAGTAAAGAAATTAAAAGATGAACCCAAAGACGAAGCTGAGCTAAAGGCAGAGAAAGCGAAGGAGACACAAATGGAGAAACAAAATAAATTATATCATAAACACAGAAAAGCTTTGAGTGAACTTTCCAAGACTGATTTAGAAGAACTGCTAGAAGCAAATTCTCAGGAAATACCATCGGGAAAAGATGAAGTAAGATGAAATAAATTGTGTGTGATGGTTCTAAAATAATCAAATTTATAACCAGAGGTTATTGAGTAAAACAATATTTGTCAAATATCTTTAAAGCTACCATCTTTACCACAACAACACTCGAGCAACATTTAGCAGCTGACAGTTATTTTTAAAATGTTTATTATTATTTTATAACTTTGTACTTTGGAGTCCTGCCTATAATAGCTGTTCTCTATAATTTAAACAAAACCATTATTATTCAATGCATTTTCAAGTGCGCCAGTGTCGACAACGCGCGGCAGATATATTTTGAATTACTTTTTAACTGTTTTAGTGCTTGGACCGCCTCGCCGACATAATGGCATTCGGAGCTCTCGCGCCGTGCTCTGAGTGCAAACAAGGGCAGCTAGTGCTTGATACTTTTGGATATAAGTGCACTGGTAATACTCACTCTACTTAATATGTCTAACTTATTGATATCCGGCTAAATGCACCTAAAGATTTATAATGAGCAAATGATATGTGGTTCTTGTGAATATCCTCATGCTTTTGGTAAAAAACACAATCAGTACTGAGCTAATAAGCATGTTTCTTGTGTCCGGTGTCCAACCATGACCTTAAATGATTTATGAGAGTGGTAGTTCTATAGAATTCCAACCCATGCCCTGAATTATAATCTCCATATATCAGTATTTACTTGTCTACAGGCAATATAAGTGAATGGACAAAATGTGCACATGTTACTCAAGATCCTAAGAGAGTTCCAATGAAAGTGCCCAAAGCCTACAAAGAAGGGAGCATTTTCAAGAAGTTTAAGCCCAAGACAGCTGTGAGGCTGTTTGAAGCGGCACCTCGACCAGTGACGCTCATTGTGAAGGACGAACCATCCGCCAGGTAAACAAATAAAGTGTAAAGCTACCGGCATATATGTTGACCCCAGTGACGTCACAAAATGTACTCTATATGCACAGAATGCGTTTTTGGTATCTTATGAGGACAACATGGGGCGCTACTGCGAAGCTCAAATCCACCAATCATACATTATACCAAAAGATATGCGCCAGGGCCTCGTTTCTCTCGCTACTGAGGGATTCATCTTGACCGGCCGGGAACTACGAGTATACTGTACTTGCTTGTAAGTTTCGGGCATAACAAACAGGATGGTATTGAAGTTATAGTAATATTGCATCTCGATTAAGCGTTAGAAAACTTCTCACAACGTGGTCTACCACTCTCCAAACAAATAGGTTCAACTAAACATGTTCAACTATACTTATTTTAGGCGTATTTTTTTATGTGATTACTGCTCAACGCAGATATTCGTCTACTTACCACTCTCATTGTGTTTGAACAGCGAATCAATTTATGTGATCCAAAATTATGTTCCGAAGGCTGTTGAGAAGGCCAGAAAATGCTTTTATCACTTAACTGAAAAGTTAGTAAACATAATTTACAAGTCGAATCTAAAAAACTACCCTTTAGTATAAAATTGACTTCATTTCAAACAAACACTTGGTTATGTTATTCATGTATAATGTTCCACTTCTTTCTCAAATTTATTAGTATGATTGTTATTCTTCTAGTATCAAGAAAGATATACCTATTCCTCCACTAAAAAATCTGCAGTTCTTTATTTATGGCAAGTTGAAAAATAAAGAAGAGACAAAGAAACGTATTTTGAAGTTGGGAGGACTTGTTGTCAGAGATCTCACTGATACAACGGCAGCAGTGGTATCCAATAAGAAAGAAGTTGAGAACATGCCTGTGAAAATGGATGGAGCCAAGCACTTGGATATTGAGGTACTTTTTCTTTTCATTTAGTGATATAAGCCTATTGATCAATAGATTCTTATAAATCTTATAAAGGTTCGGAGACTCTTTTCTTTGCCGCACCACCAAGACCTGGAATTCATTACCAGCACACGTGTTTCCTTCTTCCTACAGTCCCGGGGCCTTTAAGCGGGGCGTGAAAAAGCATCTGATGAGGCCGCCAAGCTGAGTGCCACCATTGTAGCACTTAGTGTCTGTAATGGTGACCCTCTTTCCTGAAACTTTGCCTTTAGCTTACCATCAGGCGAGGTGAGGTCAAGTTTGTCCTATATATAAAAAAAAAAAAAAAAAACAACCTATGCACTTCCAAGCAGTCTGGATCCAGACTTAGAAGAGATTTAACCCCTTAGTGCCCCAAGCGACTATAATAATATGACGTTATCAAGGTTATTATTTGGTTGGCAGCGCGAGTGTTGCATGAGTCGATGAGGTTTGGTAATCACTTACCATTAGCAGTGCATGTCTACTACATCAATCAATCAATCAGCCCACTGCAGTCCACTGCTGGACATAGGCCTCTCCCAATGTGCGCCATTTTCTCCGATCCTCCTCCTTCCGCATCCAGTCTGTCCCAGCCACCTTTGTCGTCCGTCCATCTGGCTGTCTACTACATAAGTAGTAATAAATGTCTATTTGATTACAGGTTGTAGAGGAGTCTTTCCTTGATCTTATAGAGAAAGATGGCACCATTGCTAGGTCATTGGAAATCATCAAAGAGAACAATATTGCTAGCTGGGGATCAGATGTAAGTAGAAATCGCTACAGATATTTCAATCCACGAAGACGCGCCCCACTTGTTTTCGTTTGAGGGGATTGCGGGGTGCGGGGAGTTTGCTCCGGCCTCAGTCGCGAACCGTCAGCGGTTCGATGCAGACGGGTAGTAAAATCTATGTTGCGAAATTCCAGACTCATTACGAAAGTTGCTCCACTTAATTTTTTTTTGAAATGTCGAATAAATCTCAGCGTATTGTACTTAAAAGCCAGGTATGTAAATGACTGTTTATAATTTTATAGTTATTAAAACACATGAAATAAATAAAGGATTTTTTTATAAATAAGTAAAAATATATATATTTTTTTAATTTTAGGCGAGAGAAATTATTTCTAAAGTTTATGATTTTATGAAAAAAGAAGCAAGTAACAAATATGCAGAAAAACTCACTGATGCACGATGGAGAACCGCACAGGCTGCTGGAGTTTCTGAAAGCACAGTGACTAGAATTCTACGCGAAAGAAAGGAATATACTGATACAATGCAGCCTATTACAGCTCCTACTATAGAATCCAATATAACTATGGAGACGGATGGTATAGTTCCCATAGTCCCAAGTGTGGAGCGTACAACAGAGCTGACTACGGAAGTGGATACTGAGTGTGAAAATGAAACGAGCACGTCGCATTCTAATTTAGTGGGCAGAAGTGCTACTATTTTTACATCACCTATGAAGAAGAGAAGGGTAAGACCACGAAAAATTAATTTTGACGAATTTGATATAGGTGTAATCCGAAGAACCATTCACAATTATCATATAGAACATCGTCAATTTCCAACATTATCACGACTTAATATTGTTTTAAAAGACCGCATACAATTTGATGGATGTTTAACAACCCTAAGGACATTGTTACTTAAACTTGGTTATAAATGGAGAAAAACTGAGAATAACAGGAAGGTGCTAACCGAAAAACATGATATGCAGATGTTAAGATTGAAATATTTAAAACAAGTAAAGTCTTTTCGTAATGCAGGTAGACCAATAGTCTACACAGACGAATCATATATTCATACCAATCACGTGCAAAAAAAATCTTGGGCCGAAAAAGATTCTAATACAGCAATAAAACAAAATTTATCAAAAGGAGTGCGCATAATTATAGTACATGGTGGAAGTGCAGAGGGTTTCGTTCCAAATGCATTGTTGACATATAGAGCAGAGATCAAATCTGGAAGACTACCACGATAACATGAACACAGAAAATTACTTAAAGTGGCTTAAGGAGAAACTAATACCAAATCTCCCAATTAATGCCGTGGTAATCTTGGATAATGCAGCTTATCACAATACGAGTTCGGAAAAAATTCCAACATCCAACTCCAACAAATCAGACATGCAGACTTGGCTGAATGCAAAAAATATCCATTTTGAACCAAGCTACAAAAAACCTGAACTTTATAATCTTATATTAAAAAACAAAGAAAACTTTCGCAAGTACAAAGTGGACGATTTATTGAAAGAGCGTGGATTCACAGTGCTTCGGCTGCCTCCTTATCATCCAGAATTGAACCCAATCGAAAATATTTGGGGTATTATAAAAAACGACGTTGCTAGTCGCAATATCAGTCAAAATTACACTTCGATTATGCCCATTTTAAATGAAGCATTTGATCGCGTAAATAAAGATGTCTGGTTCAATACTTGTAAGCACGTGGAAAAAATAGAAGACGAATACCTGAGACACTGTGATCTTGATTTTAGTTTTATTATAAATGTCGGCGATACATCAGACTCTGAATTAGATAATTCTGAAACGAGTGATTGACTACCTATTTTATTTCTTAATAAAGTTCTATAAAAAATTTCAAGTATGTCTATAATTACCCCTATAATAAAAATGGTAATATTATCATTATATTAAAGAATCACATAAAATATCTACACCTAAAAATAAAACAACCCTTTTCTCGCAGTCGGGTATAAAATTTAAAATTGAAGTAGAGCATCTTTCTTTTTGACTATGACGCTCTCTCCTGATTAGTCTATTAATTATAGTGTGTGCGTGCACACATAGATTATTAGTGTGTACGGATAACACTCAGACATTGACTTAAGCGTGCACACATGTACTGTAAACTGATCGGAGAAATGGAGGGGCGCGTCTTCGTGGATTGAAATATCTGTATATGACAGATTCTGCAATTGGACAGATTCGTGAATTGGACTAGATGGATTCGCTATACGACAGAAAACGGACAGTTGTGCACTAAATACTTATTAGCGTAGGTATTTATGAAGGGTCCTATTGAGTAACATTAGTTTTTTATTCCTAATTTTTTAAAATTTATTTATTTAAGCTTTATGCACATATGTACACGGGCAGACTTATAGCCATGGGCAAGCTCTACCAGTCAACCTTAGGCCCTTAGACCTTTTTGTTTTCCGACGTCGACGTTGACGCGAAGCTACATCGACGGAGTCGATTAGGATATAAAAAAATTAAATTTGTTCAGGCGGGATTCGAACCCGCGCTCTTATCGTTACAGGTTCTACGGCTTAGTGGTCAGAACATTCTCCCTGTAAGGGAAAGATCGCGGGTTTGAATCCCGCATGAACTGATTCAATTGTTTCTATATCTTAATCGATTTGAATAATTAACATAGATACTAAATGCTTTAAAATATTATTCAATAGTTTGAGCGGAGTCATAAAAAATCAATGGTTAAGAATGATTGCTACATCATTCATTGGTTCCGATAATTTGTACGAAAATCGGTAGATGGCTCTTAACCATCACGGTAAGACGGAGATATGTATAGAAGAATTTCAATGGTTTCGGGCGACGGTTCTGTATCGGTATTTTTTTATTATGTTGTTTTGAATTTGACTTTTAATGTATTCCGGGTTAAAGCGCTCAAATGACATAATAATAATAACAATTTATTTATTCATAATCTTAAAGTACATTTTTGTATACATCACTCAATTGATCTTACATACGTATCTTTTATTAAATTTTATTAGCTGAATTGGTCGAGCCATTCTCGAGTTTTAAGTTTAGATTAGCAATACATTTGGCGATTATTTTTTATTTAAATGTTATATGATTATATGAAGAGCTGAAACATAATATTTTTTGTTAAACAGCCTGCAACTAGAATCCCGCAAGATGTTAAAGATGGCAAGTCTATTGCGAAGTCCGGTAGCTTGTATGTCAAATCAGACAAATCATCAGCAGTTAAACTAAAAATACAAGGTAAGAATTTTACCTAATTAACACCTCTGTCAACCCCTTCGATATTTTCAAGTGTGAATATGTATTGTTTATCTAGTCTGGTCATAAATACTGTTACATTAAAACTTTTCCATTTTAAACTTTTTAATTATTTTGAATTTGGAACTCATAAACCCTCCCAAATGAATAGACGCCACAACAAAAGGCCCCCAGTTCCCGGCGGTCCCGCTATTCCCAGCCAAGGTAGCGGTTCGGGTAACGGCGGGACGGGGGGTGCGAAGAATCTCCGGGCTACGGGAGGCTACCGAAAACGGCGACTACTACTGGCAACGTACAATTGCAGTACACTTCGTCTGGACAGGCACCTCGCGGAACTAGAGGTAGAACTAGGTCGCATAAATTGGCATATATTAGGGTTGTCCGAGATCCGAAGACAGGGGGAGGACACGACAACCACTGAGTCAGGCGACCTGTTCTACTTCAGAGAAGGTGAACAGCTCTCCCAGGGAGGTGTCGGTTTTCTGGTAAAAAAGGACCTCATTAGCAGCGTTGTTGAAATCGGTAGTGTGTCGAACAGGGTAGCGTACCTTATCGTAAAAATCACGAACAGTCGTTCGCTGAAGGTGATACAGGTATATGCGCCGACCTCGCTTCACCCCGACGAAAGTGCCGAGGCCGTATATGAAGATATTGCTAAGGCAATGAATCACACTGCCAAGGCCACTTACAACGTTGTTATTGTTGTTGTTATGGGGGACTTCAATGTTAAAGTGGGAATACAAGAACGCGGTGAGACGAAAATCGGACCTTATGGAGTGGGGTGCAGAAATCACAGGGGACAAATGCTAGTCAACTTCCTCGAGGCGCAGGGGCTCTTCTTAATGAATAGTTTCTTTAAGAAAAAGCCCCACAGGAAGTGGACTTGGCAACGTCGGGACTCTGTGATAAGAAACGAGATAGACTTTTTGATAACGGACAGTAAGCACATATTTAGAGACGTCTCTGTGATCAACAAGTTTAAAACCGGAAGCGATCACAGACTTGTCCGAGGCTCTCTAAATATTAACATCAAGGCTGAAAGATTCCGAATGATACGGTCTACTCTCCGACCTACGCCACTCCAAGTCACTCTAGGGTACGAAAAGTTCCAATTGGAACTTCAAAATCGTTTCGCAACACTGGAAACCACAAACGGCATTGACGAGAAAACCGACACAGTGGTCAAAACATTGCAGGAAGTGTCTCGAAAGTTCTTTCCCGGGAAACGCAAACAGCGAGAGTCCAAGCTCTCTCCTGAGACTCTCGAACTTATGAGAAAGAGACGTGAGAAGTCATCCACACCGTCGTCTTCGTCAGATGAGAGAGCCTTAAACCAACAAATTAAAAAGCTGATTAGACGCGACCTCCGACGCTACAACACCCATATCGTCCAGGAGGCGATTGAGCGAAATAGGGGGTCGAAAGTGTTCGCTCAGCAGTTGGGGAGGCCCCATCTGACGAAACTTAAAACTGCGGATGGTAAAATGACTGCCTCAAGGTTCGAGATTCTCGATGAGATCGAAAAGTTCTATGGACAGCTATATGCATCACGGACGAGTAAACCTACGGGACACAGCGATGAAGACCACAGAGCCCCATTTACGCGCCATTACACCGAGGAGATACCCGATATCGAGCAGTGCGAGTTGGAGGCGGCTCTCAGACAACTGAAAAACAACAGGTGCCCAGGTGATGACGGTATTACTACTGAGCTCCTGAAAGCAGGCGGAACTCCAATCCTGAAAGAGCTAGCAAGCCTCTTTAATTCCGTCATCCTACAAGGTCTAACACCTAGGGCATGGAGCGGGAGTGCGGTGATACTGTTCTTCAAAAAAGGAGATAAGACCTTGCTGAAGAACTACAGGCCCATCTCACTCCTGTCATGTCTACAAGCTGTTCTCGAGAGTCGTCACAAATCGTCTTGCGGGTAAGCTCGACGAGTTCCAACCACCGGAGCAAGCCGGGTTTCGAAAAGGTTATAGCACCGTGGACCACATCCATACTGTTCGGCAGATTGTAGAAAAGGCCCAAGAATACAATCAGCCGCTGTGTATGGCGTTTGTGGACTACGAAAAAGCCTTCGACTCCATCGAAACCTGGGCAGTTCTGGATGCCCTACAGCGGTGTCGTGTCGATTGGCGATACATCGAGGTGCTGAGATGCTTGTATGACACTGCCACAATGTCCGTCCAGCTCCAAGACCAGAAGACGAAACCTATTAGCCTCCAACGTGGAGTGAGACAGGGAGATGTTATATCCCCCAAACTATTCACCAACGCGTTGGAGGACGTCTTCAAAACTCTGGATTGAACTGGGCAGGGTATAAACATTAACGGTGAGTACATCTCACATCTTCGGTTCGCCGACGACATCGTCATAGTAGCGGAATCGTTGGAACAACTGGGCGAAATGCTGCATAGCCTAGATGGAGCTTCTCGACGCGTCGGCCTTGGTGTAAACTTGGATAAAACCAAAATTATGTTCAACGAACATGTTGCACCGAGACCGATTGCCATCGAAGGGGCGACACTCGAAGTTGTTCAAAAATATGTCTACCTGGGGCAGGTTATCCAGCTCGGTAAAAACAACTTCGAGAAAGAACTAGCCAGAAGAATCCAGCTGGGTTGGGCAGCATTTCGCAAACTACGTCGAGTTTTCTCTTCACCCCTACCGCAATGCCTCAAAACAAAGGTCTTTGAACAGTGCGTCCTACCTGTTATGACTTACGGTGCCGAAACGTGGACACTTACAGTGGGGCTGGTCCATAGCTTAAAAGTCGCGCAGCGGGCTATGGAGCGAGCTATGCTTGGAGTTTCTCTGAAGGATAAAATTCGGAACGAGGTTATTCGACAGAGAACCAAAGTTACCGACATAGGCCACAAAATAAGCAAGTTAAAATGGCAGTGGGCTGGCCACGTTTGCCGAAGGACCGATGGCCGTTGGAGCAAACGAGTCCTAGAGTGGAGACCGCGAGAAGGTAAACGAAAGGTAGGACGCCCCCTAGCCAGATGGACTGACGACCTGAAAAAGGTGGCTGGGACAGACTGGATGCGGAAGGCGGAGGATCGGAGAAAATGGCGCACATTGGGAGAGGCCTGTGTCCAGCAGTGGACTGCAGTGGGCTGATTGATTGATTGATATTATTTTAAAAACTTCTTTCGATTTCGCGCCATTTCGATCATTTTTACGTGTTATTTATCGAATTACAATATGGAATGGGGTGTTAAAGAAAATAGGATCGCAGTGAGCGCCTTGCACAAAATGGGTATGGAGCCGTCGCTCATATTCAAGATACTTCAAAAACCTGGTATCAGCCGTATGTTCGTATATCGTACTATCAATAGATACAACAACACTTCGTCTTTCGAAGACCAGAAAAGAACGGGTCGGCCGCGTGCTGTTAGAACTACAAAGACTATTAATGCTGTTAAAGCCAGAATTCGTCGAAACACCATATAGAAGCAAAAAATCTTATCCCGAGAATTGAAGATTCCCGCTAGGACTCTGTCACGTATTATAAAACAAAACCTAAAACTCGGTGGTAATCGTCGTTATGCAGGACATGCCCTAAATCAATCTTTACGATTAAAGAGAGTGGATCGATCAAAGCGGCTCCTGTCACGATACGCACGAGAAAGGCACAGAAATAAGAAGTTGCTCAAGTGGTCGGAAAAGTATAACGTTGTCATCATCCTGCGTCAGTGGTGGGACGTGTCTTATCAGGGAGTCACAAAACTACATTTATTTAAAATGAGTGTAAACTTTCGCCAAAGTGTATCAAGATACCGTCTTGGGCCATGTTGTGAAACCTCTCAGAAATACACTTTTTAAAAATATACCGTGGACTTTTCAGCAGAACTCTGTTCCTGGTCACAAGTCACGAACTACCCAAGCCTGGCTAGAAAGCAATCTTCCGGACTTTATAAGAGCTGAAGCCTGGCCCTCAAGCCCACACCTCAACTCTTTAGACTACAAATTATGGTCTGTTTTAGAGGACATTGCTTGCTCTAAACGATACGGCGACATTGAGTATCTTAAAAACTCTTTGGAGCAAGCAGCGGCAAAATTTCCCTTTATAACAGTGCGTAAATCCATAGATTCGTGGCCAAACAGATGAAAGGCCTGTATAAAAGCCAAAGGTGACCGTTTTGAATAAAATATATTTTATTTTTTGCTAAGACTAATAAATATGTAAGTAGGTATAAATTTTAATAATATTACATTACTTCATTTAAATAAAATTGCATTTTCATTTGTAACAAAACTTATGGCTGAACTTATTTTGTTTATTGAAATGAAGGAGACACGGTGAAGATAAGATGTTAAAATTTTAGTTTTATATACAGCATATCTCGCCTTCATAAGGCATACGAATCTCACATACACTATGTGATTAAGATTGAATTGATATTGTTAATTGCAATTAATTGTTAACCCAGGATTACATGCGCTGCATGTTATTGGTTCCGGCTTTAATGATATATAAACAGTACATATCATTAAAGCCGGCTATACCTTGTATAATTTTCTTCTATGACAAGGAATTTTATTAATTACTAGGTGGCTCGGCGGTAGATCCTGCGTCAGATCTTGACGACGTAGCTCACGTGTATAGAGACGAAAACGGCACCAAGTACACAGTAGTACTGTCGCAGACGGACGTGGTGGCGCAAAAGAACTCCTTTTATAAACTACAGGTGTTGCGCACGGACGATAAAAGATAGTAAGTGTATTGAGACAGCTCCTGACTATTAATATCATCATCATTATTATTATTATTATAAATTGATACACTAGCAGCTCTACGAGCTGATACGTGTATATCACTGCACTTGTGTTCTTAATTATCTAAATGTTTGTCAAGTCTATTTTTGAAACAGTTCACTGTTGGAGCACTTATTACAGTTTCCGGGAGAGAGTTCCACAAGTTCATCACTCGATATGGCAAGAAGTGTGTTCTGGGGTTGCTAGCACATGGAGGTTTGGTTAACTTCAAGGAATGGCCTCTAAGACGTGTGTTCTGGTTCATCATGTACAAGTCTTTTATGTTTCTGACGTTGTAGTGATCGCTGAGTATTTTGTACGTTTCTATGAGGTCTCCTCTATTCCGCCTTTGCTCCAGTGTTGTCAAGTTGAGTTCCAGGAGGCGTTCTTCGTAGGACTTTTTTTTAAGGGATGCTACCATTTTTGTTGCTCTCCTTTGGACCTTCTAAAACATTTCGATGTCTTTTTTAAAATAAGGAGACCTTTGAAATGCATATTCCAGTAATGGACGAATGTATGTTTTGTACAATTTGATGAATAATTATTTGGTGATAGTATAGAATGCCTTTCTGATCAAGTAAAGCATGGAATTTGCCCGTTTCGTAATATTTGTGATGTGTACGTCCCATTTTAAATTTTGTGCTATCGTGACTCCAAGATCTCTTTGTGTATTCACAGCCTGAAGTGGCACATTGTCCACGTGATATTTAAGTTTAGGATTGGTGTTTCCTATGTGCAACACAGTACATTTTGTGGCATTGAGTGAGATCAGCCAATCTTTTGTCCATTGCACGATACGGTCCAAGTCTTGTTGAATGATATTGTAGGTGATGAGTGGATTACCTATAATTTTTGTGTCATCTGCAAAAATCGACAGGTCAGACTGAATAGCACTCTTGAGGTCGGTGATGAAGATTCCAAACAGTATTGGTCCAAGGACAGACCCCTGCGGCACGCCACTATAAACATCGTAAGCATCTGACAGGGTTTCTCCTACCCTCACTCGAAACTTTCTGTCGGTTAAGAAATCTTCTATCCATTGGAGAAGCTGCCCGCGAATACCAAAATGTTCTAGTTTGACTATTAGTCTTTGTATAGGAACTCTATCAAATGCCTTCTCATAGTCCAGGTATATGACATCTGTTGGTTGCCGTCTATCCCAGTTATCTGTCCATTTGTCTAAACACATGAGAAGATTTGTGACCGCGGATCTCTTTGGTACAAAGCCATGCTGTTCGTCGATAATTATGTTTTCTTTATCCATAAAGGTTCTTAGTTCGGCCGCAATTATTTTCTCCATAGTTTTGCAAACTATGCTCGTGAGACTGATCGGTCGATAATTCCCAGCAGCATATTTATCGCCTTTTTTTATATATAGGAGTGACATGGGCTTCTTTCCAATCCTGTGGTAATTTTCCATTTTCAAGCGAAAAGTTCATGATGTGAGCCAACTGTGTGCTGAGGACCTTACTGCATTGTTTTAACAATATTGACGGCAAGGCATCTCGTCCCATCGAAGTAGAGTCGTTAAAAGTATTTAAGGCCTTGGAAACTTTATCTGGTGTAATTATCAGTGATTCGATAGAATTTTCTACTCTCGGCATTTGTACTTGAGGGATAGTCATATTTTTTGGTTCCACTACAAAGGATTTCTCAAATTGTTGGGCGAACAGGTTGGCAACTTTCATTTGATCATTTGTAATGTTCCCACTGTCGTCTTTTAATGATGGTGGTACGGATACCGTTGAGGAAAGTTGTTGGCGTACGTAGGAATAAAATGACTTAGGTCCACTTCTTACAATTCCTCTCTCAAATTCCATTCTGAGATTTCTAACCATGGTTACAAGTTTATTGTTAGCTTGCCTGTATTTCTTATATGCTGTTTTAGAACCACTCAATGTATACTGTTTTGCACAAACGCATTTTGCATTCAACTTTGTCCAAAACTTGTTGGTTTATCCAGGGCTTGTTGAGGTTAGGTTTCTTATAATTGGTTTTAAGTGGTATATGTTTTTCAATAGCATATTGTGTTCTCTGTGCGAAATTCTTCCAAGCTACATTTACGTCAGTTATATCTGTATCAAGTATAATTCCTTCGTTTAGTGTGTGGGTCATCATTTCAGAGTAATTGACATTAAAGAAGTTCCTTCTAGGTGTTTGGGTAAGCGATTTTCCAGTTAGTTTACGTCTGAATAGTAGTGTAGCCAACAACACATGATGGTCGCTCTTGCCTATATTCGGAAAGTGTTCGACACTGGTACAGAGATTATCCTCATTACAGAGAATGAGGTCAAGTAGCGATTCCTCGTAATTTCGCTGTCTCGTAACTTTATTCACAAGTTGATTGAGGTTACTGTTCTCGTACATGTCAATAAACCGTTCATGGAGCGTATTGTATTTACCGGTGTCTACATTGTGTAACGGCCATTTTAGTTCTGGGAGATTAAAATCGCCCATTACTAGCAAGGGGTCATTTCCATCAGAAGCCTGTTTGATAGTTTCAAATAACAATTTGTCGGTCTCTTCAAACGTGTAATGGGTGGGACGATAGACACCAGCAAGTACCATTTTGAAATCTTCATACTTTATGTTCAACCATAAAGCTTCCACTTGTGTGTTATTGTTGTATGTGGGGTGTAGGGTAGCCTGAATAGGCCTGCCTTGAAATTCTGTTGACACGAAAACAGCAACTCCACCCCATCCAGTACCTTTAATTCTATCGTGACGAAAAAGTATATAGCCCTTGATGTCAACCAGACAGTTAGGTATTGACGGTTTTAAATGTGTCTCAGTTATTACAATAAATGTAGGTTTTAGCCTATTAACCTCAACAATAAGCAAATCTCGTTTAGCCATAATGGATGCCAGGTTCGTATAGAAAATTGTAATTTGCACAATACTGTTGTATGTGTTTATAACTTTTTTGTACTAATAATCTTGGGAGTGTTATTGACATATTTTATGGTCAAGTCAGTTTCACCATTGTCAGTCCGCTGCTTTAGCTCTTCTCTCAGGTTCTTAAGGTATTCGCGTTGATAGGGCGTAAGATCATTCTTAGCGGATATTCCAGACGGTAGGTTCTTGTTATTTTTTAGCACGTTAATTGCAGATTTCTTGCTGGCAAATATTACCTTCAGGGGACGAGGGGAAGACCTTTGGTTAGGTTTGCCAAGACGAATCACAGCCACCGGTGAGTCTGAGACCGATACATCAGTCAGGGCTTGCTGTACCTGCTTTTTATCGTGTTCAACACGTACCTCTTTGTCCCGATCAGCATCGCCGCTCTGCCGCTGACACTCATTAATGCCAAACATGATGACATTCGCGCTGCGTTTCCCCCTCTCCGCCAACTCACCGAGAATGCATTCCATACTTGTACCCTGGTTTTGTTTCGCTTTTAAGGCCTCGATTTCTATTTTTAGCTGAGAGACGGTGTTTCTTAGTGCAGGCAATTGACGCACTCCGAGCTCGCAATCAGGGCACAAATACTTAAGGGTAGGTGACTGCAGCACAATAACTCTCAACTCCGTTGCAAGCAACCCACTACACTTCACACAAATACGCCTTTCGCAACCGTAACACTGTATTTTAGGGTTTTTTTCATCGATTTTAGGTATATCCTTGATACATTTCAGGCAAACCGGCATTTTGATAGAAATTTATTTGAAATACAGTGGTTAGAGGTTATAGAATTTTACGACAGTTCGTCACTGCTAAGCTCGCAAAAGATCCGCAAGATAACACTTTCACTATTGTTTTAGGTCGCAAACAACCCGAAAACACTATTTTTATACTGAAATAGAGTAATTAAGTATATTTAAAACGAAATATTTCCGAGATATTCACAAAACACAAGTGCACTTTTTAACGCGGGTAGATTAAAAAAAATTATCCGTCCGCTTCTGTTTTGTATTTGGCTTATTTTAGCTATCACAGTGGCGACGGCCCGACTCAGAGATAAAAGTTTGCGCCATGCGTAGGCAGATTTCTTGTAGTCTGGCCTGGTCACTATATCTTTACATATAAATACATTTACTCATAAAGTGTCTCTAATTTCATCGCAATTAGGCACATAATGGTACCTATAATCAAACTGTGACTTTTCCTGGCCATAATTTTCAAGTGAGTTTTAGCTTTTTTTTTTTAAATTATTGGCTGAGTTGCTTTGTTCTTAAAAAGGTTTCGATACAAAATGATCATGTTTAATAGAACAAATAAATTAATATATCTACTTCTTAATTATTTTATGCAACTTCGTATTTAAATAGATTTTCAACTTGTATGTGTTTAAGTAACAAAACTGTGCAACAGTTTTTTAGTAACTGCACATTTAGGTATCAATTGTTTCACTCAATAAACTATTTATCTAAGTACCTAGGCACTATATAATAGTAGTTTATGAAACTAAGGGCTCTTAATCCAAATGATGTGCAGTTTCATACTCTCTTCTTCCTCTTAGCGTTAACCCCTGTCGCATCCGAAGCTTTTACCTCGGATTCTGGGGTCCGCTTTACCAGTCTAACTGCGGATTCGGCCAAACATCGATATTTTCCGTGAACCTCCACTATATAAAGACGATATCGAAGGATTGCAGCTAGACCAGTTGTTGAACTTTTTAGGGGTCCAACAACCCCGTAACGACTGCCATAGATGTAGGTATGGCAACCGGGACCGACGCCTTAACCTGGTCTCCTGGGCGCGACCAGACTAATGCCTATATTCACGCATACAAATATTTGCACTGCGCGGGAATCGAACCCCCGCCTCCTGCGTTAACGGCCGTGTTCACTACCGCCACGCCACGGAGACTGTCCAGTGGAGTTTAATGCACTATTTTATGTAATCTTATGAAATACTGAACATTATTTGCATAAAATTACAAAGATAAAATTATTTTTTAGTATTATAGTATTTGTAAGTGTGTTGAGTAACGTCGTATGATATACGCGCATGTTGATGATTACCGTCCACGTATTTCAATGGCACCTCAGCACCAATTTTCGCACTTGTACCATAATGTACTATAATCCCATTGTGATAAAGAATACAGGCGATACAGACATTTTTACCAGTCACATGTGAGTTAAGCTGTGGTAGTCCGTAGTACCCTGGTGAGTAGGTTGCCAGAGGTCCTTGAAGGGCAGAATTGACAACTCTTATTCGAAACTTGAGACTTGCGCACCTTTATAGGCTCCTGCAGGCCTACCATGAACTCTTGAATTAGATCAATAAGAGAACAACTGTCACTATGAAAATATGTATATTTGTACACCATGTTAGTGGTAGAACATAAGAGTACTAAATCTTTTATTTTAAGATCTATGTAATACCTATGTTCCACAATTTAATAAATAAATAAAGTTACATTTGCAGTTCGATTGAATTCATGGTACGGGCTCTGGTCTTACTTAGTACCAGGCAGGTCATGTGCTTGTTTATTTTCATATATGTACAAACCTTGTTGATTGTATGTCTTGTGATCTTCTCTTCTTAGCTGTTACCTGTTCCGGTCGTGGGGTCGTATAGGCACAACCATAGGCGGGTCCAAAACAGAAAAATGTAAGTCTCTTGAGGAAGCTGTCAATAAGTTTGAAGACTTGTACATGGAGAAAACAGAAAACCCATGGGAATTCAGAAACAATTTCATGAAGGTAAGTACCTACGTTTAATGTAATAATGCATGCAAATCAGATATGTCTTTCCTTAGTGTCCACTAAGCAAAGACTTCAAATGAACTTTTTTCAATCTACAACTAGCCTTGTCTATTCTAATAACGAGAAATTCAAGTTTAGTTTACTATAGTTTGGTAACCATTTAAATTTATTTTCAATTCGTACTTCATATTGATCCGTAAGTAAAGGACGATCTTAAATAAAGCTGAATACGTCCCTGACATTTTTCCAGCCTTTCAGTTTTTCTTAATCCTGCCGGTTATCTAAGCTGCCTTTCATGGGCTATTGAAAACGACGCCAGCCTTGGCGGTCCTATCTGGTATATTATCTATTCTTCTAAAATATGTTTTTATACCAGGTGCCAGGAAAATACTTCCCACTGGACATGGATTACGGCGATGGTGATGCCCCATTGCAAACACTAACTTTGGATAAGAACTGTGATCTGCCTGAAGCAGTTCAGAAGCTCATTATAAAAATATTTGATGTTCAAGTCATGAAGAAAACACTACTAGAATTCGAGGTGTGTATTTGTGTGTGAAAATAAAAAGATAATGGTATACGCAAGTTATACATATATTAAAAAAAAATTGAAGATTTACGTAAGAGTTCGTCTAAAAATTGGTAAATTTTTTCCAAGCGTTTTATAAGGGTATGAAAAATTGACACTTCATGTAAAAAATATCTGTAAAAGTAATTATGTATATATTATGATATTTATTTATAAATTAAAAATCACATGTCATTCTGCAGTGTGCGAATCTAATATGAGCTACTAATATTAATCTTTTAATACTAGTCACAAACTACTATAGTAAACTATTCTCATTTATTCTAGTTGGACACTGAGAAGATGCCACTAGGAAAACTGTCAAAGAAACAAATCAAGTCTGGGTACAAAGTACTGTCGGAACTAATGAAATATATCGAAAAGGGTTCCGCAAGCCAGAGCAAGATCGTAGATGCTACCAACAGGTCAGTACGTCTATTTTTGAAATAGACATTTCTATCTGTGGTGCAAACGGGGTTCAAAGACGGTAGAAATGGATATGTGATATGGTATGGTATCACGGGCTGGTATCCGCAACTCTACGTTATGGCGCGGTTTTTGCGTGAGGGTGAGCATTTTACTCGCTCTACCTCAACTTATTGAAGAAGGCCAGCAAGCTATTCACGATACTGGTGATCTCCCGGACCGTACCTGTGTTTTTGAAGTATGTATGTATGTGTATGTGGCGGCTGCAGGACAGTGTAGGGGCACGTGTACCGCAGTTTCTTCCTCTCTCATGATAGCTCTGCAGAGAGATCTGTCTGATATGTGGTGTGACAAGAATGGATAAGGTTAGGTATGAGTACATTAGAGAAAGTTTGAAAGTAGTGCCAATCACAGAACAACTGCGAGGAAATTGTTTATCCTGGGTATGCTGACATTTAATGCACAGGGATAAAAGCAATGGACGGTTAACTATGGAAATGAATGGCTACAAGAAAAGAGGAAGACATAAGAGGACATATTTCGACAGTGTGAAAGATGATATGGTTAGGAAGGGAGTGAATGTTGAGATGAAAAAGCAAACTTGTACGCCGACCCTAAATAAAATATGAGATAAGAACAGGAGGTTGATGATGATGTAATCCATTACAGATTCTTCACATTGATACCTCACGACTTTGGCGTGAACAACGCGCCGTTGTTGGACAACTTAGAGCTCATCAAGTCCAAGACTGCCATGTTGGACAACCTCCTCGAGATAGAGATAGCCTACACCTTGTTGCAGACAGGTATGATTAGATCATGTATTCTACCATCCCAGTTTAAGAAGGTGAAAAGTCCATTCTTTATTACTACTGTTTACATTTACCATCTATTACAGATAATAAAACACCTGATGTGACCAGTCCTATATCGTCGCACTATTTGAAGCTGAAGGCGGAAATCGCGCCCGTGCCGACAGGAGCACCCGACTTCGCCATGATACAGGAATACTTGCGCAACACACACGGCGCCACTCACTCCAGTTACACGCTACATATAGAACAGGTACAGCTTCACACCTCAACTTCTTTTCGTACAACCGCTGATCCCAGGGGAACCGCTCTCGTTCCTACTTTTATTGATTTATTTTGGCGTGTATATATAGAAACATATGTATATTCGAGCTTCGACTTGGACAACCAAGCGCATGGCGTCCTGTAGCAGCGGCGGAGGCCACACGGCAATCTCTCGTACCGTCTGACGCAGATGATCACCGAGCACGGGTGCTTCAGGCGGTATCTGCGTCGGATGGAGAAAGAGCCAACGTCCGAGTGCCATCACTGCGATGCGAGCGAGAATTCGGGGCCGCACACTCTCATCGAGAGCCCAGAGTGGGAGAAGACGAGACGGGAGCTGGTGGCGGCCCTGGGAGTGAAAGTTCTCACGCTCTCCACCTTGCTCGCGGCGATGGTTCGCTGCGCAGATGCGTGGGCGGCGGGGCCTCCTGCGAGTAAGTAATGCTCGTGAAGGAGGAGGCGGGACGGGAGCGGCAGCGGGAGCTATGAAGGATCGCAAGCCAAGCCGCCCTCGTACGAAGGCAACTCGGGAGTCGGAGGTCTATGAATGACCTCCGCTCCCCATGAGCGTAGCCTTGGGGGTGACGGGTGGAGCCGCCTGTCACTCTGGCAGAAGCAGGCCGCGGCGGCGACGCGCCTTCGCATTTCTGGTGACAACTATGATACTCTGTGGTCCCCACACCCGAGGAGAGGGCCAGATCGAGAGAAATGGCCCTGAGTCTGCCGGGGTGCAAGGGATATGCCTGTTAACCTTACCTTCGGCAACCAAAAACACCCCCCTACCGGAGCCTAACCGTTTATAATGTAATGGTGGGTAGGCGCTCAAAAAATATTCCCCGCATACCTCTCGACACTCGTAAGCTAGTGTAGTCGTGACCACGGGTGCTGCAACGCATCTGAAACATCGGCAGAAATAGTCATTTCCATAATTTAATCTCGAAAAGTCATGAATACACGCGTGTATACAATAACCGGAAATACTAGATGAAATGCCATAGAATTATATTGTTACTTGCACGGGGTACAATTAAATGCCGTTTACTCAATGAAGAGATTTATTAGGTCACCACAAACTAGACAATTTAATCACTAGTACACACAGTACTCTTCCAACAGTTCCAGTCGCTCAGTAGTTCACAGTAGTCCACAGTCGTTGCTCAGGTCGCAGGTAGAATCTTCTTCGGTCGCTTAAGTTCGCTGTGTTCGTTATCGATCTCAAAGACAGAATGAATCGTGTAGCTATGCGAGCGTGTTTTTATACCTCTCAATTAGGAGGGTCTAATCATCTAGAAAATTCGTGAGCGATAAATACCTACTCTCCTTTGATGTTGCCACTGTCGCTGACCTTTCGAGTTCATTCTCGATATTTACCTATTGTTTTTTTTTATTCAGTAGGTACTCGTAGGTAGGTTGTGACTTTTTGTTGATGATTCTAGATTGTTCTATGCCCATCGGTAGAGTACCTCGTCACTAACAATGCGTTTTTATTTCTTGCAGATTCGATTATTAGTTTTCGAGATATCGACGTACGTCGTAACAATATGATACATAAATTTCAGCACTCGGGGACTCATCATTTTTGAGATATCTTGCTTTAAAAACACCCTTTCTCCGGTACCCCGGCCTTAAGCACCCAAGTCAATATTTAATTTTGTCATTCAGAGAGCTGGGTGGGTACGCCTATGGTTATAGAGACATGGTGCCTTCTCAAACTTGTTGCTTTAATACTCTTAAATCCTTGTGTAAACTCGACATTCTCCTTGCCTGTTCCTATTCCAATTTTTCCATCTTAATCTCAAAGTTAAGCTACTCGGTTGGCAGGCTCGCCTTCAAGACCAAGAACATATAACAAAAAAGTAAAATGTGAGATGTATCAATAATTTACTTGAAAATGTATCATTGATCCGTTTTATCTAATTTGTATCTAATAATATGAATACCTGTTGTAGGTATACAAAGTGGTCCGCGAAGGCGAGGACAAGCGCTACAAACCGTTCCGCAAGCTCCACAACCGGCGCCTGCTGTGGCACGGATCACGCGTCACCAACTTTGCAGGAATCATTTCTCAAGGTTTGTAGCACTTTTAATAGATTTTTTGTTGGCAGTCTAACATGTTAACAGAAATATATCTGCACTACTTCTGATTCATCTAATAATGTTCTTCCTTTAGGGTTATCGAATAACTTTCATCATCTTAATATGGTTTCATCTCTTGAGTCCAGGGTCCACTTTCTCCTCCTCCTTTAGATTTGGCTTATACGTCATTTATGGAAGCGACAACCGTCTGTCCTCCCAACTCAGGAGGAAAGTCGTCATTATCAGCGTGATCAGCAAGTGTACGAGGGCTTGCAGACGAGATTGATAAGGCCCCAAGGGTTTTGTTAGGGCCCCATACATTGGATATTAGTATCTGTCCATTTTACAAGTTAAATAACTGCATGTGTGATCAACCCCAGGTCTCCGCATAGCGCCCCCAGAAGCCCCTGTGACAGGTTACATGTTCGGCAAGGGGATATACTTTGCTGATATGGTGTCGAAGTCTGCTAACTACTGTTGTACCAACAAGCTGAACAACGTCGGTCTTATGCTGCTCTGTGAAGTTGCTCTCGGCAATATGTGAGTACAATTTTATTGTGATTTGTTTTAATAAGTACTTCATTTTTATTCATTGAGGTAGTGTGGAACGAACGCGACTTCACCTAACCTGCCCCTCTAGACAGGTGGCAATTCGTTAACCGGGCGGCGTATTGTAGAATAGAATTTCAAACATATGGGGTTTGAAGTATATGACTGTCATCAACATATGTTGAATTGTATATTATGAATTGCCACTTGTCCGGGGGGGGGGGGGGGGGCTGGACATAAAATCTGTTGCCAGAAAAGAAAAGTAAAGCTTCGCAACTATCGGTCGATACGGTATTTCGCATACATACTTATGGTAATATCTTCTAACCATTTAGAATGATTTATGTTGAAGGATATACATAGAGCTACGTAGCCCATTGCTGCCGTCATGAACTAACAGCTAACTAAATAATAACTATCTAATTTGTACAGGAAAGAGTGCTTAGGAGCTGAGAATGTGAAACTGCCACCCAACATGCATTCCGCCTGGGGTGTAGGCACCACGATGCCAGACCCGGAGCAGAACCGGACTCTGGATGACGGGCTCATTGTGCCACTGGGTAAACCTATCCAACGGAATGTGAACTCTTCGCTGCTGTATAACGAGTATCCTTTACTAATCATTTCATTTAGATTCAAACTGGAAAAAATCTACATCCTGTATGGGACTTGAACCCGTGAACATTCCCATCCTAGGGGCAATACATTGACTAACTGAGCTACCATACGTTCTAGATCAGTGATGGGTAAAGTACGGCCCACGAAAGCATTTAATCCGGCTCGCTGACGATCCCTTGTAATGAATATGATAATTATATTTTGACGGTCCTGGAGTATAAAGTGGATTCTACTTATTACAATAATAGACGAATAGGTAAAGAAATCAGCTAGACTTAGTTAGTTTATGACTGAGTTGCGAGTCGCGGGGCGCAAACAAGCGTAGAAAAGTGATTGAGGGACAAAGATTGACATACCGATTTTGCAATTTTTATCAATTCGCTCGAACACTACAACAAATTAAAGTTGCAAGGAGAGAACCAATTTAAAGATGAAACTTCGGGTTGTCTAAATTCAATTAAAACTAAGCTGAAAGTTACTTCGCAACAAATTCTTAACGGGCGAATTGCGATATTTCACTGTCAGATGCCGATGCGCGCGTGCGTTGTGGCGTATAGATAAAACTAGTTCAAGCGATTTTCAACCTAATTGATATGACATAGTAACGAATTTTTCCTTATATTCGTGATCAATGTCATCTATTAACGCGAAAATACGTAATTAAGACAATAGTCATTGAAGTCAAAAGTTGCTCGCAGGGAGCCCACTCTCCAGGTTCAATACAATAACGCGTTTAGGTAATTTATGGGCCTGCGCTGGCGCTGCAGTACTTCAGGCATTATTGAGTAGACTACATCTACGCAATAATGAAAAAACGAGCAGCGTAGCGACGCTGCTCGTTTTTTCGACATTCCCAGACCCAGAGTGCCACATTATTTTTAAATGTAATGGTGTTTCAGACCTAGAACTTCTGTATTTGTTATTGAATTTATGTACTGTACAGGAACGTTTTATCCACAGGAGTATCTTACGGACACCAATATTTTCCTTAGCGCAAGTTCAGATTCATCGTATATGACATAGCGCAAGTAAATGTGAAATACTTGTTAGAGGTGAAGTTCGACTACAAATGGTGAATTAGGGGTGTACTATAAATGGTAAAATGCACCTTATTTTATGTTTTAATATGATTCGATTGTTTTTCCATTTTTATATGTGAGTGTTACTTTGAATACGCTTTTACGAAAGTTGAGGCATAATATGTATTCTGTGCTATTATGAATCGCTTTCACGGCTTTGTTTGTAATTACAATTATGTACTTGTAAAAAGGGAACTGGGTTGTACTTGTAAGGCATTTAAGGATGTATTTTTAATGCATTCCATTGAACCTGTTGCTGTTATTGTTAACACTGTGATTGATTGTTACCTAGGTTACTAAGAATAATCACCATCAACAATCTTCAAGGATTGTATCACAAATTCATAAATAATAATAAAAATTAACATGAGATTTAATGATTCATTTATTTTTGCAATATGATACTATAATTATTATAATATTGTCTGCGGACAGTACTTATTTTGAACTAAATCACTGTATTAAATCTTTTTAAAATTAATTTGTTTTTTTTATTATTTGAATTAGTATATGGCATAAACTCCTAAAATTTATTGAAATCATACATTCCTCCTCTTTTAAATCATCTCAAACAATAATCTGAAATATATCACTTTACCAATGACTGTGTATAGTGTTCTGGCTCGTGACTAAGGCTACGTTCCCACCAGAGATGTACGACGATGCATAGTGACCTGTGGGACGGTATGTGTTCTCACTGGAGATGTGCTAGGCCGCTGAGCGGTGCGAGGACTCTTAGCGACGTGAAACGGTGCCTGCATGAGCGGTTCTACCAGTATACCACTTAGATGGGAGACAAACACACTGCCCACCTGATAGAAAGTAGTTACGGTGACCTATGGACGCAACACCAACCACCACCACCCTTGTGCAGGTGAATAATATTTGAAATGTTTGTTTTATGCATCAAAATAAACTGAGTAAAACATATTTAAGTATCTGAATAGTTTCACATTTGTAAAGACATACAAAAATACAAAACTGATCACCTAACAATTAAATGTTATTAAATTATATACCTTGAAAGGTGATAGTCTGTATCAGGAATTCAATATTTATATATATTGATAACTCACTTGTACTTTTCCACATTACTTTATTGCTTATTACACCTGACCGGTTTCGTCTTACGGCATCCTCAAAGGAACATGACATGACATGACATTTAAGAACATTCACACTCCGAGGTCTAGTGGGCCCAATAACAAATATCCGATATGGTTCTCCAATAATCTAATTAGATTACTTTCGTCTAAAAACAAAGCTCATGCTAAATTTAAACGGTTTAAAAACCCTCGGGATTACGATGAGTTCTCTATGCTTAGAACTAGAGCCAAGGAAGTGACTGAGCGTTGTTTTAGAGCATATATGGAGCGGATCGAAGATGATATTAAGCTCAATATAAAAGCTTTTTGGCGCTATACTAAATCTAAACGTATCACCAATAATATCCCTAGTCAGATGTGTTATCAAAACAAAATTGTTACTAGGGGTGAAGATATTGTAAACCTGTTTGCGAGTCATTTTTCATCAATTTACTCTTCTAGTACCGGTAACAATTACTGTCCTAACTTTCCGTCATCGAACTACTCCATTGGAAGCCTACAAATAACTAGAGAAGAATTATTAAAAAAATTACAAAATGTTGATCTGGCTAAGAGTGGTGGCTTTGATGGTATTCCGCCAATTTTTGTTCGTTTTTGTGCTACTGCTCTCGTGAAGCCGCTATTAATCATATTCGAGAAGTCTATACACGAAGGCGTATTTCCTAGCTTGTGGAAAATAGCCAGAGTCACACCTGTGTATAAGTCTGGGGACAAGGGTGATGTTTTAAACTATAGACCTATATGTATTCTCAACCTATTTGCAAAGATATTCGAAGGGTTTGTCTATACCCATATGTATAACCACCTCAGGCATATATTGAGCCCACGCCAACATGGATTCGTAACTGGAAGGTCAACAAACTCTAATCTTTTATCCTATACTACTTATTTGTGTACAGCATTCAATGATAAAAAGCAGGTGGACTCTGTATATATTGATTTTTCCAAGGCTTTCGACCGAGTAGATCATTTTGCATTACTTATTAAGGCTCAGCAAGTGGGAATACATGGGAACTTGCACAGATGGTTAACCTCTTACCTATTGAACCGCACACAGCTCGTCGCACTTAGTGGGTATGAGTCTGTACCATTTGTAGCAACATCGGGGGTGCCCCAGGGTTCAAATCTCGGTCCTTTGTTGTTTTTATTGTTTGTGAATGATTTACTGTGCAAAATTAAAAGTGAATGTCTGGCATATGCTGACGATATTAAAATATTCAGACGTATATTGGATGAACAAGATTGTTATGCCCTTCAATCTGATATCAATACTATTTCTGATTGGTGTAATTAAAATTCCATGTCTCTAAACATTAAGAAGTGTCAGGTCATAACGTGCACTAAAAGTAGGGCTCCTATTAAATATAATTATAACATCCAAGGGGATGTTCTGGATAGAGTTAAGGTGATCCGTGATTTGGGAGTAATATGTGATTCTGAGATGTCGTACTAAGTAAACTGGCACTGAAATCAACTAAAATGCTGTGTACGGATGTAAGTGGACTTCAGGTTTAATATGTTCTACCTATATTTTATATAATTACCAACAGTGATCTAAACTAAAATAAAATTCGTATTAGAAACATTGCGACATGTTGTTATTGTTTGTGAAGCGGGGTCTGCGGCAGACTACGCTTCGCGAATGGAACGAAAGGTACAGGCTGGGCCACACGGCTTCCGTCACGAAACTTTTCTTCCCTTACGCTCTGGAGGCATCGTCGGCTCTGGAGACGGTCGTCCACCTATTGGTGAACTGTCCCATACACCAAAGGGCACGGTACGATTTAGGACAGAATATAGAGTTAAAAATAAATATTGGCAACCTACCAACACTGCTAACTAAAAAATACAGACAGTACTTCTTGAAGTACTTACTGATCCAAAATTTTCGGAATAGTGCCTACCTCGTACTAGCTCTGCACCACCCTATGGTAGACTGGTAGAGAATGCCTACGGCATTAAGTCCGCCAATGTACATCCATCGTGCATAAATAATAAATAAATAAGAAAAGAAATAGTACGTAAGGTGGTCATTAATGGATATTTTAAACAAATACATACCTTCCCACCCCCCCCCCTCCCTATCCCAGAGGTATGAAAGGTATAGCGTGAGAGTACGAGAGGTATAAGAGCGGGAAATTGTATGTTACTAGAGGACAGGAATGAAAGCAAGATAACTAAGATAGATCATAAGTAATATTGAACCCTGAGTGGGTATTTTTCAGTCTGGCAAATTATTCAGCCTAGTTAATTATGTTATGTACAGAATAGGCTTCCACGAAGTGCTCCATCACGCAGTGGAAGGTGCTATAAAAAAAAATGGGATGAATTGACTCTGCCCAACGAAATAGCAGCGGTTCTTTGCCTATTTTCTCTAAAATAAGATATTTTAATTAAGTTTTACAAATCTATTAATGAATATTTTTTTTATTTGTAAACCCATCAAGTATTTTAAAAATATTTAAAATAAACACATTTCCATAAAATGTATTTATTTTAAATATTTTTTCCTTACAAATTTTGGATTGAAGTGGCAAAAAGTTATAAATAGGTACACATAGGTATTTATAGATGGCTTTCAGAACAATACATCGTAATTTTTTCATAATGTTTAGACATCGATACAAATTAGTAAATAGGTCATTTTTTAAACCTCCTCCAGAAAAATTCACAAAACAGGTGCGGGTTTGAGGTCGATTAGTCTCAGGGCGCAATGTGTGAGGATGAATTCTCTGCATGGCGAACGTTGCAATACAATGCAGCTGTGGGCATTATGTCAATTCCTCTGAGCACAAACCATTATATAGGCGGTAAAACACACAGCCAGGCGAAGTCCCTCCTAAGGCGGCGAGATTCCACAGCACCTGCGAGTATGGGATCGATCAGCCTCAATGCCCGTCTTTGCATCAAGTCGAAGGGGTCAAGCTGGTATTCAGGTGCTCCAGCTATATTTCCCGCACAAAGAGCTTTTTATTACCAGGCGCCGAAGTGGTTCTACTATTCAGAATAAGTATCGAAACAAAAATTAATTATATTCACAAAATCAAATGTGCGGAACAGTTCCTCTAAAAGCAAACGGTCCTTTCAACCATAAAACCATCTGCAACAGAATTGCTAAAAAGCTGAATCGCAAGACGTACTTTCATTTTTTGTTACGAAAAATACATATGAGCTTTTCTTTTTTTAACACCCAAATGCACAACTTTTTCCTGAGCAAGACTTTCCAACATGTTCTCTTGATATGATACGTCTGACGTGTTTGACAAAGAGTATATAAATTTTTGTAGTGAATAGTGAACGAAACGAGACTGTTTATTAACGATGATAAACTAGTTAGTTGAACAGTTTATTTTTTGACTTGTTTCGTACGACTGCACAGAACAAGTTCACGAAGGAACTTTTTGTTACAGAAATAAATAGTTTAGATACGATTATTTTTTACTAGATTCCTTTGACCGCACAGAACAAATTAATGAATGAACTGTTATAATTATAACTGTTATAAACAAGTTTATATTTTATATTATTACATATATACTCCTTAAGTAATGACCATAGAATTTCAGTAAGCGTTAAAATAAATTTCTCTTCATACTTTTTCCAGGCTCAGAACTGCCAGACTAACTAATAATATATAATTAAATATAATAATTTAGAACATGTAGGTACTAATGTGCATGTTTATTATTACTTGTATAAGCCAATCGTGAGATATGAAAAAGTTCACTTCATGTACATAATCAACAATTTACAAATTGTTCATATTTACATTTTTTTGTAATATTTCTAGGTAAAAATAAAATAAAAATATTACGTAAACAAACACAATGACAAAATTGTTTCAAGATATGAATAGAAGAGATCATATATCTATTGGAATAAAGTTTTAACTCACACAACAAGTGAAGCTCGTCTTTTGTTAGCACATGCCGACGTGGTTGCTTCGTGTGTACTTGGACAGGCGACGGGATTCGTTCGCGTGGTTGGTAGGTTCACGTCGATTCGTGCAGTGCTCAATGCACTTGTTGCCTATGTGTGGGAAATTCCTCAAACGGTGGCGATTTTCAACCCGATTGGGGAATTAGTGTGAATTGGGCTTGTGTGGGGAAAATATGGGTATTTAGATATTTACTCTAGACCTGAACTCAGAAGAAACACTCTCACCAATAGTACACCAATCGGTACCTCTCGGCTGTAAGTTTTATAAGTATTGACAAATAATTATTTATATTTGTTCAAAGATAAACGCCACGTATACGGTAATAAGGTCTAAAAGATGATTTAACTCTTTATTGGCAAAATACATGAGCCTCAATAGTATCACGAGTGAATATATTTGCGTGAAGAGTTTGGCAAGAATGAAGTTTCTTCTCAGAGGAATGTTTACTAATTTAATTCCAATCCAACGAGGAATTTTAGTTTTATAGGTCTTGACTAAGTAGCTGATTGACATTTTACATTTTTATTGATATGCATGTATTTATTATTCTCGAAATTATTGACATTTTTATTGATTGCCATGTATTTATACTGTTATAATTTTTACATGGATATTGAAATTAAAATTGAATTGATTCCGCCTGAGTGGATACCAAAAAAAGCCATGTTCTTTCTTCAGGTCTAGTCTACCTGTATATTAAATTTCATCAAAATCAGTTCAGTAGTGTAGGCGTGAAAGTGTAACCGACAGACAGACAGAATTTCTTTCGTATTTACAATACAGCCCATCATCTAGGTAAATACTATTTTTATGACAGTGACTTTGAAGTTGCATTTTTTCACAGCTGTAAGAATCTGCAGAGTATTTGATATTCGCTTTAAGTTGATACTTTCACGCACTCCTGAGAAAAAGTTTTTCACAGATAGACAGACGGACGAGATGCTGAAGGGTCTGTTTTTTTCTTCTGACTTACCATTTATCGCCTTGAATTCGCAATTTTGATATTTTTAACGTATCTAACGATACATTTTGCCTTAACTATCACTTTTCATCCTGTTAATTAGAACATACGAGGTAATAAAGAAATTTAGAAATGTGTACAAAGTACATTTGCAAATATTTTTAAACAAATATATAATATTGATTTTATAATTTTTTTAGTTAACGAGTGAACTAGTTTATCGGTGAACTGTAAACTGGTTAATACGTGAACTGTAAACTAGTTTACCGTTCATATGAAATAAACAGTCCAATAAAACTGTTCGTCCATTCAACGTCTACGGCCTACTCCTAAGAGTCCTAAGTGCCTAGTGTCACACAGCCACGGGTCACCGGCCAGACTGGTTAGCAACTTGCTTTGAGTTCTGGAATTCCGATACAAACACAAAAATACTCCAAGTAATTCATAAACCGTCTCAATTAATGAATTGTGAAATATCTGATTAAAATGGCAGAATTACCATACCAAGCGGAATACGCAAAATCCGGACGAGCTGCTTGTAAGGGGTGTAAGCAGAAAATTGAACAAGGGGCCCTACGTATAGCAGTTATGGTGCAGGTTAGTGAACTCGCATGAAGCTGTTCGTGTATGTAGGATTACGATTTTCTAACAGGAAAATCATGCTGCAGTTTCAAGTTACAACATGTCTAGAGAACTGTCATCGCGATATAAGGATAAAAGAGCAGGTACGAGCGCGCAATTCAAACAAGAATGAAATTCCGTACTCGATCTTTATTTTTTAATATTTCAGGACGCCGAATTAGCTATACGTCTTTTTAGCTATCTCTAGATGGTTAGAAAAATATTTGCATCATTCTTTAATAATGTACTAATTCTGATAACAACAAATCGATTAAATTGATTAAATACCATTCAAACCGATTATTCGATTGAAATGAAAAAATTGTAAAGCGAAATAAAACGAAAACGAAACAACAAAAAGAATTTTCGTTCAAAAAGAATGAAAATTCTTTTTTGATGTAAAATAGTACTAATAATATATATGTCTACTAGAATCTCATGGCATGATTAAAAATAAAAAAATATGGCAAATGTATTGTGGTCAGATGTAAACTCAGTGCACACTAGTTTCAGTTATTGTATATTATAATGACACCAGGTAGTCATTGTCACCCACACAGTAGTCACCCAGAACTCACTGGAGAGTTTTGTGCTGTCAGTGGGAAGACCAAAGGCTTGTCCCGCTTCGTTTTCTGCGCTGGTGGCACAGAAACTCTCTGATGTTACACACGTCCATAGGCCACCGTAACCGATTTCCACCAGGTGGGCCATGTGCTTGTCAGTCAGTTGTAAAATAAAAGAACAAGTTGAAGACATTACAAATTTATTATTTTTTAAATTTCTTAACAACAGTATTATTTTTATAAAAGAGATATAAAATATAGAGAAATAGGAGGTAGGACACGGCGGTATCTCCGCCCAAGTGAGCAGTCCGACTAGGTAAGTACCTCCGCCCTACAGAATACCGCGGCCATAATAACTTCGTGTTGTGTTCCTGGCGGTGAGTATGGTAGCCAGAGCTCACTGGAGAATTCGTGCTGTAGCTAGACTTTACCTGCTTTGTCTTCTACACTGACGGCACAGAAACTCTCTGTTCTTACAGGGTGGGCAGCGCGAGTGTGACTCCTTTGGTATTACACACGTCCATAGAAAACGGAAACCACTTTCCATCAGGTGGGCCGTGTGCTTGTCTGCCACCTAAGTGGTATAAAAAAAATAAAAGAGTATTTTCATCGACAAATCATTTGTTGGACTAGGTACATCACTATCATGCTTGTTATGTAAAAAAATATGAATGAATGGAACAAATCATTCAAAGATGTTGGCAAACCTCGGCGCGCTGTCAAATTTATATACTCATTTTCCCAAGTGGGCAAAAACATAAATGTTTTGTCTCTTTTTTACAGATACAAACAGAACAGTATAAGTACTAGAAAAAAGAAACAATGTACTATTTCAAGGTCCCTTACCTGTTTGACTTACACATGTGTAACTAGAATTTGTACAATGTTGAATTGGGCCGCCCCCTGTGGGTCAAACTCGGAACTAAAAATGACACAGCCGCTAATATTTGGGCATACTTATATCTCAGACGACTCTTTTCGTCTGAGACTTATGTGCGTAGTATTGTATTCTCTTTGCTTATGTGTTGGTTGATTCTGGCCATGACAGTACGGTTTAGAGTTCCTAGCACATTTTTTTATGATGCTAAGTGGGAATGATTGTTCCTGGCATATATATTGATCCCAACATCGTCACATGTTTTTTATACCATTTAGGTGGCAGACACCTGGGGCAAGTGGTTATCGTGGCCTATGGACGTATGCAACACCAGGGGCGTTACACTGTGGAAGATAGTATGAAGTGTCACGGTGGCGGAGGAGCTCAAATCCCCTAATCACATTAAAAAGTGTATTGCTGGTAGGTTTCATAACACTCTCCAAGACTGTCTCTTAAGTTTTCACTCCTTTAAGTTCAGCAGTTCAACTAAGAACTCTTACATTCGTATCTGAACAGTGAAAGATCTGGTAAAATAATAAAACGATACTGCCAAACTTGAAATTGGGCAAGTGGGCTTGAGAACTAACGTAATACTAACATAATCGCGAAAAATAGGTTAAATGCTGAGAAGTTAGGGATGAAAGACTGTAATTTTTAAAGATATCGTGATGTAATTTGGTACAGAAATGGATTAGAGCTTAGGAACGTATATATCTTTTATCGCTAAAAGGGTTAAAGGAGGGAACTTTTTTTTTTTTAATTTTTAATATATCCTAATGTAATAGAGCGTAGGAACTGATATAATCGAAAGTAGATGTTTGTTGCCAGTGAACTCTTTGAGTAAGTACTTTAATAATTTAATGTGACTAGTAAAGAGTCAAGTAGAGATGCAACTAAAGAGTTAAGTGTAGAGGCGAGTAGAGAGACGAGTGAACAAGCGAGTAATGAGTAAAATAACGAAGGCAAGTAGAGAGTCAAGTAGTGATTCGAGTACGCTTGAGAGTTCAACGCTCAAAAGTGATAACTCAACGCTCAAAAGTGATAATTCGGCGCTCAACCCTCGTCTCTATCTATCACTATCGGTGCTAAAGTTTACAAAACAAAGGGATAAACAACTTCCATATGGGCGGAGTCGTGGGCAATAGCTAGTTTGATATATATTCAGGTATACAGATAATTATAATTATCATCAGTGGAAGATATAATATCCACGAGAACCCTGCGCAATCACGGGGTTCTTGGAGTATGAAGCTGAATATCGAATCGCACTGCCTCAAATTATTTATCGTAAGATTATTTTCACCTTAGCAGCTCATTATATTATTATAAGGTGATCCCTTAGTAAAAAAGGCAGTCTACATCCTTAAATAATTCCTAAGTAGGTATGTCTGCTGCTTTGAATGAAAAATAAATTAAAAAGTATCAAGATAGTTTCGTCCAATTTCCTCAGTATTGCAATTTTCAAAATTTGTTTTCCTATTTGCCATGAGATTCTGGTGCAACTAAGTATACCGAGAAACTAATGACATGTGTTATTGTACTTTTTGTGTAAAGTCCGCACAAAAAATTAAAGAAAAGAAACTTGTGTTTATGCAGTATAACGCTTGCAGATTTGTGTTACCAAAATATATTGACGTGCTCTACAATAGAAACAATTTTTTTGAGATATTCATGAGTAATAAATCAGGATCTTTAAAGTTTACCTGTATGAATATCAGACCCAATACCCCATATTTAAAAAAGTAATTAATGACTAATTACTTTAAAATATTGGCAAATTATTTAAAATCAGGTATAGACTCTGTGCTTACAGGGTCGGCAGCGCGAGTGTGGCTTCTCTGGTGTTACACACGTCCATAGGCCACGGTAACCACTTTCCATCAGGTGGGCCGTGTGCTTGTCTGCCACCTAAGTGGTATAAAAAAAATCGATGTTTATTAATACAATAGGCTATATGACTATTTTATTTGTGAAATATTACCACTGTAAAATAATATAATGAACTGCTAAAGTGAAGTGAAGTGAGTTTTAGATATTTGATTTTTCGCTCCGCTCGAAAACGCTCCATACAAAATCGTACTTGTGAGTGACGTCACTCGCCTGTCGCCCGTAGTGCAAATGTATGGAGTGCAAGAGAATATCACAATTATCTCGGTCTACGTTGCGTTTACATGTATGTAGTTCATAATAAAATTAATTTAAAATTTAATGAGGAATAAAAAAAATTTAAAACTGGGACAGCATTTGATTGTTTATATTTCGTCTTATTGTGGGAATTAGAAATAATGAAATGTCATAGTTTCAGTTTCGTTAAGGCATTATTTTATTTTGCAAGGGATCTACGTATAACTTAATACATAGATACATATAATCAAGCCTTTATCCCTGAAGGGTTAGGCAGAGGTGAATTAACACCCACATTTCACCAAGAATGATATTCGGTCCCACGTAATAGGGGGTGAACCTATAGCCGTATTCCGGGCACTATTGTTGACTCGAGCCATGCTTCTGAGGCTGAGTCTGTGCTGTATATATCTGTCTGATGTTAAACAACCCTATCCCTTCGGAGTCAGAATGGGGGCGTGTTCGGGCACCATGGCGACGACAACAGTCGCATAACCGTCCGATACAAACTGAGAGCTCGAAATCCAGACTGGCACCATGTGGTCATCAGCGTGGCGCCGGTGGCGTGGGCGAGGGCGGTTGAGGCGAGGTGGCTCTACATAGATCACCAGCGAGTCGTAGTAGAGGACCAGTGGGCCCTCATTCAATGCACTCGGTGTCTGGGCTATGGCCACGGGAAACGCTACTTAAACCAGTGAGGAGCCACCAGACCTCTGCTCCAACTGCGGAGTGCATCCTCACACCAGGGACGAAGAATGTCCGAGAGAAGCCATCCTTGTTGCATAAATTGCTAGCGGGCCACCGGAAAGAAGGAGTACCATCATGCCTTCTTTGATGACTGCCCAGTACGAAAAAAAGTAGGACGCAGTGGCCAGAGCGTCGGTAGCATACCGCTAGTGATACTCTGGACACTGTCCGGCAGAAGGAGTACCTAAATAAGAAGCCTCTTAGTGGACCTATAACATCTTAAAAAAAAAGGAAACATAAACTATGTTAATAATTGCAATTAGCATTAATAATATTAATGAACAAAATCAACCAACTAAGGGAACAAATTAAATAAGGTACAGTGCTCCACCTTCCTCAAAAAGCTTGCTAGACAAAAAACACAAAAAATAAATACTGTACCTACAATTATATTACACGACCAGTATCAGGACACACAACTCATTATACTACACATCACATGTAACATCAAAATTATATTTTACACATCGGGCATTCTGCATTTTATATAAGGTAAAATTGTATAATAAACCAAATATAAATAAAATACACAAAACACAAACTTACACAAATAAATGTAACATTCAAAATTATATCTTAGTATTCCAAATCAACAAACTAAAACCATTTTCGGATTAACCTAAAATAATTAATATATTTTTTCGTATATATGACATATTATCAAAATACCGATAAAAATATGACAAACTTTTAAAAAAAGCACTAATTAAACAAAAGTAAATTGATTAAAACCCCTGTCTTATAAAACACCTAATATGTGTATCGTTTTTTCTAACTTCTTTTCCAATGAGTCTCCCAAAATTCATATTATAAACTATGTAATTCTATGCTATTACTTAGTTAAGTACCTATATAAAAACACACTTGAGAAAAAAATTCTTAAGAAAATTAGCCCGAGCTGCATCTGTAAGCTACTCTTACTCCTTCGTTAAATCTATAATTGTCATTTATATATGTAGATATCAATAACAAAAACATATATAAATAAACATAATAAAGAATAACTACTTAGATAATTAAAACTATTATACTACATCTATTATTTGTTTATTATAATACTAAATTATACATAATATAATATTCTATTTGTTTCACTCTCTTCTTATCTAAAAAAATAAAAAAGTTTGGTTAATATAAAACTGTAGCAAGGACCCTACATGTTGAATCTAGCGGGGGGATTTTTGAAGAGTCTCACTAGAATATGATATTCTAGCGAGGCCTAATAATAAAAAAAACCTATCCCTTAGTCGCCTTGTAGTACGACACCGCATGGGAAGAGATGGGGTGGTCCTAATTCTACACTGCCGGAAACCACAAGTATAACTTAATTTAGATGATAAAATTAAGATAAACTATTTGTTTACTTTTATATAGCATCATTTCAACGATTTAAAGACTTAATAATAATTGAAATTAACAAAATATGCATTATGTAAATAATTATGATCTCAACTTCATTAAATCTATTCACTTAAAAATCTGCAAAACAAGAAACTATCAAAAAATCCATATATGCATACACAACGTAATCAAGACCCACAGGTCTATTCTTGTAATATAATATAAGTATTTCAAAATTCAGTCGATCTAATCTCAATCTCCTACATATCAAAAACTATAAAGATTTCTATGAAAATCATGAGAAGATAAAGATATAAATTACGAGAATTCGAGGCCTTCTAGTAGTTCTAGTATCTTTAATTGATGATAGATTGACCAATGTTGACTGTGAATTCTTTTCTAGGTCCATATGCACCTATCAAAAAGAGATTCTTTATTTTTCAGTCGGCTTTCCATGATGGCAAGCAACCAAACTGGCATCATGAAGAATGTTTTTTCAAAAAGCAAAGGCCTACATCTGCTAATGATATTGCTAACTTCAATAAACTCAAACTTGAAGATCAGAAACGAATCAAGCAAACCGTGGGCAAGTAGCATTCAAATCTTTACTAATTTCTGCTTTTCACCTACAACTTGTGACATTTTTCTTTATTTTTACGTGTGAAAAGTTCCCACGGATACCCTACCCGCCGGAGCCGGTGGGAGAGGTTATTGCGGACGCTAACCGACTAAAACGCACGGTGCCTGTGAGTCGTTTTTAGTTGCCAAAGGTGAGGTTGATAGACTCAACTTGCCCCTGGAAACGGGGAGGCGCGCAACGCGTGCCTCCGCCGCGGCCTGCCTTTTGGCAGCACACACTTGACAGGCAGCTCCACTCGTCACTCCCAGGCCTGCGCTTATGAGGGGCGGAGGTCATTCACCGACCTCGAGTTGCCTTAGTACGCGGGTGGCTTGGCTTGTGATTCTCCTTCGCTCTCCTCTTGCTGCCGCTCCTGCCCCGCCTCCTCATTCACGAGCATGACTTGCTCGAACTTTTGAGACCTTAATACACTTTGATCGAAGATCGAGCAAGTATCGAGTATATCCGGTGATATTGAGCGAGATACTGCCGCCAGCGCTCACAGCGGTATCTTGTTCACTCTCAGCTAATAATATTTATTTACAGCGGCAGCGTACCTAACCACGCGCACATGGTTAAACAACTCAATTATTATGTTTTATTTATAATATCCGATATTTGTTATAAATATCAAAATACCGGATCTTTATGATATATAACCGATGTATAACAAGTTTGAAATATATATTTTGTATAAAAGCCATTTTATTATTTTATTCTATGATTTATCAATACTATTTTGCATAATCTGTTATATAAACATCCTAAAATAAAAAATAGAAACTAAAATATTTTTAATGTAATGCGTAGATCCAGATGAAATAAAATATTAAAAACATTTTAGGTCGGTAGGTATTCTTAGGCATGTACCTAAGAAGAGCAAAACTTAAATCTTCTTTCAGATAAGCCAAATTTAACTAAAAACATATTAAAATTGGTTTCGTTTTCGTGTCTCCCCTGATATCTCCCCTTGAGGAGACATCAGGATTTCTTCAGTTCTGTTGTCTCCCCTCGGTTGGGGAGACATTAAACTTATTTTTATACTTAGGTATATTTTGAGTAGGTACTCGTATCTTCCTTTGTAAATGTCAAGTGTTACATTAATTCCGTAAAAAATACCTGTAAAGTATTACGCAAAAATCAAGTAGCCAGTAGAACATACATGACAGAACTGTGACTGGGGGGACACGAGACCGAGACCTTAAAATGTTATTTATCAAAAATGAACTCAACCACTTAAATACGTTTTTTTTTATAAATCCTAATCATTCAGTGGTCAACCTACAACTAAGTATCAAAACATTATTACAATCATATAATATTCCATTAATGAGCGTCATTAATGCCGGCATAACTGTTGCCATTTATGGATTAGAGCCTAGCATTAGGATTTTTTTATACATATTGATAATGTCCTCGAACTCAGTTTGATATTTATCGGATATATATCTTGATAGAGAAAGATATATATCTTGATATCTGATATAATATATCTTTAGACACATTGATATATATTGTATCGGATATATATCTTGATATATATCCATTGATATATATCCTCCAACCCTACTTTATATACATAAAAAGGTTTATTAACATAAAATTGAAGTATGAATAATGTTTAGATAAATAATAACTATAAGTTTTTTTACAGAAAGTGCAACTGATATTGTCATGCCGGAAACTAAGGGTAAAGGCAAAGGCAAAGCAGGAAAGAGGACTGCTGATGACGCCAATGCATCAGCACTTAGAGACTTTAAAGTAGAGTACACCAAGAGTAGCAGGGCTACATGCAGACATTGTGAAATTAAGATTCTCAAGGTAATGTAAATGCTATTCTACAACATTCTACACAATGCTATCTAGACCTATGGCAAGCATAGTTTAACCAGCTTGTGTTATGGGATCTAGACTGCGGATAAAATATACTTAGATACTATTTTTTTTGAAAATACAAATTATACATACAAACACCCAGGACAATGCAAATATAAATATTCATGCATACAAATATTTGCACTAAGTGGGAATCGAACCCGCGCCCCCTGCTTATAGAGCTGCACAGAAGCCGTTCTATTATTCATTTATTTAATATATATTTTGACCTCCCTTCTATGTTGACTCTATGGGCAGAACTGGCTTATCATCAGCCAGAAACTAAAATAAAAATGGTTGTTAATACATCCCTGGGTGATGGTGAGAATTGTCAGTGCTTAGGGCTCTGATGCTCTGTTGCCACAGAAAAAAAAATGACAATCTTTCTACATTCTAGGATGAAATCCGTATTTCTAAAACTGTGTATGACACAGAAGTAGGAGCCAAGTATGGTGGACAAGCTTTGTGGCACCATGTCAAGTGCTTTGCTGAGCAAAGGAGTGCACTCCTGTACTTTGCAGGAGGCGAAAGCTTGCCCGGATTCGAAACTCTTAAGAAGGCAGATCAAGAGATGGTTAAAGAAGAAATAAAGTAAGTAATGCATAACAAAATTTGTAGAAACATCAACTCCACATGTAGGTACAGTCGACAATAAATTTAAAAAATAAACATAAGTATAAATTAAAAGGCTTTTTGCCGACTCAATGAAACAGTGTGGCAATGAAATTCTTTATCATTTCATTTTGGACTTTACGCTTTTAGATATTAAGTCTAAAATTTAATGCTCATTTTTGCAGTATCTGTGGTATGACTGTGGTTTTGCTTTAGTAGAATCGAGGGCCAGCTCAACCCATATACGGAGTCGTAGCTGATATAAATGGGTAATGGACTGCTGAGACAAGGTCTCGGGTTCGATCCCAGGTTTTACCATGGCACACACCAATGACCTTTCGATGCTTTTCGAAGTTATGTGCGTATTTATCGCAGGTTTATAAGTGCCCGGTTAATGGCAATACGCTCGCCACCTATTACATTGGGACCTAAACATAAACGGGCGAAATGTGGGTGCTAGCATCTCTGCCTACCCCTTCGGGGATATAGGCGTGAGTTTATGTATGTCTATACTTCTATACTAATATTATAAAAAGGAAATATTTGTATTTTTGTATGTATTGAATAACTCTAAAACTACTAAACTGATTTCAAAAATTCTTTTACTAATGTAAAGCTCATTATCTCTGACTAACATAAGCTTATGTAGCTATATTGTATTAAAAAAATAAACAACATTGCTAAAATTCTGATAATGTAACCCAAGGTGTAAAAAATGACCTAAAAAGTCGCGTGCGCTGCGAAAACTATTACTGATTAAACAAAATAATGTATTACAAAAATATGTGGCTTTGCTTTTTAAGCCATACATTTATGGACTGTATTGTAGGCCTTTGTCTACAATAAAGTCCATAGTAGCCTAATAGCATATGTCTTTCTCTGAAGGATAGTCCACAGGTAACCATTTTTATCTTTTTTTTACGTGCGGAATATCCCTACGGATACCCCCTCCACCGGAGCCGGTGGGAGAGGTTATGTCGGACTCGAACCGACTAAAACGCACGACGCTTGTGGGTCGTTTTTGGTTGTCGAAGGTGAGGTTAACAGGCATATCCGTCGCACCCAGGATCATCTCTCTCGATCTGGCCCTCTCCTCGGGTGTGGAGACCACCGAGTCCCCAACTCGCCCCAGGAAACGGGGAGGCACGCGGAGCGCGCCGTGTGTCGCCGCGAAGCCATTTTTATCTTTGACAAATTAAAAAAAAAATGTGGCTGTTTAGAAATCTGTTATTTCTTATCAAATGAGATACTTACGTTAGATACATTGTGCATTTAATGTAAATAATAATTACCATTCAATCTATATTCTCTTCTGCTATTTGAAATTTAACATTAATTTATTATATAAATTGTTTTCGGAATAAATAAAGTATTTTCAGATAAAATACTACAGTAATAACTTCATACCATACAATCTAACAAAAAGAAGAAAAATATATTCTATTAGGCTTACAGCATTTAATCACTTTTATATTTTCAGACCCTTCAAAGCAGATGAAGTACCAGAGAAGAAATTAAAAGATGAACCCAAAGACGAAGCTGAGCTAAAGGCAGAGAAAGCGAAGGAGGCACAAATGGAGAAACAAAATAAATTATATCATAAACACATTAAAGCTTTGAGTGAACTTTCCAAGACTGATTTAGAAGAACTGCTAAAAGCAAATTCTCAGGAAATACCATCGGGAAAAGATGAAGTAAGATGAAATAAATTATGTGTGATGGTTCTGAAATAATCAAATTTATAACCAGAGGTTATTGAGTAAAACAATATTTGTCATGACCTATAAATACCTATCTTTAAAACTACCATCTTTACCACAACAACACTCGAGCAACATTTAGCAGCTGACGTTTATTTTTAAAATGTTTTTTGTTATTATGTAACTTAGTACCTACTTTTAGCACTTCCGAGTCCTGCCTATAATAACTGTTTTCTAAAATTTAAACAAAACAATTATTATTCAATGCATTTTCATCGCGCGCAAGCGGCGACAGCACGTCAGATTTATTATCAATTTTCTTTTTAACTGTTTTAGTGCTTGGACCGGCTGGCCGACATAATGGCATTCGGAGCTCTCGCGCCGTGCTCTGAGTGCAAGCAAGGGCAGCTAGTGCTTGATACTTTTGGATATAAGTGCACTGGTAATACTTACTCTACTTTATATGTCTAACTTATTGATATCCAGCTAAATGGGCCTAAAGATTTATAATGACCAAATGATATGTGGTTCTTGTGAATGTCCTCATGCTTTTGGTAAATACACAATCAGTACTGAGCTCATAAGCATGTTTCTTGTGTCCGGTGTCCAACCATGACCTTAAATGATTTATGAGAGTGGTAGTTCTATAGAATTCCAACCTATGCCCTGAGTTATATCTCCATATATCAGTATTTACTTGTCTACAGGCAATATAAGTGAGTGGACAAAATGTTCACATGTTACTCAAGATCCTAAGAGAGTTCCAATGAAAGTGCCCAAAGCCTACAAAGAAGGGAGTATTTTCAAGAAGTTTAAGCCCAAGACAGCTGTGAGGCTGTTTGAAGCGGCACCTCGACCAGTGACTCATCAACCATCCGCCAGGTAAACAAATAAAGTGTATAGTTACCGGCATATATGTTGACTTCAGCGACGTCACAAAATGTACTCTATATGCACAGAATGCGTTTTTGGTTTCTTATGAGGACAACATGGGGCGCTTCCGCGAAGCTCAAATCCACCAATCATACATTATACCAAAAGATATGCGCCAGGGCCTTGTTTCTCTCGCTACTGAGGAATATATCTTGACCGGCCAGGAACTACTAGTATACTGTACTTGCTTGTAAGTTTCGGGCTTAACAAACAGGATAGTATTGAAGTAATGGTAATATTGCATTTCGATTAAGCGTTACAAAACCTCTCACAACATGGTCTACCACCACTTTCTTCTTCCTCTTAGCGTTAATCCCTGTGGCATTCGAAGATTTTCCAAGGGTCCATTTTACCAGTCTAACTGCCGATTTGGCTAAACTTCGATATTTTCCGTGTAGCGACTGCAACTGACCTCCACTACCCAAAGGCAATATCGAAGCATTGCAGCTGGCATTGTTGGACTTTTTAGGGCTCCAACTACCCGTAACGACTGCCATAGATGTTCGATGGCTTAACGTGATCTTCTAGGCACGGCCAGACCAATGCACATACCCATATTCGTGTATACAATTATTTGCACTGAACGAGGATCGAACCCTCGCCTCCTGCGTATCGGCCGCGTTCACTAACGCCACAGAGGTTTTCAAAACAACATGGGTATTTTACTCTCCAAATAAAAAGGTTTAAGAAAACATGTTCAACTGAACTTATTTTAGGCTTATGTTTTGTGTGATTACCTCTCAACGCAGCGAATCAATTTATATTAAAATTCTATTCCGAAGGCTGTTGAGAAGGCCAGAAAAGGTTTTTATCCCATAGGTAACAGAAAACATCGTTTACAAGTCAAATTTAAAAAACTACCCTTTGGTATAAAATTCACTTGATTCCAAACAAACATTTGGTTATGTTATTCATTTAATATTTGTTCTACTTCTTTCTCAAATTTATTAGTATGATTGTTATTCTTCTAGTAAAAATATACCTATTCCTCCACTAAAGAAACTGGAGTTCTTCATGTATGGCAAGTTGAAAAATAAAGAAGAGACAAGGAAACGTATTATGAAAATGGGAGGAATTGTTATCAGAGATCTCACTGTTACGACGGCAGCATTGATATCCAATAAGAGAGAAGTTGAGAATATGCCTATGAGGATGGATCAAGCCAAGCGCTATGATATTGAGGTACTTTTTCATTTCATTTCGTGACATAAGCTTATTGGTCAATAGATTCTTATAAATAACCTATGCACTGCCAAGCAGTGTGAACTCTCGCATGCCTTAAGAGAGATTTAGCCCCTTGGTGCATGTTCTATCGTTCATATAATGGTATATGTTCGGAAGAATTGTTTGATATAACGGAATGATGTCCCTGCTGTGGTTTTCTCAAGCGACTATAAACTACAATAATATCACTCTACTAAAGGAAGAAAAGCATAAGTCGAATTACTTCGTTTTTGTTTTTTTGCATATATGCATGCCCTGATTAAAGGACATGTCCACTTTTTGTATGGACATTGGTTTTGTATTCCTAATAAAATCCATTGTGGCTCAAATAACACTGATATATAATAACTAAAATTAATAAAGGAATCGGGGATTAGTTAGATAATAATTTATAAACCCTGAATTTAAGAGAAGAACTAAAAGTTATATTATGTTAGTAGATATTTTAATTCGAGGATGGCAACACAATTTTATTTTTTAATAGCAATTATCGCTGTCATCACTTGGTCGCCGCTGTCAACTGTCACTTTAAGTCACTTTCGAACCATGCTTCAAAACTCTGGTTTCTCTTAATAACGCACAAATCTCTCTTGAACCATCCTCATTTTTGTAATGTAAGATATCTATTGTACATTTACTGTGCAAATTACACTTTTATCACTATATGGGACTGCATACTAGGTCATCACAACTACAGGATCAGTTTTTAACTTGTATTTGGTAGAAGCAAATTGTTCCAGTTTTGTTTTGGAACTGCTATTGTTTCAGTAGCTTGTAGCTATGTAGGTCTCAAATATTTTAGATCAACAATAGTCATATTTTGACAACCAGTCGATATATTACATTTTAATTACACCAAACAGCTTCGTAGGAGGATTACAATGATGCAGTATAAGTCTCATAATTTCGAAACACTACCTACATGTGAACGATATCGTTATGTAGTTATAAATTAAACAATAATAGGTAACACTTTTCGTTTGAACATGGTGTAATCTATCAATATCTCTTTATATTTGTAAAAATCTCACTCAAAAAAATCAAACAAAACAGTCCTCAAACTCAAAAGCATAAACAGAACTGACATCCATCACGCATGACGCGTCGGTGACAAGTAGTCAAACTTTCCTTTTTTTGTCAGGCACAGGGAGCAAAAGTTTTGATTGTATTTAGCCTAAAAAATACACCAAACTAAAAACGATGTTTTCTCAAAATTGCAGCAACTTGAAATTCCATTTTATAAATTATAATATTAGTTAAATGTAACACTATCTAAAAATATTTGGTTCATCGCTATTGGTTTTTTTCAAGAATTAAGAACCATTTCTGGACAACTCCTTTCAGAAATATAATTATGTCAAATACAGACTCTTATAAGATAATAAAGATTATGTACGTCGGTCGTCATAGACATTTTTTCGTAGTAAGAAAGAAGTATTCATAATTACTAACTATTGAATGAAATTTTAAAGCATTTAGTATGCCAACTATTCAAATCGATTAAGATTAGGGCATCGAAACTCGGTTCAATTTTGTAAACCCGAGTAATCAAAACCCGGGTAGACCGGTTTTTTGGAGCATTTCGATCTTTTTATTATAATTTTTTAATATTCACTAATCTGCATTTATATATCGATTTCCTTCTAGTCCGGTAAATCTACCTAAACCAAAAAATGAGAGTGAAGGTACATAAAATCCAAACAAGCTGAAAATCAGTAAAATTGTTCAAAACATAATTATAAATAATATTTAAAAGCTCCCCATCATTCCCGTGTATGGAAAAAAAAAATTCAAGGTCAAAGGTCCAAAAAATGAGTTTTTCGCTATTTTCAGCAAAACGGTAAGTTTTATCATAAAAGTACCTCAGACAAAAATTGTAGATCATAAAATTATCTACAAAAAATAGATTAATACTTTTTTCCTACGAACGAAACGAAAAAGTCATAAAAGTTGCTATCGTCATAATATGCACGAGTAGCCGAAGAGCTGCTACGCCCCCCTCCCCCCTCATCCAAGACCGAAGTTCGCGGGGTGGCAAGAGGGCTACCCGTCGAGCCCCCTCTCCTTGGGCCCCGGCTCAGGAGGACGCGACTACGCCGCCAGAACCTTCGACCTCGACGGCAGCCTAGAAATGGTCCTTCAGGAGACGGCAAGCACCCAGACGGGGTATCCGAGGGCAGAGGAGGAGCGGGTCCAGTAGACCGTGTGTCGCCTCGCCGAAAGGGCCGAGTGCCTCAAGGCAGAGCTGGCCGCATCGCGTAAGGACCAAGCCGATGCCAGGCGAAAAGAGGCCCGACGGCAAGCCGAGTACCGGAGGGATAGGGATCGGATGGCAGCGGAAATAGCGGGTCTCAGGCAGATGCTGGCAGAAATGCCATGCGTAACGCGGTCGTCTTTACGGAAACCCAAGACGGCGGATCTGGAGCCGGAAGAGGTGGAGCTGGAACGACCAATGCCACCGCAGCGGCCGTTGTCACCGGTGCGGCCGGCCCGGCTGGAGACACCTTTGTTACAGCTGGCCCGTGCCGGTGGAAGTTAGTGGAAAAACGGCAGGAGGCACGGCAAGCGGCGCAAGAGGAGCGCACATGGAGCTTGATAGAAGCCCTCACGGACTTCCGGCGCCCTCGACCGGGACGCCAGTGCGGTCCGGAGGGGCCCCACTCGTCTGGCGACGGTGGCGATCCCGCCGGAGTCAGTTCGTGGTCTGACCACCAAGTCTCCCGCTTCCGCCGATCTCGCTGCGGGAGCTGTGGCCCCCCAGGGTACGCAAGGCACCCCGACCATGCGCAAGGGGAAGGGAAAGGCATCTCCAGCCCCAGCCCCTGTCCAGGGTTCGGCTCTGGCTGCCTCTATGAGCTCTCCACCGGAGAGGAACTGGGCGGTAGTTGGAGAGGGCAAAAAGAGGCGGAATGCCCGGAGAAAAGGGACCAAAAAGCGACATAAAACTGCATGTTCCTCGATCAACAGCCATCATCCTCACACTGACTGGAGAGGCGGCAGAGAGAGGTGTGCAGTACGCCCAGATCGTGAGGCTGGCACGGGGCCTCATTGAAATCCAGGTCCTCGTCATCTCGAGGCCCACCGCGGTGAAGCCCACGCGGACGGGTGCTCGACTGATCAAGGTCCCCGGCGCTACCAGCGGTCATCAAGCCGACGCCCTAGCAGCGAGGCTTCGAAATACACTGTGTGGTGTAGTGTGGTGTCCAGGCCCAACAAGTGTGCAGAACTGCGCATCTTGGGCCTGGACGACTCCATCACGGCTGAAGACATTAAATTAATGTAATCATCCGTGATGGAGTCGTCCTCTAGGCCGGAGGCTATCCCCTGGATGACGTAAATGTCGATCCGCTCCCGCCGTCGTGGCATGGGGGCGGCAGTTGTCGGCTGCTCCATCGCGGCAGCCCAAAGGCTGCCGATAGGCGGAGCCTCGCGGTTGGAGGCGTAGTGAATGTGCAGGTACGGCTCCTGCAGGCTCGACCGACTAGGTGCTTATATTATGACGTGTGCATACTGTGACGATAACAACTTTTATAACTTTTTGAATCGTTATATCTCAGAAACGGTGGCGTAGGAAAAAAAGTATTGAGACATTTTTATAGATAATTTTATGATCTGCTATTTTTGTCTAAGGTATTTTTATGAAAAACTTACCGTTTTGCTGAAAATATCGAATAACTCATTTTTTTGACCTTGAATATTTTTTTTTCCATACACGAGAATGATGGGGATCTTGTAAATGTTATTTATAATTATGTTGTGAACAAATCGTACTGATTTTCAGCTTGTTGGAATTTTATGCACATTCGAATGTCTAAATTGACCGTACTATACAATTATACAATGTGTACAAAATATAAAAGATGAGGAAGAAATTAAATAAATGAAACTGTACTTTACAAATTACACATTAGTCTAAATTGCCATAAAAAAATAACCATAAAATAATTATGGTTATTTTTTTATGCATTGTTCATATACCAGGGATACGAGTAGATAACCCTCTCCACTGCTCCCCACTTCACCCCATTCATATCCTGAGATGGACGAATATAGAAATATAGAAATAGCAACGAAGCTACTTTTTACGTGACAAATAATAATTTATCAAAGCGTGTTTTTATTCCATTTACTTATTATTGCATTCGAAGTGGCTTAAACTTAATAAATAACAAAAACAAAAGTATTTAAAAAAACCCGAAAAAGCCGAAAAGCCCGAGTTTTAAAAATCAAACCCGGGTTTTTTTACAATCCTCATAACCGGGAAAACCCGGGTTTTTTCGGTCCGGGTAAACCCGGGCTTGATGCCCTAATTAAGATATAGAATCCCGCCTGAACCGATCCATATTTTTCTATATCTCAATCGAATTACTAGGTAATTATAACTAAATCTAAGTAAAACATTTAATTATTTTTTTTATATATACCACTTAGGTGGCAGACAAGCGCACGGCCAACCTGATCCAACAGATGGGCCGTGCGCTTGTCTGCCACCTAAGTAGTATAATTAAAAAAAACACAATATTAACTTATATTCCGTGAGAGGAATAATTGCATAATGATGTTTTTTAATTAAAAAACTTACAAAAATTTACGACTTTTAAACAACATTGGTTGTAGGCTATGTAATGTGAAATTTATACTCATATCTTTCGTAGGACGGAAATAAGACAGTTTTTTTTCTCTCTTGAAAACCTAACAATTTTAACTCACGCTTTTCTTCCTTTATTAAGAAGTTATAGCGTTATCAAGGTTTTTTATTATGAGGACAGTGCGAGTGTTGCATCAGTCGATGAGGTTTGGTAATCGCTTCCCATTAGCTGTGCTTCCACTACTACTTCTTTACCACCTAAGTGGTAAAAAAATCACTTATAAATGTATATCTGATTACAGGTTGTCGAGGAGTCATTCCTTGATCTTATAGAGAAAGATGGCACCATTGCTAGATCATTGGAAATCATCAAAGAGAACAATATTGCTAGCTGGGGATCAGATGTAAGTAGAAAACTTCGGCGTCGAAGCTAATTATGTCAAGCCATTCTTGAGTTTTAAGTTTAGCTTAGCAATTTGGCGATTATTATTTATTGAAATAAATTGTATGAAGAGCTTAAACATAAGAATGTTTTTGTTAAACAGCCTGCAACTAGAATCTCGCAAGATGTTAAAGATGGCAAGTCTGTAGCGAAGTCCGGTAGCTTGTATATCGATTCAGAAAAAACATCAGCAGTTAAACTAAAAATACAAGGTATATATTATTTAAACATAATTTACCAAATTCTAATGTTTATATACACCTCTGTCAACCTCTTCGATTTTTACAAGTAGGTACCTAACTATTGTTATATGTAGGTATAGATATTATGTTGACGCTTCATTTGTGCCGGGCATAATTTTCTATTATCGCTGGGGTTTTCTTGCTGCCTTTCCGGTAGTATGATGTCGCTACATGTAACTACACCATATCTTTCATTTTAATAACATTACTATCCATCCCAAGGTTGCCTGGAAGAAATCGCTTCAGCGATAAGGCCGCCCATTGTACATTGAACTGTATATATGCTACCTACTTGTCCTACTGTAAATCTGTTGGTGTACAATAAAGAATTATCTATCTATCTATCTCTCTACATGCGCATATCTCTTTATTGTATCTACACCAAGGAAACAAAACTCAAATCTAAGATACATCGTACGTACAATTTATCTGGTTCATACAATTTATTTATTTATTTATTAATTTCATACATACAATGTCATTACAGGCAGAACCAATGCGACAGAGTAGCAATATAGTTTTAATAATTTCATTTACAATATATGTCATTTACATCACCATAATCACACATAATCATGCTTCAAAAACTAAATAATAATTTCACAACGTATTATTAATTAAAGTAGATATAATTACCATTTCAAATATTATTCATGAACATGTCATATCAGAAATAATAATTATTCAGTTGATGATGTCAAAATAATAATTCAAATAATAATGTCAAAGTAATAATTAAATTAATAAAGGTAAAACAATACTTCAATTCATAGTGTCAAAATAATAATTCGATCAATAATGTCAAAATAGTAATTCAAATCAATTTTTCAATGACTTTAATGACTATACTGTTGATTGATGACACTTGGTGGTTTTTTTTTTAATATTTATTTATCAGAACGAAACATTAAATACATAGGATTACACAATAATAGCATCAAAAAACCACTCAGGTTTATGCCTGTGCTTGAGTTGTCGGCACAATTCTAAATATATATAGGTACATACAACAAACCGAATACAATACACCAAATTATCTAATTCTAAAAAATATTATACACTGTATATTAGTTTAGTGAATAACATAAGTATATCATATGCTAAACTTGTACTTTTTCCACAGTATTTTTTATTATGTTGAGAAAATCCCGTTAAATGAAATGAAATTTATTATTTAACGAAATGAAGGAGATATGGTGAAGACACTTTAATTTTAGATACAGCATATCTCAATAATGTTAACGGGAATTAATGCGGTCATGGTACCTATACCATGATCGCGTTAATTCACCTTTGATTTATTGATTGATATATATACCTTTGGTTTGCCCAGGTTTGCCTGAGGTTTCGACCAGTGTTACACCGGCTGGTATAACAGTCCAGACTCAGCTTAAGATGCATTGCTCGAGTCAACAATAGTGCCCGAAATTCGGCAATAGCCTCACCCCCTATTACGTGAGACTGAATTCAATGATTGGTGAAATGTGGGTGTTAATTCACCTCTGCCTAAACCTCCGGGGATAAAGGTGTGATTATATGTATGTATGTAATTAAGATTGAATAGATATTGTTAATTGCAATTAATTGTTGACCCAGGATTGCATGCGCTACATGTTATTGGTTCCGGCTTTAATGATATGTAAACAGTACATATCTTTATACCTTGTAGAATCATCTTGTGTTACAAGAAGTTTTTATCAATTACCAGGTGGCTCGGCGGTAGATCCTGCGTCACGCCTTGACAAGGAAGCTCACGTGTATAGAGACGCAAACGGCACCAAATACACCGTAGTACTGTCGCAGACGGACGTGGTGGCGCAAAAGAACTCCTTTTATAAACTACAGGTGTTGCAAACGTATGATAAAAGATTGTAAGTGTATTGTGACAGCTCCTGACTATTAATATCATAATAATTTACCGTCCGCTTGTTTTGTATTTGGGTTATTTTATCATCGCAGTGAATACGCGTGACGATGGAGACGATATCTCTTAGTCTGCAGGCGCGCTCCGGAGGGGGGGGGGGGGGGTTGGGTTTCACATGGGACATGTACGGCAAACAAACCGTGAACCTCGAATGCATTTTTTTGGCCCTAGTTGCCCCTTTAAAGGTAGCGTCCTAAAGATTCTATGAACGTTTAGCTACGTAAACGGAAAAATGCTGAGGGATATTTACAACTACGAATCTTATTGCTGCCCGAGTTGTAGTACAGGCGGACAGCGTTGGTTTTCAAGAGTATGGACGTCAGTGTTGTTACATAATACCAATTTGACTATAGCCATATTGCTTTGTGAATATGTATAATATGTATAAGTGCTACAAAAAAGACTAAATACATACCATACCTGGTGGCTAGATGGGGACACCGTGGTGCCTACACCCAAGGTCGGACGGGGTGCAAGAGATATGTTTACGGTTATCTCACAATTCTGTTAACCGAACAGCTTAGGCTAAGCGGGGGCGGAGGGAGGGGGAAGTTTATATCAATGGTTGTCAGAGGTCCTCGAAGGACAGAATTGACAACTCGAACATAAAACTTGAGACGTGCGCACCTTTATAGGATCCTGCAGGCCTACCATGAACTCTTAAATTAGATCAATTAGTGTAGGTACGTCTGTCATACGTGGTATGGGTAATGGACTGCTGAGACGAGGTCTCGGGTTCGATCCCAGGTTTTACCATGGCACACACCAATGACTTTTCAATGCTTTTCGAAGTTATGTGTGTATTTATCGTAGGTTTATAAGTGCCCGGTTAATGGCAATAGGCTCGCCACCGCTATTACATTGGGGCCTAAACATAAACGGGCGAAATGTGGGTGCTAGCACCTCTGCCTACCCCTTCGGGGATATAAGCGTGAGTTTATAAAATAAAAAAAAATACAAGAATAAAAAGTTACATCTGAAATTGGTAGTAGGTATTCGATTAAGTTCATTGTAGGGACTCTGTTCTTACTTAGTACCTACCAGCCAGGTCATGTGCTTATTTATTTTCATATACAAACCTTGTTGATTGTATGTCTTGTGATCTTCTCCTCTTAGCTGTTATCTGTTCCGGTCGTGGGGTCGTATAGGCACAACCATAGGCGGCGCTTACTCAGAAAAATGTGATTCTTTGGAGGAAGCTGTCAAAAAGTTTGAAGACTTGTACATGGAGAAAACAGAAAATCCTTGGAAGCTCAGAAACAATTTCACGAAGGTACCTACTTAATGTAATAATGCAAGTCAGATACGTCTTTGCTTAGTGGACATTTTAAACATTGAACTTTTTTAATCTACAACTAACCTTGTCTATTCTAATTTATTTATTCATTAATTTACTTGCAATGTAAGCTTACAGTTTACACCAAAGTGCTTGTATGATGATGATGAAATTAGAAAATTATTCAAAACTTTGCTATTAAGAAATGAAATAAATTACATTTTAGGCATACAAGTAGGTACTATAAATTAAACAAATATTTTGTGAGACTCGTACCAATGATACTTGGCTTATTGTGGAATAAGTCCGCATCTGGTTTTTCATCAAAAAGTCATTCATATATTGAACATCTCTGAATGACTTTTTGAACGTGTAACAAATAATTCATGTCTAGTTTACAATATTTGGCTGACCCTTTTTATTTACTTTCAATTCTTACTTCATATCGAGTAAAACAGGATCTTAAATAAAACTGAATAGGTACGTCTTTGACAATTTCTCCAGCATTCAGTAATACAGCTGTATGAAAGACAGCTTATTAAATTAAATAATCCTACCGATTATCTAATTTAATAAGCTGTCTTTCATTAGCTATTTAAAACGACGCCAGTCTTAATGGTCCCTGGGCAGAGACCCTGAAGCCCAGCAGTGGACGACCACTGCGACAACCACAGCGGACGATAGCCATCAGGGTTATAAGGGGGTACCGTAAGATCGGAGGCGGAAGCAAAAGGCCTTTCAGCGCTATATTAGTACCGAAAGGTGGTGCGGGAGGGTGGACACACTACGGTTAGATAGGTCTCACGAGGGCCTCTCGTACCGGCTGACGCAGGTGATCACCGGACACGGATGCTTCAGGAGCTACCTGCATCGGAGCCGGAAGGTGCCAACGCCTGAGTGTCATCACTGTGATGCAAACGGGGATAAATTCTGATTCAATATCTTTATTTCTCAAAATGGTGCAACGTAATCACATATTTTTGACGCGAGCACGGGGACTGACGCCGACTCCTTCTGTGAGCAAATAATGCTCGAGAAGGAGACGGGGGAAAGGAGTCGAAGGAGACTTAGGTCCCTACCGTCTCGCATAGCCCGCAATATGCGTAGGCGACTCTGGTTCATTAAATGATCCTCTATGAGAGCAGGTCTGGGGGTGACAGGTGGAGCCGCAGAAGTAGGACGAGACGCGCGGCGATGCGATTTGTGCCCCTCCGCCTTTTTCTGGGGAAAGATGGGGCTCAGTCGGGGTTCACGAGGGATATCCTAGAGGTAACACACCCCCGGCAACTGATGGGGGTTGGGGGTATCCGAGTGGATTTCCGCACGTTAAAATAAAAAGCCTTAGTGGTCCTGGTATCCTGGATGTGGTATACTCTCTATTCTTCTAAAATATGTTTTCTTTTCCCAGGTGCCAGGAAAATATTTCCCACTGGACATGGATTACGGTGATGGTGATGATGCTCCATTGGAAGCACTCACTGTGGATAAGAACTGTGATCTGCCTGAAGTAGTTCAGAAACTCATTATAAAAATATTTGATGTTAATGCCATGAACAAAACACTACTAGAATTCGAGGTGTGTATGTGTGTGTGACATGCATTTTAAAAAGCAGGTTTAAGCAAACAATTTTTTTTTAAATTACGTACGTGAAATGACGTACGTAATGACTCGTCTAAAAATTGGTAAATTAGATTAGGCGATCCCAAGCGTTTCGTAAGGGTCTGAAAATATTGATAGTAAACATAAATGATGTCGGTAAAAGGAATTATGTATATATTATGATATTTATTTCTAAAGTAAAAATCACATGTCATTCTAAAGATGTGAATCTAATATGAGCTACTAATGTTAATCTTTAATACTGCAGTTATCAAAAGTTACAAACTACTTTAATAAACTATTCTCTTTTATTCTAGTTGGACACTGAGAAGATGCCACTAGGAAAACTGTCAAATAAACAAATCAAGTCTGGGTACAAAGTACTGTCGGAACTAATGAATTATATCGAAAAAGGTTCCGCAAACCAGAGCAAGATCGTAGATGCTACCAACAGGTCAGTACAACGTCTATTTTTGAAATAGACATTATTATCTGTGGTGCAATGTGCAGGTGTGGACAAAAAACGTTGAAATGGATATGTGATATGGTATGGTATCACGGGCTGGTATCCGCAACTCTACGTCGCGGCACGGTTTTTGCGTGAGGGTGAGCATTCTATCAAAAGCTTTTGATTGTGCTGATCATGAGACGTTGTTGAAACGTGACGTCGTTGAAAATTAGAATACTATGGGGTTTCAAGCGGCTCACTTAGCTTACTTAATCTTACCTTATTGACAGAATACAAAAAGTTAACATTAATGACATTGACTCTTCTAGTGCCTCATTAGTTATGGGAATACCCCAGGGCTCAATATTAGGACCTCCTTTATTCTTGATATACGTTAATGATCTTCCTGACTTCGCTGCAAATCTTTGTGAAAATGTATTATTTGCTGATGATGCATCATTAATTTTTAAGACTGAAATCAAAGTCAAAGTCAAAGTTCTTTATTTGTAGAATATGGTACAAAAAATGATGTTTACATTATACACATAGTGTCCGATCACATATTCTGCCGGTTCTGGCGTACAAAATTTACATAACATAAACATTACCAAATATCAAATACACACAATATGTCAGTTATATCAAAGCACAAATATAGTTAAATAACTCAAATAAATGTCAATTAAAAAGTATTAAAAAAATGTCAATCAAATATATGTCAATAAAAGTAAGTCAAATCAAATTATGTTATCAATCAATAATAATAATGTTGTCAAATAAATTCTTATGTCACAAGTTATCATTTAAGAAATCTGAAACTTTATAGTATGCTCTCTGTAGTAAGAACTTTTTCAAAGCTATTTTAAATGCGTTGTCATTCATCTCCTTCCAATCCCTAGGCAATTTATTAAATATTATAGGCGCCATACATATAATGCTATTGCGCATAAGGGCCGTCTTCGCCTTGTGCAAACGAAGCCTGCTATTGTCCCGCCTGTTTCGCGGAACCGCTGCTTCCAAGGTCGGAAACAGATGAGGATTACATTTCACAAACATTGCTACTTCAAAAATATACATGCTTGGTAGTGTTAAGATTTTATATTCCTGGAAGTAAGTTCTGCAGCTTCAGTAGTTTTCAGTTTAAACATTGATCTAATGCATCTCTTTTGTGCCTTGAACACAACTTCTTTATTTGTTGAATTACCCCAGAAAATAACTCCGTATCTTAACAGAGGTGCAGCTAAACTATGGTAGGCTATTATTAGGGCATCTTTATTAACAATGCTGGACAGCTTATGTAAGGCATAGGCAGAACTACAAATTCTCTTACAGAGCTGATCTATGTGTGATTTCCAGTTAACCTGTTCATCAATTGTTAACCCGAGAAACTTTGTCGTACTAACATTCTCAATAATATTATTCTGATATTCTATATCTATGCTATTAGATGTTACACGTTGGTTAAAATGCATAATTTTAGTTTTATTTAAGTTAGTTTTTAAATTATTAATGTCCAACCATTGAATAATAGATGTCAATGTGTTATTTATGTCAGTTTTATATTTAATTTAGTCATTATTATCATTAGAAATTGTCAAAGTACTGTCATCTGCAAATAATGTCATATGATGTCGGGTAGATTTCGGTAAGTCATTTATATAGAGTGTAAAGAGCAACGGGCCCAGTACACTGCCCCGTGGGACACCATAAATGACATTTCTCTGTTCTGACTGATGAATTTCTTCATGTTTAGTTACTGTATTTATTCTAGCATCTCCGTGTACTGTTTCCTGTTATTTAGATAAGATTTTAACAGCTCTAATACATTACCTCTTACACCATATGCATCAAGTTTTTTGAGAAGATTATCATTAACATAGTCAAACGCTTGCGTCATGTCGCAGTAGATTGCGCATACAGGTGTTCTTTTATCGACGTTTAACATTACATCATACAGAAACTCATAGATTGCCAAATTAATGGTTTTCTTCTCACGAAATCCTTTTTGTTCATTGCATAGTATATAATTTTTTTCCAAATAGTTATACAATTCTCTGTGTATATATGTTTCGAAAATTTTTGCAATAATAGGTATCAGCGAAATTGGTCTATAGTACTCCATAACTTCCCTATCATCTTTCTTGAATAGTGGCTTTATTATAGATATTTTAAGGGCGTCTGGAAATATGCCTTGATATATACACATATTAAGAATGTAGCTCAAGTGACCACATATTTCACTAGCAACAGCTTTTACAACTTTGTTAGAAATACCGTCATACCCGACACTATTGGTATTTTTCAAGCTCAAGATGATTCTTATTATATCCTGGGGTATACAGGGAGCCATAAAAATGGAATTCTTTTTATTTTGAATCAGTGCTGTTGTAGATATTGAACTCTCTGCAAGGACAATAGGCTGTATTTTTTCAATGAAGTAATTATTGAATTCATTTGCTATCTGCTTTGCGTTTGTAACTACGGTATTATTGCATTGTATTTTATGAATGTAATTTTTGGGTATATTAAATTTTGATTGATTAATAATTTGCCAAGTCGTCTTAGATTTGTTATTTGAGGTTTTGATTTTATAATTATTTTGTGATCGTTGTGTTAATAGTATAATTTTTCTAAATAATTTTGAGTAATTTTTATATTGCATTATGTTAATTATATTTGGTTTTGAGCGTTGCGTCCAGAGAAGTTGTCTTTTTTTTACTACAAATTTTAATACCCTTTGAAATCCACTTTGGTTTTTTTATTAGATTTATAGTAAGTTTGCACTTTGGAAAATATAAATCATAGAAGAGCATTAAAGGTTTCTATAAATACGCTGTAAGCTATATTGGGGTCCTCAGTTTCATACATTTCAGAAAAAGTTAAATTGTTTATACATTGTTTAAATTTTTGTATACTTGTTTTGTCGTAACTACGTACTAGTGTGCAATATTTGTCAATAGCGCATAGTTTACTTACAGGACATTTCAGTAGCTGAGCTGTATGATCGGAAAGATTAAAATCCAGAACCTCCGCTTTACAAGGCTTGATAAAATCATGCGCGAAATTATCTATACAAGAATCAAAGATCAAAGAATCAATTTCATTTATTCAGTTTAGGCACACAAAGAGCACATATGAACGTCAAAATTTTACAAATATGTCAAGAAATAATATAAAAATATTAAATAATTTAAAAATAAACCATTGGAAAATGATTCTTTCGCTGGTTCGGTAGATTAGTTCTACTGAGAAGACACCAGCAAGAAACTCAGCGAACTACATTAGAACTATGTTATTTTTCTTTTATAAATTTGTTTTGTTTACAATTTATTTTGTGCGAGCAAGCAAGAGACTTATGTTGACCACGCATTAACATCATTAAGGTACTCATCCACTTTATAGTAACCTTTACTCATTAAAGTTTTCTTCACTTCTATTTTAAATTTATTTATTGGCATATTAATCAAGTCCTGAGGAATTTGATTAAATATTTTTATGCAGCTGCCTACAAATGAATCACCAACCTTGTGAAGCCTAAGTTTTGGTACAACTAGTTTATCTTTATTTCTCGTATTAAAATTGTGTACATCAGATGGTTTTTTGAAAGTATTAAGGTTTTTTCGTACATATAAGATATTTTCATAGATGTATTGAGAAGCAACTGTTAAAATATTAATTTCCTTGAAAAGTTCTTTCAGCGAGTCACGCGGTCTGAGGCTATAGATCGCTCGTATCGCTCGTTTCTGTAGTACAAATATAGTTTCAATATCGGCAGCTGAGCCCCACAGCAGCAGACCGTATGACATAACGCTATGAAAGTAGCTAAAATAAACTAGTCGTGCAGTTTCCTCATCAGTCAGTGACCTTATTTTTCTAACCGCATAGGCAGCTGAGCTAAGTCTTCCTGCCAAGGCTGTGATATGAGAACCCCATTGCAGTTTACTATCTAGAGTTATTCCAAGAAAAACTGTGGTATTGACTATTTGGACAGATTCGTTATTCATTTTAATATTAATATCTGCCTGTCTTACATTTGGCATAGCAAACTTTACACATTTAGTTTTCTTCGCATTGAGCAGCAAGTTGTTACTTGTGAACCAATGTAATATATCAGAAAGGGTATTATTCACTTCGTCAAGTACTACTTTATGTCTATCAGTCTTAAAAATTAATGATGTATCATCAGCAAATAATACAATTTCACAAAGATTTGTCGCGAAGTAAGGAAGATCATTAACATATATCAAGAATAGAAGGGGTCCTAATATCGAGCCCTGGGGTACTCCCATAACTAATGGGGCACCAGAAGAGTCAGTGCCATTAACATTAACTTTTTGAATTCTGTCATGTTTGGCTAGTAATTCGTGTAACTTGGTTTAATGCTAACTTTAGATTGTAGTTAAGTAGAATGTACTCAAACTCCTTTGACTGATTGTTACATTTTAAAGTGTCCACATTAAAATCTCCAGCGATTACAATGTTTTTGTATTTTTTTTTGCAAGAAATTTTATTACAGAATCTAGTTTACTAAAAAAACTCATCAATATTACGAGAATTTGGCGTTCTAAACACGCACAAAAACACAATACCATACTTCACTAGTTCTACTGCACAGCATTCAAATGTTGATGGTGATGACATTTGTGCTATTTTCGGAAGTTCCTTCCATTCATGCCCGTTTCGTACTAGGATACATGAACCGCCTCTTCTAATATTCACCCTGCTATAATGAGCAGCCAGACAATAATTAGGTATGTATAATAGATATTCATCACCTCGCATCATAAAATGTTCTGTAATACAAATCTACTTGTCTATTTTCTTCTAACAATTCGGTGATTTTTAACGTTAGTGCGTTCGATTTTCCCACCAGTCCGGCTATATTTTGATGTAATATATATAAAGCTTTAGTCACGAAAAAGATCACTATTCGTCTCTACCTCCTTGGCGGTACACATTAAATTAGAAATATTATTGTAAGATTGTATGTCAGTAATCATCTTCAATAAGTCGTCAAAAATAATTTTCAGTCCATAATTAGTTATTACGCCTCTACTTTTTTCAAACATAACGAAATCACATGTCAAATTTTTATTGCTATCCAAAAGAAACGCGTGTTCATGCGTCATTATATCCAGATACAAAAGGTTGCTAAAAGCTTCTACTCTCGAGTTATATAGATTAGAATAGTAACCGTATCTGTAAGTCGGTGAACATATTATAATATTTGTATGTTTAATTTCTTTAAGTATATTTCGAATATGTAGGACGATATTAACATAGCAATTTGACATTTTAAAGTCCTCTTCACCCAGTAATATAGTACAATAATCCTTGAATGTATAGTTCGCCACCTTACTTTGTATATCTCTTAATAAAATTTGAATATGTCCATGAGGCGTGATATAATGACATATCTCTGAGTCTTTCAAAGAACTTTTCGCTAATTATGTTATGTGTGTTGTCTGCACTTATTAAACATATTTTCTTTTTGTCTTCATTTTTGTTTATTTTGCTAGCATTATTGGTACTTTTTATAGCAGGTGTGTCATTATTTTCTATGCTTTTGTGTAAGATTTCAGTGTGAGTTTGTTTACTGATTAATTCTTTATTGTGTTTCGTTTTCTTATTATTTACCTTTTTACTTTTAGTAGGACTCATCATTTGAAATTCGTTGATTTTTATTTTGATCCTTGAGTCTACAATTCTCCAATGACAGGCTCTCAATCATGGAATGAGCATTCTGTAATTCTATCTTCAATTTGGAGATTTGTTTACGTAGTTCGTTGATTTCGTCGCTCTCATCATCGGACATTTCTGGCACTGGTAGCCGTGTCATTTGTATGTGCGATTACAGCACCCTGACTGTCATCCAGTATGGATTCTGACGTTGTTCTGGTGCGCAAACTTCGGAATATAATATTCTCCAAGAAATTCATCCTTTATAAACTTAGTTTAAAGATTTTTTGTCAAATGCATACAATTCTCAAAAACAATATGAGATGAGGTAGGACTTGAAATCCCCACCCTCGGTAATCGCAAGGCGACACACTCAACCTCGAGATCAATATTACATTGCAGAAGAATGTGAAATAATTGTTCATACACCACGTTAACAGTTTGCTTCATGAACAATAGATGTCGCTACGTTAGTTCGCTTGCATTTGATTGTTTTAGGTGTCTGTATGTGTATAGTCTGTGTATTCTTGCAGTTCACTAACTAACCATTAGATGGTGTTACTTACAACATTTGAATAAAAAACGGAAATTTCTTTTGAACTAATGTTTGCAATTTGTCTCTGTAACTGCAAATTTTCCAACTTATCTATTTGATTGTATACTGAAGCACATATTATATATATCTATTATAGTTTTTTTTACACAATTCGTATTTAACACTTGGTATGTTCGTCAATGTTGCTGTAACTTGTTCGCACAATATTTTGTCTTTTTGGATATTTAATTTGTCACTAACATATTTCACAGTCTATTTGTAAGTTTATCATCACTTTTACACAACACAAACTATCCACCGATCGGTAAAATCGGTATTTTAAAATTAAAAAAATCGAGGAGCAATACTGAATGCAGTGTTGACTTATCAGCGCCATCTAGCGAGTTTACATTAGACTAGTTAGACATTAAGTAGTAATTGACGACGTGAATATTGCCCTTTCTGAAATATTGCATTGGTTTACAAGTAATAACTTGCTGCTCAATGCGAAGATAAGAAAATGTGTAAAGTTTACTATGCCTAATGTAAGACAGATAGATACTAATACTAAAATGAATAAAGAATCTGTCCAAATATTCAATACCACAGTTTTTCTTGGAATAACTCTAGATACTTAGTAAACTGCAATGGGTTCTCATATCAGACCCTTGGCAGGAAGACTTAGCTCAGCTGCCTATGCGGTTAGAAAGATAATAAATAATATGTGGGGATGTTCTAGATTTTTTGCCTTAATATCTCAAGAATAGCCAGAAAGCGGATTGATGGGAGACTTACCATGTGGTTGGTTTTGATTTCCATAACTTGCTTTGTCCTTAACATCAGAGGCTGCTATGTGCAACTCACAGCCCTCTTATTCCCCTTGCATGCATTGTTTGTTGAATCCGAAACGATAAGTGAGACCAAAAGAGGGCCTATCCTCCTTGGGGGTAAGTGATATGGGCTGACCCATACCACAAACACCCAGAGAGAACACCCTACTATAAACTTAGGCGTAGAACATGGTTGAGTATCCTGTCTATAATTAGCTATATGATTTATTAGTATATTTTCCTCTTTAAGTTACTACTATACTGAGTTGAATTAGCTTATAAGGTTCATACTACCTACTTATCTGAAATACACTCACACACCAACAACCCGGTTTGCCCTATTGGTTGATATACCTTACTTTGACTTATTTAACTAGTATATATTTGGTGGCGCGATTCTCACGCCACGTGAGCTAGTGGACTGTATTTTGCGGGGGGTGAAGCTAAATATTTCAGATGACACTTTACACAACAAACAAGATAGGTGATCGGGTTGCCGCGGAGGTGGTTTAGGCAGTGAATGCAACCCAAGAAATTAGGAGAGGATGCACTAACCTTTATGACGCCACGTGCTGTCGGAGCCGGTGCACCGGTCTTCTCTTCCTGGCTCAGGAGCTGCTGCCCACCTCACTAAATCACTTGAGGGACACGAGAGGCACAATCCGATCGGTAAAGGTCTATGAAAGCGGTTAAAATCCAACAAATATTATTAATTTCTGAGAGTCGCGCGCGCCGCCGCCATTGATGATTCTAGTTCAATGCGGAAGTGAAGATGCGGCCATTTCAACAATTGGGCGGGGCGAAAACTATTGCTATCTCACTTTAAAGGTAGTGCGGGAGGGAGATGGGTATAGGAAGCGTGTGTTCAGTGTCAATCAATTGAGAGATGATTTGAATTATTCGATATACTACTACTATTGAGCGGGAAAATACAAATTTTACTATCGGCGCAACCATTCCCCCCGGCTTGAAGGGTTACCTTCAAAACGAAAAATGCGGAACAAATCTAAAGTCTAATCTAAATCTAGGTTTGGGAAATAACAACTAAAATATAAACCTAGGTTTGAACTCGTGCCTACTGCTGGTTAGGCAGAGGGCAGAGGCGAACAACCGGGCGCAGATACGATCCGGTTGCGGTTTTAACCCGTACAACACGAGTTATCCCGCGGGAATCGGGAAAAACTTCCTCTACTACTCCTAGAGGCCAATGTAAAGGAGGCGCATTCTCAGTCATAAGGACTACCACCGTACCTACAGTAATTGGGTTGGATGGAGTATTCCATTTTTGACGCGACTGCAGCGTGTGCAAATAATCGGTTCTCTAACGATTCCAAAACGATTGGACTAATTTATCTAAAAGAGCGTGACCAGTTAGAAGGTGCATTCTATCGTCATCAACATCCATTGCGGGCAAATATTTTAGAGGAGTCGTATTTAAGAAGTGAGCTGGCGTTAACGCTAATGGCTCTGACGGATCGCTAGATAGAGTCCGACACAGCGGACGCGTGTTCATCACCGCCTCTACTTGAGCGAGTACGGTACTCAACTCCTCGAACGAGAGAATCTGTTCGCCTATGACGCGAAACAGATGCGACTTAAGGCTTTTAATATTCGCTTCCCAATTACCACCAAAATGACTAGCTGCAGGCGTGTTAAAGTACCATTCAATGCGATTTTCGGCTAAGATGTGAGCGAATTCACTTTGGTAGTACTTAGACCGTAAGAATGCGTGCAATTCCGAAATACTACGTCGGGCCCCTACATAGTTTGTACCGTTGTCCGAATACATGCGCTTAACCGGACCACGATGCGACAAAAAACGTTTAAAAGCGGACATAAAATTTTGCGTACTTAAATCACCGGTCAACTCTATATGAACCGCGCGAGTTGTCATACAAATGAACAAACAAACATAAGCTTTCGTGGAGCGAATGCCACGACCACGAGCAATAGTGACTTTAAAAGGCCCAGCAAAGTCTGTGCCGGTGTGTACGAAAGGTTTTGCGGATTGAACAACACGACAAGAGCGATGATCGGCCATTTCAGGCGCGATAAAACGCGGGCGGAGTTTAAAACAAGGTACACATCTGTGTACTCTAGCGCGAATCAAATTACGAGCGGAAATTATCCAGTATTTCTGTCTCAAAATAGACATTAACAAATCGGGACCAGCGTGACAATTCACCTTATGATGATAATCTACTAACAAATCTAATACGTGGTCCTTACGCGGGAGAACTACTGGATGCCTTTGTTCAAATCCCATACTTGAATTTCTCAAACGACCACCTACTCGAATGAGTCCATCTTCCAAAAATGGTTTCAAGTGTCGGAAAGAACGACTACAAGGTTTGTTAAATTCTAAATTTCTGCAACTCGCGAAGTATGACCAATTCAGCTTTATCTAAATCAGCGGCGGTTATATGACCGCGCGTAGATAAAATTCTCAAAAATCGGCCTACATAAATAACACAACGCAACAGTCTCGACCAAGACGAGACACGATTAGCCAACAACAAAATAAGGGACTCTTCACGCGGGACCGATACAACAAGCGAGTGCTTCTTCTCCTCGGGTGGTTCGGAAACCGTAGTGGGATTGAATTGACTAACTGGCCACTTATCTAACGCGGCATGAATCCAGGACGGTCCACTAAACCATAACGGGTGATCTAAAATTTGCGAAGGAAGCAATCCACGAGAGAGGCAATCGGCTGGGTTGTCGGTGCCAGCAACGTGAAAGAGATTTTGTGGCGCTAATTCAGATTGAATTTTTGCCACTCTATTAGCGACGAATGTGTCCCAACGATGGGGCGAAGAGTGGGCCCAACACAAAGCGACTGTTGAGTCCGAAAAAGCTAAAATTCTACTAATATTAATGCGACTACTACAAGCATTGACGATAGAGGTGATCAATCTAACTAACAATAGTAAAGCGCATAGCTCGAGGCGCGCCAGAGAGACGACCTTACGAGGAGAGACCTTTGATTTCGCGCTTATAAGGCTAATTGAAACAAGCTCTTTTATAAGTAGCTTGGCGTACAAAACGACAGGAGCTACGAATCCCATTACGTCCCATATCCGTGCCACACACGACAGGATAATGCGTTTAGTACAAGTTTGCGGGGTCGAACTAATTTTCAAACTAAACATATCAGATGCGGGCGACCAGCTTAAGCCAAGCACCTTGTGCGTATCACTTTCATCGAATTCCTTAACCGAAGACAATCGGTGCGACGGTGGAATCGACTCTAACGCAGTTTGCGAGTTGCTCGTCCATTTCACGAGATCAAATTGACCAGCCTTCATGAGACTTATAACTTGAACGGCCGTCTCGACAGCCTCTGCCTCGCTATCTACACTATACACGAAGTCATCCATGTATAAGCCAGTCTCAATGGTGGCTCTCGCTTTCGGAAATGCATCGCCCTCGTCAGCGGCCAACTGCTTGACGGTGAGAAGTGCGTGAAAAGGGCTAGATTTAAGCCCGAAGCAAACACGATTAAATTCGTAAACCATTAAAGGTTCTTGCGGTGAAAATCTATACAAAAATCGTTGAAACCTACGATCGGATTTGCGCACTTCAAGGCACAAAAACATTTGTCGAATATCTGCAGAGAGTGCAACAGCGAATAAGCGAAAATTTACAATTATGTCAAATAAATTACCTTGAAGATTTTGACCACAATACAAAATGTCATTAAGCGACACGGAAGTGCTAGTCTTAGCACTGCCATCCAAAACTACGCGGAGTTTAGTAGTAAGCTTATCTTCTCTAATAACTCCGTGGTGCGGGATAATGTACGAAGGCTGGGTCTCGTCAGTGTCCGCAGGCGCAGGTGAGATGTAACCTTTATCTAAATATTCGTTAACAACCTCGTCATAGGCTTGCTTTAACTTTGGAGACGCCTGCATCTTTCGTTCTAAACAAAGAAAGCGTTTTTCAGCGGATACACGGGAGTCACCGAGCGAAAAAATATCTCCCTTGAAAGGGAGCGCGACAACATAACGACCCTGCTCATCACGAGTAGTCGTGCGACAATAAATCTCCTCAGCCATCTTGTCATCAGGGCTTAGGATAGGTGGGACATTGACCTCTTCAATTTCCCAAAACTTGCGGATGGTAGACTCCAGTGGCGGCTCGACTGTGCAACAGAACGAAGCAGTCGAGTGACTAAAACTATCTATAGAAGCGGGTGCGGAACCAATTATAACAAAACCAAGAACTGTTTCCAGTGCGTGCGGAGCGGGGTACGTCGGTCCCCCTTGAACCTTACGTGATAACTGGAGGTGCGGGAGAATCGAAGCGCCGATCAATATATCGACGACTCCAGGAACAGCGTAAGTCTCATCTGCTAAAGGCAAGTCTTTAAATTTCGTTAATAAAGACGTGTCCACCGGGACGGTAGGCAACTGTTCAGTTATTTTTATCTGTAACGAGCGAATCCTTGTCAAACCAAATATTATTATTAAAACGAGATCCAAACCTTGTTTTCACGGTGCCATGAATAGCTGCCTGTAAACCTCCAAAACCCTTCACCACTGAGCGGGTTGAACGCTTATTAGCATTGAAACCAAGACGTTGACAACAATCTTGAGTAATAAAATTACTTTGCGAAGCGCCATCTAATAGCGCTCGAACAATGTGCGGTTTACCTAATGCATCAACAATAATAACGCAGAGGTCTTCGATCTTTAGGTTCTTTACGGCGCGAACAGATGATGCAAAAGTATCTAGAAACTTAACTCTAAGTTTTGATCGTTACATGCCGTAATGGATTTCAAGTCAAACATCGGATCCAAATATGCGTTAGCTACCGATCTTTTATCCTCATACTTAGCTTTCAAAGTATTTAAAATTAAATTATAATTTTCGGCACTAAACGTAATTCCAGCGCAAACGGTTATAGCTTTACCAGTTAATTTTTCAACGAGATAATGCAATTTTTCGTGATCTGTCAACGAAACGTTCTTATTTATTGTATTCTCAAAACTATCTATAAATAAACACCAATTGCGGATGTTACCATCAAATTCGGGTATTTGAATTGGGGGCAACTTAGGTCGGTCGCGAGTGGGATTGGGTCGGTCAGACGGTTTCTCCAAACTCCTAGCGACGCGTTTGATACGACAATACAAATCGTCAAACGACGACAAGGCCTGATAACTCACTGAGTAATCGGGATTTAAATCTAACTCTAAAACGTTGATGTCATGTACTAAGGATTCGAAATCCGCGCGTAAACTATCTAAGTTTTCTATAGAACATAAGAACGAATCTCTAATAGCCAAATCAGAGGTTTTAAGTGCATTATTACAAATCGATTGTACGCGAGAGTAAAGCATTTCTCTTTTAGCGTATAAAAGTTTCAATTGAACTTTACTATCGGTACTACCAACCTTTGGGGACATTTTTACAACTAAATATCAAGCTAAAGTGCGGTAAACAACAAATGAAATAACTTAATCTTAGCGGTATAGAACAGCGACGCGGCGCGAACGATATATTCCGTAGGTAGGTAGGTACTTATAACTGCGAGTGCAAGTTTGAACAAAACTCGAATAACAACAACCAGATCGTACCTACGCGAGCTAGATCGCTGTCTAGGTTCAACTATTATTTCAGGGATTAAGTATTGTGTAATATCTATTCAAATTAAAATACTTTCGTATGAATTTGAATGAAATGCGAGCGAGGTATAACCGCGTACCTACCTATGTAGGTATTAGGTAAATACGATGCGAACTAGCGGCGAACGGACAACTTAGAAATTGAAATAGCCAAATGTGTTAGGTATTACACTGTGCCTATGCACTAGGGTGTCTAGGATACCTAAGATCTAAACCTAAATGCCTAGATGCGGGGTTTTCTACTAAAATAACTAGGTATTTAGGTGCGGTGCGTTTATTCCCTATGGAATAAATAACAAAATGCGAACTACGACTAAGGATCCGGTGAGATGGACCAAAAAGAATGGTGGCGCGATTCTCACGCCACGTGAGCTAGTGGACTGTATTTTGCGGGGGGTGAAGCTAAATATTTCAGATGACACTTTACACAACAAACAAGATAGGTGATCGGGTTGCCGCGGAGGTGGTTTAGGCAGTGAATGCAACCCAAGAAATTAGGAGAGGATGCACTAACCTTTATGACGCCGCGTGCTGTCGGAGCCGGTTCACCGGTCTTCTCTTCCTGGCTCAGGAGCTGCTGCCCACCTCACTAAATCACTTGAGGGACACGAGAGGCACAATCCGATCGGTAAAGGTCTATGAAAGCGGTTAAAATCCAACAAATATTATTAATTTCTGAGAGTCGCGCGCGCCGCCGCCATTGATGATTCTAGTTCAATGCGGAAGTGAAGATGCGGCCAATTCAACAATTGGGCGGGGTGAAAACTATTGCTATCTCACTTTAAAGGTAGTGCGGGAGGGAGATGGGTATAGGAAGCGTGTGTTCAGTGTCAATCAATTGAGAGATGATTTGAATTATTCGATATACTACTACTATTGAGCGGGAAAATACAAATTTTACTATCGGCGCAACCAATATTACTACTCTACGGCGTAGTCTATCCCATGATATCATAAATATCCACAAAAACTAGCCCTGCTTACTCTATTATCTGCCTTTCTAACTGTGATTTATTTAAGAAGTATATCACCTCACTCTCACGTGATACCTAAGCCAGCTTAGTTTGTCATGTAATCTCAATTGTGTTCACACAAACTAGCCCTGCTTACTCCATTAATCTACTTTCTAACTGTGGTTTATGGAATAAGTGTATCACTTAACTCTCATGTGATACATGAGCTGGCGTAGTTTGTCATGTGATCTCAATTGTTCACATAGACTAGCCCTGCTCGGTTCGCCCCAGATGAATTCCTTACTTTAGCTTAATGGAACCAGAATCCACCTCAAAGACGTTTGCAGTACATGTGGGCCTGTACTGATACCTAAACCAACTAAGTTTGTCATGTGATCTCAATTGTATTCACACAAACTAGCCCTGCTTACTTCATTAATCTACTTTTTGACTGTGGTTTATGCAATAAGTGTATCACTTCACTTTCATGTTTTACATGACCTGGCGTAGTCTGTCATGTGATCTCAATTGTTCACACAAACTAGCCCTGCTCTATTCGCCCCAGGTGAATTCCCTACTTTAGATTAATGGAACCAGAATGTACCGCATCCGCCTGGTGGCGGACCAATACGCGGACTCCTCGCGTTTAGAATGCAGGACCTGTCGTTAACCGAAATTGTAATACAGTTCTATAGACATATTACAATCCCCTCACGATGGTTTCCTCGCACCTTGGCTTTAGAATAGACCGCACCTGTTCTCCCCCTTGGTCGTAAGCACCACTCCTTTCCAGTCTGTTCTACTGGCGCGAGTGGCATCGACGCCAAGTGGAGGCCCTCTGACGTAGACCACTCCGTTAGTTAATGATGCTCAAGTCTCTTGAAAAGGTGTATAAGTTTATCCTGATTACATGATGATCAAAGATATTTGACAATAACATCCTCATATCTCTTATCGTGATTCGATACAATCATTTTTCTACTTTATTGGAATTTCAACTAACACACTAAAATATCAACGATCGGGACAATACGAATATTATTCTAGGGAATATAGCCATCGTGATTATACGTAAGTGACTCGGCGAGCACAATCTTATTTGGCGTCATGACGTAAAATCTTACCATAATAATTTAACATTTTATATAAGTAATTGTAATTTCTCACTCACTTGAGTCGATTTGGATCGCTATACCCCTCGCCCGGCACATCTGTGCAAAACAATATTCTTATTATAATAACAAAACTCTTTCTAATCTAACACTGAGTAAGAAAGTTACGTCAAGAAGAATTAAACCGAGAGCTTCGCGCTCTGACACCGCAAAAAGAAGGCACATAGACAAATACAATTCATAGGCTTGACAACAACCCAATCTGAGCTTTGTCTTTCTTACATCGTGATTTCACGACAAGGTCACTGACTGATGAGGAAACTGCACCATTAGTTTATTTTAGCTACTTTCATAGCGTTATGTCATACGGTCTGATGCTGTGGGGCTCAGCTACCAATATTGAGACTATATTTTTACTACAGAAACGGGCGATACGAGCGATCTATAGTCTCAGACCCCGTGACTCGCTGAAAGAATTATTCAAAGAAATTAATATTATAACAATTACATCACAGTACATTTACGACAATATCTTATATGTACGAAAGAACCTAAATCTTTTCGAAAAATCTGACGTACATCTTCTAAATATAAATTACTCAAAGGTGGCTGACTAATGAAGGGAAGTTGTTATTAAATCAAAGAACTAGTTGCGATAAATGTTGGTTTATTACTGCTCGATTATATCATAAGAATACAGTTTTATATGCTTAGAGTAACATACGTCACCTCACCTCCGGGGTGAATGAAAAAAAAAAAAAATTAATAATAAGTACAATAACAATTTTTTTTTTTTTACGCAATATATGGTTTAGTCCTATTTTTATGAATTATTTGTTCCTTATTATTTTTCAATATTTTTACATTTACTCCCATGTCTTCTAAGACTGAAAAAGGACCTTCATATATTGAGTCTAATTTCTTGGCACATTCATTTTTAATAAAAATAAGTTGCCCATTATTATATGATACATGGTTTACTTTCTTATCATAAGTACATTTACGTTTTTCCTTACTTACTAATAAATTGTTACGAGCGTCTTGTTGAGCTACCTGTAACCTATATTTTAACTCTAGCGAATAGTTTTCAGGATTATATAAAGGTTCAATATATTGACTTACTCTAGATGGTATTTTACTAGGTCTACCAAATACTAATTCGAACGGCGTATATTTAGTCTCTGTGTGAACTGTATTATTAAAACTGTAACACCAAAAAGGAAGCCACTGACTCCACGTGTCTTTTTGACCATTACATTGTATACGCAAAAATGCACCTAAATTTTTGTGAGAATTTTCTAATGCTCCTATAGATTGGTGATGATAAGCTGTAGAAGTTAGTTTCTCTATTTCTAGTAGTTTACATACCTGTTCCATTGTTGAAGAGACAAATTCTGTACCACGATCAGTCGCAATAGTGTCTGGTACGCCATACCTTAATATAAAATTATTAACTAGTTCTCTAGCAATAGTTACCGTTTCCTTGTTCCTTAGTGGATAAGCTTCCACAAACTTGGTGAGTTCACATTGAATTGTTAGTATATAACAATACTCTTCCAGATCTCTATCCAACGGACCCACAACATCTAAAAATATTTTTTCAAACGCATGTAAAGCTGTTGTAGTTATCTCCATTGGCTCTTTAACATATTTACAATGTTTCATTCTTTGACAAGTAGTGCACTTACTGACAAAAACTTCAACATCGTTATCTAAACCAGGCCAGTAGAATATTCTCTTTATGTTATTTGTCATCCTACGCACACCAGCGTGACCACTGGTGGGTAATAGATGAAAATCGTTAAGAATATACCTTTTTTCTTCGTCATTATTAATTCTTTTAACTCCTCTTAATATACAAATTCGCGGACCGGTCCAATCCTTTATTGAAGTTATCTCTTTTAATAATTCTTTTATAAATAATTCATTTTCATTACATTTTACTATGCATAGTTCATTTATTTTATTTTCTTTACAAAACTTCTCTAACTTAGTCACAAATTCGGCTCGCGAGAGTTGTGCCCTAAAGTTAAGGTTTATGTAAATTATATTATTATTTTTAATAAATATAAAACATTCCTTTTCTACATTTATTTCATTATTTTTCCTTAGTCTATCTAATTGGTCTTTTCTAATAAAACTAAGTTCAATGAAATCATTTGGCATTTTTAATAACTCCACTATCTTTGGTTGATCAGGCCATTGATATATGGGTTTATTAGAAATGGGTGATGAATCTACCTGTCTACCCAAATTTCTTTTCTGATTCCGTGTCATAATCGTGATAATTTCATTATTCATTTCTTTTAAAGAATCTGATGTTATACATATGCGTGATAAAGCATCTGCTACGCAATTATTTTTACCTGGCACATATAATATTTTAAAGTTATATTCTTCTAGTGCTAACCTGAACTTCAATAATCTACTCGACGGATCTTTTAATGAAAACAAATAAATTAACGGTTTATGATCAGTCATTATTGTAAATGATCGGCCATAGACATAAGGCCTGAAATATTTGATAGACCAAACTATTGCTACTAATTCTTTTTGAATAGTAGGATAGTTTCTTTCAGCTTTGTTTAGTGGTCTACTAGCATATGCCACTGGTCTCATATCTTTATTGCATAAAACTGCGCCAATAGCTGTGCCTGAAGCATCAGTCTGGATAATGAATTCATTATTTGTAGAAAAATCTGGGAATTGTAATATAGGTGGAGTTGTTAGTGCACGTTTTAGTTGTTCAAAAGATTCGTTGCACTCTCCAGTCCATAGAAATGGTTCATTTTTTCTAGTTAATTTATTTAGGTTGTATGAAATTTCTGCAAAGTTTTTTATAAATTTTCTATAATAATTGCAAAAAGCTACAAATCGTTTCACTTCATCTGTATTGGTTGGCACTGGATAGTTTTGAAGTACCTGAGTTTTAGCTGGGTCGGGTAAAACGCCTTCTGCTGATACTATGTGACCTAAGTACAATAATTCCTTTTTTAGAAAGCAACACTTATCCGGATTTAATTTTAAGTTAACTTTCCTCAATCTTTCCAAAACATCTATCAAATTTTTATTATGAAAATATATATTTCTACCAAATACTATTAAATCGTCTAAATATATAAAACATTTTTCAAATGCTAGCCCAGACATAGCTACGGACATGACACGACTAAAAGAACTTGGACTTGTCTTTAGGCCCATAGGTAATCTTTTCATTTGAAATTGGCCTGTACTAGTGGTAAATGCTGTATATTTTCGGCTTTGTTCATTTAATGGAATTTGATAATAGCCTTGATGTAAGTCTAAATGTGAAAAATAGATAGAACCAGAGAGAGAGTCTAAAATATCCGTTATGTTTGGTAATGGGAATTTATCATCCACTATGCAATCGTTTAGTTTCCTATAATCGACTACTAAACGCCATTTATTATTTTGATTATCACTAGCTTTCTTTGGAACCAATAAGATTGGGCTTGACCACTCACTCTTTGCCTCCTCTATTATATCGTTTTCTGTCATTTTTTGAATTTGTTTATTGACTTCTTCTTTCAACGAATGCGGTAATCTATATTGTTTTACATATACTGGAGTGATATTAGGTTTTAGTGTTATCGACTGCTCATAAATATTAGTTTTACTTAGTTTATCACCCGGCAAAAAGAAAACATCTGCATATTTGGAACATATATCTGTAATAGAGTTCCTTTCGTCTGAATTAAGATGATTTAACTTTAAAGTGTTCAATAAAACTTTTGCTCTTTCTACATTTTTTGAACAAGAGTCAAAATTGCAAATATCGTATTGATCAAGAGATTGTAATTGTGGTTGAAACATTGGTAGAGTGACATTTTTTTCATCAGTATTTAATATTTTTACTGGCACTCTGTTATTTTTCACTTTTACTATGCTTCCAGCCATGAAAACATTTTCAGCTAATTGTTGTGAATTGATTACGCAATCTCCTTGATACTGAGACTCTAATAATAAATAATGAATAGATTCACTTCGAGCTGGTAAAAGTAATGATTCATTTGAATAATTAATGGTGTCATACATTGGCAAAGAACATTCCCTTCCATTTATGTAGAACGTAATTACATTTGTAACTAAATCGATATTCGATGCATACTTGCATAGAAAGTCTAAGCCTAAAATTCCATCTGCCTTTAATGGTATGCAATTGAAAACATAAAAGTTGTTGCTGAATTCCAGTTGGGTACGCTCTGTATGATGAGTCAACTGTAGTGAAACATATCCTATGGATTGAATTTGACCTGCAATACCCTTTATGACTGTATCGTCTCTAAATATGGGTGTGTTACTAGGAATAGCGTCTCTCTTTATAACCGATACTGATGCACCCGTATCAATCAACCAAAAATATTTTTTGTTACCGACAATAAAAGTTACAAATCGTGTTTTGCCATTTAAAGTCAAAATTAAATCTTTAGGATCGAAAAAACTGATTTTCATCCGACCGTGATGCGGTTGGTTGTGGATCCGTCTGATTATTTTGCGTCACTTGTTCGGTATGAAATACACGTTGGTTTCCGTTACCCCTATTATGGGTATTTTGATAACTCGATCGATTATCACGCGAAAACCCGCTATACAAATTTTGTCCCTGCGTTGCGTATGTATTAAAACCTCGTCTATTAGAATAATTTCCTCCTACGTGGTTATTTCCACGGTTATGCTGATAATCTCGCTGTCCACGTGACCTGTTATTGAACTGGCTCTGATTATAATTACGTGGCCACCTACCTCGTGTTCCACGATGTGAAAAATGCATGACTCCTTCACCTTTGGATGTAGACGCCGTTGACAGTTCCTCATCCTTTGCTGCTTGTATAGCTTCATTAAGATGCTCGTAGTTTCTGGCAGCAATTATCGTACTTAGCCTAGAATCTCGTAAGCCCTCTGAAAATCGCTTTATTGCTAACTTCTCATTTAAAGGTTTTAAAACAGCATAGCTTTCGGTATTTCCGTCTGCTTGCGAAATTGTCAAGTCTGAGAATAATTTTTGTATTTCGGTGCTGTACTGGTCAATTGTACGCCAGCCTTGAGTTATATTTTGTAAACGTGACTGAATAGCCGTAAACGACTTTTTTGTAAGGAGATTTTTTCGTAAATCTTTGACAAGTTCGCTCGCTGATAAATAATTTGAAGATAAACGCAATTTTGCATTTTCTGTAAGTCTACTTTTTAAAACAAATTTGATTAGTAATAATTTTCCGGAGTCAGATAGCATTTCCGAATACATTTCCACTGAGTCAATCATTAATTTGGTAGTATTTTCCTTGTTGTTCATCACAGGTATTAAATTACACGCCGTTTTCAAATCGAACTCCATGATTGAATTCCGAATATTCTGCTGTTCACTAGTCTCGCTATACTCGGAACCACTACTACTGTCACTGTTATTTCTACACAATTCTAGAATATTTGTATAAATATTTTTTATTTTTGCCCAAACAGAAGTTATTGTTTCTAAAATTTCAGGTTCTATTTTCTTCTCGTTAGATAATAATTGAACAATTTCTGTACTTCTTTTATAAATAATTTCTGTTTCAGCTAACTTATTTTGTATGCAATTTCCTAAAAATCTAGATTTTCCTTTTTTCACTAAATATTTCCTAACCTTTTCAATATCATTTAAACATTTGTTTAATTCATATTCCATTCCGCATATTACAAAAGTATTTAAAAGAACACTAGGGTTACCTTAGTAGGGGCAGCCAACAGGACGCTCATATATCAACGTAAACACCTCCTAATATAGATACAGCACTCGTCACATGTAGAGTATTAATTTTATATACGTAGATTAAACACTCATATTTAAGCAAATAGTAATAACTTTTTACTAATTATTAGATATATATGCACTTAACGTTCCTATATATTAATGTTCACGAAAATTAAACGCGCGTATTAATTTTTATAGCCGCATTTTTAAACTAATAGAGCCACTTCACTGTTAGAAATCACTGTAATCGTTTTTATTTCACTATACCTCGACTGTTGAAGGCAATCCGGGATTGGCAGTTTTGTGCCGCTGACGAAAAGACCTCCTCAACTCATTCAGAGTTATCTCTCTATGCATCCATTTCTTATGAGTCTTTCTGTAGACTTTATAGCAGCCGTAGAGCCCTGCTAGGGCCATAAGAGTGATAATAACCACCAAAAGTATATTCGTGGTACTCGCGTGGAATTTCAAATCTTGTGCTGCTGATGCAGAGTTACTTCCTCCTGAAGCAGTCTGCGCGATAATCACTTCTTCTTGCTTAGATCGTGATGAACCCATTTTCTTGGCTAATTTCTTCTTCTCTATATGTTTTACATAACCAATGAGTTGGACCGCACGGCGAAGTACTGGAATCTTCCATTGTGCTAATACGCCCGAGGTGCCGAAACCTGAGATAGATCGTCGCGCGCTCCAAACATGGCAAGGGTCGCCATGAAGGGAAGTTGTTATTAAATCAAAGAACTAGTTGCGATAAATGTTGGTTTATTACTGCTCGATTATATCATAAGAATACAGTTTTATATGCTTAGAGTAACATACGTCACCTCACTAACTGACATAGTGATCTATCAACGCACAGCCCAAACCACTGGACGGATGGGCTGAAATTTGGCATACCTGCATGCTGAGATGTTATGATGTAGGCATCCGCCAAGAAAGGATATTGATTATTTCTACCTCCAAGTGGATAAAATATGGGATGAAAGTTTGTATGAAACTTTGACAATTTTAAACCGATCGGGCTGAGACTTGTATGCATAAAGTCCCGTTAAAATCGGACCAGCCATTTCAGAGATTAGCCGGTACAAATAGACATACAGACAGACTTTATTGGCAGGTAGCTGATGTAATAAGGAGTAACGTAGGCTACAATAGCGTTGACTCAATACTAAGCGATAACCGACATCCACGCGGGCGGAGCCGCGGGCAACAGCTAGTAATCTTAATACGAAAAACAAGAATAAACTAGTTGTATCAAAACTCAGGCTTCACAAAGTTGGTGATTCGTTTGTAGGCAGCTGTATAAAAATATTTTAAAAAACTCCTCAGGATTTGATTACATACCAAAAAATAAATTTAAAATAGAAGTGAAAAGAACTTTAATGAATAAAGGTTACTATAAAGTAGATGAGTATCTTGATGATGTAAATGCGTGGTCAACATACGTCTCTTGCTTGCTAGCACAAAATAAATTGTAATCTAAAGCAAATTTAAAAAAAGATAATCTAGTTCTAATATAGTTCTCTGAGTTTCTTGCTGGTATCTTCTCAGTTGAATTAACCTACCGAACCAGCGAAAGAATCAATTTCCAATGATTTATTTTTACATGATTAAATATTTTTATTTTATTTTTTGACATAATTGTGAAATTTTGACGTTCATATGTTCTCTTTGTGTGCCTAAATTGAATAAATGAAATTGATTCTTTGATAGAGGAGATGGTTGAACTGTGTGAAATATGATGTGATTAGGAAGGGAGTGAATGTTGAGATGACCGCATCTAGAGATGAATGGAAAAAGCAAACTTGTTGCGCCGACCCTAAATAAAATACGGGATAAGAACAGGAGGATGATGATGTAATCCATTACAGATTCTTCACATTGATACCTCACGACTTTGGCGTGAACAACGCGCCGTTGTTGGACAACTTAGAGATCATCAAGTCCAAGACTGCCATGTTGGACAACCTCCTCGAGATAGAGATAGCCTACAACTTGTTGCAGAAAGGTATGATGATAGCATTTTTTTTATAAACCTTCCCAGTTTGAGGGTGGTGATAAACCCATTCTTCATTACTACTGTATATATTTACCATCTATTACAGATAATAAAAAACCCGGTATGACCGGTTCTATATCGTCGCACTATTTGAAGCTCAAAGCGGAAATCGCGCCCGTGCCGACAGAAGCTCCCGACTTCGCCATGATACAGGATTACTTGCGCAACACACACGGCGCCACGCACTCCAGTTACACGCTACATATAGAACAGGTACAGCTTCACAACTCAACTTTTCGTACAACCGCTGATTCCAGAGGATTTATATTCACGTCTTAAAATACCCATAGGTGTAGTCAGAGGTATACCGGCATCCACACTTCGCCAAATATGATTTTCAGTCCCACGTAGTAGAGGGCTACTGCCGCTAAGCGGATACTTCTTTTACTGTTGAATGGAGAACAGCCCTATTCCTTAGTCGCCTCCTACGACCCACGTTGAAAGAGATAGGGTGGCCCTCTTCTACTGTACTGATAACCAGCATGGCAAACGATTTGTTATTATATTGGCTTTTATAGGAGGAGGAAAGTTTGCACCAAAGCCTCGGCTATCAATCTGCAGATGAGGTTGGTTTGATCTTCGGAATTCTATGCCATCCTTTTTACATTTCTCTATATCTCCCTAAAACTATGGGCCTATACGTTTGTACTCAAATTGAATACCAAATGTCCAAACAAATTCTTTGTTATCCAGCTATCTAAAATCACAAGATTCGGTATAGGCACTCTCCAATAAATACCTAAGTATACAAAGTCGTTATTACCTTGTCCGGCATGGGAGACGCCGAGACGGGAGCTGGTGGCAGCCCTGGGAATGAGAGTTCTCATGCTCTCCACCTTGCTCACGGCAATGGTTCGCTGCGCGGATGCGTGGGCCGGCCGGTGCCTCCTTCTGCGAGCAAGTAATGCTCGTGAAGGAGTAGGCGGGGCGGAAGCGAAGGAGGATCGCAAGCCAAGCTGCCCACGTACTGAAGCAACTCGAGAATGAGCCCATGAGCGCAGGCCTGGGAGTGACGGGTGGAGCTGCCTGTCACCCTGGGAGAAGCAGGCCGTGGTGGCGGTGCGCCTTGCCTCTCCATTTCCGGGGACGAATTGGGAACTCTGTGGTCCCCACACCCGAGGAGAAGGCCAGATCGACAGAGATTGCCCTGGGTCGGCCGGGGTGCGAGGGATGTGCCTGTTAACCTCGCCTTTTAGTCGGTTCGAGTCCGACATAACCTCACCCACCAGCTCCGGTGGTGTGGGTATCCATGGAGATAATTCGCACGTAAAAAAAAAGCCTACCTAGATATAAAAACTTAGAAGTCTCGATACCGCCTGTTGAGCTATGGACATGGGCGTACCCAGCTTCTTTTAAAGGATGAGACAGAATGATCGTGACCCCTCCTTCCTCTAGACTTTTTCCTCTTTAAAAACATAACGAACTCTGAAAATTCGAGTCGAACGCCGTTCGGTTCGGGCTCGAATCGACTAAAACCGCACACCGTTTTGGGTCATCAGATGACTGAGGTAAGATAGCCAATGGTATTTATCTCTCGTACACTGGCACACACTGGCTCTGGGTCACAGGGCCATCTCCGGTTTCAGGATGGTGCACATGAGTGTGGGAATCGCTGTATTCGTACTTTACGACTTGGGTAACCACGATTGTGGCTCCCAGGATCGCTTCGTGATGGTAGCACCGCATGCCATCACAGGCGTGTCATCTGCGTAACACGTGAGGCGGCACCGTCTGCAAGCTCACGACGGAACACCTAGCTGTATCTGATGTTCAACAGAAGCGGACCCAGGACCGATCTCTGCGGAATACCGTACGTCATCTTACGAATGGGTCTAGTCATGGTTGGTTAGAGGACGGCTCTCCGTCAGATACACTCTGACACTGTAATTCCAGGGCAAGGCGTTGAAAGCATTGAGGTTATCCAGGGACACCACCAACTTCAACTCGCTTCAGGCAGCCGATTGCCTTACCAGAGTTCTCACGCGCATGTTGGCATCCACGGCGGAGTGCCTCTGGTAGAAATCATTTGGGCCATTCATTAGGTCTGGCTCCACTCTAGAGAGGTCCTCGACGAGGTGCTGTAAAACAGCACTCTTTCAAAGAGTTTATACACCTCGTTGAGAAACGCTATGGGCCGGTAGGTGGATGGTAAGTCTTCCGGCCTCCCCTCTTTTTGGATGAGAACCGGTTTCCCCGTCTTCCAGTTTCGGAAACTGGGTTCGCTCCAGAAACACGCTAAGAAACACTCAGTCGGGGTTCGAGAGTTTTCCCCAAGAGCTAGGACCTATTCTCGGTTTGGTATATCGCTGGGTGCCGGGGCGGCGTTCTTAGCCTTGAGCCTAGTTCTACCTAAGTAAATGTGGTGGAACGCCCGCCCTCTGGTCTAGTTTACACCCCGATCGACGCCTCAAGGGGCTCGAGCGTTAAGCACCCGAATCAATATTTAGTTTTGTCATTAAGTTAATTTAATTTTTCCAAAAATTCTTAACTTCGGTTCAGAGAGCAGGTGGGACAAACGCCCCACTTGCCCCACTCTGGGTACGTTAATGGTTATGGAGACGTGATGTCTTCTCGATCTTGTTGCTTTAATACTCTTAAATCCTTCTGTAAAATCAACATCCCCTTGCCTTTTCCTATTCTAATTTTTCCATCTTGATCTCAAAGTGAAGCTACTCGGTTGGCAGGCTCGCTTTCTAGGACAAGAAAATATTACTAAAATGTAAAATTTGAGATGTATCAATAATTCACTTGAAAATGTATCATTGATCCGTTTATCAAATCAAATCAAATCAAATTCATATAATTGCTAGAACATGGTTATCTAACTTGTATCTCATAATATGAAAAATCTGTTATAGATATACAAAGTGGTCCGCGAAGGCGAGGACGAGCGCTACAAACCGTTCCGCAAGCTCCACAACCGGCGCCTGCTGTGGCACGGATCACGCGCCACCAACTTTGCAGGAATCATTTCTCAAGGTTCGTAGCACTTTTATTAGATTTTTTGTTGGCAGTCCAACATGTTAACATAAATATATTTGCACTACTTCCGATTCATCTAATAATGTTTATATTCTTCCTTGAGGGTTGTCGAATAACTTTCACCTTTCTTCCTTTTTTAATCATCATAATGTGGTTTCATTTCGGAGTCCAGGGTCCGCTTTCTCCTCCTCTTTTAGATTTGGCTTATAAGTGTTTTATGGAAGCGACAACCATATTTTCTCTCAACCCATGAGGAAAGTCGTCATTATCAATGTCATCAGCAGGTGTACGGGCTTGCAGGCCACGGCCATACATTCGACGTTAGTATCTGTTCATTTTACAAGTTATTAAATAATTGCATGTGTGATCAACCCCAGGTCTCCGCATAGCGCCCCCAGAAGCCCCTGCGACAGGTTACATGTTCGGCAAGGGGATATACTTCGCCGATGCGGTATCAAAGTCAGCTAACTACTGTTTTACCAACAAACTCAACAACGTCGGTTTTATGCTGCTCTGTGAAGTTGCTCTCGGCAACATGTGAGTACAATTTTATTGTGATTTGTTCAATAAGTACTTTATTTTTATTCATTGCGGTAGTGTGGAACGCGCCTTCGCCTAACCTGCCCCTCTAGACAGGTGGCAATTCGTTGACTGGCGTATTGTAGAATAGAATTACAAATACATATATGGGGTTTGACTTTGAAGTATACGTATTTTGAATTGTATATTATGAATTGCCACTGTTCTAGGGGGGCTGGACATAAAGTCAGTTGCCAGAAAAGTAAAGTTTCCCAACTATAGGCCGAGAGGGTATTTCGCATACATACTTTGACGACCTCCGTGGCGTAGCAGTAGAGCATTCGACTGCTATGTATGGGGCGCGGGTTCGATTCCCGCTCAGTGCAAATATTTGTATGCATGAATATGTATATTTGCATTGGTCTGGGTGTTTCTATGTATAATATGTATGTATTTTCAAAAAAAAGTATCTAAGTATGTTTATCCGCATTCTAAATCCCATAACACAAGCTAGTATGCTTACCATGGGTCTAGATAGCGTTGTGTAGAATGTCGTGGAATTTATTAATTTATTAATTTATTTACTTATCGTAATATCTTCGTACCCATTTGAAATGACATGTGTTGAAGGATATACACAATGCTACGTAGGCCTTTAGTAATTACGCCTCTGGCATCAATACCCCATTGCTGCTGTCTTGAACTAACAACTAACTAAATCATAACAAACTATCTAATTTGTACAGGAAAGAGTGCTTAGGAGCTGAGAATGTGAAACTGCCACCCGACATGCATTCCACCTGGGGTGTAGGCTTAATGATGCCAGACCCGGCGCAGAACCGGATTCTGGATGACGGGCTCATTGTGCCACTGGGGAAACCTATCAAACGCGATGTGAGCTCTTCGCTGCTGTATAACGAGTATCCTTTACTAATCATTTCATTTAGATTTAAACTAGAAAAAATCTGCATCCTGTATGGGACTTAAACCCGTCAGCAGTCCCTTCCTAGGGGGAATACTTTGACCAACTGAGCTACCATACGTTCTAGGTCAGTGATGGGTAAAGTACGGCCCGCGCAAGGATTTAATCCGTCCCGCTGACGATCCCTCGTAATGAATAGGATTTTTTTCTCTTTCTTTTTTATATAGGACACGCCAACATGACATCACCTCGCCTGATGGTAAGTTAAAGGCAAAGTCTCAGGAAAGAGGGTTTCCATTACAGACACTAAGTGTTACATTGGTGGCACTCAGCTTAGCGGCCTGATCAGATGCTTTTTCACGCCCCGCTTAAAGGCCCCGGGACTGTAGGAAGAAGGAAACACGTGTGCTGGTAATGAATTCCAGGTCGTGGTGGTGCAGCAAAGAAAAGAGTCTCCGAACCGCTTGGTTCTTGCTCGTATATTCTGCACAGTGTAAGGGTGACATCTAAGGCCTGCACGTATTGTCCTATGTAGGAAAGGAGATGGTGGGATTAGTTGGAAGAGCTCATCAGAACACTCACCATGGTAGAAACGGTAAAATACAGCCAAGGAAGCAATATCTCTACGCATCTGCAAAGGCTAGAAGGTGTTCGTTACCCAATAATTCGGACCGCGCGTCACTGCAACCTGTCAAGAGCATCTAGTAGGTATTTCACGGAGCCATCCCAGAGATGCGAGCAGTATCCTACGCAGCAGGAGCGAATTTGTGTCTTGTAGAGAAGACACCGCTGCTCCGGCGTGATAAAACGTCTCACTTTGATCAGGAGTCCGAATTTCCGCGAGGCTGTTTTGATGATGCTCTCGATGTAATTTCTGTTATTCAGTTTGCAGCGAATACTTATCCATGCTTAGGATATTGAGATTTTTTAGGATAATTATATTTTGTCGGTCCAGGAGTATAAAGTGGATTCTACTTATTACAATAACAACCGAATAGGTAAAGAATCCAGCTAGAATCACCGCGCACTTAGTTTACGATTGAGTTGCGAGTCGCGGGGCGCAAACAAGTGTATTGAAGTGATTGAGGGACAAAGATTGACCTACCGATTTTGTATTTTTTTATCAATTCGCTCGAACACTACAACAAAATAAATAAAAAGTTGCAAGGGGAGAACCAATTTATAGATGATGATGAAATGTAATTTTTGACATTTTTAAATATTTTCGTTATTGTCTGTGGGACAGATAGACGGTGTGTTATCCATGGGGAACTTGCGCATGTTGAAATTAAAAAAGTGTATAATTTTATTATAATGTTTTTATATGATTACTAAACATTAAATACATTTTTCCTTTTTTACTGTAATTCTGGCTCTCGTCTGATATTTCTTCTGCTCTAGATACTCGGAAGTTCCCCATGTACAAACACGTCTTGAGGTGACGGAAAATTATGTTATTGAAGTGAAAATTTCTAGGCGCTCTTGACTTGAGGGCAAACTGGTGAATGCGTTACGCGAACGTTCACAACATTCGCGAACGGCATCGGCCATATGGCTATGCGGCTAGTACTTACCTACTTGCCTTGTGACAATTCACATGTAGGTAAGTCACGTGAAAACTATTTTTGGCGCGTTAAGCACTTTTTTGTGAACAAGATAATACTTTTTAAAATAATTCTACTTTTTATTCATTTTAATTTCACTTCTGCCTGCATTCTCAGACCCAGAGTGCCACATTTTAGTTTTAAATGTAATGAAGTTTCATACTTTTGCATTACAAATTTTGTTATTGAATTTATGTGCTCTACAGGAACGTTTCATCCACAGGAGTACCTATCTTACGGACACCAATATTTTCCTTAGCGCAAGTTCAGATTCATCGTATATGACATAGCGCAAGTTAATGTGAAGTACTTGTTAGAGGTGAAGTTCGACTACAAATGGTAAAATTCACCTTATTTTATATTTTAATATGATTTGATAGTTTTTCCATTTTTATATATGAGTATTACTTTTAATAAGTTTTTACGAAAATTGAGCCGTGGTAGGTAGTTAGGATGTATTCTATGCTGTTATAGATTGTTTCCACGGCTTTGTTTGTAATTACAATTATGTACTAACTATATCATTTAAACGAGGAATTATTATTAATTGTATACTGACATTATTTAAATTTTTATTACCAACTTTCAATATTTGTACGCTGGAGACAGCAGAATATTATGTACAACCAACTTTATAACAACTTTTATACAATAAGTATTCTTACAAATAAATGAATCTTGTAAAAAGGGAACTGGGTTGTACTTGTAAGGCACTTAAGGATGTATTTTAATGCATTGAACCTGTTGCTGTTGTTGTGAGCTACTGTTATTGATTGTTATCTAGGTTACCTACTAAGAATAATGACCAAATACAATATTTATGGCTTTATATTATGACGTTTAATGATCCATTTATTTTTGTAATATGATTTTATAAGATTAAGTACATAAATAATATAGGTACCTTAGGTATTGTACCGACCGTAGGTACTTATCTTAAACTAAATCACTATATTAAAGCTTTTTATAATTAATCTGTGTTTTTTATTGATTTAGATTGAATTGTTGACTCCTAAATTTTATTGAGATCATACATTCCTCCTTTTTTAAATCATCTCAAACAATAATCTGAAATACATCGCATTACCAATGATTGTGTATAGTGCCCTACGTTTCCACCAGAGATGTAGGTACGATGATGCGTAGGGACCTGTGAGACGTTATGTGTTCTCACCGGAGATGTGTTAGGCGCTGAACGGTGCGAGGACTCGTAGCGACGTGATGCTGTGAAACAGTGCCTGTATGAGCGGTACGACTAGTACTTTTTTATACCACTTAGGTGGCAGACCAGTACACGGCCCACCGGATGGAAAGTAGTTATTGTGGCCTATGGACATGTGCACAACCAGTGGAGTCACACTCGTGCTGCCAACCCTGTAAGAACAGATAGTAGGCTACAGTATTCACCGCCGGGAACACAACACTAGGTTATTATGGCGGCAGGTATTCTGTAGGGTAGAGGTAATTCCACAGTCGGACTACTCAATCGGGACGTGATTACCGTCGTATCTTACCTCCGTCGAAAACTCTGACTGTACTGATTTCTGTTAATTGTAGAAACATAGGGAACACAATTAATAGGCTTGTGAAATATTATGTATGAAAATAATGAGGGTCATTTGTAATGGGTTATCAATGGGCGAACATCAAAATAAATTCTTCGGGGGATTTCAATTACATTGTGGGAAGTAAGTACTTATTATAATCATGGACAAGTCTATTAAAATAAATCGACTAAATAAATTCATTATCTGTAGTGAGCAGTCACGAATCGTGATCATGACAGTTGCGTAAATGACATATGTCATATTTTTTTATGTCAAAGAGTCACGTCACTCGTCACTTCATCCCGCGATGGAATATTAAATTTTTAAAACAAATACATTCAGTTTTGTGATCTTCTATCGAGTGTTGTTTGTAAACATTTACACTCCTTCAAATTATTCAAGATATATTTAAAGAACAATTATTGTGTGTGCTATAATAAGAGTAACTGATGAACATGGAGTCTGATATTGTCAACTGGAGTAACAAAGAAGTTTTAGATTTATTACACAAAGAGAAAATATCTAGTTTTATAACAGATATATGTAAATGTCAAGATATCGACGGTCAGTGTCTTCTGTCCTTTGTTGATAGAGATTTTTATGATTTTCCTTTTGATCAATTAAAACTAGGTGAACGTAAAAGATTTATTCTGTTAGTGAAAAAACTACAGAAACACAACCGCACCGCGATGTTCGACCTCGGTCTTTGTGATGATGCCCTCAGTAACCCCTCGACGAACATAAACTTTCTTGGGACTAATTTATCACATTTGAGTTACAATCTACATAATAAGATACCAACTGAAGTATATAGAAGGAACTCCGAATGCGTTCCCACCTACACACCAGAAGTCAGAGCTTCGAGGTTGAAACCTGAGATATGGAAGACTGCAATAGCCCTAGGTAAATATGAATGAATATATATAATAAATATGACCTCTGAAGTGTTATTTTGTGAATGTTGTGTTTATGTTTGGGATGGTGTCCAAAAATATGTGATGAATACAAGTGGCACTTGAGTTGCGTCACTCCTACATAGTTGCAAAATATGTGTATCATTAATTGAACATGAAACAAAGTTACACAAATGAATTTCATTAATATTAATGTCTCCCACACAATTTAAATCTTACATACATACATATAATTACACCTTTATCCCTGGCGGAGTAGGCAAAGGTGAATTAACACCCACACTTACCCTATTATTTAATATAGTCCCACATAATAGGGGGTGAGCCTCTTCCGGGCACTATTGTTGACTCAAGCCATGCATCTGAGGCGAGTCTGGGCTGTATATACCTATCTGATGTTAAACAGCACTATCCCTTAGTTGCCTTGTATGGGAAGAGATGGGTGGTCCAAATTCTACTCTGCTCAGCTTGAGTTATATCTTAAACTCCCTATATTTGATCAAGGAATAATTCAATTTGTATATTTTCCTGTAGTTTAAATAAATTATTTACCTGAGCTCATTAAATTATGAATGGTAAAGGTTCCCTTGGTTATTATTTTATGTTATTGGTTTTAATCATCCACCCAACCATTAATACTTATTAGTAAATGATTTGACTATTAAATATTAATACATCACTATAAATTATGTCATGCAAGTTTCCTTGTAACTTAACGTTTTGATGTTTAGTAAAAAGTAACTAATTTGACAAGTCAGTCACATACCCAATTATTAGATGTGCTATGGGTACAACCTTAAATGAGACAATTTTCTATATCATTACTTGGTTAGTTAGTGGGAGCCAACTCAAGCCTTTCCATTGTCATATAAGGTGACAAAGTATTTACCATCTGACAATTAACAAATCATAACATAAACTCCGAAGAGGTAGGCAGTGGCGCTAGCACCCACATTTCGCCAGTTTATGTTTAGTTTAGTTTTGTTTTACATACAGTTATTACCATAAATCTATTGTGGAAATGTCTATATTCCTAAATGGACTCCCTTTGGAAATATACTGTTATGATTATACTAGCTGACCCGCCCCAGCTTCGGTCTGCATATTTTGACACCTCATATCACTCTTTTAAGCTCATATTTTTTAGCCTTTAAATAATGTATGGACATCTGCCAGATTTGTTGACATTTATGATCACTGCTCCGCTCTCTTTAAGTAGTAGCGTGATGATATATAGCCTAAAACCTTTGTCAATAAATGGACTATTCAATACAAAAAGAATTTCTCAATCCAAACCAGTAGTTCCTGAGATTAGTGAGTTCAAACAAACAAATAAAGAAATTCTTTAGCTTTATGATATTAGTTATTATAGCCTAAAGAATGACAACGCTATTTATATTCGGACTTCACTATTGGATATACCAACTTAAGTTACAATAGCATTACAATAGCAATCTCCAAATCCATGGCTAGATCTGATTACATAGTATCTCAAAACTTACTACAGCAACAGCCTTTTCTGTTGCTCTACAGACGTGCTAGTGGAGGGGCACAGAGAGCAAGAATTAATTATGCCATATTCTATTATTTTAATATAATTAGAAGTAGCAATATTACCTTGCTTTACATAATTCATACTTACATTGCTATGTGCCTTTTATAAACCCATTGTCCTACTATGAAAAATACATCTGAACTTTTACGCAATCTGTACTATAAAATGCCTTTATTTTGCAATTGCGATGATCCTATGTTCTGTCTAAACCCTAATGAGAGCAATTCAATGTTACTTCATGGTAACCGAACATCTTTCATTTGTATTTCATATGGGCTCAAAGTTTTGGATGTAAGTTTCATGATAATAATTACTTTAAACACGTGTGAGTAATACATATCATTTTACCCAGGCTATCTCTTCCTGGTGACATGGGTGACAGCTGTAGTGATGGTGATTGTGCATGACAAGGTGCCCGATATGAAGAAGTACCCCCCACTTCCAGATTTGTTCTTAGACAATGTGCCACACATCCCCTGGGCTTTTGACATGTGTGAAATTACCGGATCCCTCCTCATGGCCATCTGGCTTGCTGTACTTTTCTTCCATAAACATAGGTATGTATTATATCAATCATTCATATCAATATTATAAATGCATAAGGAACTGTGTGTTGTTTACGTTTTCATGCCTAAATCACTAAACCAAATTGGTTAAAATTTGGCATAGAGATAGCTTATAACCAGTAGAGAAAAACTATGTAGGTGGGCTAGAAGTCTGAATGTTTAACATGGGGAATTATGTTTGTGAACTAGTTTTTTCCCTAAAGTTGCTTTGCTTTCAGAGGAGGTAGGATACTACGGTATTTCCGTTCAATTGAGCAGTCCGACTGGGGAAGTACCTCCGCCCTACAGAATACCGCGGCCATAATAACCTCGTGTGAATAGGGTAGCCAGAGCTCACTGGAGAGTTTTCGTGCTATCAGTGGGAAGACCAAAAGCTTGTCCTGCTTTGTCTTTTACACTGACGGCACAGGAAGTCTGTGTTTACAGGGTTGGCAGCGCGAGTTGGACTCCCTTGGTGTAGCACACGTCCATAGGACACGGTAACCACTTTCCATCAGATGGGCCGTGTTCTTGTTTGTCAACCAAGTGGTATAAATAAAAACTTTCGTAAACTTCCTATGGAGTTTCTAGTATCTACCTGCATACTGACTACAAACACTGCATTAGGTACTTATTTAGATCAAAATGTATTTCATGTATATTGTATTTATCTTGTTCTATCAAATGATACTTAAAATTAAAACTAGAAGAAGTAAACAATATTTTGAAAATGTCTCATATGCATTCTGCCTACAATGAAACATTTGTGTTTATTCACGACTGTCTACATATCGGCAACCAATAATATAAAGTCAAACCCCAAAACTCGAATAAGATTAGAGTAATCAAACTACGAAGGCGACTTTATCGTTTGGAGGTCGCACGTTTCAAAAAGCGTCATCAAACTAACTGATCACACTGGCATCTGGTACGAATAACATCACGCAAAACAGATCATAATTGGTCATAATTTTCAACAAAGAGTAAGCCTAAAAAATTAGCAGTTAGAATTCAACTGCATTGCGAATTATGCTATGTATCTACCTGCCATAATTCCTTATTATATTTGTTGAACAATAGAGCTGGTAAAAAGAAAAACAACTGCCGTCAGACCTCCATTCCTCGCAGCCCCGAGAGAAAAGCCGTGCCAGAGACTCGTTCGTTGTTTAGCAGGTGACGTAGTATTGGGCTTGGGTTCTTGACTTGTCTTTGATGTGTACCGTATGGCTATCACGCCTACGATTCTACTAAAGCAAAACCAACGCCATACCTCAGACACAGCAACAAAATGACATGAAATTTTAGACTTTATTTATTTCTATACGCTTTAAAGTCCCAAATTAAATGGAAAGTGTTTTTCATTCACTCTGCAAAGAGCCTTTTAATTTTGTAACTCCAATGCTTTAAAGTCTATGATGAAATGGTTTTTTTAAAAGTGTCCGTGGCACAGGACAGTTGCTTTACTTTAGCTGAATCGAGGCACAAATAGGTAGTCATAGTAACCGTCAAAAAAGAGTGCGTAGTGAAAAAGAAAATAAAAACCTTAAAATGCACCTACAATATGGTGTTTTGTTTTTTTAGTTCTTGCAGACAAATTCATTTTACGAAGGTTTTAGAGCTAAGATGTTCTGAAAATTGTCACTGACTGTAGCTACAAGCTGCAATAATCAAACCAATATCTTATTTTTCGATGCCAAGGCGATATTGTAATGCTACTAGAAAAGAAGGAAGCTCATAGCCTTTTCGGATAGCAATTCGGTACATGCTAGCCACGCATGATATTATGATAATTGAGGCTATTTATATTACTTGTGCATGCATTGCTGTGTTTGCTAGGTCGCTTTTATTGCTAGAGTGACCACATATACACTTACATAATATTATGTAAAGGTACTTAGTTGAACCCCTCTCGATTGCTTAAGTGTCGTTATAGAGTACAAGTTATGTGCTTGTATGATGAACCTACCTACATTATTAATACTTAATTTATTGCTTGTATAAGTTGACCAACCGTCCCGCATCAGTGGCCCGTGTAGTCTAATAATAAATTCGAATGCTTTGTTTAAATTTTGTGGAATAGTCGCGCTAAACATCAAAATTCCACAATATCCTTCATTCATTTACGGATTTTTTTGACGTACATTCCTACTTTAAATGTTTTATGTAGCACAATGTATTATTTTTATTATGTTCAAACTTCTTCTGTGTATATTTGCGCAAAAAGCTTTTGATTTCATAAAAAACGTAGCCCTAGGAACTTACCTGTATTAAATGTATGCTTTGGTTGGAAGAATGCACTACGGCTTTACTAGTGAATAGCGTTGCCAGAGACACTGCTTAGGCTTAGCTTAGAGTAACAACTGCAACTCAATATGGCCACGAATAACCGCGTTATAGTTTTATATTAGTATTATATTTCTCTCGTTAGTCTCGTGGAAACAGAATCGGAATGTTCTATTTTGCCAATTAATCACAGGTTTTTAACCGGTTGGCAAAATTTCAAATTTCAAATCAGTCATCGTTTGCCCTTGTTTGTAGTTAAATTACTAAAAAAGAACTACGAAATATATCGTTTTCAATAACATTGAGAAACTCTATTATATTCAAATTAGGTCTGTCATACTTGAATCTAGTTCAACTGCATTTAATAAAATCTGTACTTTATGGATTGGTTAGCATGCATTCAACACGTAGATACTAATTGTAAACAATTCAGAGAGAATGAAAAATGGCTGACAAGAACGCATACCATCCTTTGTTTACTGTGGGACAAAGACATGTTTACTCATTTCGTGATAACATCAATATGAGTATTAAATCAACTGGACAAGTTCGATCAAAATCTTCAATATGTGCCTCCCTACCTATGTACGTAAAGTTCTTTTTAAGAATTAAAGTCTTATGCCGTCCTCGTCATGAGTTCTTAGACTTCTGGGCTAAAAAAAAGCATGAAGGTCGTGAGTCTCGAATATCCAGATGCGTATGCCAAAAACGGACACGCACATCTACAGAAATATTTGGCACCCTAAAAATCTTTGTTCACTATTTACAAAGGCAACAATTTTATTACTAAGTAATAGAGGATCACGGGGGATTTCGAATTACCACATCTACGTATTAGACAAGTTATTCAGAAGTATAAACTAGCCGTGTTATGGAAACTGGGGAGTTTTTGTGCTGTCAGTGGTGCCAAAGGCTTGTCCTGATTTTGAGTTCTGCACTGAGGGCACATAAAATCTCTGTTCTTACAGGGTCGGCAGCACCTATGTGACCCCATTGGTGTTACACACGTTCATAGATCACGGTAACCACTTTCCATCAGGTGGGCCGTGTGCTTGTCTGCCATGTAAGTAGGTAGTATAAAAAATACTGGGGTCGCTATTCGTGATACATAGGTAGACGGTCTCAATAGTTCATTAGATCAACAATCAATATATCAACTTCACCCTTAGATGATCTAAGACGTCACCGGAGTCGACAGTTTAAAATGTCAACAGTTTAATACACTTTTTCCTCTTAGCGTCTATCCCAGTCGCATCCGCCTTGTCAGTCTAACTGCAGATTTGTCTAAACTTCGATGTTTTCCGTGAAACTACTGCCACCTGACCTCCATAACCCAAAAGCGATATAGAAGCATTGCTGCTAGATCAGTTGTTGGACACGACCAGACCAATGCGAATACCTATCTTCATGCATATGCACTAAGCGGGGATCGAACCCACTCCTGCGTAGCGACCGTGTTCACTACCGCTACGCCACCACGGAGGAGGCTGTCCTTTCTTCTTCTTCGAGTCAATGGCTAGGTCTGACATAATGGTTTGGTATTTAAATTTTATTGACCCAGAACTTGGCCACAGCAACAGCGCTCTCCGTTGCTCTACATAGTTCGTCGTTAGTGCAAGTGAAGGGGCATATCGAGTAGGAAAGCAAATGTGACATGGACTGAGATTGGGCCCTGCAGTCGCAGGACTCTTGCGACCGGTCGATAAAGGGAGGCTGTCCTAACACACTAATATGTAATAAGTTACGAGTTCAATAGGTAGTTCATTAAATCAACATTTCATTTGATCAACATTCAACATTCCCAAGTAAATTACTTATTTCTTGTAAAAATAGGTACATATTATTATAGGTTCTCATATACGTATGTCGTTGTCATGCCTTACCACGTTATTGCACAGATATTCGTTTTCTCTAATGCTTTACAGCCCATTCGCTCTTTATAGCTCGCGACATAAATAAGTTATTTACATTTCACCGCTGGTACACGGCATTCTAGTAAATTCCATCCATCAATAAAAGATTTCTAGAGTATGTAAAGTAAAGAGTAAAGACCAAAAGGGGCAAATTAATAACTTTGTAAATAATGTTACAAGTAGTCCAAACTTCAATATCTTTCGCCTAGAAACACAATAAATATCACTTATCAAAGTTTGTTCTGACTCAATATTTATCTACAAGTACACGCGATATGATTCACAGTCACCGAGTACAAAGTGTACAAAAACACATAGTTGCTTACGAACAGTGGCAATAACCTGACCTCTTGCACAAAGGCTTTGTTCATCTTCGAATGCCATTAAAACACATCGAAGTATCTTTGTTGTCTGACTTTTTTAGCTCCATCTGGAGTACATGATGTAGGGATGCGACATTCAAGGCAATGGCATTCCTCTTTAAAAACTAACCATGAATGAAACAAAAATTTCAGTCATAATTCAGTTTCAGTGTTCTGTCGGAGCCGATATGTATATCGTTTTTATCATAGCGATGTGAAAATCCACTCTCATATTGTCAGGAAGGGCACCCAAAAATCTATTAAAACCGACCACAATTTTACAAACTTTCGTCATATATCCTACGGGTCTACGATACTCTACTTGAGCAACCCTGAGCTGCACGCTGAACCCTGCCCTGAACATTCTTACTACGCATCATTTGTTACATTCCCAAATCCTTTCACAAAGAGGTTATTTTCAGTGCGTATGAAAATCCCTACGATACCCCACCACCGGAGCCGGGGAAAGAGGTTAAAACGCACCGCGTTTGTGGGTCGTTGTTGGTTGCCGAAGGTGAGATAGACAGGCATATCCCTCGCACCCCGGCCGAACCCGGGCCATCTCTCTCGATCATGGGGGCGGAGGTCATTCATCGACTTTCAACGCCTGAGTTGCCTCAATATCGCTCCTGCTCCCGCCCCGCCTCCTCCTTCACGAAAGAGGTTCAAAATATACGTCGTTCTATGTTTCTAATGGCTATTGCCTTAAAATTCCAAAGTTACTGTAAACCGGACAGGTTTACAGTAAGCCTCTATTACCATATTACGTGGAACCAAAGTTATGTGCGTAATGTTTATCTCTGTTATAGTACGCATGTGGGCGTGCGTAAGTTTAACGCATATTTGTACCAACCAACCGGTTCGTTTCTGATATATTCATACTATAATACGTATAAATCTTGTTATTATTACGCACAATTGATTTAACGATATAATTATGACGTATTATATCTATATCTTCCATACCTACTTCTTTGCGTACGTAATAATGATTTAACTGAGCTTATTGCATTAAAATTTGTAAAAGTGCGCTAAAAGTTGCGTTGGTTCTTATTTCATCGTTTTTATTTATTGTTAACCGAGTTCCAAAAAAGGAGAATGTTCACAATTTGTTTGTTTTTTTTAATCATCCACCCAACCTATAATAGTAAATGACTATTAACTATTATGACGTCACAATAAATTATTTGCCTTACAACGTACCGTTTTGATGTTTAGTAAAAAGTAACTAATTTGACAGTCAACTACCCAATTCTACTCAGTCGGGAACCACACAACTATGCCTTGCAACTTACAACAATATCTCTCTCTCTCTCTGTCCCTCAGAATGCTCTGTGATAAGACCTAAATAAAAATAATTAGTCTACATTTTAACATGTCTTGCCAAAATAATATTTACATAATAAACTTGTGAACCATTTCCGCCTTTACTAAATACAAGTCGCGCAGTATTATCATATAAGTGCGCAGCGAATTGAAACGCAGTTAACATTCCTGATAATATCATTAAATGTTAACACTTTGTTGATGTGACCCTCAACGACGTCAAGCCCCTTGATAAACGATGGGCTCAGGTTAAATATAGAATCGATGCTCTTGTCTATTCCATGAGTAAACCCAGTATATTGAAAATAATTTTGTCCCCTCTGCGGCAAGCCAAGTATTTGCATATGAAGTATTTGCATGAATGCCCCGCACACCAGGGGTGTGGGGCATTCATGCTGAGATAGTGGCCCATTTGGGTGCGCACGATGTGCAGTGAGTGTATTCTTATTATGTTACCTTGTTATGTTTATATATTTGTCTGTAACTCTGAACTATACTTGTTTTCTTTCTCTGTCACCACTCGTATAGCGTTAGGTAGGTACCCTATACCATTGCCTCCTATACACAATAGTAAGCCCCGTGCTACTATGTGCTTTTTCTTTTCTTTTTCTTTCTTTTCTAGAAAGGTTCATGAATGTGGTCGTCATAAATGCAATGACGATGTGTGATCCGGTTAACTTAATGAGACTCTGATCACACAATATACATTTATAATAAATGATTTATTTACTTAACTCTTTACGCTTCACGCTCCCATTCACGCCCGCGCTAATCAGAGCTAGTAATGACACTAATGACAACTAAGTTACTCCCATTTACTATTTGGTAACCGAGTGCTAATTGTTCGCTATTCTACAAATCGACATACACAATTGTTTTATTTCGAGGGAACGGATCAAATTTAAATTAATTAGAAATATAAAACTACATAAACATATTCGCCGCCATATTAAATTCATAATAAAACCGTATATCTAACTAAGCAGCAGCACAAGCACAGCCCACTGTGCTTGGAAAATGAAATAACGTAAGAGTCTTGACATAAGTTCCAAGACTACCCGTTTTCCATGGCACTATTAAAGACTCATCTAGTCTCTAGCAATCATTGTGTGCCATCGGAGTAGATATTTCAAGGCTATGCTTCCCTACAGGGATAATGATTGGGAGAAATCCACAGAGCACCTAAACGACATTAAATTATGAATGTCGTACCGTATGATATGATTCTTAGACGACAGAAGTGCCTGACGCTGGACGCCAAATTCCTCCCATCAGTTAGCACGGATTACTTAGTGCCAAATATTGAGCTGAATGTATTTAATTGAAAGTAGTTTACATAAAACAAGAAGACCTCGGTTAATTTAAATACTAAAGGTTAATTTGATAACCCAGTTTAATTGAAATTTATCGCGGTTCCTATCAATGGTGAAATCCGCTTTTAATAGATTCTAATAAACTAAACCGGATGTGTAAACAATTTCAACACCACGTTAGCACTTAAACATGTTTTATATGCAATTTACAGATACCAGGTTTGGAAAAGGTAGTGAAAAACTCACTACAGTTAGTCTCATCTCACTCAAAGATTCACTGTAGAAATTTGCCATGATATCAGTGGAATCTTTATACCATATACCCATGATATTAAATTTGGTAATATGTGAGCACTATTTCAGCAGTTTTGTTGAAATTCGAACTAGGACGTTTTTCGCCATTTATAGATACCTACTTCCTGCCCCTGAAAAAGTGCCACATTTACGGTAATAGCATCGCCCCTTTTTTTTTTTACGTGCGCAGAACCCCACGGATACCTCCCCACCGGAGCCGGTGGAGGAGGTTATGTCGGACTCGAACCGACTAAAACGCACGCCGCCTGTGGGTCGCTTTGGTTGCCGAAGGTGAGGTTGACAGGCATATCTCTCGCACCCCGGCCGACTCAGGGCCATCTATCACGATCTGGCCCTCTTCTCGGGTGGGAGCATTGCCCCTTTATTACGCGTGTTTGATAAAAAAATGTCGGCGAATTGAGCGTCTTAATTTCTTACGACAAGGATGTTTTTTAATTTATTTTCATTACAAACTATACATCAAGTGTTTGTTCTGCAGGTTTATAATCCTGCGGAGGTTCTTCGCGCTAGCTGGGACGGTGTTCCTCCTCCGGTGCTTCACGATGTTGATCACGTCGTTGTCGGTGCCGGGGTCGCACCTGAAGTGCGAGCCGCGCTCGTACCCGCCGGCCGACGACCTGACGGTGTGGGGCCGGCGGCTGCGCCAGGCCTACGACATCTGGAGCGGCGCCGGCATGTCTGTGCGCGGCGTGCGCACGTGTGGCGACTACATGTTCTCGGGGCATACTGTCGCGCTCACACTGCTCAATTTCTTCATCACTGAATGTGAGTATTTCAATACTATACTTATCTCAGATTGTATTACAGAAAGTTACGATGATGATATGGGGGAATGACCTGGTAGAAGTTTATAATTTCTAGTGGAAGGGTAAGTAATTTGAAACTTGGTTGTATAGTGTTCAAGCTGTGGAATGAAGTCTCGGCTGTGGTTTTTCCAATGTACTACAATGTAGGGTTCTTCAATATGAGCATTAGTAGATTCACAAGGTCGGCTGCACGAAGATGTCGCCTCTGATGTTGCACACGTCCATAGGCCACGGTATTCACTTACCATCACGTTTGCCGTGTGCTTGTCTGCCACCTAAGTGGTATATAAAGTATTTATATAACTAATCAATTTACTCAGAACACGCACGTGTTTATGAAACATTTCCTGGATGATATTTTAGCTGCCACTGCTGAATGGATAGTTCTATTCTGAGTGCCAAGGCCCCCGGAATCAACATAACTGTGAATAATAATAATAACGTGAAAAATTATTTACTGTTAATTATTACTCTTTTATGCGAATTTCTTATCTTAGGTACTTGCGTAGAATATTAATGGATCATTATACAACACAAAGGTTGTCCAATTAAAAACAAAATCTCTGTAATCCTTTCTCGTCCACATACGTTGATGGAGTGTTAGCATCGTGACCTACATAATACAACAATAACAAAGATACTGAGTGTCAAAGTTCTATAATCTGTTTCTTCATGTAATAGATATTGATATATTATGTTTATTGACCACGTGTGACGTTTTAAGAAGTCCGCAAAACAGCGATGGCTTGTGACGCATACTGGCGACGTTTATCAGTAGGTACTGAAATAACGGTGATAAAATTGTTGACTAGTGAACAAACATGTTTGTATAATGCGTTTAGAATTGGTATTAACATTCAGTATAGCCAGCTATGTACCATGAACCACGCGCAACTCGTTATAGCTGTCATGTAGGATGACCCTACATATTGGCACGCCTTTGAAAAAAATTGATTCTGACAAATAAATACATTGTAGGGAATAGTGGCATACGACCACGGCTATCCTAGATATTTTCGTGTTTAAAACTTTTCAGTAGTCGGGTTTCAGTTTTAAACTTATTTTTTTATTTATATTATTTTGACAGGTATAATTTATATATATTTGAAATGTGCTAATTAAGCCTTTTCAGTTGATATCAAACACGACATATTTATCTCAAATTTATTTTTTCACATAGTACTTTATGACCGCTAGAGGGCGCCACATTAAATTCAGTGATATATTATATAGCCTATAACCAGCGGACGACTAAGATGCTTCTAACGATACCTCATTTGTCCAGTTCTGATCACTGGTTGAGGAGCTATAAAGGACCTTTTGTTTCGCCGTAGTCGGGTAAAAATAGGCTTCAAATTCATTTATCTAGTCTCTGCGTCTCGTTCTCTACGCCCTCCGTATCCCCAGAACTGGGATACAATTTTTATTCTAAACAACTTGTTCAGTATTCTACAATATAAGCACATAGAAAAGAAATTCAATGACTTCATGTAAAGTACCAACGACAGGCCCATACATTGTAAATACAAATATAAAATAAACGTGCTCATTTCAAAATACAAATTATTCTTTTGTTATAATTTGTCATTAGAGAGTTCGCTGCCTACTTTTGTCAAGAAACGTATAAAGTGGCTGAAAAACTGAAACAGATAATAAAATAACACAATTTAAATCATAATTGCTTCAACTTTTAGTAGTGAACATTTTGTCGTGCTCAATTAAAGTAAGTAGGTAGGTACCTATCTACTTATGTTTTCAAAAGTAGAATGCTTAATGGCTCAACTGCTATAAAAACGCCCCGAGGTACTGCTATTAGCTAATGTGCCTGTCACAGTTAAATGTACAAATAATCTTTTCTCAAGATTATCCTGTATTATTGTTTTCTACATAGAATCTTTCTAAACGAACCTTGAAAATTCAGAAACGTTAAAAAAATCATTTTTCCATAATATTATTTTGTTGCTTCTTCTTCATCTTAGGCAGTCGCATTCGAAGCTTTTACCTCTGAGTCTATGGATCGCTTTACCATTCTAACGACTGTGAAGCGAATGCCATCTGACCTCCACAACCCAAAGACGATATCGAAGCATTGTAGTTAGTCCAGTTGTTAGACTTTTTAGGTCTCCAACGACCCATAACGACTGCCATAGATGTTCGTATGGTAACCGAGACCGGCGGCTTACCGTGCTCTCCGAGGCACGACCTGACCAATGCAAATACCCATATTCATGCATACAAATATTTGCGCTGAGCGGAGATCGAACTCGCGCCTCCTGCGTATTGGCCGCTTATTACCGCCACAGAGGCTATAACTCAAGTAAAGTTTGAAAAAATAATTCCAGAATACAATTTTGTTACCTTAAATACAGATTTCACACCTTGACTTACATAGGACCAATATTATTGAGACGCATAAATTTTTATTTTAATCTCATCTTTTCTTCATTTACCTTTTCTTAGATTTTATTTGAAATAAGCTGACATTACTTTTTTGCCACCGTGGATTGTATTTAAAAGCCTACATATTTTATCTGACTTTATAAGCTTCAGTCTGTTGATTCTAGTTAAAGTTTGACTCATAAATGAACTCTGGGCATGCGACTGTTGACTCCATCAGAGTGGCTTATAACATCAACTGTCAATTGAATGAAGTTTTAAATCATTGAGTATGCTAATTATTAAAATCGATTAATATAGCAAAAATTTCATCGGTCCAGGCGGAGTAATAAACAATCAATGTTTATAAATGATTGTAACATCAATCATTCATTGGTTTCCATAGTTCGTACGAATGTCAGTAAGATGGCTCCCACTGTCGCCCCAAGACGGATATATAGGAAGATTTGTTAGGCTTCGGGCGTGGTTCGGTGACTGTGGTCAGAGTATTCCCCCTTTAAGGGAAAGATCGCAGGTTTGAATCCCGCCTGAAACGATTAATTTGTTCCTATCTTAAAACTAATCAACTTTAAGTTATTAACGTGTACTTCGATAGAAAAGTAAGCAGTATTTTACTAACATAACCTCACGCCTATATCCCCGAAGGGGTAGGGTTGGAAGGTGCTAGCACCCACATTTCGCCAGTTTATGTTTAGGTCCCAATGTAATAGGTGGCGAGCCTATTGCCACTAACTGGGCACTTATAAACCTGCGGTAACTGCTGAGACGAGGTCTCGGGTTCGATCCCAGGTTTAACAATGGCACACGCCATTGACTTTTCGATGCTTTTCGAAGTTATGTGTGTGTTTTAGTATGATTATGATATTAATAATAGAAATAATAGTATAAGAAAACAAACAACTAATGCAGAAAACCTTTACTCCATCTTCGTAAATAACAAGTTTGCGATAGCTACAGGTTCTACTTCATAAAATACTTTACCGTAGAATTATTTAGGAGCGACAACATATACCTAGTCTAGCCATAAATATTGTTACGAAGAAAAAACATTTTTTTTTTTTGCAAATAATATTTATTACTTTTACAGTGTGTTAGTTTAATACATAAATATAAAACAATTTAAAATATAAAAAGCTTATTCGAAGTGGTCTCCATTGGCTGCAACACAGTCCTTTAAACGTTGAGGCCAGTTATCAATAGAAGCACGCAGTCTTTCCATGGGAAAATTCTTCACTGCCAATCGTATGGATTGTTTTAGGGACTCCAAATTATCATGGCGTTTAGAGCAAGCCATACTCTCTAAAACTGACCATAAATCATAATCCAGCGGATTAAAATCGGAACTAGACGACGGCCAGTCTTCAGTCTTCTGATGAAGTCCGAAACGTTCACTTCCAACCAAGACTGCGTGGACCGAGCTTTATGACCCGGCGCTGAGTCTTGTTGGAAGGACCATACTTGGTTATTGAACATGGTGTTGTTAAGGGGTTTAACTACTTTCTCAAGAATGGTATCTTGATACACTTGTGCCGATGTTTTGATACCTTTTTCACAAAAATATGGCTCAGTCACTCCTTCATAGCTAACACCCCACCAAACCATCACTGAAGTCGGATAATGCCCACGTTGCACTCTGTCGACTAATTGGGAAGCTTCCTTAGAGCTTTGAGCATAAATACGGTCATTTTTTTTGTTAAAATGTTGCTCAATTGTAAAGATTTTCTCATCCGTAAACAAAATTTTTCTGTGACCTCCCTTTGCGTACCGCTTCAGTAGTTGCTTCGATTTTACCACCCTATTCTTTTTTAAATTATCAGTTAAAAAATGACCAGTGCGTCTCTTATAGGCTGCAAGTCCTAAGTCATCTTTTAAAATGCGCGACATGGTTCTGGGTGCTATCTTCATCTCCCGAGATAAAATCTTTTACTTTCGGACAGGATTTCTTCGAATTCTTTCCCTTACTGCTTGACCACCTTTTTCGTACGAACACTACGTGGACGGCCAGATCTTTTTCTGTCACAAACAGAGGAGGTCTCATTGTACCTATTAATAGCCCGGTACACAAACATTTGACTAATACCAAGCGTATGGAGAGTTTTAAAAATTACATTCGGCTCCATACCAACTTTGTGTAATGCAATCACAGCGATTCGGTTTTCTTTATCACCCCACTCCATTTTAATATAGCAAAATATTGTACAATGTATTGGCGCCAAAATTAGAAAACACAATGAACAATCGTATAAAAATGACAGATTCCAAATTCAAATGTAATATTTTTCTTATTTTAATTGTAACAGTATTTATGGCCAGACTAAGTACCTACATTAGCAACTGACTTTTTCAAACCATGGTAATTCATATGAGTCTTAGACTATAATAAATATTATTCCTTTAGTCTGAGATAAGAGTATAACGGATCACCAGAAAAGCCTGTGAAGCAGAGTGACAGATCACTCGCGAGCATTCCGCTTCGGCACTCCACATCACGAGTTAAGCACAAAGAAATCGATGGCTATGAATTTGAATCACAGACTAATCTTAATCCTTCTCGATTAACATAGATATTCCTTTTAATACGTGTTATTAACAATATCTAAATAGGCCACGTTCATTCAAGTAATACTTATTTCTATCTAGTCCTGCCTGACATTGATTTCTCCGAAGCGAAGTCCTTATTATTCAGTAGTGGCTTGCTTCTCTTTCATTAAACATTAATGAAGGACCAAAACGAATTAAATTTAATATTTTTTGGATATTATAAACAATTGACTAAGCTTCTACTTTTTTTTTGTCATGTGGAAATCCCCTCGTGACCTCACCTCTAGGAACCACAATGACCTCATCTTGTTCACGGAAAGGGATGCAACGTGCCAACTCGTTTTTACCTATGTAAATCTTATAAATCAGTAAATACTTATGTCATGGTATCATTATGTTTTATTATCGTTTTTATAGGTATAATTTTACTTAATCTTTCAGGTCATTATAGTACGTAAATGACAAATTCGTCTTGCTATGCAATAGGCAATAGTTTATAAAAAACTAGTTACCCACTCATCTCATCTGGAAGTAGTCCTTTTTGTTATTATTATTTAGACGAGGTAACAAAATCATGTGAGTCCAATTTTTTATTGACACATGCTTTTGTACTTTCAGATCTCTTCCCAAAGTGTGCCCAAAGTCCATCGCCATGTTCAGGTTTGATGAACTTTACTCACAATAGAAACTTCAGCAATCAATTTGAATGACCATAATATTTTTATTTTGTCAGAAATGTAATATAAAATAATGACCAACAGAAATAATACTATTATATTATACTAGCACCGCGCCGCGGTTTCACCCGCGTAAATCCTGATCCCATGGGAATATTGGGATAAAAAGTAGCCTATGTTACTCATGAAGAATGTAGCTTTCTAACGAAAAAAGAATTATTAAAATCGGTCCAGTACTTTTTGAGTTAATTCGTTACATACAAAAATACAAATCTTTCCTCTTTATAATATTAGTATAGATTACTTGGAATAAAATAAAGTTACCTATACACGGAGCTGTTTCACGGCTTACTTTATCTAACTCACACGACGACGGATTTGGACATTATTGTCACGGACTTCCTCCCAGGATAGATTTCCAAAAATATATGTGGCTACAACGTGCTTGTATTCATAGCGGTTCACAGCAAGCTTTCTTTTTATAACTATAATTTTTTTTTGTAGATGTAAATTCAGTTCTATCTTGGCCTAAAGAAAGCATAACTAACACGGTTCTAGAATGCAGATAAACAAATTTGTAAACTTCTTTGTACAGACATACGTAGGTATATACTATTCATAAAAACATTGATTGCATTGAGTGGCAATCGAACCTGCAAACTCCGATTAGGCAGTCTCTTAGTTCTGCAACCATAAGCGTTATATCCACATCATACTCCATTCGGTTAGATACTTATCTTTGTGACATCGTGAATTACTCCCGCTATATACTTCGACTGTAAAATTACTTTATTATTATTTTATTATATCAAACGCAGGACGCAGGCGTAGTTGATAAAAGCAAAATACTTTCAGATCAGCTTGCTCACTATAAAACCACATATGTTTCTGTAAATGTACTTATTTGCAGCAAACAATTGCATCCGGCCTTGTTGATTCACGAGCATTATGCATTGATTCTCCCCACTTGAACTTGTTGCGATGTTATGGTTGAGTTCTTGATGTTCGAAAACTAGTAAAGTCTTTCTTATCTATTGTAAGTGATTGCGTGAGGATTACCCTCGCCTAGGTAATCATCTTGCAATCACTAAAATTGCATTAATAATGCCATTAGTGTTCCCATAGATGTATTGTGGTCGTAAGTCATTAACACTTGTACCTATAACCATAGGTTGGCCATGTTCCTATATTTAGAGACGTCTGAATGTGGACTACCTCTATCTAAAAATATCCTCTTAAGTTAAATGTTAACCTACGCTTTTCATAAGGAAATATTATATGAAGGAAATTGCTATGGTGATTAGTTTCCAAACCCGACGAGGTGGGCCTTATCTAAATTCAATATAAAAATAGATGTTAAAAAGTGCGTAGTTATTAACTGGCACTTGTTATCTTTTAGAAATCCGGTCACTTTTCAAATATATTCTTTATTTGCGTCGATTACTTGATTTTCGTTGGCTTGTTTATCTTGTCGATAAAGAATGTGTTTTTCGATTTTTCGCCTGTTTACTTGAATGTCATTCAAATTTGAACCACATGCTACAATACAAAAAAGATTGTTGATTATCTAATCTTTTGGGTCTGGGTTTAACACAGGAACCATTTACGGTCACAAAAAAAAACTCGTCGAAATAAGAATTTCCCCTTTTTTATAAAGAGACAGATGAGATGAGATTGTTGCAACGCCCTACGGTATTAAGTACCTGCATATTTTGTATATTTTATTAAAGAAAAAAAAAATATAAATCTACTTTTTATTTGTCTGTATACCTGTGCCTGTCATTGGACAGGCCTCGCAACCAGGCCTAAATAAACTGCGTTACCATCATTGGGTAAAACGTGGGAATAGATTTTAGATCTAGCGTTATTGCCACAGGCATTCCTCACCAAGTTATAAACAGAGCTTGTTCTCTTACAGACACGCCGCGCAACCTGTACCTCCTCCACATACTGACGTGGGTGATGAACATGTTCGGGATCTTCTTCATCCTGGCGGCGCATGAGCACTACTCCATAGACGTGTTCATCGCGTTCTACATCACCTCCCGGCTCTTCCTGTACTACCACACGCTCTCCAACAACCAGGCCCTCATGCAAAATGATTCTTCCAGGTGAGATTCGGATTTACTTATTATCAAAGAAACAAGAACTAAGATCCTTTCTCATTTTGGGAATACTTGCTGCAAACAAACAAGTCAAGATCGACCTCACGACACTAGATCAAGTTAAGTTTTTGTTCCACCGGCTTGTAGAAAATGTTCACCCTTGGCCACTGTTATCAACTATTTTTTTACCGATATCTATTGCTATTGCGGACTTTCTTCACTGCTCATATAATGCGAGTGGACAAATGTCACTGACATTATTATTAGAAGGATTAGTGACCCTAATACGTTTCTAACACACTTACGCGCGATATGATAATCCTTTAAGCATACCCTAACCCACTACAATTGGCAGGTTAATCTGACTGAGCCCGCCACTATTTAATCCTATGAATGATGTTAGTAATTATAGGCGTAGTAAAGAGAGATTGAATGAAGGAAGCAATATCTTCTTTCATTCAATCTCCCTTCATTTCCCTTCATTCAACTTCACTCCTACGGAAGTGACTAGCACCGTGAATTTGACATATAATAAGTAATTAAATATTTAGCATATAAAGAGTTCCCTTTGTACCTACAAATTTAACTTAAACAATGAAATTAATTTACTCAAAATGTTGTAAGACATGTTGTAACGAAGTTTGTTCATTCATTGTAATAAGACCTTCTAATCAATGTTGTTCTCTATTTCAGAACCAGAATATGGTTTCCACTCCTGTCGTTCTTCGAGTCTGAAGTCGACGGCATCGTGCCGAACGAGTACGAGGGTCCCGTGACGATCTTGAACAATTTAAGAGTATGGTTCATGCAGTTGATCACTGAAGTCAAAGAGTCTTCCATAGCAAAATCGGCTGGCACCAAGCTTCAGGAAGGCGCAGCTATGGGGGAGTACTCTGTGGTGAAGCTCGTCGACGGCATCAAGAGAAACCTTAGTTTAGTAGAGGAATACAAGTCCTCGCGCCAAAGATTAGTCACTTTTGACAAAAACATTCAAGCGTGCTTGCTAGACGAGTGCTCTGACGTCGAGCTGCGACATAAAAACTTAGCGGACTTCCCCGGCGAGTCACTCCTCAAGGACTTGAGCAATCCTCCCTCTCCACTTATGAAAAAAAGTATATGAACGAACAAGAGTTGTTAGTATACCTAGAGGCTGTTTGTAACAATTTCGTTGTAGATTAACTTATACAATGAGATCAACTAGATACCTGAATGTTTACATTTCCATTATAGGTTTTATATCATGTTATTCCATATTTATTTTACTATGATAAGTTAAATGTAGAATAAATTATTAAGAAAAATTTATTTGCTCAAAGTACTAATCTTGAATAAATAACATTTTCGCTTAGACATTTCTTTATACTTTATTAATTTTCCTTTTCGAAGTGGGACGGTGAGGAGAAATGCAGCATACAAACTCTCTAAAGAAGTTATGATCCTAAATTGCGATAGAAGCAAGACGCTGGCATTCCCGGAATAATGGGTCTGGGGTCAAGATATATGCTGCTAACTATATGCATAAGCTCCAGAACATGATACCAATCAATAAAAGACGCAAAGTAAAGTATCTATACTCCTTCGGTTAGATACTTAATGTAATCTTGACGTGTCTTTTTAATATGTTTTATTTAAAAACTCAGTTTTACAAATATTTTTCTCTTTAGAAACTCATTTTAAAGACTAAAATTGAAATTCAACCATTGGTTAGTCAGTTAGGTAGCTTAGTTTATTTGTTTTATACCAAGTCGCTACGAGATTGTTTACCTTTAGTGAAATGTAAATCAAATCATAATTCATTTACTACAAGTATCAGAGACTCGTTACATATTTAATTTCATATACATATTTCATCTATTATCATTATTACAATACAATACACATAAAATACAGTACACTTGTCATGAAATCAAATTTAAATTCATTTTCATCATAAAACATTACAAAGATAAAATTATTAAATTAAATTGAATTGAATTAAATTGAGTACTCATGTATGTCTAATGAGAATTAGATATATTGAGAAATTCAAATAAAATAATCATTCAATAAGACTTAAAGTAATATTATATTTATTTTATGATTTAATAATTAAAAAATAAACTAGGATTAGAAACCCTATTATTAAATTTCAAATTTAGAATACTACCCTTGTTTATATGCTATAGTGTGCAAAAAACGCAAATGTGTTTTATACTTGTTGGCTTTTTTTTAACTAGTACACGCCAACATGACTTCACCTCGCCTGATGGTAAGCTAAAGGCAGTCTCAGGAAAGAGGGTCACATATATATACTATGTACAGACTATGTTAACGAAAAAGTGTCTGAGACAGTCTCAATACATAGATAAAACAATTATTGTGTTTTGACTAGTCTTCTACAAGTCTTAAACAAGCTTTGTATCAAACGAGTTTACAACTTGGTTCTTGGTCAAAACGAAGGTTTAAAATGCTGCTAGCGCTGACTCGCACCTTGTTCATCAGAGATGCACACCTCTTTCTCATTGTGGTATAAAAACAATCCGCACGAGCATCGGCGAACATCCCTGACGCGCTGCAGAAGCGCGGCAGCCCTATCAGTATCCTAAGCGCATTATTATATTGTACTCGAACATCTAACTAAATGGAGTACCTAGTATAGATCAACAAATTATAGTGTGCGAAATAGAAAAAACGTGGTTGCAAATATTCTGAAGGGGACCTACTTGTCTCCGTTGAAAAACAAAGTTTCTCCGATATCGTCAGCACGAGTGTAACGCCTCTGGTGTTGCATACGTGCATAGGCCACGGTAACCGCTTCCCGTCAGGTGGGCCGTCTGCTTATGTACCACTTAAGAAGTATAAAAACCCCAACTGATTTGTTATTGACAGGGATCAAGCGACCAACCTATAGAAGAAAAAGATAGGGAAAAATCGTGTCGAAGTTAGTTTACAGTGCGTTCTCTTTTTTAAATAGAACAATACGGGGAAGTCTGAATCCATAGAAGATACGAGGTAGATAGGTACAATACACAAAACAGATACCTATTTAAAACGGACTAAATCCGCAAGAATTTGACTTATTACACTTAACCAAAAATTTCTGCCTGTAGTGGCAAAAATGGTCGAGCTCGCATTGCTTGCAAACAAGGCCAGGCAAAACAGGTCTGTCACTCATATACCTAGGGTGTTGCTATCCTTTGACTATAATAAACCAAACATTCAACGTAGCAACTTATATATTTACAGGACTAGATTATTTTCAGGGTGTAGTTTTAACCGACTTCAAAAAGATGAGGTTCTCAATTCGATCGGTACGGTTTTTCTTGTGACCAAAAAGGTTGGATGCGGCATGTTACGGAGCTGTTTTGGAGGCGGATACGCGTTTTCTTCAACGTAGAGCAGCAACACGTTGCATTACACCGCTAGACCTTTATCTTATGATGCACTGAGCATTAGGTACATACACTCATACATACATATACATCCCAACTGCATTAGCTATAAGTACAAAATAATATGACATACAACAGAGACAGCCTCCGAGGCACAGCTGCAGTAGTGAGTTCGATTACTATGGAAGAAATCCCGAGTTGGTTGGGATTTTATTTCGTCTTTTGTTCTAGAAAATTCTCTGCAGAAGCTATTAGCCAAAATGTATCCCGTAACGAAGTGGTTTTGTCTCATTACACATATTATGTAATGGGACCGAAAAATAGCCACAAAGCGCAGTATTAATGCAAATATTAAGCTGGGCCTCCCCCTTCAGCGGTAAGTCGACGTACACATAAAAGATGGGTACTTATTACAGAAAGGAAAAATAAGTAGGGTCCTGGAGGGAAACTAGGTATATTAAATCCTTAAGTTGGCTGATTTTACTTAAAAGGGACATTCATTTATTTTTCAAATGCAACAAAACTGAAATCCGATATAAAAACATTCTATTTTTATGGTATCAATCTATAATGTAAATCATAAGGATCAAATCTCTTTAACAAAAATGGTAAATTAACTGAAAGAAAGTACATACAATTTTAACTTATAAACATTTTTATTCACCACTAGGAACTGGAATCCTTACATATTCACATGCACCTCCGCATTCACTCACACATACGATAAACATGCAGCCGCAAATGCCTACCTAACTCTCACTCAGACGCAATACACACGAACACATCATAGGTACTCAATTCACACCCAAATACAAACAAGATACATACGTACACATACATGAACATATACATAACACACCCATTTTCACACATCCCGATTTATTATATTAGATACTGGCCCAGGGGTGGAGGGTTGGACCTGAGACACGGGATTCGGATTTGGGTAACTGTATGACGTACAAGTAGCTCGGAGTGCTTGGCCGGGAACCTCTACGTGGTACATCGCATTGCACTCTGTGCAGATTGCACGAGAATTACCTTATTGGGATTGAATCACCTTATAAACCGTCAACTGAGACGGTGCGGCATGCGGTTTTAGTGGGATCGACTTCGACATAAATACCTCTGATGGACAGTGGGTACCTCCGCATAAAAAAGGGACTATAATAGTAATTAAAATGTGGAATTTTTTATTACATATTATATGATATCTGATGGACCTTTTAGTTTCCCTCCAGAGCATGATTTCTTTTCCACCCTGTATAATTTCCGGTACTAAGTAAGGTACCTATTTTAATAATGAAGCAATTTGTACCTCCTTTAGTTAGTAGAGTGCATAAAGTAAATAAAAAATAAAGTCCTTAAGAACATCCGCGCCCATCATCATTCCAGCGGCAGCGTGAAGCGTTGATTACGGTTGTCTAAAGCTTGCACTTTGGATCTCGGTGTCCATTTTCCTATGCCATCTCCTTATGGCTTATCTTGGTGGACTAACCGACTTACTTATGTACAATTGACCGCAACTAAGTGGCAAATTTTAGTTCTGTACATACAGCACTACAGCCAGCTGGTTTAATAGCATTTACACCTAAATATATATTTTTTGACAAAATTATCACAACACAACATGAAAAAAAACGAATTCTAGTGGATTCTTCGCCTGCGCTTCTCCGGTGCCCATCAGACCGAGAAGCACTTGCACTCTTTCACGCGTTGTCGCACTGCGCCGGCTGCTGTCGTTAACGATTCCATAAATTTATACACAAACCGAATTATGCACACGCCTCCTTGCAGACGTACCGCTATACCTAAAGGTGACCTCGAGCATAAGGAATCATCGCTGTGCGAATCTAAATTACAGTACAATAAATAAATATTGAAATAACTAAAGATTTATGTAATTTTATTTGATGTGAAGTTCTACACTCTTCTGTAGATTGTTATATGCTTACCTGTTCACAAATACTTTATACTAGCTTGTATGTCGAGAACCCTGTAAAAACTTTTTTCAACCATAGATTCTATTTGTGGTTATAGTTTAAATAGCAGTAATACTCGACCAAAGCCTGCCAATACTGGAAGAGGCCTATGTCCAGCAATGAGCTGCGATAGGATTGATTGATTGAATACCCTGCCTACAGACTATAGTGAGTGATGCTTATATGGGTATAAAGTAGCCCTAGGTGTCATCTTCATTAGCTCATCGCACATTTTAACCTTTTCCAGCTCTGGTACAGAAGTGCATGGACTAGCTTTTCTGCTTTCTATCGCTTTCACATCATATCGGATTTACTAATTGCATTAAATTAGATGGATGAAATGGATGTGCATTTAGCATGACGCGGTGCTCGAGTATTCAACTGAAATTTCAGGGGTCACAAGTTCGATGCCCTCTTAATACAAATATTTTCATACATGAGCATCTACTTCTATTTACTGTCTATATATTATACTGTATCTTTGCATAAAATGTATTCACGAATAAAAAAATAGAAGATAAGAGGTATACTTAGTTTCGGTCTAGATAACGCCCAAATATATCCCAGAATATATCTGGCAGGTACGAGTGGCTTGTAATAAATAAGGTAATATCATTGTATCAGGATACATGTTTTTTCCTGTGTTGCATATAATGTTCTATGACATTTAAAGATCTTGCTAATTGCAAACAAAAGATATGGAGGCGTGGTAATGAAAGTTACAAATTTTCGTTCGTATTTTATATAATTCATGTGAAAAATTGTTAAAAATGTCTTTAATTAAAATTAATAAGAGATGAAACAAATTTGTCATGAGAAACGTAATATTACATTCGAAGCTATGCGTGTTCATAAAGAATGACTACATATGCAATTATGAAGCAATAATTGGTGTAAATAATACTATTACAATGGCAGTCAAGTCGAAAGTACATGCACCCGTCCGACATGAAATAATAGCATTATAGATCATTCTCTGCATGTTACTTTCATTTAAAAAATAATATTTTTTATAATAATCCATTGTAAAAACGTACAAGAGAATAATATATGCAAATTGTAAATAAAGAATTAATACTCTAAAAATAATACAAGCCTTAATGAGAGATAAAATTGTTAAATAGAATTCTTACTCTGTAACTTTATAACTTTTTAAAATTAATTATAAACTCTAATGATTTATGATGATAGGCCACTTCGTATTAGAAAACATAACTATACATCGCCACTTTCAGGGATACTCAACAAGTACTTCTTTGCATTATATACAATGACTATATCAAAGAAGATATGATAATGCATTATAAATAACAGAACTTAATGAATAGTGCTTGCTTAGTTCTAATAGGGATGATTTGAGCTGAAAAGCAAGTAAATGTTCAGTCCATCATTCAGCAGTCGCAGCTTGTTCACTCTGAATTAATGCTTCGGAGTGGCTATCCTTTTTCCTATCCACTTCAGTTACATCTGTAGGCATGTCTTTCTCCTGAGAATGCTCTCGAGAACTCAAAGACCCATTTTCATTGACTACTTCCTTTTCAGGAGAACCCTCTAAAGCTTCAGTGGATGTTGCCTCAACTTCTTTTTCTGGCGACTGTGATTTGATCTCTGGCGTGCCTTCTTTATCAACTGATTTCTCTCTTTCGGCTGTTTCTTTTTGAGGGGATTTTTCTTTTGAGTCTCCAGCTGCATTCTCATCTTCCTTAGATGGTGTACCTTCCTTAGATGCAACACTATCTTGTTCTTTTGATTCAGCTACCTCTTTAGCTGGACTGCCTTCTTTTTCATCTGATGCTGTTTTGTTCTCAGACTCATCAGAATCTTTAGTGGAATCCGCATTATCAACAGGTGCTGCTTCAGATTCGTTATTTGTTACACCTTCAGCATCGCCATTGATGGCTTTGTCCTGAAAATACATTATTAAAATAAGAATTGATTGATTGATGAACTTAATTTATCTCTTAAATAAGAATTGAAATATAATATAGACATAAGAAATGATCACTTCTACCACATAGAAATCAAGATAATGGTAACACACTTTCAAAAGTTGCAATGTCTAACATCACAATTGCTATAAAAAAATTTGTTAAATACCGTATCAGTATCAGCTTGTGCTGGCTCTTCAGGAGGTGCTTCCATCTTTAAGAACTGTTCCAAGGTGTCCACTTCATTTGCTAGGTCAAACTGATCATAGTCCTGAAAATCGCAAGTGAATCTGTTGCATACACTTGTTTACAAATATAAGAGTGTAGACAAAACATGAAACATGCAGCTGAAAGGAAAGTCCATTGAATTAACAATACAGACAAAATTCTCAGTAACATACCTCGAACTACACAATTGATCATATGAACAAAGAAACAAAACAAACAGATGGCAAAATACCAAAATACTAGGTATGCCATTTTTACATCTCACATTAAAATTCAATACTTTTGTATCAAAATAATGAAATATGCTCACCCCACAGTATTCTTCATCGTTAAATAACTGAGGTGGCAGTGGCGACCGCGGGTTGGGGTCGCTGACGGTGCCACCGTTCGATTTCGAGTTGTTTTGCATAAAGTCTTTATCAGATTCCTTTCCTGGTTCCGTTATGTCAATGACATCATATTTTATGTTTTTGGAATCCAGTATCATCAAAACTCGTTGTTGTCGCTTTTTCACCTAAAAGTATGGTAATTCACGTAATCAGAAACAATCATTACATGAATCAGCTAATGAAAAGTAGAGAAAAGCACCCGGCCATCCCAGGAATTTTCTAATATTAAACATACCTCTTTGTTTCCAGAAATACCACTAATATATACTTTGACAACCATATTGATAATCTTTCGTTTTAAACTACAACACTGATAAATAACAGTCTTCAAAAATTAATATTCGAGAAAAATAGGCTTGGCCATTAGACAATCTGTTTTAATAATAATAATTACAGATGACACTTCTTGTGTGACCAATGTCAGTCTTTATTTCTACCTTACCTACTACTACTTTAGAGTATTAACTACTACTTCTACTATTTTCATATTCCTACCTACTACTTTTACTACTTTCTTTAATTTCGTTGAAAAACACACATCAATTTATTTCGTCATTGACTTGTATATTTTCAGGTCAACTTTTATTTTAATATTCATTTAAGTATGGAGATAGCATTGAAGTAGGTAACGAAAGAAGTTACTTTACCTTCTTTTATAATATGCACTCAATTTCTACTACGGTAGATATTAAAGAGGGCAACTTTACATTAACATTCCGTTTCACGTTATTGTGATTGGATATAACTTAGCGGGAAAATTTGAAGTAATCAACTACTACGTACTGTTGTAAAAGTTCTCGAAGCACTGGAAGAGGGAGACGTTTAATTAATTCATTTTCATTCAAATTGAAAAAAGAAAATGGTACTAGTATAGTTGTACATACATACATACATAAAATCACGCCTGTTTCCCATAGGGGTAGGCAGAGATCACGGATATCCATTTGCTACGATCCTGACATACTACTTTCGCTTCATTCACTCTCATTACATTCTTCACGCATGCTCGTCGGTTTAGGATACTCCTGACCTGCCTCTTTTCTAAAACTTCCCCGATTTGGTCCAGGTATGTGCGCCTAGGTCTTCCACTTCTGACGGTACCATCCACATTCGCTTCATACACCTGTTTCGTTAGTCTTCTTTCATTCATTCTCTCAACATGAGCAAACCATCTCAACATTCCTCTCTCAATTCTCATCTTCTATCACTCCACATCGCTCTCTTATCACGCTATTTCTCACTCTATCTCTCAAGGTCAAGCCACACATACTTCGCAACGCACGCATTTCTACTGCATTCTCTCGTACTCTGATGCTTTTTCTGCCACACCCAACTTTCGCTACCATACATAAGAGTCGGCACTAATACTCCTCCATGTACAGCCAGTCGTGCCTTTTCGGACACTTTCCGGCTGCTCATAAAGTTGTGTAGTGCCCCATTCACTCTATTTCCAGCTGTCACTCTCCTTTCAACATCTATAAGCTTTCCATCTCTCGTAAACAATGTTCCCAAATATATGAACTCATTCACTTGTTCCACTCTTTCTCCATTTACACAAATCCTACACTCTGTCACGCATTCATCTCTTTCAAAAACCATAACTTTTGTCTTACTAACATTCACTTTCATTCCTTTCCTCTCAAAAACTTCATGCATAGTTGTTACCATCTCCTGCAGCTCATCTGCCGATGACGCAAGTAAAACCTGATCATCAGCATAAAGAAGACATTTGAAAACCACATTCTTTATTTTTCAAATTTTGCAAACAACTGTCCATGAATAAGTTAAACAGCCATGGTGATGCTACACATCCGTCTTACCCCTTTTTTGGATACTAAACCATTCAGTGTATGACCCATGTATCCGCACGCAAGCTCTGGAGTCTTCATAGAGAGACTTCAGTGCTCAAATGAGGTTGCTGCTCACCCCATACATAGACAGTACCAAGTTCATTCCTCACCACTTAGTCATAGACCTTTTCCAAATCCACGAAAGCGCAATAGACCTTTTGACTCTTGGCTAAAAATTTCTCGGCATGCTTCGCAATGAAAAGACCTGATCCGTACATCCCATTCCCTTTCTAAAACCCGCTTGTGCATCCCATATTTTCTTATCGGTTTCTTTCATAACTGTCTCAATCAACACTTTCGCATACAGTTAGCCGAAATGTCCCTGTAGTTTTTGCAGTCTTGATGCGAGTCCTTTCCTTTGTTGTATAGTTGTGGTTTTAATAAAATAAGGATTTCTTTTGAATAAAAATTTAATTCGTTTATTCACGATACATATAGGCGTATTGTCATGTAAATATAAAAGAATACAGTTTGTATCGCAGCAAAATTCCCCAGACGCGATCAGAGCATGATGTGGAATGTTCATAGATAATATGAAATCATTGTGTAATAGACCAATAAGAAACGTTAACATTGACTAAAACAAAATGAGCAAAATTGACGCGAATTCATTTTAGGAATAGATTTAAATGAGAGTATTCTATTTTTATTGAATTTTTAATAATGCAGGAGATAGAAATGACCCCGATTAATCTATCATGCAGATCTAGTACAGATTGATGTGAAAGTGTGGTCTTGCTACGAGTCTAATAAATAAACAAATAAGTTGCTTGTATATAACACCATTATTTTCAAAGGAAATATTTAATGGTAATTGTTTATTTAGTAGTGTAGACATACGCACACGGCTATGTGGCTGTGTATTGTGCGGAAATATTATTGGCTGATGTCCAGACCTGCTGTCAGGTAGTCTTCATGCTTAGCAAGCCGTGTTGATATGTATTATAATAATTATAGTCCCGACATACCATCCAGCACATTAAAATTGTCATTAAGGATTTTATGGTATACCTAACAATCATAAGACCATGATGTCACTTCATTATAATGTTCTTATTACTCATACTCTCATTTACATCGAAGATAATACTTTGAAGAATTCCATTTTGATATTAGGATACTTAATAACACATTGAAACGACAGTGGAATGTATAAATGGTTACTGTTAAATATGTATTTTATTTATCAGTCGTCACATTTAATTGAATTCATTTTTCATTACATATGCGCTAGTAATTCATAATTTTTAATATCTCAAAATATACAAAAGAAACCTAAGACTATAATATGTACAATATATAAAATGTTATAAAAATAAATAAAACGAAAACATAGTAAATATCAGGTTTACAAGCACCTGAATATGAGAATTTAAATGACTAAAAGTTAACATACAAAGTTGGTTTCTAACTGGTACGTTCGCGCTGTTAGTTGGTTGATTGATGGACGCGTTGTGGCCACTACCCTGCCGGCCACTCCACAGCCGCGGGCTGTGCCCTAATCAAGTATCAAATGTTTATGTATGGCGGCACTACATTCCGCTCGCCGCCATCAATCACGTTGAACCCGATTTCGGTTCGGTAACAGTACACTCGTTGGCACCGTGACAACATTTGATGTCTGATTAGTTTGCGTGAAGATTTAATGACCGTTTACAAACAGGGTGTTAATTACCGTCCATCAATATTCTGTTGGCAATAACAGCTTTGTGCATTTTACTTTTTTAATATTATAATAATTTTGATAAAAATGTCTCAAATTAAATTTTCTAAATGAGTAAACAAAATCTATAAATAGATGAACTTTTAGCTCAGCGTAATGGCATTAACTCCCACTCACAGTGTGAAAGCTCTCGTTTGGACGTCCAAACAGTCGACTAATCGACAAATCTCAAGGCTCACTATTGAATTGACACATAAAAGCAACTGAGCGCAGCACTACGCGTATACTACTTTTATCGTTTCATTTCGTACAAGAAATAAAAATAAGCACTCAAAAGATATCACTTGATCGTAAAAGAAAAAAACTGATAAATCTAAGTTCCGTAGGCCAATGTTTGCACGCAGAGTGAGATCGATGAATACTAAGTACATACGTCGACCGACACGCAAACTTGTTTGCAAGGAGTCACTCACGTTCACAACCGCCAAATTCATCGATGTGTGTAAGAGATGTAATCATTTAGCTCATTCTTGAGGTAGCGTCTTTACGTCGGTTCGATGCTCCTTTACATATCGAGCATTCTACCGTACTGAGCATACGTGACGTGGCGAGCGTTATCTGCGTGTGTTAACTAGTAGACAGGGGTGCTTTCAGACGGGAGTGCCGAAGTCCGGGTCCCCATCACCGGTGAGGAGACGCGGCGGGAACTTCGTCCGTTCTGCGTCGCCGTTCGTTAGAGCCGCACCTTCAGTCACTCTCCGCGCTGAACCTATCCTGTATAATATAACAGAAAGCGGAAATGTTAGTGGTGGTCTGTATGTTACACATAAATTATCCCCTCACAGGTACAGAGCACAGGCAACGGTTCTTACGACCATGATATTAGTGTGATTAGTTGATAAAAATTACAAAGCCGATATTTGACAATGATTAATACCTATAAAAGATAGACAAGCAAAAAAAATTCAACAATTTTGTTTTAGCAAATCCTCGGCAGAACAATTTTTTAAAAACATCATATCAAAATGTTCAGGGCCCAAGCCAACCTCACTATCAAGCTGGTGTTAACGCTTGCTGTTTGGTGGCTCCTTTGTGGCTCTAAAGTGCAAGCTTTGGATGCAACCGGGCCTAAAGCTGCGATGATGATGCAGTAGTACGCAACCGCACAAGTTCACAATTGAAGTACCTGAATCCCTTAGACTCTCTCCTAATAGGTTTGGTGTCCCCATTGAGCGGCATGCTCGGCTTGGGGTCGGCGCGCTGCTCCGCGTCGAGGTCGATGAGCGCCTGCAGCAGCTCCGGCGGCGGCGCCGGCGGCGACTCGCCCGCTGCGGGGACCACACGTTACTGATAGCTATAGTGACCGGCAAACATCGTGACAATGTACTCTAGCTGCGCTGAAACTTTTTTTCGGTCTCACTGCTGATTGTGCGTGTCGCAGCAGTTAAGGCACGCCAATTTTACCAGCTTCATGGATGGCGCACATGCGCGAACTTTCTTCTTTCATTCACTAGTTAATAGTTTGCGAAGAAATATCTATATATCTACCTATTATTACGTACCTCCATCTAAAACGGCCAAAGCATTGTCACAGGGCGCTTCAGTCTGAGGCTCGTCGGAAGAAGGAGCTTCTAGTTCGACGGGGCGATACGCGCCTTTAGTACGCCAGTCCTTTAACAATAATTCTTATCAGTTTGCACATCCTTGCCAATTATATAAATACACCGTTTGTTTACAGTTTTCTTGGCACAATTCTGAATTTATAATTTTATTGCGGCTATTAATAACAACTATTCGTAATTGTAGAAGAAATTCAGAGGTCACAATCTCGGAACAATGTCAATGGCGTGACTCCAGTACGAGTGTACTTTATAATTTATTACTCAAGGTTTGTAAGTGTACAGAAGGGACATAAATTTGTTGCCGACTAATTAGTTGTTTACATCCTAGTTCATTAGTACTATACCTATGAGTGTCTATATATGAAGCCAAATGTCATAATGGATGAATATTTTTATTATCACAAATACTCTTTATTCAAATGTCAAATAACATGGTTTGAATGAAATTTTAAAACATTTAGTATGCTAACTATTTAAATATATTAAGATATAGATGTAAGGGAAAGATCGCGGTTTCGAATCCCGCCTGGACCGATTAAATTTTTCTATTTCTTAATCGATTAACGTGGTTTGGTTAGGGGTCTTACACATCTTAGCGTTGGCAATTCTAAATGAGAATATGGCAAGGAATTTCAGCATTATTGTAATATATACAAGCTCAAGGTAACGTCCGTTTGGTATGGCTAAAGAAAAAACAGTCATACCATAGACAAAAAATGCTAGGCTTTATTTCTATACTTTTAATTCCAAAATTAAATGGAAAGAGTTTTATTAGACTTTATTATTCACTCTGCTTAAAGCGTTTTAATTTCGGACTTTAAAAGCAATTATTTAAAGTGTAAAATTAAATGGATTTTTAGCAGTGTTCGTGGTATGACAGTGGTTTTTCTTTAGCACAATCGAGGCCCAGAATTGCTTTGTTTGTTACAAGTACCATTTTGGGACGTTCCGCTATGCTGGATGCATTTTGGGAAGCGGTCATTGTGAGCTTAAAGAGTGGTGAGTGGAGGCGAGGAAACGAATATTTTTATTATTATTTGAGTATTATGACACTTACAGGAGATTTATACAGATAGCGTGGCATAACAAGATGGAAGACCTTGCTATATTATGACGGTCTGTTATGCTGTCTTCAAGACGTGTTCGTTAGGTCAGCATTTAGCAAATATTTCTATAATCTTTTACATAAGAAAATAATTTAAATAAAGCTTTCTCTACTGTCGTTACACCACCAAAGCACAATAAAATTTTACTGCTCTTATATTATAGCAAAGGTGAATCGACGCTAAAGGCCACTGATACATCATTTTTAAAATAAAAAGCAAGTATAAACAAGGATAAAATATGAGTCGTAGGGTATAACAAAATTACGTAAAAAGGGTGATACTCAATTAAATGCAGAGTAAGACACAGAGGTATAACGCATATGAAACTATGATAATTTTGTACTCTTTCGGCCAAATTGTCTCGAAGAAAACCAAATCAAAGCTTGTCAATCAACTAAAATGGTATTTAGGTACTTACACTGATGTTTTGGCACTAATAAGGTTGTTATATTAAACAAGTATTAGTCTTTCATCCTGATATAGAAAGGTTTTCGTAGACTTTCTATTTCGATTTAGGTATTCAGTTATTATTAAATAAAATAAAACACCGCACATGTTAGGAATAAAAGCATTTTTTATACAAATAAATTATATTACATTTTAGTCACAATTTATATTCTATAGAGAAGTCGTCAGAAGTTGTGTTATAGAAAGTTTATACACATAGAGTTAATTACGAAGCGTTAGCGAGCTGTAACAAACTAATGTGCTATACGATGTAGTGTCGTATCGTTTACACCGTTCTGTACATTTAAGTAAGCAGGAGGGCTACCGTGAAACATCCGAAACCTCGGACCCGCACGAAACACGGACGTAAAACCGAAGTGACTTCATGCTACCTATATGGCGAAGTCGCTAAGTAGATAGCATGAAGTCACTTCGGTTTCATAAAGTGCCATGTCGTACCAGTCGTCATGAACCACGTGACCAATTTTGAAGCCGGCAGGATTCGGGCTATACGGACCCCTCACCACTGTAAGGTACGATTTCAGTCGAATTGAAGTGTCCCATACTATAGATATTTAAACTATCATGGTCACTCACATCAGTATCAGAATAAACGGGATATTTACCATGTTTCATTGTTTTGAGTTTCCGATACGAACTCTTTTGAGTTCGTATCGGAAACTCATGAACTGAAACATGGTAAATATCCCGTTTATTCTGATACTGGTGTCCCATACTGTTCTCAGAATCGATCGGGCGAAATTTCGATCGGCAAGTGCGGATGTGTCATGGTGAGCCCTCAGCGGAGCTAGTAGGGCGGGTACGCACCTGCGGCTTGCGCTTCTTCTTGCCGGGCTGCGGGCGCGCGTGCACGGGCGTGGAGGCGCACGACTCGCCCGACGTGGGCGCGCCCCGCGGGCCCCGCGCGCCCGCCCACTGCGCATGCGGGGAGCGGGTCACTATCTCAATCGCACACACTGCTAGCAGCGCTAAGGTTTCGAGTAACTCTTACAGGCAAGGCACAGGCAACTCCTTCTTTGTGTGTTTTGTTACAACGTCACAACACAATCACACGTTTTTAGTATAAAATACATAAAGAAATAAACCTCGTATACGCGTATACTGTTCGTGTTCATTTTACTTGACAATAATAAAATTAGTCAAGTTCGTTTCAAGTTTTAGTTAGTCATAATTCTATGCCAATCAGGAGTCCAACCTCGTGCTACACTACCGCTCTAAAAGAAATGATAAAAGAGAAAAAAAGTAGTTACCTCAAGTCGCGCCTCTATTTTGATGGAGTCGTCGTCCATGTCGAGTATGTTGAGGTTATTGTTGATGTTGTTGTAGTCGGGGTAGCCGGCGGGCGGCGCCGCGCTCACGCGGTACGTGTCCGAGCCGCACTCGCTGGCCGAGCCCGCCTCTGAGGTTCGTCTGCATCACAAAATTCATATATCATTATAGAGTACAAGTCGAGAACAATACATATATCTTTTTTCTATCACTTGAAATCTTTTCAGTAAGTTTGTTTTTAATCCTTGCAATATGCCTAAAAACAAATTTACTGAAAAGTGAACATTGTTTTCAATATACCTTACCCCACAGGGATATACAGGAGTGAATTCATTACCAGGCTTTCGATTTAGTACATTATGTCGGAAAGAAAAATGATCATTTGATGCATTTAAAGCATTCTTAAAACCATCTATGTGATATACTATAGCTTCGGTTTTAACTACTCTAAAGAGATATCAAGCTGGAAACAAAAGTTGTATGATAGAAAAAATATCATAAAATGTAGAAAACCGAAGCACGCCGATCTCAGTTTCTTCCTGATGCGGCGACGACGTGACAAGTCACGCTGACTATCGGCGAAAATCAAGAATTCCTTCAATTAATCTGTCAGTGCTGACGATCAGCGTGACTGTAAAATCAACCTAAAAAACCGCGTACTGTATATAAACGAACGTGTATACATTTTAATTTGATCATGAATGACGCGGCAGTTTCAAGTCACGCTCGGCGTCACGCAGCAATATGTCTAGACAATGTACCGTAGTGGGGCCGGTGCCAACGCGACATCTGACTGACAACAGACCGTTGAAATGTGTTACATATAACTCTCCTACGTTTAATACACGCGCCAATAAAATTTTACGAGTGTGTAACTGAACAAAATGTCACATGTTTTTTTTATGGATTGACAGGTGTCGATAAAATTAAATGTTAAAGTGTCAGTGTAGCGACCCGATGTACGGCAGAAATATTAAAGAGGTTGTTAAATAATCACTGTGGGTGAAGAAGTGTCGTTATACCGTATCTAGTAAGAATTTCAATTATTTATATCAAATATATATAATGTGTATTTATACAATGGAGCAAGACGTGCCAAGGAAACACATGATTTCCTACAATCACGGGTTCATTAAGCGGGACAAACCATCAGTCAAGGGCATCAAATTGGAGGCCACCATTTTAGAATTCTTGGCATCTACAATTATGAAATTCAATCGTTAGATAGGAAATAAAATGAAATTAGAAATGAACTCTACTCAAACGTACCATGACGTAGCGGTAGAACGTTCGACTGCTACACAATTGGCGCGGGCTCGATTCCCGCTCAGTGTAAATATTTGTATGCATGAATATGTCTATTTGCATTAGTTTGGTTGTTTCTATGTATAAAACGTATTATGTTTTTGGAAAAAGTATCCAAGTATGTTTATCCGCCTTCTAGACTAACACAAGCTATGCTTATTACTTGCCTAGATCCCGAGGAGGGCCAGATCGAGAGAGATGGCCCTGGGTCGGCCGGGGTGCGAGGGTTATGCTTGCCAACCTCTCCTTCAGCAACCAACAACGACCTACAGACGGCATGCGTTTTAGTCGGTTCGAGACGGACATAACTTCTCACATCGGCTTCGGCGGGAGGGGTTACCGTGGGGTGCTTGCATAGCGTTGTGTAGAATGTTGTAGGATATTTATTATATATTTTATTTTTACGGTAATAGATCAAAAAGAGTTTCTTGCCGGTAGGACTACCGGCAAGAAACTCAGGGCGTGGCGGGTTGCTAATCGACGTTGATCTATTTTTGCACAAAAATTGTTAACTTTTTTGATGTTTTATAAATATCGAATTTTTTTTTGTCTATGAATGAATTATTTTTGACTTGGACTTCGCCCACAGTGATTATTAAAAAAAAGGTTTTGGTAGATATATTCATTTCTTACGTACATATAAATAAGAAATGGCTGACTATTTAAAACTTATTCTAAATCCAAATTTTCTTTTCTATCTGTATGTGTATGTAGGGACAGCATAAATGCATATTACTTATTTGCATTAATGCTGTCCCGGTCGCGATATGCCCGGTTGGCCGACCTGTTATACTCCGGGGTGCGCGGCGCGGTGGGCGTGGCCCCCGACCCGTCTTGCTCACCGCCGAACACGTCGCCATCTTCAGGGTACAAGAGAAACCTGCAATAGTACATTCATTTAATAAGGAATATATAAGGTCAAATATCCTAATAAAGATCATTTTAAAATTCTGGATATAATTTCAATCTCCCTATTGTCAAAAACGGTATTCTAGTAACACATTTTTTTAAATTCCAACATTGACATCGTTATCCTTTTTGACATTTGGGACATTGAGATTACATCAAGATTGAAATTTGAACAGATTTAATTGGCCCTATGATCACATATACGTGGGCCGTGTACTTGTATACCACTTAAGTGGCAGACAGGTACACGGCCCACCTGATGAAAAGTGGTTACCGTGGCCTATTGACGTGTGCAACACCAGAGGAGTCACATTGGCGCTGTCGACCCTGTAAGTACAGAGAGTTTCAGTGCCGTCAGTGCAGAAGACAAAGCAGAACAAGCCTTTGATCTTCCCACTGACAGCACATAAACTCTCCAGCGAGCTCCAGCTACCCGGGAACACAACACGAGCCGGCCGCGGTATTCTGTAGGGCGAAGGTACTCTCCCAGTCGGACTGCTCAATTAGACGGATATACCGTCGCGTTAGTCCTGAAGGCTTACCATGAAGTCTTAAAACAGGTCAATAATTGAACAGGGCGGTCATTTACTAAATAAATAAATAACTATGTTATCCCAAATAAATATTTAGGATTACAAAGTTACATTTGCAGTTGGTGACAGCAGTTCAATTATTGACCTGTTGCGTTCATAGCACGGGAACAGGTTGCTTCCGAGGCTATTCTAATCAAATTTATTGCAAATCATAGGTATCAAAGATTCCAGACTATAATCTTCTCTAAGCCTATTTCTCCAGTTCTGTTCTGGTATGATAAAACGTAACAAATTTCCATCCTTAACTTCATATGAGCTGTGATGGGTTAGTAAAAGTCAAGCTCCTTTAATGGTTTTGGGGAACACTCACAGAGTATATACAGTACATATACAGAGAGGAGGTGTTGTAATTAGATTTTCTTATGAAAGAACGCGACACATTTCACCTCCCTGTAGTGAAGAGAAGCAAGATCCTGCCTGTTTCTTCATTATCCGTTCAGTGGAAAAATTACCCACTTTTATGCTGATGTTACTTATCAAGTATAGGGTGTGTCAGTAAGAGTGCATTTTATCAATTTGTCTGTCATAAAATACTTGTTTTCATGTTGCCAGAGCTCACTGGAGAGTTTTTGTGCTGTCAGTGGGATGACCAAAGGCTTGTCCTGCTTTGTCCTCTACACTGACGGCACAAAATCTCTGTTCGTAAGTAAGTCGGCAGCACAGATGTGACTCCACCGTACCGAATGAAATATAGGGACGTGATCAAATACAAAGTATCGCCATCTAGTATCGAACATGCACATTACTAACGGCGACTTACGAGAAATTTACTGTGATTAAGATATCTCATCTTCATCACAGTAAACGTCAGTTACTTAGGCCACCTCCTCTTTGCTTTTGCTCTGTGGTTCAACCTATAAACTGTCCTGGTTACATAGATGATCCAGGTGCTTACATGCATATTACATCTTTTAATACATGTATATAATTTATTAAAATGTGTGGCCGTGGTTAACAGTATCGTGTGCAACGTGTTGAGAATTTCTTTACAGTTTGTACTAGCAGATGTAGGATCTAACGATTGCACTCACTGACGTGTGAGACTTCAGTTAGTTAGGCTTTAGATCAAGCTTGATTTAACGTAATCTTTAACAACCTCAAGCTCTGAATGATAGATATTTTCAATAATGCTGTCTTATATAAGTTTTGATTGATTCAGTTCCTTAAGGGTTGAGGAGTCGGCCTTGCGATAAAGAAGTCCCAAGCTATCATGGGCATTACACTACTGACGGTGACATGAACCCCCATGGAGTGACGCACGCACAAGCAATTTAGCTTAGCTGGAGCGGGTAATGTTGGTTTATGTTAATCTACTATATAAAAAATTATGTTGCTAAGCGCACTAAACTCGAAACGGCTCGATCGATCTAGCACTTTTTTTCGTATGAAGTTCCATAAAATGAATTGATGAAAAAAAAATCCGGTCAATTTGGATTCTTGGTTCCGTATCTTAAGCTACAAAAACCGTAATATATTTTGAATGCGTTGACTGTTGAACTGTGAACTTTTAGTTTGTTTTCTGCACAGTTTCAAGACGTTATGGAACTGAGTATGTGTTATAAAGGAGGAAACCCATAGTCGGCTATCCATGGCCAGCTGTTTCACAGCAAAATGAAAATGGTGATAGTCTTCTTTTATAATGATATAATATTAGGCACAATATTGTAGTATCAAACGAACCCATTTTGAAAACGCATTTGAAAATATTTAATATGATTGAGTGATGTACAATTCACACAATTCATTATCAAAATACTGGTTAATGTTGCATAGAAAAAAAAACAGTAGCAAAAAAAAAGACTTAAAATCACTGATTAATAAATAAAAGTGTAATCTAAGAAGATATAATTCTAAGTCTGTAACACCTATAAGTTACGATTCTTTTTCTTTTAACATTATATGTTTTATTTAAGACGAAAATGTATTTTTAACAATAAAATGATATTGTGAAATTATAAAGCGCATGGGTGTTTTACGTTTCTTACGCTAGCAACACTCGACTGCTGTCATCTCATTGACTTGTGCGTCTGCTATCATTCCTTGTTATTATTTGTATATAAAATGGATTTTGATAACTTTAACGACGACCTTGGCTTGCAATCGGACCCTGTATCTACTCTAAATGACCCTGGCAATTCTTTGGATATTGTACCCGCTTTACATAGAGACTTTGGCTTGAACATGGATAACCGGAATTCAACTGTTGATACGCAACTTATACATTGTGTTAATTGTGGTGCTGATGTGACCCACAGGAGAAGACACATTCTGAACTTAAATGAAGTGCGACATGTAATTCTTCAATGGATTGCACCACAAGTTGTAAGTATTTTGCATATTCGATGTTATATTAAGTATAAGTAATTATTATCGCCTATAATAATACAGTTTATTTATTGTCAACAGATTGATACTCACAGCCAGATATGCCACTCTTGTTGGACTGTGGCATTATTAAATTCTCCAAATGTCTCAATTTCTAATAAAGGAGCGTCAAGTTCAGGGCATCAGAGACAAATATGTGTTAGTTGCAGTACTTCTCTTATGAGAATTAGAACACATAACCTTAACATGGACTCAGATCGGGTGAGAGACATAAGAAATGTAATTATAGACTGGATTAACCCACGTGAGCTAAGAGCACCTGACAGAATTTGTCATCCTTGTTGGCAAAGGCAAGTTACTCAAAATGTGGAGAGAAGAATTAATGAACATGAAGTACAGAATCCAGATGGAACAATCCATTTACCGGATTACAGGAGGGCTGCTGATACCCAAGCACATTGTTTTTTCCCTGGCTGTAACGGGGAAGAGAGGCTTATGATTCCCAAGTGGCTCAGAGTGCATATATTTGAAATGTATAATTATTATATACCACAGCAATGTAGAATTTGCCAATTCCATCTACGAAATGACCATTTTCATGTGCTTGAAGATGATGCTCAGTCCCTGCATTATTTTAGAGTTAGTCACATACAAGACTTTGCTTCATTTGTTAAAGAAAGAAGACATCATTTAGATTTCAGAAGAATCGACGATATGACTGATGACACACTTTATTATTGGACTGGAGTAACAAAGGAACAGTTTCAGCTCTTAAAAGCAGATATACCTAATATTGATAACATGCCAAATAACACCTTAGCTCTTGCAGCATTTCTCATTAAGATAAGAACTGGAGATGCAAACAAACGATTGTCAATGTTGTTAAATATACCTCGGACCACTTTGGCCAGATACATTAACAAAGTACGCGATATACTACTCCAGGATTTTGTGCCAAGGAATGTAGGAATTGAACACATGAGTCGTAGCCAAATATCTGACAGGAATCTTATCATTCCTAATGGGCTCTTTGGAGGGGACGAGAGGAAGCCTATAATTATTATGGATGGTACATATTTATACCTACAGAAAAGTTCCAACTACAAGTACCAGAAAGACACATATTCATTGCACAAATATAGGAATTTGATGAAGCCTTTTTTAATGGTATGTTCTGATGGTTATATTATAGATGTTTTAGGCCCCTATCCAGCAACAATGTCAGATGCAACTATATTGGTAAATGAATTTAAAAATCATAACACTACTTTACGTAGATATTTCCAACCTGGAGATGTTTTTATTTTGGATAGGGGTTTCAGAGATTGTGTTCCATTATTACAAGAATGCCAATACAGTGTACATGTTCCTTTATGTCTACAACAAGGTGAAACCCAATTAACAACAGCAGCAGCTAATAAATGACGTACAGTGACTATTTGCAGATGGGTAGTTGAAGCAGTGAATGGGATATTTAAGATGTCATACAAATTATTTCGAAGTGAATTTTTTAACACTGCTTCAAAACACGCTATTTCTGATTTTAGAATAGCTGCTGCCTTGATAAATAGGTTCCACGCTAGAATATCAGATAGACCTGATGCAAACTTGATTCATAATAGAGTTCTAGAAAAGTTAAATACTGAGAATATGTTGGCTGATTATGTGATATTAAATAATTTAAATAGGAGACGAACACAATTCTCTGACATTCAGGTCAGTATGGATAACAATCTATTGTTTCCAAGATTAGAATTAAATGAACTTATATTGCTAGCCTGTGGAACATACCAGTTAAAACAGGCAAGATCATAAATTATGGAGAACACATAAGAAGTGATGGTTCCTATACGGTTGAAGTTTGTGCGGACAGAGCCAGCAACCTCATGCCAGATTTTCCTTCATCGGGTAACTGCACATTATTGAGAGCTAAAATACAAAGCAGGCATATAAGCAGAAGAACATACTTTATTTATATTTTGTTTAATAATAATAGCCAAGATTTAAATGCTATTAAAGGATATTGCTGTAATTGCATTGTTGGCCGAAGGACAGTGGGTTGTTGCTCTCATATTATGTCAGTAATCTGGTACTTGAGTTGGGCAAGATATGAAAGTGTCACACCACCAGCTAGGTTCCTAGATAATATTTTAGTAACGTACAATAGTGATGAAGAAAATTAAATAATAAAATTATCATGCAACCAGAGCTTTTTATTTTTCATTTTTTTTAGGTAAGCCTGGGTACTAAACTATTTATATTATTGGTTTCTACATAGTTTTAGCTACTGAATGGCAGTAATTTTATTTAAATAAAAAATTGTCCACGCCTTAGCCGGCGCTTCATACAACGTGGTCAGTGTCCTTTTAACTTGATACCTCCACGCATTTTTGAGAAAAAGTTTTTCACAGACAGACGGGCAACAAAGTGACCCTATAACGGTTCCGTATTTTTTTCCTTTTCAGGTACGAAACCTTAAAAAACGTGAATAGATTTCCACAAAATTCTAAGACAAGAAGTAGGAATTTGGTACAAAACAGTTGCAAAATCGTAATAGGGACAAAATGCATTAGCTAGTATTTTTTTAAGATAAGAAGTAGAAGTGTGGCATAGAACAGTTGCACCTAACCTGTAATTATCTTCTGATAATCTATCGTCGTCGTCCGTGGCTATGAACTGTACGCAGAGCGCGCAGTCGCCCTTCACGCTCTGCAACGCTTGGACCGCTTCTTTGTGACATGCCTGCAAATATTACTAGCATTATAAAACCACGTTGTTGTATCATTCTTTAAACAATTATTCACACATTAAGACCCTTATAGATAAATCCAATTTTACAATATTCTTATCATTAAAAAAAAAATTGGCAACTATGACAAACACCGAGGAGATTCTTTAAAATTCCGCAAAAAAAATAATTAACAGTTATACGTCATTATATAATATTGTATAAGTAATCAAATAATGATTTGTGTTAAAATACTACCATCGCAAACGTTTACTTTCCAATGCAGTCCTTTCTCACCAGTTTGTACAGAACAATCCATTCAAATTTTATTAATTCAACAGTAACTCTGTCTGTCTGTATGTTTGCTAACACGTTTAAACCGCTGAACCGATTTTGATGAAATTTGGTATAGACCTTGAAAAAAGATATAAGCTATGCTTTGTAGCGATAACCGACATTCAAACAGGCGGAGCCGCGGGCAACAGCTAGTGTAAAATAATCAAAGTGTTTTCTATAGAGGCAACAGCACTTCCTAGTACAAAAGCAGTAATTAATAAACGATATAACCTATGAGCCTTGACCACATCAATAAATTAAGTAATAAATACCTTGCAATATTATTTTAACGACTTCTATATGATGAGAGCACCTTAGCATACCTAATAACGGTTGTAAACATTTTATGTGCCAGGCCTTGTTGCATGTGATTACGTGACACAACAATGTAGAGAGCGTGCGATATCAGGTCACCGGCCACCATAGCACTACGCATAATGAACGTACGAGATACTTCCTGTGTATAATATATCTCTCTATATTTATGGTTCCCGGCAGAGCAGAATTTGGGCCACCCCATCTCTTCCCGAGGGGTGTCGTACAAGGCGACTAAGGGATAGGGCTGTTTAACATCAGACAAATATATACAGCTCAGACTCAGCCTCAGATACGGGGCTCAAGTCAACTATAGTGTACGATATACGGCAATAGGCTCACCACCTATTACGTGGGAACGAATACAGTTATTGGTGAAATATGGGTGTTAATTCACCTCTACCTAACCCTCCGGGAATAAAGGCGTGATTTTATGTATGTATATACTTATATATTTATAAAAAGAGTATATGTAAGTATGTTTAATGTTTATCCTCTTTCTAGAACCTTCAACACAACTCACCCGTTTGATTTATAGAAGAGAGTTTTTACTCCGTAAATGAATTTTTTATTTAAATTGCCTCTCGCTCTTATAATTTTAAAAATGCATTATAATATAGTAAATACTTGGGAACTCGACAATTTATAATTATTCATGTGTAATAATGTTAATGTCAATCAATCAATTAGCCTACCATCGCTCACTGCTGGACATAGGCCTCTCCTAAGGAATATTCTATTTTATAATCAATTGTTACAATCGTTAAATTTTATTTAATCATAATCATATTTATTTATTACTAGCTTTTGCCCGCGACTTCGTCCGCGTTACGTTCAGAATCAAATTAAGATATCTTTACTTCTATAACTCAAACTTAATATATGTTATACCTATTTTCGTATATTCATATTGTGGAGAAAGATTTTTTCGAGTGATTAACTAATACTGAATTACTTATTATTGATTTCAGACTAAATTTATAATTATCAAATTTTTAACTATACTTAACCATAGACAAAATTACTTCTTTTCTGTTTCTGTCATTCCTAATTTTGTTATTCCGAGTTAGATGCATTTTGGTTTCACCACTTTTGTAGTGACTTGTATTCTCTTTGAGGTTTTATATCACGTCACACGGGAACGCGGTCCAACAGGATGATGGTCGAGCGGGATGAAAAGTATCCTATGTCCGTCTCCTAGTCATAAACTACATCCCCACCAATTTTCAACCGAATCGGTACAGCCGTTCTTGAGTTATAAGTGGTGTAACTAACACGACTTTCTTTTATATATATAGTTACTATTATTTTTACTTTTATACAATAATTAATTTAATCACAAGTACCTGTAAATATTTGTTTGTCACGAAGAGTGGTAAAATGTCTTTAGCTCATACATAGTTTGGATTGGATTGGGTGACCTTTGTCCGCACTTCGCCTCCCTTTTTGGGCCATTGTGCAGTACAGGCTAGAGCAGCCAGCCTAGCTTCGCCCAGAAACGCAGAAGCTTACTGGGGACTTCACAGGCCTGTGTCGAGGATTTGTGATCGTTGGGGGGCTATTGCCTCGCATTCCAGTATAACGTGGGCGGCCGTTGGAAACGAAGCATCCCCTGCAGAGGGGGCTGTCCGATACACTGATGATGTATATGTGCTTGTTGTTTAGTAGTGGCCAGTTATTGTCAGCTGCCCATACCACGATTGCAAGATGCTCCTCGCGGCCTCGTGAGCAACGTACGCGACGTACCTGCGTGAGGTCGACGTCGTTGATGGCGAATTTTTTTTGTTATTTTTTTTAATAATAATTCATTCATTTACCAGAGAGATTTACTAACTACTACTAACTAAAAATGGATTTCAATTATCCATTTTTTGTTAGTAACTGTTTTTTAATTTAAATCTATGTTAGTACCTATGTTTTTTCATCTTATACACGTGCCTTAATATGTGGCACTCATAGTTATATTTTAAGATATCCATTTTATAAACCGGAAAAATAAAAAATCACTATAATAAAAATTGGTACGTTTTATTTGCTAGCAAGTGTACACCTACAATGAGCGAGATAGCACTACTCTCTGGATTTATTGCATTTTCAATCTTAATTAATAAAGTCCGTATTTCAACAGTGTTGGCAATCGGAATTAATCGGCGTTAGCTTGCTATCTTCTGAGCAGGCGAATATTGTCGACGCGACTTATAAACGTGGTTCACCTGTACCTGCGTGAGGTCGACGTCGTTGATGGCGAGTATGGCGTCGCCGACGTACAGCTCGCCCGTGAGCGCGGCGTGTCACGTACCTGCGTGAGGTCGACGTCGTTGATGGCGAGTATGGCGTCGCCGACGTACAGCTCGCCCGTGAGCGCGGCGTGTCACGTACCTGCGTGAGGTCGACGTCGTTGATGGCGAGTATGGCGTCGCCGACGTACAGCTCGCCCGTGAGCGCGGCGTGTCACGTACCTGCGTGAGGTCGACGTCGTTGATGGCGAGTATGGCGTCGCCGACGTACAGCTCGCCCGTGAGCGCGGCGTGTCACGTACCTGCGTGAGGTCGACGTCGTTGATGGCGAGTATGGCGTCGCCGACGTACAGCTCGCCCGTGAGCGCGGCGTGTCACGTACCTGCGTGAGGTCGACGTCGTTGATGGCGAGTATGGCGTCGCCGACGTACAGCTCGCCCGTGAGCGCGGCGTGTCACGTACCTGCGTGAGGTCGACGTCGTTGATGGCGAGTATGGCGTCGCCGACGTACAGCTCGCCCGTGAGCGCGGCGTGTCACGTACCTGCGTGAGGTCGACGTCGTTGATGGCGAGTATGGCGTCGCCGACGTACAGCTCGCCCGTGAGCGCGGCGTGTCACGTACCTGCGTGAGTTCGACGTCGTTGATGGCGAGTATGGCGTCGCCGACGTACAGCTCGCCCGTGAGCGCGGCGTGTCACGTACCTGCGTGAGGTCGACGTCGTTGATGGCGAGTATGGCGTCGCCGACGTACAGCTCGCCCGTGAGCGCGGCGTGTCACGTACCTGCGTGAGGTCGACGTCGTTGATGGCGAGTATGGCGTCGCCGACGTACAGCTCGCCCGTGAGCGCGGCGTGTCACGTACCTGCGTGAGGTCGACGTCGTTGATGGCGAGTATGGCGTCGCCGACGTACAGCTCGCCCGTGAGCGCGGCGTGTCTCGTACCTGCGTGAGGTCGACGTCGTTGATGGCGAGTATGGCGTCGCCGACGTACAGCTCGCCCGTGAGCGCGGCGTGTCACGTACCTGCGTGAGGTCGACGTCGTTGATGGCGAGTATGGCGTCGCCGACGTACAGCTCGCCCGTGAGCGCGGCGTGTCACGTACCTGCGTGAGGTCGACGTCGTTGATGGCGAGTATGGCGTCGCCGACGTACAGCTCGCCCGTGAGCGCGGCGTGTCTCGTACCTGCGTGAGGTCGACGTCGTTGATGGCGAGTATGGCGTCGCCGACGTACAGCTCGCCCGTGAGCGCGGCGTGTCACGTACCTGCGTGAGGTCGACGTCGTTGATGGCGAGTATGGCGTCGCCGACGTACAGCTCGCCCGTGAGCGCGGCGTGTCACGTACCTGCGTGAGGTCGACGTCGTTGATGGCGAGTATGGCGTCGCCGACGTACAGCTCGCCCGTGAGCGCGGCCGGCCCGCCGGCCTCCAGCTCCGAGATTAGAATAGGCACGCCGTGCTCGCGTCCGCCCTGCACACAACACAATAATAATTATATAAGGTGTAACAAAATTGACTCTGAGAACTTGGAGGGGTTGATCAGTATCGGTAACTATTCCTAAAATATTGGTAAAGTTGAGTAGGTATACAGACAGGATGTACCAAAATTCAAGGATAAGCGTGGACCAAAGGGAAAACCTTCTTATGGCATTATAGTATAATGTTTAAATTGTTTTAATGGATATCTGCGCTTCATAGGCTACTAATATCATAACGGGTATCGAATACCGAAGGATTTTAAAAAAGGTTAAGTAATTAGAAAAAATAGAGATCTTTTTTATCGAGGAGCCATAAGCAGATCGGGTGGATCTTAGTGCTTTTATATCTGGTGGTCTTCGCCCCCCTTCTTGGACTCATATGACAGCACTAGCGCTACTAGCGGACACGTACCGTGACGGAGATGCCGAGCCCCAGGTGCGGCGAGCGGCGCACGCGCACGGTGCGGGCCAGCGCGCGCGCGGGGTGCGGCGCGGGCGGCGGGCGCGCGCCGCCCCGCGCGCCCGCGCCGCGGCACACGCGCACCAGCGTCTTGTGGCGCTGCACCAGGATCTCTGCCTCCACCTGCACGTCACACATAGATATAGCTAATAAAAAACTATATCGGTATAACTAACTGACAGACAAGGCTCAGGGGCAAGGTTTCCTCTCAAGATTGTGAAGACAGACAGCTTGCGCGCCCATAAAACCGTAGAAACCAAATTAAATGAAGGTAAAGAAGTAAGAGGACCCTAAACTCTTGAGGTGAAAACCTCAAATGTAACCAGAAACCGCGCTAAGGTGGCTGTCATCAATGGCATTGACAGCGGATTAAGGAAGTTCCACTAGTCAAATATTGAAGGCCATTTAAACGGTATGTTTTTGAAACAATAAAGCAAGTAAGTATAGAAGTCCAAAACTGACATGCGTATGACGACCTTCAAGTCTCGCACTTAAAATAAGGATAGGAGACTGAGTTACAAAATTGTAAAAAAAAGGAGTAGAGAATGCAACTGTTACCTGAGCCCACAGTGAATCTCGCAGTTCCGCGCGCATGTCTCGGCCGAGGAGCTGCAACTGTTGTATCCTGCCCGCTAACTCTTTGTCCAGGTACTTTGTTGCCAGTCTGAAAATATTTCAAAATACAATTGAATTCTGATGAAATTTCTAAAGTTAAATATATGGAAGTAACCTTCGATTCAAAACTTTAACGATTCATCATCACATCCTTGCGATTGCCCAGTTGCGACCAACCAAAGTTTGCATTTTGGAACCCGATATTTGCTTAATATTTTTGATTGGTATGTCAGCTTTTAGGGAAGCGACAGCCATCTAACCTCTCAAGCCCAAGGGTAAAACCTGCGTCAGAACCTCGCCCGTTTAGCAGTTGCACCAGCTAACAGGTAAGTGTACCTTATAGACTTGGGTCTCAAATTCAAGAACTGCCTATCTTGTCAAAATGGATTATTAATAAATAATGCAGCTCATCAAAGCCTCACCTAGCTCCAAACAGTTCGGAGTGTAACGCGAGCACAGTCTCCCTGAGCGCAGCGTTCTCCCGCGCGAGTTGCGCCGCCTCGGAGCGAGCCCGCGCCGCGTCCGGCACGTTACCGGCAGCGTCGCCACTTTCTTGGCAACCACCTGTGTATTGCAAGCATTACCATCATCAAAATAATCAACAGAAGAGTTCATTGGCGGCAATGAAATTACGGTTATCATTAGGTGGATAGTATACCTGTTCATCTTAGTAAAAATTCTGCTTGATGAGTCTAAATAAAGGTATACATATTTATTTAGAGGAGGTAGGACACGACCTCCGCCCTACAGAATACCACGGCCATAATAACCTTGTGTTGTGTTTCCGGCGGTGAGTAGGGTAGCCAGAGCTTACTGGAGAGTTTTTGTGCTGTCAATAAGAAAACCAAAAACTTGTCCTACTTTGTCTTTTACACTCACAGCACAGAAACTCGCTGTGTTTACAGGGTTGGCAGCGCGAGTGTGACTCCCTTTGTTTTGCACACGTCCATAGGCCACAGTAACCACTTTCCAACAGGTGGGCCGTGTGCTTGTCCTGCCACCTAAGTGGTATAAAAAAATAATTTCCTAATAGAAATTCAAACATCCATTATGTTCGAAAGCAAACAGAATTAAGTAGGCTACAATACCTACCTATCCTAATATTAGAGGCGCTTTCTAGATACACATTTTTAAGGCACAATAGGATACTTTAGGTCCTTTTCTCTATTTAATGCACATTATCTAAATGCAACCTGAGACAAAAATATTCCACCATTTAAAACAAACACTTAGGGCCGTATTCTAGATCAACACTCGGTGCTGAATTCCGATTTATCTTAGGCCCGATTGTATTAACAGATTGTCTGTACTCAGATAAATCGAGGCCACTTTATGGGAATTGTATTTTGTCTTGTAGCGATATTTTGTCTTGTAGCGATATTTACACGAAATTAGAATCTGCGTAGTAAATAAATTGTTATAATTCAGCTCATATGAGTGACCATTTTACTAATTACGTAAAAATCTATTGAGATCTACTGGACATTAATAAAGTTACTAGTTTTTAGCAGGATCACTCAATGATACATACCATTTTAGACACGCAGGAGTGTGCGTCGTTCTAGATAAAGTACTCGGTTTTTTTTATTTCATATGTCGGGAAGAAGAACGAGAGTTCGTTCCACAGCATATGTATACAACTTGATATCTTTTTTTGAGTTGTTAAAATCAAAGCCATCAATTTAATAAACACCTCAACAAAGTCTAGGGAACAAGATGACCCCAATTTTTTTTTTTCGTGTAAGTCTTGTTTTGCAAATAACTGGCAGCAAATAAATAAAAATAGAATAAAGTAGATTACAGAGTTGTTCGAAATTTAAAAATAAATTTAAATAAGTAATGATTTTCGAATATGGAGGGAAAACTTTTAAAAGTGTTTGATTGTGCAGTTTCTCTGAGGCAAAATAAAAATTATTTTTTTTGATTGTAAATAACGTTTATTATCAATAATACGTCTTTTACGTATGGTTTGTGCATTTTTGTGACTGTAGTCATCATGTCACGTCGTCATTTAAGTCGCGAAGAGATGTTAAGGGCTGTTGGTATGCTTCAAGCTGGACGAACTCAACGCGACGTAGCGGATGCTGTCAACACCCAACCAAGCGTAATTTGCAGATTATGGGCACGCTACAGGTCTACAGGGGATGTTGCCGAACGTCACAGGGGACGAAATAGGGTTACTACCCCGCGACAAGATCGTTTCTTGCAAAATTCCGCAAGGCGGCAACCCACGATTACTGCTCGTCAGTTGGTCGCAAGCCTCCAGTCTCAGCATCAAGTGGTTATTAGCGATCAAACTGTCAGAAGAAGACTACACGAAGTCAATCTTTATGCTCGCAGACCGCTTAGGGTTCCAGCTCTTCGACGTGGAAATCGAGGTCGTCGCTTATTGTGGGCTAACGCACATTTACAGTGGACCGACCATCAATGGGCACGGGTTCTGTTTTCCGACGAATCTTGCTTCGGTTTTCATCCTGATTCGAGAAGAGTGCGTATATGGCGAGTTCCTGGACGTCGGAGTCGTCTCCAGAATCCGCAAGAAGTTCATCCTTACCAAGGTGGAACAATCATGGTATGGGCTGGAATTCGCCTTGGTGGAAGGACCGACCTCGTTTGGATACGGGGCAATTTGAATGCAAACCAATACATTCAGGAGGTTATACACCCCATGGTAATCCCTCATCGACAGCAGTTCGGTCAAGATTTTATGTTCATGCAAGATAATGCACGGTCACACACCGCGAGGGTAGTGGTCATTGCGTTAAGCGAGCACAATATGACGACGTTGGAATGGCCTGCTCAGTCTGCCGACCTCAATCCCATAGAGCATGCCTGGGATTTGCTTGGGAGAAGAGCTTTCAGTGATTCTTTGGAAAATCTGAACACTGAAGAACAACTTTTTTTACACCTTCGCAGTGTATGGAGCCATATTCCACAGACGATGATTGACAATCTCATACTAAGTATGCCACGCCGTTGTCGAGCTGTTGCTAATGCTTTAGGAGGTCCTACAGATGATTAAAAACGTTTAAAGTACGGTTAATTACTGTATTTCTTACTACCTCGTTATTTTTGTGCCTAATCATAGAAGGTTGTAATACTCAATATTGGCACTATTCAATTCTTTCTTAAAAAAAAAAAAAAATTGGTATGAAAATGTTTTTATTAAAATTAAAAACGGTATAAAAATACCCTTCTATTGATATAAAACACTCACTATTCCAAGAAAGGGTTTTTAAATAAAAACTACAAATGTCCTTGTTCCCTAGACTTTGTTGATGTGTGTATTTTAGAAAAAACAACTATTTTAACTACTCTATAAAGTTACTAACCTTAGTCTGATGAGCGACAGAGAGAACGTTCTAGAAAACCGAAACAAGCCGATCTTAATGAACTATCCCTCTTCTTTCAGACCGAAGCGACAAGCCAAATCAAAAACTGGGTACTGTACAATGTGCCTATTAATATACAGTTCGGTAATTTTAATGGCATGTAAAAAAATCATACCAGCTGACGCCGCTCGAGCTTGCACCAATTCCGCCCTCATATCCACAAGCTCAGCCTGCAAACAAGAAAAAAAAAACACTTAATTTCAACGGCTAAGCCCGCTAACAAATGGAAGGCATCGTATATCAACAATAAATAGTGTCGGTTGTCATGGAAGTGATTCAGCACAATAGAATTTAATCTCGGACCCCAATCATTGGCGACGTAAATCCGAATTAAAGGAGCGACATACATACATCGGTCCTTGACACAGAACACACATAAATCGCTTGATTTCTTCACCCTCGTCGAGTGTGTACAGTTCCGTACCCCTGACGAGCGCGTGTCGCGCCCACTGTCTACCCTATTCACAGTTTTATACCATAGTCCCGCTAAATAGAACATGATTTATGATACTATCATCTACTGAAGTAATAATTTATTTGTTTAATTTGAAGATGACATTTTAGTTTAGATCTCATATGTGGCAACTTGAACTCATTTATGTTTCAAAAAATCATTACATTCAGCACTAGCTGCGTCCTGCGGCTTTCTTCGTGGTTTTATTTTTTCTTTTGAAAAAAAGAAATAGTTCACTAATTTCTTTCAAATCCGCAAATTCGTTTAGCCGAGAAGGAACACCAAACTAACTCACAACTTTTACTTTAGCATTTTACATACATATTAATGAGATGTTATTGAATGGGATTCTATCCTTGGGACACGTCTACATGTCACATAAGACTACGTGTAATCACAGATTACTGTTTAACTTCATGTTAATTAAAATACATAAGAACTAGGATGACGCCAGTAGATGAGGTCGATTAGACTCGCTAGGTGTTTAACGAGGACTTTACAAGGATATTTAATTAAATCAATTTATGCAAATAGAAGCCTATTTAATATCAATTAATAGTTATTCCAGTAATAAATTATTCTGTAAGTATTAGAATTACTTTAATTGACATACTTTGAGCGTTGATGTTGTTTTCTTTGAAGTATGCGTTCCATTAATTATTCATTAGACTGTAAGATTTATTTTTTAATAGGTATAGTGTGTTATTTTTGTATCCACATATCGAAATCCAAAAATACAAGCAGTTGCATTATGAAGTGCAATGCATGTGTGCATAGAAATAAAATTATCATCTCAAGTGGACGGAACGCTACCGGAATGTTCTATGCGCACGCTTCGATTGCAATGTAAATTATTGCACGAACATTAAAAAAGCGAATAATAACATTATTAAAAATATGTTTAAATTCTTTTAGATAGTTGGATGTTCATTAAAGCATATGTATGGAAGAGAACTCGACAGCTTTCAGCTAACAAGTTATGTGTTTATAATGCTTTGTAGTATGTACCTATTTAATAAAAGTATATCACTGACTTTAAATATTTATAATTATTTTGCAAAACTACAGCCTCAATGCATCTCTGCACTACCCTGAAGTAGACTGTCAGATAAAGCCTTTGGCATTAAGTACGACTTTTGTACAATACACTGTGCATCAAGTTTAAATATACCTAAATAAAATAAATAAATTACGGGAATATGCTGGTAAAATATAAACGGTTAATTGCATAACATAACATAAACTCACGCCTATATCCCCGAAGGGGTAGGCAGAGGTGCTAGCACCCTCATTTCGCCAGTTTATGTTTAGGTTCCAATGTAGTAGGTGGCGAGTCTATTGCCATTAACCGGGCACTTATAAACCTGCGATAAAGACACACATAACTTCGATAAGCATCGAAAACTCATTGGTGTGTGCCATGGTAAAACCTGGGATAGAACCCGAGACCTCGTCTCAGCAGTCCATTACCCATACCGCTAGGCACAGCGGGTTTTTAAAATTGCACCAACATTTTATTCAAATATACCAGCGATGACTTACGGATCTGAAACGTGGTCCCTCACTATAGGTCTCCTGAAAAAGCTCAAAGTCGCTCAACAAGCTATGGAGAGGGCTATGCTCGGTATTTCCTTACGTGATCGCGTCAGAAATGATGATATCCGTAGGAGAACAAAAGTAACCGATGTAGCCCAGCGGATTAGCTCGTTGAAGTAGCAATGGGCGGGACACATAGCGCGCAGAACAGATGGCCGATGGAGCAAAAAAGTTCTGGAATGGTGACCGCGTACGGGCAAACGTAGCGTAGGACGCCCAACGGCCAGGTGGAAGGACGACCTCATGAAGGTCGCCGGGAAGGACTGGATGAGGGCTGCTTTAGATCGGTCATTCTGGAAGTCTGTGGGAGAGGCCTATGTTCAGCAGTGTTCTATATGTGGCTGACATGATGATGCTTTTATCTATATAATCAAAATGTTCCGTTAGTTATTATTATTTAATTAAGTACTACCTAATTTTTATTAAAAATGTTATGTAGACACTTTACCTGTGTACACAATGAATATTATTGAAGAACAAGCTTCGACGCTAATGACTAGTTTCAATCACGTCAATTGAAAACTGAATCTTGATTTATGATGGAGTCATTATCGAAAGGGTGTTATTTCTCAAACGGGACTCGAAGCCCGTGATATAATAACAGCAGCAGCTAACATAGTCATTAATGAAGTTAATTAATAAATAAAAGACTAGAGTAGGAATTGCATAACAAAACTTTATGATACACAATTTAATTTTGTGGATTTGAAACGAGTGCTGTGCCGTGCCGACTTTGTATTGGCTGTGGTTAAACCTTGATATCAATTTATTTAATAGAAGATAAAAGTTGATTTTACCGCTTTTTTAATTAGCTATAAAAATTAATATAACCCACGCGTGAAAGGTTTCTAAGCCTGTTTTATATATTGTATTCAGATTTAGATGATAGATTGCGAAGGCTCAGCATTGTAGCCAAAAAATCAATACGCCAGTGCAGCCCACGAATATTTTTTGCAGAACCATTGATGTAACAAAAAAACGTGTTTGATTAAATAAAAAGTTTACTGCCGACAAGGGTACAGAATCAGGGAACAGTGAAAGAAAAAATCACGGAAATTCTTATTTTTTACTTTCCGAAAGCAAGACAGGTAACCTGTCTTTCTCCAGGTTCCGAACAACCCCGGACTAGAGATATATTTATAACTAGCTGACCCACCCCAGCTTCGCCCGGGGTATATTTTGAAGCTTCATATCCCTTTGAGCCCGTATGTTTTAGTCTTCAAAATATGTATGTAAAATTGCCGGATTTGTTAACATTTATTATCAATGCTCCGCTCCCTTAAGTAGTAGCGTGATGATATATAGCCTAAAACCTTCCTCGATAAATGGACTACCCAACACTGAAAGAATCATTCAAATCGGACCAGTAGTTCCAGAGATTAGCGCGTTCAAACAAACAAACAAACAAACTCTGCAGCTTTATAATATTAGTATAGATGTTATTCTAATCTTATCCTTGTCTGAAGTAGTCTCGATTACCACTTATTACTTCGACTTTTTCGAGTTTATGTATAACCAACATATAGATGAATGAAGCCTCAAGCAAAAGCTTATAGTACCTTCCTATTATAGGCCAAACCTTCAACTCGACGTACAATTTAGTAATGTGCTAGCTACCTTCTTGAGACTATTCTACTCGTTTTATTATTCCCCACGATAGTGAATGTGGTGTGTTAGTTAACTGCAAATATTTCATTACGCCTATGAAGTGAAGAGCCAGCTAGATATTATTTCGAAACAAGTCTGTCACAATGTTTCTGAGCAACGTACCTATACAATACTTTTGCGTGTCTTATCGACAGTTTCTCACTTTCAGCACCCTTTGCAGTTATCCTTGGCACGCATGATTCTGTACCTACATACCTCCACTCATTCATGTCGCTTAGAATCATACACACAAGACAAAAAAATATGAAAGCTTGCACCACCAATATTTAACCGATAGTATTTGTGATGAGAATGAGAACTATCTCGTAGTATAAATCAATAAACACGACCTACGCCGATACCAAGATCATTATCGACTGAACGTACGAGTGGGTGTTTGTTGGTGCGTGAATATTAAAACGACGAAAACTCTAACATCTTTAACACATCACTATTAGCTGCAGTATAAAATCTATTATAATAAATGAACAGTTAAGTTGTATTGCTAGACAATGAATACGATTCATTAGGGCCGCAATAAAATGCTGGTTGCTGGTATCATAGCCGCTGGCCATTTAAATATCAACTGCAACAACATACCCAACTACTTTCATCTCTTTTCTAATTAAGTTGCAAGTTATTGCGATACGTCTGAGTAAAGGCAATAAAGCATCTCCAGCGTCTCACACTTACGGTAGCTTGTGAGAAATATCTATCTATCTAGCAAGTTATGTAGTGTTCTAGTGAAGCGACTTATGCTATGTTGACCGTAGATTGCCGCTTTATGCGTTGTGGGTTCCCGATCTAAGATAGCAAATAACAAACGGAAGATTGATTCACCGCTGTTTAATATCGTTGCACGCATCTCAGATACATGAAAGATTCGATAGTTCGAAAGCACGCGCCGCCCGCTGGCGTTAGCTCACTGATCGTAAGTCTGACAATTGGTATAAAAGCATCAATAATAAATTTTCCAAATTGTGTGTCGACACTTTTACAAGCCTTACAAGATGAAATCTGATTCTCGTGAATAACAGTACATCGTATTGTATTTTATTGTATTTTAGCAGCGCACAAGAAAACTCTCGAATCTTATTTGATATGTTCATTGTTCAGAGGACCACACGTGTTGTACTTATATAATTTAAAAAAAAACAATATTCTAACCTGTCAGTAGCACTTACAATAAGAAAAACATAAACCATGTAAATCATTATTTGCTCTTATGCAAATGTGCATTGGCAGCCTCTTACGCAATTGTAAGTAGGTATAATAAATAGGTTTTTCGTCAAAGAGCTAATAGAAGAATTTGTGATGGCTGGAAAGTGCAAAACAAATTGAGGGTGAAGGTACTAGTTATGTGATTATTTTCCTTCCCCTGATCCATTATAGTAATCCTTTCGTGTGTAACATCGACATTTTAAGATACAGACTGGTTCTATTCTTAGAGGGTAGCCACGCTGTTAACTTCAACACCAATTAGTAAAGTAAACTGAAATGTGAGCAAATATATCGGTGAGAGCTTATAAGTTATTATGTCACAAAGATTGGTAGGTTTGAAATAAGTTTGTTTGTAGACATTTGATTGCTCACTTACTTTAAAACTTTTTCAGGTAAACATTAAGCAAGTACCTAACTATTACTATTTTGTAATACTAGACTTACCTACCTATTTAAGTTACTTAAAGAAAGTAAGTACTTAAACTTCAAGTAAGGTGTTCAAGTAATTTTAGTTCATGAGGAAAAGTAAGGTTTTCTTACGTACGTGGTACCCTTATTCTTGTTATAATAAGGAAGTAGGTAGGTATTACAACTATTAAGTAATCTGTGGTAAGTAGGAATTATGGTCGATTCAGAGTATGACAGAAGGTATTCGTAGTACGCTCGTTTAAGTGTTGATAGTCTGTATTTTACTATAGCATATCCCTGAATGTTTACATGAGGTCATTGTTTCGTCGGTCTTAAACGCCCTACATGCATTGTTTACGACTCTGACAAATAGCAGTTGTTCTTTGTGCAGTGCTTCGTTTACATGCGTCCCGGCAGCTCTCGCAGTTGAATTACATTGAGGACACAATTGTCCTTCAACATTTCACTCATTACCAGTCAATATGCTAATTAATTCGCTACCGTTCGCCGATCAACCTACATGTAGATTGGATGTAGAAGTTATTCGAGAACATAACCATTGTATTTGTGACAACATACGGCTTCACGTGCTAAATTTTTTAACACTTAGGTGGCAGGAATGCACACGGCCCACCTGTTGGGAAGTGGTTACCGTGGCCTACGGACGTGTGCAAAACCAAGGGACTCACACTCGTGCTGCCAACCCTTTATTCATTTATTATATTCTTTATTGTACGGCAATTACAATATTCTTGTTACAGAAATTGAGAAGACAAGAGCAGTACAAAGAGCGGGCTTCACACTTTACACAATTTCTTCCAGGCAACCTTTGAACCAAGAGATTTTGGTGATTCTGTGCCGTCAGCATTTGGTTCTCCCCACTAACAGCACTAAAACTCTCCAGTTCTGGCTACCCTGCTCTCCTTTATTGAATGATAAATATTACAAGGAACTGTAAATTAGTTCACTAAATACCTAATTACAACTTTTAATAACCATTTTTTTTCAAGAAGTTGAGAGTTTTCTCGAATTATTTTTACTTACACTTTTGGCGAGTTATTTTTAAAGAAACTTGTAAAGACATGCATTTCAGACGTATCTGCATTAGGACAAAGAGGTTGTTAAAACTAGTGTATGTAGAACATAGTTCACAGGCTTCGCGGATGCATACGAGATCAGAAAATAGCGGTACGTACGCCCACATATCAAGATACTTGATGCTTGTGCAATGTTCTCCAAACTAACACAATCCATATCCGTAGAACAGCAACGGGTGCATTATCATAAAATTTATTTTAAACCGATCGCCTGCACCGAGCTATTAGATGGTTTTATGAATGATACAAGACCAACCAACTCGAACAATGGTGAGAGTAGGTACGAGGTGTAAAGGTGATGGATCGCCACCCTGGAAACTAATGTTATCGGACAAACGAAAGTACCTAGTGGATAAGCGTAGCGCCGCGGGGCGCTCGCGCCGACCCATTTGTCCTATCTCAGCAAAGAGCTATTACCACTTTTCACTTAGTCCTATGCATTGTTTCCATTACTAAACGATAGACTGTATAAAATATACAATGACTCTAATATTTTTTTCGCCTAAACCACTGAAATATTTTTGTTCAAATTTGGTACAGAGAACTGATAAGACTGATGCCAGCACATTTTTTTCCTCAGAAGTAAGCAATGTTTCGCGACAAAGGGTTTCCAAACAGGCGGAAAACCGGGCAGTAGTCAGTATGTCACCATTTTAAGAAAGTTAGCTAAAGCACGACACTTAAGAATTCACCAACATGAGAAACCTGAAACACCTGGTGGGAGATGCTACTAGCGTTTATACACACATTAGATATTGTTACTTCACTCATCACGTAAACTCACATACCTACTTAGATACTGACTAAAAGCTTTTACTTACAATCAAGTAAAGAACAAATATTTACTGGCTAATCAAAATAGGATAATTGTGCTATAAATATATTTCTAAGCATATAATATTTCAGAGAGGAAGAAGTTCCTTCACGGACGTGTAGCGACAATGGACACAACATACTAACAGTCTATGACGTCTAACAAATATGTTCCTTGATTTGGTACAAGTTGACAAATACCTATAAGATGTAACTGGCATACCTACTAGCAATGCATTATTTGAGGCTAAATAAACACGTTACACAAGTAGCGGTCAGTGCTGAAATTATTAATAATATTGACGAGAGAAACGGGACAAGATAAATATAATATGCATGATCATCCGTGTGTTTTAATTCTGATCGCACCTGCAGTGCAAGAACAAGTGCAGTCCACAGTACCTACTCACTTCCCGCGTCGTGTTGTCTACAGCAATTTCGCGACACACGATTCTCAGAAATGAATCAATGCAACACATGCAATGCAACCCGAATGAGGATATGCTAATCACAGTGTTCTTATAAAGGTCCGGTGTAGAATTACTAGCGTACACCATTGTCTCGCATTTTCGACGTGATTGTGCCCGTCAAGTTTCTTGTAATCAAACCATACTTTGGCAATCAACTTAAATAACGTACGTGTTACTGAGTAGAGTTATTGATATGTTACAATGTATGCCTACCTTTAAACCGTATCTAATAAGTAGATTTGACAAAAACGAGTTGTTGCATAAAGCACCCATAGTTAGGGCAACACAAATCTAATGCATTAATATTAATTAAAAAACAGTTATCCATGACGTGCTTATACTATGCGAGCCTAAATAATATTCTTAAACTGTAACTTGATTAAAGATTTCACTCGGATGATAAATCTACTAATAAGTGCGCGCTTATTATAATGTGTTATGCCGGTGGGTCCGAGAACCTAGTTCACCTTTTAGGACCTTCGAATCTTGAGGCCAAGTTGTACATGTAACAGGCGTGTACTAAATATCAAGTCACCATCGCCCTGTGTAAGAGTAACGCTATGTATTTATTGATGCCTCGTCAAAAATATTCATAATAGTGATGTAGATACATATTTTTGACGCTGTTTTTTATTAGAAAGGTGGTTAGATTTAAAATTTTACGAAGTTTGATCGCAATTTGTTGACCTGAACCAAAGTCCGACATAAATGTGCTAGGCTAGTTATTTATACAATTGATTTTATTTAAGACATGTAATTCACATGATTTTGTAATCAGTGTAATACATAAATTACAAGCTATTAATCAATTCATATAGGTACGCAGTGTTTTGAAGGTAGTTACAATATAGTTGTATGAGCTATTTCTGTAAAACTATAGATACAACACTGTAGACATAGGTACACTAGTTAACAAGTTTTATGGTGTCATTAAACACAATACATTTTTATCAACAATGCTCCCAGACACATAAAACAACAAACAATAAAACTGATTTTAAGCTATAAACTTATAATGCAATGGTTTATGGTTGTTCCACTGAGCAGTAAAATTGGCATCAAGTGATCGAGGTAAGGTACCTATGGGTAGCGCAGGAATGAATCATCCGTCGCCAGGCTCCGAAGAATGCGGTGTAATATGCTTCCCAACATATATACACGATCTGCAGTGGTGCATTTTGATCACATTGATTACTAAGATTATTACATTGAATTACTAAGTTCCTGAGAGTATTGTTTTACTTTGAATGATTTTCCCATCGTATACTGCCATAAATGCTAATCATATCAAGAGGATAGAGAGCAATATTCAATGAGTCTATTGAGGGTTAGGAAACAGGTTTCATAAAGTCCGGTGTTTGCGGTAAAGACGACGTCAGGATGGTGGATGGTGGTACGCTCGAACGCACCACAAAGTGACCGCAGGGATTGTGCCCAACACTATTTTTATTCTACCCGCTTGTACAGCCACAAAACCTCAAAACATGGAATCATAAAGGAATACAAACTAGAATTAAGTATCGAGTAACGGCCTGAATAGGGGTAATACAATAGCATTCATGAATGACGCGGCGCTTTTGAGATAAGCATCTGGGAACAAAGCTCCTGCGTACACTTACGCCAGTAGATAAATTTTCGTCTATTGAATAGTCACGTACGTTACACTAAATACAAACGGGCCCTACGCGTTTGCGAAAACTAGCCTCATATTACGAGCAAATAATATTCCCTGGTTACATTATTTATAATCTAAGGTTCACATCCACTAATAAAACGCTAAATTTCTACTGAAGTGTTAAATAAATCGTAAAACACTTGAATAAAAAATGTAAAGAGACAAAAATGGAAATCATATGCGGTTTAATACGTTTAGTCATGCTCAAGCTTACGCAGAAATAAATTACTGTCCCCGTCACGATGCTTATTCAAATGATCTCTATCTTTAGACAGCGATTTGTTTTTCTATTGCATTATTTTATTGCTTCAAGAATCCATATCATTTACTTATACCATTTTGTTTAACATATAATAAACATAGTAATTTTATTGCTATAACGCAATAATAAAATAATTATTTGAAGTTAATTTCCTGGCAAACAATATATTGCTTCACGCTAATCAAAGAACCATTTCCCCGAGTGAAGTAATTGTGAAAATAATAGTGATTGCCATTGATCTGTGTGGGACGCAGCGCGCGAAGTCATTAGTCAGTACTCAATTTACGTCCTCCAAACTAATTAAATTATATTTCAGTATATCCCAAACAAACACGGTAATTCCATTATATATTACTGATAAATAACATAGAGCTAAGATAGGCAGCTACCGCACGTAATTAAATAGGAAGGAAAAATCCCATATAAACTTCAATATCTCTGGATATTAAGAATCTATATGAGTATATTGTACGTGTTTCTATATTTGTTTGTTCCAAGCCATTCATTTGATGGCGATGAAAATTTACCAAGTTGTTATTGGCACTACAGCGAATGTTGCTTACTGGTAAATTAATAATTACTATCCAATAAAAAGGACATGCAAAAGCATACCAGTTATAGTTAGCTAATTTTTCATAAGTTGATTTTAAAGTACCTGGTCAAATGGCAATTGTAAATAGTTACAGTACCTACTATTTCAATATATAAAGGGAGATCTTTTATGCCGGATACTGTAACTTTAAACAACTTGAATATTTATAGAACACTAATGTTCGCTCATATGACGGAAGAATAGGTAGAACTTTCATTTCCACTTGTCATTTCAAGAAAGTTTATCGACAAGAAAATCTGTTGAATTTACAGAACGTAAAATATTAGTAGCCAGCTCATAAGTGCAGAAACAAGCAATTTACGAGACAGACTATCAACGTTACGAGGTGAGAGTATGAAAGAATATTAGTGTTGGTGTAAAGTAATAGGAGGAGGCACCCATAGGTTATTCGCCGACACTTGTTCACTACTACAGCCATTGGCTACAGCTAACTTAGTGTTTACGCATGTCACTTGTAACTAAAATACACTATAATTTGATGCTATGGAAATCCATAAGTAAATAATATTTGATCAGTAGTAGATCGAATAAAATCTGAATAAGGTTAGACAAATACTTCTCTTTATGTTTCTGTTATTTGAGGAATATAAACGTTTTACGTTTTGATTGTAGAATAGCTACCAGTTTAATAAAACATAAATTCAATAAGGAATAAAGATCTATCAACTAGACATCTGCTAATGCAGCTATAACAAAAGGAAAGCTAAGAGATTTTCTTTTATAGCCGGATGCCCCATCTCGGGGAATCGAGATTACTTACCAGTCGATACCGACACAAACGTAGGCAAACGTAGACTTGGAGAGTACGACTAGTAATTGCTTGGTGTCGTTAAATTTTGCATTTAAGTTTAACGGCGATAGTTATTACTCGATCGAGAATTATTATGGCGAGTTACTAGAACTCGTCAGCACTGCACGTGTGTAGGTAAGTAGGCATTCGGACCTAATTAAACGTTGGATATAGTCTATTCTCTTGCCTGCGGCATGCTATTCCCACGAATACAGCAAGGCAGTCCTGTCGCATTATCATATTAAAGGTAAATCGAGTACAGGCGTGACGGAGTAGTCATTTCTATGAACGTAACTCGCACACTGAGACCGGCCGCGGCCCGATGAAGGGATACCCAAATCGGTAAAATTATGACAAATGAATGGGTATTGCACCTGCACCAAGCTCGAAATTGACACGTCAGCTTAATATGTCATTAGCACGTTTTTATTTTTACTGTCAATAGATTAGTGGTAGTGGTTAACAAATCTTGGCAGTAGAACTCAATCTAACTTGTGTTTTGCATCGACTTAAAACTTTGTAGTTATGAAGATCCTGACAGCAATACACTCATTTTACACCATCGAACTTTCCTGGCGACGGAGTCAGGATTTAGATAGTGGAAGTGTTGGTGGACAGTCGTCTTAGTGCATTGAATCAATGACTAGTAGAAACCCCTTTGAATTGGGGCTCGGGGGGAGATTTCGTTAGAATCTGAGGTATTTTAGAAAAGTGTATTTTTTTTGGGTGTTTCTATGTATAATATGTATGTATTTATAAAAAAAAAAGTATCTAAGTATGTTTATCCGCATTCTAGATCCCATAACACAAGCTAGTTAAGCTATGCTTACCATGGGTCTAGATAGCGTTGTGTAGAATGTTGTGGAATATTTATTATTATTATTATTATTTAGTTAATTTCATTATAGGTAACTAGCAGCCGTAGTTTCACCCGGGAATAAATTCGTATAAAAATCCAATAACAATCCAATAACCCGCTTGCAACGCCATTCATCGACGTGAAGATATTCTTTTTACTTTCAAAATAGATAATATCTATGCACTTGGATGTTTAAAAATTTAATGATTTTCTGTTTCGTCTCCCATCTTGCCACAGTGCGCGTTGTCCACGAGCATGTTACATATGGTTTATGTGCATTGCCTTGGTCACCTTAACGTATGTTCGATGTCATCGCTGCCATATAAGTCGACAGGATTAATTTTTCTTGGACTAGATACAATTTAGATTTGCAACTAAGTAACTTATTGAAATAAAACAACTTTTTGGCGTATTCTATCGCGATCAGTAACTTGAATTTTGAATGAACTTGATGATGAAAATGAAGAAACTTTATAAATAATAAGTAAATTGAATAATTATACTAAGTATCGGGACTTCTCGCGAATTATATTTTGGAACTTACTATTTCTGCCGACGTTTCGGATGCGTTGCAGCACCCGTGGTCACGACTTGACTAGTCTTCGAGCGTCGAGATGTATGCGGGGAACATTTTTTGAGCGCCTACCCACCAAGATCCCCGCCCAAGTAAATTGAAGTAAAGAATCATATGGAGTTCACGAAAATTAGTCTATTGCTTCGTTGATGCAGCGGCAGCAAATGTATGAGAGAACTATTGAATTTTAAGTAACGAATTTAAAACAGAAAATTTAGTCCAATTGGCTCGCTCGCTAAACATACTGAAAATATATGTTGTTGTTTTAATACACCTATACACTACTGTGCCACTGCTACTATAGACACTACCCATATAAAGTAGTTTGAGCACGTTAAAATATTTTAGACGTGCGAGACGATAGTTTTCATCGACCATGTAAGGATAAATATCAACACCTCGTAATTAGTCGCTTCCTCTTAAAGGATACTACATTGTGAGAGATTGTGGAACATTTTAATTACTTTGTTGGATCATAATCTGAAGTGCAGTATCAATCCGGAAATTTTCCTACTATTTTATGGGATCATTAAAACATGTTATATATACAGACACAACCCTTGTTATATGATGCGGTGGTAGCATGAATTTTGCAATGAAGACCGATAATCCCAGTAGTGTACTTACCTACTATTATTTTAAAAGTGTCACCAAAGTAGAAAAAGGTTATGCTATTCTCAGTCATTCTCAGCCGTTCAAGTATTATGTAAGCAGATTTATTACAACTATTTAACCACCCTCCCCCTTGTCAGCAAAAGTAAGATAAACTCTTACCCCCCCCCCCCATGCTTACGTAAACATTGGTACCTTTGTAAATGTATTTTTTTTTCATGTTTGTTTTTTAGGCTATATTATGTGTGAAAAAGTAAATAACTACTGCTTACGTAATCAATATCTAGATCCCCCATCAAATGTCATCAAAAATAAGCAATGCAAAGACCATAGCACCCGATCCTCCAACTTGCGCGTCCATCTATGCCTACATTCGATTTAGTTGGATGAGTTGAAATGGCTTGGTGGCACGGGAGCTGCAGTGATTACGACTGCTGTGTTGCGTGCCAAGTTACTTACCCGATCGCGACACGTTTTATTGGGTTTTTAGTAAGGAATTTTCTAGTAGTAGCACATTATGAAGATGAAGTTCCTTTGACGGCAATAGGATTTTATCTTATGACATTTGTAGAAATTTAATTGCTCAATACCCCGGGCTTGCAGGTAGGTCGTCAACTGTTAATGCAATTATGTTTGAAATAAGCGAGACTTTTGATTATTATTAGTGTTAAGCTATAAAGACATATTGACGTTAATTTAATGAAGGAGCTACGTTTCACATGGGTATATTATGTTGAGACGTGGCAAGATAAGTAGTGGCAGGTATGTACGCTGTAAATTGGAAACAGTTTTCAGAGCTAGTTAATTATAAATGAGTGGGTATGTGTCTAGAAATCTCATTTCAAGAAATAAGAATATGGAATTACCGACCTAATTTAATAGGCTATTTGACAAAAACAAGCCTGAAAATGACCACTGTATCATAATATAATGAACGACAAATAGTTTTATAGATATTTGATTTTGAAAAATCACATTCTCGTGACGCCCGAAAATGCTTCATTCAAAAGTGCAAGAGAATATCGCATTTATCTCGGTCTACGTTGCATTTACACGTATAGAGTTCTTAATAAAAGTAATGTACAATTTAATGAGGAATCTAAAAAGTTAAAAATTGAGACATAATTTGATTGTTATTTTGACTTACTTTGGGAATTAAAAATAATGAAGTCATAGTTTCAGTTTAGTTACGCAATATCTTATTTTTAAAGGAGTTTTTTTTAAGACAAACTAGCATATTAAGCCATATTGGGAAGAATCGGAAAACCTTTCCAATAGCCTGTGGCGTGCGGCTACTAAACGGACGGAGGACTGGCCGTAAGGCTATCGCATGCGGTTATAGTTTTCATACAAAAATAGACATGCGAGCGGCCTTATGCAGCTGCGGCTACCCGCAAGTGCGTTGTGGGCCTTACACTTAAAATTAAAAGGGTCCTCTCACATTCACTTGATGATTTATCTACCGGTGAATACATTTTCCATTTTATACCGGTCAGTAAAATATACGTGATCCTATGATGCTGGGCACATATCCATCGATCGAGTACATTGAGGAGAGCGGTCTCCGGATTCCAAAGCGCAAATTTTGAATATAACCGGGAGATGCACTGGAATGAAGAAGAGAACTCGGACTTATCGAACAAAGACGAAAAAAATCCACTTGTTTGCTCTACCATGATGTCTGATACTAGCGCATTCGTTAACTATCGTTTGTCTACGTTCGCTTAATGCGTACGTAGCTTCAAGCATAGAACTATGAGAATGACATACAATCAATAAATCCTCGCTAATTGAAATAAATGGCGTACTCAATATGGAGTTTTCAATTTGCTGTCAATAAGTTCCAGTATATTATTCTCATTTTGGAATTGACAACTTATGCAGTGACTGTTACAAGTGTCTTTTAATACTACGAGTAATAAAAGTAAGGATAAGAAGTAAGAACCTTGTTTAATTTTTCATGTGGCCTCATTACAAGTCAGTTGCTAAAATATACGGCTAAGAACTAAAAAGGAGATCAAGTAATAAGTCACGCTTGTAAACGTTAGTGATCAGGACAGGCCACCTTATAGCACTGGCACGAGCTTTCTAGAACGTGACTTACAAATCTTTGTAACAGAATCGATGCTTGATCAATACATCGATTGATACATTTTGCCTATAAGGAATCATTCGCTATGACTGCTTACTTTTGTAGTTACTTTTGTAGATACTTTGTAAACAATCTTGACCGAGTAATTCATCAAGTAGAGAAGTTAGTTACAATTTCCCGAAATAATTTTAATTTAATCAACGAGAAGAGACGAGAAAAAAGTGGTCGACTAACTCGACGAAGTTTGTAGACTCCTTCTTCATAAAATGGAAAAGTTATTTTTTAATTGTTAGTCTATAATAGGAAAAATATTTTTTTAATGTTGGTCATTGTCTTTGTATTAGTGAACAGGCAAAGTCGTGCCTGTACCACACAACAGTCGCGCGTGCCGACATGCACAGTTATCAGTTTTCAATTGTCTGCGACATTGTCGGTGACACCATATTATACACAACAAACCAGGTATTCCTGTGATCACATTTACTGTAACTTCAACCATCTTAACTGATAGGACTGGTTATGAGAAAATTAATAGGGTACCTTTTTCAAAAGGTTTAGCGAACATTGTTTTATGTGATCGATTCTAATTTTAAGGACACAGTGTATTTTTCTAAAATAATTTGATACTTCTCCTAAGCAACAAAGACTAAATAGCAAACCCTGCAAAGCTAGAGCAGTTTAATTAACACAAAAAATCTTGCACACACACGTAGCTTAATTAACTCGTTAAATCCTTATGGTAGGTATTACATTACTTAAAGCGAACGGACTAATTTGGAATTGTAGTAATTAGTTACTAATTGAACATATGAATGGGCATTACTATCAGCACACAGTATCTCACTTAAATAAGGAGCGATGCTAATAATAAGGTGTGTATACTTCATGAGTCACGTTAGAAACAAGTGTTAGCGATGTAGTCATTTAAGCTTAGGAGTCATAAAATCAAAGTTTTATTACATTTCTTTACAATTTTGATATATGTTTGCGTATTTGCGTAATTACGCAATAAAACAAGGCATTGCCTATACAGTTTCTAAAGCATTATGGGTAATGAAATACAGAGAATATGTCTGGCAGAATCGTCTGTCAAGAGCGGCTGACCACCCGTGTAGTTATTTCCCCACCCTGACAAGAGCAGACGATACAAAACCCACATAACCTGTCAAGAGGCGGCTGTGGTCAGCACCGGCTGGCTGGACACGCTTCGCGGTAATCGAAAATTATGAATGCTTAATTTCATTCGATACGTGCACTGCGGCGCCGATTATCATTTAATAAAAACCTAACTAGTTTCCGTTGCATATAGATACCACCTTATGACTTTATATGGGAAAACGGTCACCTACAAGATACTTTTTTACGTAATTGTAATTACATGTCGCCAGCGAGGCGATATTTAAAGCCTAGTGTAAATGGCAAACAGCTTATCACTACTTTTCATTAAAACAAACAAACACGTCAAGACTTCTGGTGCGATAAGTATTATTGTGTAGTGTTCCAAGTATGCACGTATAATATAGACTATACCTATAGGTAATGTAGTTACTCTATATTATAAAAATTAATAATGTGGCCAATACGTATCTATCTTAATATATACAAGTATAACAATTCTGTACGTGTTTGCACCTAACTCCTCATAATCGAATTGGATGAAATTTTGTGTGCATATTTCAATGGGTTTCTGGATCGTTTAGAAAACACAATTGAACCCGCCAGGTGGTGCTGCTGTGGGTATGAACGTACATGGCCATTATAACAACTAACTATTTTCCAATATGGTTTAACTAACTTATTTAATACTAGCACCGCGCCGCGGTTTCACCCGCGTAACTCCTGATCCCATGAGAATATCGGGTTAAAAAGTAGCCTATGTTACTCATGAAGAATGTAGCTTTCTAATGAAAAAAGAATTATTAAAATCAGTCCAGTACTTTTTGATTTTATTCGTTACATACAAAAATCCAAAGCTTTCCTCTTTATAATATTATTAGTATAGATTTTGTTCATATCTGCTCTTTTTGTGCCTAAACTGAAGAAATGAAACTGATTCTTTGATTGATAATTTGATGTTTAGTCATAAGATCCAAAGTTATGTATTTTGAAGAAAATCCAGATGACGTAAGTAAAATCACAAACTCTTTATGGGAGACCACTTCCTACGAGGAGCTTTGCGAAGCTATTGGTATTCATGAGATGCTAATTTCAATAATGACCATAGTTGGATTATAGAACTGGCTAGAAAATAAGCTTAAACTATGTCGAAGCTCAGCTTAAAATAGCGGTCGGTACAGGCTAAAGTGATAGAAAAGTTCTGTACGTATTACGCAATAAGGTAAGTTAATAACGTCGTTTCTTGGCGTAAGAAGATTAGTAATAGATTTTGAATGAAATTTTTAAGCATTCGATTAAAATATAGAAACAAAAAATATCGGTTCAGGGGGGATGCGAACTCACGATCTTTCCCTTACAGGGGGAACGCTCTGACTACTAAGCCACAGACAAGCCAGACAGCCGTAAGACGGATATACGTTTAGAAGAATTTGTATAGTTCCGTGGGAAGGTTCCGTGGCTTGAAATATTCCCAGTAGTTCCCTCTAGCCGTGTCCCCCGGGGTGACAGCTGGGAATTGTTTTCCCAGTTGTCACCGGGGTGACAATTTGTGCCGACGAAGGCTAGAGGGGACTATTGGGAATATTTCCGTGGCTGATAGTGGTCAGAGCGTTTCCCCTGTAAGGGAAAGATCACGGGTTCCAATTTTTTCTATATTCTAATCGATTTGAATAGTAATAGTTTTTTAAATATTATGAAATATAAAGAGTACCTATTGGGAGAGGTTTTGTTTGGAAGTGAACTGCGATAAGCTAATTGATTGAAAACCTTCAAAAATTAAGATTTCAAGAATAAGCTATAGATCGTGGTTGTTGATTAAAATATCCGTTAGATAAGCCTTGTACACCTGTGGCATCAAATTTACATACTTATATGTAATGAATACTCGCTAAGTACCTACTCAGACTCGCGCTTATATGTGGCTGTCAAGTTCTAACAAACGGTGGAAGACTGATGGCTAAAATAACTTTTGTAATCCTTGGCTATGTAAACATTAATTGAGTACATTAAACAAATCGATTACATGTAAATGTGAAATTATTTTCACATATCTTCCAAATGCTTGTCATTAAATATAATAGGCTAGACCGGGCGTAGACAGGCAGTGATGAACGTGCATGCATAGCGCTCAAAGCATTTCAACAAGACCCTGTACTTTAGTGCCATTGCGTTTGAATAATGTGTTTATGTAACCACTTCGGGTTCCAATGCAAATAATTTCCACAATGAATTAACATGAAAAAGAACAAGTTGTGTTGTGAACAAGTAGGGTAGCCAGAGCTTAATGGGAAGTTTTGTGCTGACAGTGCAAGGACCTAAGACTCGTCCTGCTTTGTCTTCTGCATTGACGGCACAGAAACTCTCTGTCCTTACAGCACCAATGTGACTCCTCTGGTGGTGCACACTTCCATAGGTTACAATAAACAGTTTCCATCAGGTGAGCTGTATGTGCGCTTGTCAGCCACGTAAGTGCTATAAAAAGACTTTGCGAGTTTATTTTCAGTTCGTCCTTCCTTTGTTTTCCTTTTTAAATTTAGTTATACTTAAATTGAAATCGTTAATATTACTAGTTTATATAAACAAATTCAAATTTATTTTATACATATTTGACATGGAATATAAAATAGAAACAATATCTCAATTCTAAGTAATCTATACAGAAATAATATTAAATAATTTATAAATATTAAATACAATAAAAATAAAATAACTATTATACAACTTATAGCTAAGAACAATTAAAATGCGTCGTAGAATTCCTCCGCATCGCATGCCTCTTGTGGCAGCGTTCCCAGAAGACTGGCAGCATTGCCACGTTGTATGGCAATGCTTATTCTCTGACCTAAAAAGAGGCCAGCCTTCTGGTCACGAGAAGCGTCGACCATACGCTTCGCAATCTCACGGAAGAGGTTGTGAGCGCTCGGACCCCATGACCCCAAAGTCTCGACTCCAAACGGCACAAATTCATAATCTCCGATGAGATTGGAGTATTTGCGCCGCTTGAGAGCCTCTGCAGAAGCAGCAGCAGCTCCAGCACAGCCAGCCGTGCTAGTTATATGGGTAGGAGCCATGGTATCAACGCATGTGGCGTCCCACACCAGAGTCCTACCCATCTTCCATGGCATTAACGACATGCCATCCGGTCTCTTGCCATCGTCACGCGCCAAACCGTTTGGTTCTAGTACAGCTGGTACACCGGCGGTGACAAGAGCACGGCGGATTATGTCATTGAGGCTGGCGTGCCGTGGAATTCGCCCTGCGCTCCTGCAGCACGACAGACCATGGTGTCCGAGTCTGTCAACGGCTTCTCCACAGCGGCATTGATGCGGAGAAACACACGGCGCGCCTAAACGGAGACAAGTTGCGATGCGGAAGGTAGTGTCATCTAACATAGTCCCTACGTTAGATGACGGAAGAGCTTGTAGCCAAAGACCCGATTCCCACACTCCAACCGCCAGTAAACGGGCACGCTCAGCAGCATTGGAACATGTATTTAGTAATTTTTTTCCAACTAAGCTGCAGAGCGGCCCGTCCCACTGACGCTGTGAGAAGAGGTTCCTTGGGAGATCGGTGTTTGGACATGCAATTTTCCAAGCGTTCACTGCATCAGTCTTACACAATACTTCAGAATTAACTAGTGTAGGTGCAAGGATTTTCCTAGTTAATTCTTCGGTACTGTGGACTGAAGACAGGAACGCTGGTAAGCTGACATCTGAAATTTTGCGAATACCGAGCCCACCCAAGCGAATCGGTAGAGTCGCTTGTAGTAAAGCTCGGTCATCCAAGGCCACATTTAAAATTTTGGTGAGGGTATTTTCTATAATTTCGTCCATTTAGTTTATTAAATTGGATTAGAAATTTGAAATGATTACATGAAAGGTTTATTCACAGTAAAGAAAGCTCGGGTAAGGACAGAGGCAGACGGTAGACTGTTGTGTCTGCCTTCACCAAAGAGAGAAAATGCGAGTATATTTATGTAAATTGATTGTATTATTCAGTAAAAACTATGATATCATTAGTTATGGATGTGGACGCATAATTTAATGGATAGGTGAAATAAATATTTACGTATGTTAAAATACGCTACAGTCAAATAACATCAGCATAAAGTGTATTGAGTAGCCTACAAACATACATCTATATAAGCTTACCCGCGAGGCGATTTGTGATGAATCACTCTCTCTCTCTCTTCAGTAGGGTTTTATCATCTTTTTTGAAGAACAGTATCACCGCACCGCACTCCCGCTCCATGCCCTAGGTGTTAGCCCTTGTTGGATGGCGGAATTAAAGAGACTTGCCAGCTCCTTCGGAATTGGAGCCCCACCTACTTTCAGGAGCTCAGTAGTAATTCTGTCATCACAAGGACACCTGTTGTTATTCAGTTGTCTGAGAGCCGCCTCCACCTCTCATTGCTCGATTGTTCACGCATTGTTCACGTCTCTGTCTCATAAGTTCGAGGGTCTCAGGAGGGAGCTTGGACTCTTGCTGTTTGCGTTTTCCGGGAAAGAACTTTCGAGACATTTTCTGCAATGTTTTGTGTTGGTTTTCTCGTCAATGCCGCTAGTGGTTGCCAGCGTTGCGAAACGATATTGAAATTCCAGTTCGAAATTTTCGGACCTTAGAGCTGCTTGGAGCGGCGTAGGTCAGAGAGCAGACCGTATCAATCGGAATCTTTCGGCCTTGATGTTGATATTTAAAGAGCCTCGGATAAGTCTGTGATGGCTTCCTGTTAATCTTGTTGATCACAGAGACGTCTACTGTCCGTTAAGGAATATTATAAGGATGAATATGTGATAAAATTTAAACCAATGAGAGCTTTTAAACCGCCTGTTTTTTTTGCATAGCTTGTGGCTAAGAAAGCAGAAAACAAAGGCAAACTACGATGATGATGGTAAAAAAAATTGTGGACTCAACAACCGAAAAGGGGAAAGCAAATTTATGTAACTAAACGCGGCAATAGAACCAATATTGATTGTAATGATCGATGAAGATTCGTATTCTTCAAGTTTAGTGCGTGACGCAATATAGACAAGTGTTTTAACCATACAAGTACGCTACTGGTTACTGCATATTTATGACGTGGGACATCGGTCATCATTTCACTATTTCAAGAGAAGATTCTAGTTATGGACATAAAGAATGTCTTCTTCTTCTAGTTAACGAGTGTTCAAGGGTTTCATTTAAACAGACCTAATACAATTTATGAACGGTATGCGGTGCACTTTCTCACGCATTTAGCTGACCAGATTCAGCTTAACTTATTTTATGGTGGCTAATCAATCCATCTTGTTTCTGAGAAAGCTCTTTCTATGGATGTATAAGTATGTTTGTAGGCTATTGAATACACCATATGCTAATGTTAATTGACTGTAGGGTAATAGTAATATATATAAATATTTATTTTACCTATCCATTAAATTATGCGTCCACGTCCTTAAGTAATGATATAATAATTTAATAGTTTTTTCTATTAAATATCTCGCATCATTTCTCATAAGGGTTGGCGGAGACAACGGTCCACCGTCTGCACCCACTTCACAAGCTTCCCTTACTGTGATATATTAATTTTATGGATTAAACCTTTCATGCGAACAATTCAAATTTAACATCCAATTTAATAAACGAGTAATATTAACGATTTACATTTAAGTATAACAGAATTTAAAAAGGAAGGACGAACTGAAAATTAACTTGAGAAGGCTTCAGCGCCCGGGCGGGCGGGGAGGTGCGCATACACACAAGGCGTGGTCGGCGCGGGCGCCGGCCGCCAGAGCCGCCGCGGATGCTGCGGCAAGCGCACCTGCTCGACGCTTTAGCGACAAATTCGCGCGAATTACACGTGTATCACATAAACCGCAATACGAAACATTTTGTGAGATGACTATTTGTGATTTAAGAGTGACATTAGTGAACACAAAAGGGGCTTCAACCAGGCCCTGTGTGCTGCGCATTCTGGATCAACCCTAGGTCGGTAGCGCAACATTTTATCTTCTTATCACATTATCGCATGTTTTGATTGCGCACGCAATTTCCGTCTCGCGAATATCTCTAATGTTGACTTTTTGTACAACATTCTTTATTTATTTATACACATTACTTATTATCACTGTGCAACATTAACCAATATTGTTTTTGCCATTCTTGTGTATGATATGAGATGTAGGTATATAAAAGGCACTAATCAGAGGTTTACAAATATTTATATAATATTATCCTCAACACATTTTTTTTTTTGTGTAATTATGTATATATTTTAATCTCATTTGATATTATAAAATATGACTCTTATAATAAAATATAAAAAGTTGCCCATTTCAACTGGTTTTCAATATTTGCTCTATGAGCATTTGGTAAATCTTGCCTACGAAGTGTTCAGATGTAACAAGAATTCAATTGAGATTTTCATTTGTACGAGAAGTTAATACCTATCGCAATTGGATATTTTCAATCATCCGCCCAACCTATAATAGTAAATGATTTGACTATTACATATTATGACATCACAATAAATTATTTCATACAAGTTTTCTTGTAACTTACCGTTTTGACGTTTAGTAAAGTCACTAATTTGACTAGTCAGTCCAATACCCAATAAAAAAAATATTTGGACCTAAACATAAACTGGTGAAATGTGGGTGCTAGCACCTATGCTTACCCCTTCGGGGATATAGACGTGAGTTTATGAGTTTATGTTATGTAGATCTTGCCTACATGACCAAAATTAAATACACCACACAAGATGCATTTGAACAGTTAATTTATGAGAAGAATAAAAAATCTACTGATTCCAAATACAGATTGTCTAATTACATAACTTAGACGGTGTAATAGCCTAAGAACTTAGTAGATGAAGCTATCGCAAATTTTCCTTCCAAACGCAATGTTTGCCAAACTGTTAACAATAATAACACGTTATCGACAATATCAGCACCAAGGACTGGTTCCGATGACCGCTACACGCTACTATGCCGTTTGCGACCATCGCTCTGATGAAATTTCGTCCACTTAATACGATTCCAATTCGAAACATCGACCTACTTAGATATTTGAAAACATGACCATATAAACTGTAAATCTAAAGATCAAAGACAACCTTTTAATGTGAGTCTCAGTGCGTTCAATATGTTAACTTCACTTCACGCCTTTACTATGTAAAAGGTGATCACGTAAATCGCTTGACTTGTTAAGTAAGATTAACATTTAAAGGACCTGTCAGGAGGAGAATCGATTACAGGTATTAGAGGACTCCTAAGAGGGACGACGATGTGAATGAACCTCTGTCCTGTACGGTAGCATAAATCAAGACATTAGAAAGAAATTAACGCCTAAACGAAGAGGATATCATAATCACTGGTGAGTAGGGTAGCCAGAGCTCACTAGAGAATTTGTGCTGACAGTGGGAAGACTAAAGGCTTGTATTGCTTTGTCTTCTACACTGACGGCACAGAAACTCTGTGCTTACAGGGTCAGCAGAGCGAGTGTGACTCCTCCGGTGTTACACACGTTCATAGGCCACGGTAACCTTTAAGTCTGCCACCTAAGTGGCATAAAAAAACAGTCGTTAGCAATCATCGTTGTCTACATTATTTTTTATTACAATTCTTCGGTCTCCGGCTCCTGAGGTATTTCGGAAGCAAGAGGCGATATATCATTGCATAACTTAGCAGAAGGCCAGCATAAGAGTAAACATTCGTTAACTGCAATGATGATTTCATATCGGTCAAGGAAACTCCGAAAGGAAAACCGCAGAGGTCACTGCTTTTTCTGGCACATTAATATATATATTGATCGGGAAGTTGACCAGTGAGGTGTGGTCTTAATATGCAAAATTCAAATTTGATTGCATTAATTTAGAATTTTTGATCTCCTATTACGTAAGACCAGAATATAGATGGCGAATGTCAGAGCTCTACCTAACCCAGTAACCCTTGGCATAAGCTATACCTTATCCTTCTAAGTCTAAATTAGTTAACGGCAATTTACTATTATTACGCCTTCAAAAATAACATTCTCCAATGAACTAGCCTTTTTATTATTATTTATTTACATCTATCTATTTATTTATTAACCACGGTAGCCTAGTGGTATGGGTAATTGACTGCTGAGACGAGGTCTCGGGTTCGATCCCAGGTTTTACCATGGCACACTTATTATTTATCACAGTTTTATAAGTACCCGGTTAATGGCAATAGGCTCGCCACCTATTACATTGGGACCTAAACATAGCTGGCGAAATGTGGGTGCTAGCACCTCTGCCTACACCTTCGGAGATATAGGCGTGAGTTTATGTTATGTTATACTATTTACATCTGCGTATAAAAAAGAAATTGAAACTTGTATCTTGTCCTGAATATCAAATCGAGGTCTGTTTGCTGCGCAATGATTTCTAAATACGATGTAATAACTGTCACTGCAATTAAAATGTATCATTGAATCTATCGGCTGGTTCGGTTTAGTACTCAATTGCAGATGTTATTCATATTGACTGGCTGTTATTGAACGTCGATTTTAAGCCCATAAGCATGCAGAAGCAATTAAGAGATCGCCAAGGGCTCGCCTTGAGCGGCGGTTAGGCAAGCACTTCCGATAGCGAATGTCCGCTTAACTCGCTCCCTTCTCATCTGTTTAATATTTTCAGTTGTATGCATTAGTATTTAGAGCTACTCATTCAAATAATTGCAACTTCTAAATATTACAATCACAGTGTACTGTGTGAATTCCACAATATATAAAATTTATTTATTTGGAAAATTTTGTTAGGTCTTCAAATTAAAAAGTGACGGAGTTTTTGACACATTTATTCAAGATCACAACCGGTCCTATTATATTAAAATCTATGTTGCCTACAGCTAAACGCAATCAATAAAGATTTAGGTAAACTTGAATTCATTTTCGTAAGAAAGGTCAAACAGCGTGACTTCTCTACAACGTCCACACATAGGAACTAGGAAACCAAGAGTAGCTCATGTTTAAACGGAAATCGTTGATAACAATATCATTAACTATATTCCAAGTGCTCGTGTTTGCTAAATAAGATGTATGGTGTGGTCATTAAAGGTTAAGTACTCGTAAATAAAGTTAAAACCATCAATCATCGTTGATAACCTTTCACTTGCCAAAGGAAATTGATATCGACATAAGCAAATTCAATGTATTCAACACGAGAATATAATGAAGGGTCATAAATACATTTATGACAGAACTTGGCATGTCCGAGCATATGAACTCAATTGACTTTCGCTTGTAAATAGCGATATAAAAAACTTTTAATAAGCATGATCAAAGTATTTAGGTTAACTTTCACTGTACATTATGCATACTAACATATTCTCCCAGGTAATTGAATACTCATACCATCTACTTGATATCAGCATTCCTTTAAATGCACTTATGATGCCAGTTTTACTACGTACAATTATAGCTATTATAGTAGGTATGTATAAAATTAATTAATCAGTCAAACAAAAACTTATGTTTTCTCAACACCGTAATGTCAATTGGATCTGTACCTATCTGTTACTTGTCCCTATTTAGATATAGGATAGTACAAAACCACAGCTTTCTACTGTAATTGAACATGAAGTACATATTAGGTGCAGCTCTAATAGATACCGACCTGATGTAGGACGTCTGTCAAGAATAATTATTGATTACCCATTCTAAAATAAATACTTTGTAGTAAAATAATAAGTTCCACTTCATATATTCATTTTCTATATATAAATTATATTTCTAAATATACTTAAAAACAACTAATACATTTGAAGATATAAATAATCGTGTTAAAATTATTGTTATTGCGAGAGTTACCAGCTTGTAACAGCTCTACCAAATCTTTATTTGCACCTTACTTACGAACGCAATATTCTACAATACCAATGATTATGAATTATATAACCTTCCCCAAGCTACTGGAATAATTGTCTGTAACACCAATGATTCTAAATGGAACAGCAGTCGCCCGCGTTCTATGGTCTACAATTAAATCGGGAGGTATGCATATCAGCGTTAGCAAACACGACAACAGTCGGCGTGCTCCCGTCTGCTTCGAGCACCTTGTATTTGCTCTACACAAACAAGGCTCCCGACACGTCCACAGTCTAGTGTCACACAGACAAAATAACGTATGTATATATAAAACAACAATAAGAAATTCACGAAAACCTAACATTCAGTAAAAAGTGTACATAATAGAAAAACTGTTTAATTACAGTAAAAAACTTAGAAACAAATAATTGTAGTTGTCTACTAAAGAGTCTACTTCTAAATTCTGGGTACTCATTCAAACACGAGAGACTTTTTCTTATTACCAAAGCCGATTTGGATATTAGTAGATAGTTTGATTAACTTAACTACAAAAGTACAAACACCAAGATCAATGTTGTAAAATCAAACAGTTTGTAAAAAACTAAAAAGGTTATATATTAAGTTTAGGTAAATGTTACAGAGTTTGCAGCCTGTATCAGTGTACAGACGAGACTTTGTTTTGTTAACCTCCATCCGCACTTCCCTTGTATCAGTGTTGTGGGACGAGAGAGCGAAAGTATTACACTAAACATTTCGAAACACTGGTTTTGAAATAAGAAAATCGAAATCTAAGTGATGTTTTTTTAACAACCATAAATATCGATAAAAGAAGATCTATACAACCATTAATAAAAAGCTAACGCAATTTATTTGATACATAATATTACGTTTCATGAGTGCATGTTTATTACATAAGATCGACAGAAAAGCTTGTCGCTAAGAATGAGATATCAAATGTGATTTTAGTGGAACAGCTATGTTACGACTTTAACGAAGATCGTATGTATAATATAGCACCTTCTATTTCCATGTTGATGCCGGCTACAAGCCATAAAGTGTCGCCGTCGCACTTGGTGTGAGAAATGTTGGTCATCAATGCCCATTGAATCAATAGACACAAGGAGGTCCACTTGGCAAGGATTTGATCATATAATTTTGCATTTCGCATGCGCAAAATGCCGCGAGATAACTACACCCGGTGTGTATTTAAAGCGAATCATCTGAATGCTAATGTAATCATTAAGATTTTATCTCAACAAGCCGGTTTGCGAATGTGTGGAGTTGACAAACCAGGTTGGTAAAGTACCTAATTATACCACGATATATCAATGCCTTCGAGTTTGGTTTTTGGGGATATCCCCTTATTTATTTTTTTTTACGTGCGCAAAATCCCCACGGATACCTCCTCACCGAAACCGGTGGAAGAGGTTATGTCGGACTCGAACCGACTAAAACGCACGCCGCCTGTGGGTCGTTTTGGTTGCCGAAGGTGAGGTTGACAGGCATATCCCTCGCACCCCGGCCGACCCAGGGCCATCTCTCACGATCTGGCCCTCTTCTCGGGTGTGGGGACTACAGAGTCCCTAACTCGTCCCCGAAAAGGGGAAGCGCGCCAGGCGCGCCACCGCCGAGGCCTGCTTCTGCCAGGGTGACAGACGGCTCCACCTGTCACCCCCAGGTCAGCGCTCATGGGGGGCGGAGGTCGTTCATCGACCTCCGACGCCCGAGTTGCCTTCGTACGCGGGCAGCTTGGCTTGCGATCCGTCGTCGCTCCCGCTGCCGGAGATATTCCCTTATTAGAGAGTAAAATAACGGGAATCATACAGGTATACCTATTAGTACACATAAATGAATTTCCTGCGATCTTCTTTTGAATTTTCATATCCAATAAAATATTTTTCATTATTATTTGATTTAAAACATTAGAAGCAATAGCATAGTAAGAAAATTATCATACTTTTACCAAAAAAATACTATTACTTTTTAAACAAATATGCTGACCTACAGCCAACTATCACATAATACAAAATATTTAAGAAATTTATTGTACTACACATTCCAAATATTATAATTACGTGACAATCCTGTCAGAATGAGGCATTTTAATGTAGAGCACATTATCTTTTCCATTTTCAAAGGTTTATGGGGCATTGTTAAGTCGTCCACACCACAAAGCGTTACCGCACAAAGACATTGAACCTGTGAGTGTTGACCCCCTAGACGTCGCTACACATGCTCCGTACAACAGCTCTAAGCATGATTCAACCTGTCTAAACAATCATTTACACGTTAGATATAAAACTAATGGTGAAATCAAATCTATTTAAAAAGTTAACAGATAACGTTAAAAAAACTATTAAACCCAACACAACAAGAGATAAACTGTCGTTACTACTTAAAAATAACTACTGCTGCTTTGTGTAAATGTCTCTATTACATCAAATTTCAAGGTGTACATAGATGCTAGGTAGGTAATAAACCAAAGTGGATTAAAATCTTATCGATTAAATATACCTGTTTAACACGATTGTACAAGCTATCACATCAATGGCTCTGGTTCAAGTCACGGTTCTATTAAGCAACGAGTATTGTCTTGGAGAGATATTGTATTTGATTAGAATCAGTCTAGGGAGCGGCGCAAGCGCACGCTGCCAGTCGCCTCGCTAGGAGGCACGCTGGGCCCAACCACTACGGTTAAATATGCGGACCTAACATTACATAAGACAATACATACGAATGTGCCTCTCTCGCGACATTCAGCGGCGTCTATTTGATAAGTAGATAAAAATGGTCTTTGTAACTGTTAAAATAAGTTTATTTATTCTGTTTGTATTCCGAGATAAAACTAAGAACAACAAACACTTAAATGTGTGTGTGTATATATGAAAACACTGCAGTATAAAGCCCTCTATAACATTATTTGACATAATAAAATAAAACGTGTAAAATACTAATGGCGAGATGAGCAAATAGCTCTTTCCAAAGCCTTTGATCTTGCTAACATCACAGAAAACAAGAAAGTATCTTATCATAATTTAACCTTTATATGTATTAAGTCCCTACCACAAATAGAAATCCTACTTTCCTATTAATTTCCGTTAGTAGCTGGGATGATTATGATGATGTAATAAATGTATTAAATAACTACCCATCACGTGAGCAACAACACATCTAACGCGATATTTTTCATTATGATATTCGAATAAAACCATTCTAACACCAATAATATCGTTTAATGCCACCGTAAAAAACACATAAACGGTAGTAGTCACGAAACGTATCTTTTCAATTTACCCTCAGGTAAAAGTTAAATAATCATTATGATGTTACCTAACAGCAGTTGGATACATGCAGACCATCTTGAAAAAAAAAGAACAGAAAAAGTGAACATTAACACAATTAGAGATAAATCGCGTCTACAATCATGAGCACCTAGTTCAGAAGCGTAGTGTGCGGCCGATAAATTGGCAGCCGGTTTGCGTGAGTGGTCGCCGCGCTGTCTGCATCTGTAACCCACTTCGAACAGCAGCAGATGACACTATACGCTAAAAGGATTTCGTCAAACATGCATTACAAGCAAACACCTACTACGTTAACTTTCCAACTTTCGTCTGGCCACTCTCCCTGTTATTTATTGCTGGTTTAAAACCGCAACACAACATGCTAGCTAAAGGTTTCGACACTTCATAAAGGTTTATTTAGCTTATTTATGGGGACTCCTAAATGGCGACAAGATGACACACTACCGTGTCTTCGTTCTCCAAGATGATTCAACTATCGGTAGCGAAATGAGGACAGTGAAACGACCCAAAGCGAGCTGATAACGTGGACTAGGAATATTCAGCTATCTACGATAGGTACTTTTTTTTTTTTTTTTTTTTTTTTTACGTGCGCAAAATCCCCGCGGATACCTCCCCACCGGAGCCGGTGGAGGAGGTTATGTCGGACACGAACCGACTAAAACGCACGCCGCCTGTGGGTCGTTTCGGTTGCCGAAGGTGAGGTTGACAGGCATATCCCTCGCACCCCGGCCGACCCAGGGCCATCTCTCACGATCTGGCCCTCTTCTCGGGTGTGGGGACCACAGAGTCCCCAACTCGTCCCCGGAAACGGGGAGGCGCGCCACGCGCGCCGCCGCCGCGGCCTGCTTCTGCCAGGGTGACAGGCGGCTTCACCTGTCACCCCCAGGCCGGCGCTCATGGGGGGCGGAGGTCGTTCATCGACCTCCGACGCCCGAGTTGCCTTCGTGCGCGGGCAGCTTGTCTAGCGATCCTACGTCGCTCCCGCTGCCGCTCCCGCCCCGAACTACGATAGGTACTTGTACGTATAGTTTGCACAGTTCTCAGTTGTTATTCCACGAGAACAAACAAGGTGTTCAGGGCTAAGTCAAATAGCTGTGCAACGACAACCTCGCTAGAGTTATTGGTAAATTTATTTGCAATTATCAGTCTTACATTTCGAGATTAAATGGTACCTATAATACATTTGATAACAATATTTTATCGTTACAAATGCATCGTAGCGTAGTTTTATACTTAAATCAAATTGCAGTTGTCATGAGGCTCCACGCAAAGGGCCTCTAGTTGGGAACACTATCATCTGACAATCTAGTTAATTAATTGAAACTACATAATTGGAACAAGCATAATTTGAATCTTCAAAGTGGTCATTATGTTGTTAAAAAGTGAATGACGAAGGATATTTTGAGCCTGGGCGGTTCTCACTGAGGCTTTTTGTTTTTTTTTAATCTCTGATGAATTGAGCACGGAGGTTATTTATTTTAAATGGTGAGTCATACAAAATTGCAACATAAAGGCAAATTTATAATGACGACGACATTCCACGAAGGCCGTATAGTAGCAGGCAGGTAAACTTTGCTTGGTTTGTCACCGCGCCCAACTTTGTTTGTGTGGCTGCAAGCACTAAGTTAGCTAGACTTGTAATAGGTACCTACCTCATTTTGTCTAATATATTAATTTGATAGCGCGATATGTCATTAAAATTAATTTTAATCAAGACTATATTTACCAAGAGTCGATCTTTGAGACATTTATTTATAATCTTTCCTAATGAGTTATTAAATATGCAACTAACGGATTGACACATATCATTATATTTATACCTTATTTCAGACAACATGAAAAGTGCTTAAGCTTGATATTTCCTCTTCTGCACTCTTAACACTCAACACATGTGACATAAGACAATGAAGAAATAAACCTACTTTACCTAAAACGCACTTGATTGTTTTTTATGGAAAGGGAGAGCGAGTTTATCAATACAGTCATTTCCTATTAAAAAAGGCCCTTATGTATTGCTATAGGTGCTTTTGTATATTAATTTTTCGGCTAGATGTGGTGGTCGTCGAGCGTGCGACAGCTACATCAGGGATAGTAGGTGCTCGTTTAGAGCAAGTATAAGTGTTCATGAATATGCCTGGGTTGGTTATTTCTATGTATAACCCCTCGTTTCCACCACGAAACAAGTTGTAAAACAAGTTGTAAACTTGTTTGATACAAATCTTGTTGAAGACTTGTAGAAGACTAATCAAAATGTATCTCATATATTTTTTTCGTTCTCATAGTATGTATAGTCCACAAGTTGTAAACAAGTATAAAACACATTTGTGTTCACACTGTAGCCTGTGACATATTGCAACTTGTCATCTACATGTTTTATACTTAGGTTAAAACGAGGGGTTATAAGTATATGTACTCATTCTTATAGACAAAGAAGAAATACCTAAATTTATATCTGTGTTCTAGAATCCAAGTTTAATTGCGTCTTGTAATATATCCCAGAATATTGCTATGAATAACTGCTGCATTAGTGCTACACAGAAAAAGCAATCAACTTATTTATAACTGATATCTTGAGTACCAAGTTTACTTGCTTTATAAACTTGAAGTAGCGTTTCAGTAAGCATTTAGAAATGCGATGTTATCATGTACAAATTATATATTTAGTCTCCTGCAAGAGTAATAACCCACTTTTGATGTTCATTTCTCGTTCATTCATACATGATATCACACGATCATAAAATTCACTCCTGTTGCTTTGGAAATAAACTCGTATGAAATAATAAAGTACTACGATTTATGTTGTGTCCATTCACAATGAAACAGCAACACTAAACTGAGACGCGTATCTATCGTTGGAAATAAAATATCTTGACCTCTTTGCATCTTTGTTACCGTCACGAATCGTAGTGTCTAATAAGACTCGTACAACAATAGGCCAACTATCAAAATAAATTTGACAGTCAGCTAGCAATCTCGGGTGGTCCGTGCTTTCATTTGACGTGCACCAACGCACGTATTGGACATTCAAGATAAAAACTAATAGGACATCCTCCTTTCCCTACATTTTAATTTAAGAACGGAAGCAGCATGAGTGGGCAAGAAAAGAATCAGATTAATTTCCACTGTTATCCCGTCTGACGCGGCCGATCTGTTGAAATAAATCGTTCTAAAACTCCGAGCGACCAGGCGCGTAGACAAAAGGGGTAAACGGCTGTAACAAAATAAACGTGATCTCACCAGGAAGCCCGTCTACAATAGGACGAGAGAAAATGACTAAAGGGCCAATGACTTCGTAAAAACAAATGTATCTCTATTAATTTCAACACTTTTTGTAAGCAACTATACTATGTGTGTGACTGATGTTTATAACTTCACTTTTAGTTTTACACTACTCTCTTTTAGATATTTATTATAGTACACGCATTCTCGTAAGCTTAGGTAGATTTGGCTTTTTTCATCATCACGTTATAGAAAGCCATATTGTCTATTGTCATTCACCGGACACTTTTTCTTGAGTGCAGATTTGTTACTAAGATTTACCTAACTACACTTTTTCTGAGCCGAGATTCTATCTATCATACACCTCACCATCGAGGTATGAACACGACACGACACGACGAATTAAAAGTCTTCTAATTGCACTCAGTAAATAAAAGCAATAAGTGCGTGTAGCACCTGGAAGTGCGTGCTGTAGCCGCGTTGGCTTGGCTCCATTTCTACTGAACTTTGACAACTAACCACAGCGGTAAATTGCTATAACACATCCCGTCTACTGCACTGCTTTATAATACGAGTAATGCGTATAAATAATGCGATACAGAAGCTTCAAAACGGAGAAAATGTATTTCATCAAAAAATTTCATCTAAAAAGCCGCGGTAGCGTAATGGTATGGGTAATGGACTGCTGGGACGCGGTCTCGGGTTCGATCCCAGGTTTTACTATGGCACACACCAATGACTTTTCGATGCTTTTCGAAGATATGTGTGTATTTATCGCAGCTTTATAAGTGCCCGGTTAATGGCAATAGGCTCGCCACCTATTACATTGGGACTTAAACATAAACTAACGAAATGTGGGTGCTAGCACCTCTGCCTACCCCTTGGGAGATATAGGCGTGTGTTTATGTTATGTTATGTTCTTACCTCATGACTTTTATGTAGCTCACAACATAACATTATTTTGCATTTCCTGAGTCGTATCATTTCAAGTACTTGAGGTTGACGCTCTCTTCATACAAGCATAGCTGCTAACTGTAATTTCTGAATTTCGAATGCTTCCAGGTACGTTACCGTTTATCAATTGATCTCGAACATATATTTGAGTTGTCGTGACATGTTCAAGGAGTATTGTGCACCCGGCATGTAATTTATTTATCGACTTTTAATCATGCGGGACGCCTTTCTATGTAGCTTCATTAAAAGAAATTGGAGTGTCGTCATACAGTTTGTCATGATTTAGCTGTCATTGATCATGAGTTTATGAGGAGTCAATACGCCAGAAAATCAGAATGGTCATTATGTGAGCTTCGACATCTGATCTAACGTCAATTAATAATGATATAAATCTCATTTTGAACGTCGAACCGGAACGAATGCGGACGGGTACCGATGTGACTAAGCGATGACCGGGTGCCGACAAGACTAACATTGTTTGACAGCATGTATCTTCTCATTAATTAATGTATAAAACACACAAATAGAACAAGAGCGAACTTAGTAAGTAGCTTATATTTAATCCAGGTCCACATCCGTTCTGCTTGTCTGCAGCTAGGGTTATAACATAAACGGAATTATTCTGTCTAGAATATGACATGTGTTACCGATTATCTATTTGCTTATTAAAATTATTAACCACTAGCTGACCCACCCCAGCTTCGCCAGGGGTATATTTTGAAGCTTCATATCCATTGGAGCCCGTATGTTTTAGTCTTCAAAATATGTTTGAAAAATTGCCGGATTTGTTAATATTTATTATCAATGCTCCGTTCCCTTAAGTAGTAGCGTGATGATATATAGCCTAAAACTTTCGTCGATAAATGGACTACCCAACACTGAAAGAATCATTTAAATCGGACCAGTAGTTCCAGAGATTAGCGCGTTCAAACAAACAAACAAACTTTTCAGTTTTATAATATTAGTATAGATTATTAACCAGATAGATGATATAGTTTGATAAAAAGTTGTGGGATCAATATAATTTATGATTGTACGATATATAAATGTACATTCAGATAAAAAAGAATAATGTGAGAGAGGTCACTAAAATTATAGCTATGGCAACATAATTTTCTTATTTAAATAAATATTGTAGCAATAGGAACAATGCCCCGGTATTATATAGTTTTTTCATGACAATAGTTCCAAAACTAATAAATTAAATACTTTGTTCCTTCTGATAACCCTATGCATCATAGAGATACCATAGTCGGTATGAATAATTGAATTCGACATTATAATAGCGCGACGCATTATGATTACATAACCACATGGTTAATGCTAGCTCAGGGCTGATGAAAGGTTGACCTCAAACCACCGTGGGCGTTACTAGACAACGAAAATCTGACAGACAGAGGTCCATGAACTATACCGGAATGCAAATAAATAAATGCGCATAAACAGGACGATGAAGCACACCTGTCGTTGATCAGACACATAAACAATGCGTATCGTGCCCCTACCAACAGTAGCCAGTCTTGAACAATATAGGTACTTAATACATTCTCAGCTGGCCGTTCATAAAGATCAATTCATTGCAGACTTCTTAACAAAAGTTATGATTTCTGTTTTTTTTTTTAATTTAATTAAGGGACGCTATTTCGTTTTAAATAAATTAAAAGTGAGTTAGCAAAGTAATTAGACGGATTTTCACTGGGGAAAACCAGCATAAGACGACTTAGCAACAATCGTCAAATATGCAGGAACAGCGCAAAAGTATTTCGAAGCAAACGATGACTGAAGAAGGAACGGCTATACATTTGCATTTCACTGATGAACAGATGATGCAATATAATGTATGTATGTGTGAACCAACTATGTTTTTGTCAGTGTTTACCAGTGCACCTTATCGAAATTTTATACATAATGTACCATAACACTTCAAAGCCCTGCATTCTGGGAACAACTTGACCGAGTGCACTAAGACTAGTTTGAGTGTGAAATATACTTTTAGAAGCTGGAATCGAACGTTTTACACAGACCCGTTATATTAGGTAATCTTTAATAATAAGCCCTCTGTAAATTTCATGTAAACTGAAGTATCGTAAATTTAAATACCGTTACAACAAATGTACTTGAAATTACTTCTCTTCATGATTAAAATTTTCGAAGCAGTCACGGCAAGTTGTACATCTACGCGATTAAAAAATAAGGAAAAAGTATCCTATGAAATTACTTCAGCGAAGGCACTTATAAAGAACCGCTTTACGGATCTCAATGACCCCGACGTCAGAGGTTCCGCGGTATTTGTTTGCCATTACTGAACATTTCCTTGCGAAGTCTACTCAGTAACTGCTACGAATTGCGACATATAGTCACATAGCTCATAACGCGACGTAGTGGGCTAGTGGACATGTGCAAAGTTGTAAATTTATTTGTTGTACATGTTTTTCACAATATGTTTTGTATACTATGTACTAAAATACCAAACCTTTCGTTACATAAATACTTTCTGAAGGTGATCAAACTCAATAAACATTAAAAAAAAACAGTCTTTAATGAGCCCTTGTGCTGGTCTCCCTTCCGGGATACTAGCATTAGAGAGAACGTCAAGACTTAACCCGACTGAAAACCCAAAATATTTTATCACTGTTCCTAATTACTTGCACAAAACTTCACAGTCTGGTTCTTCACGCTCTTTGCGCTAAGACTATGTCCCTTCGCTGGTCCCAACGCTAGGACCGCATACTAGAAGCTTTGCGTGGCCCGTATTTTTAAAAGATGGGTAAAAGCTCCTCTTTTATCTGTACCTGTCAAAAGTCTGTGAGGGGTTTGTTACGGCAAATAACATTTATTTCTCTCATTCCTAAAAGACCTGAAGGATTTTCAACTTACAATAGACGAAGTCCAAGACTATACAAAATGAACAAGGGCTGCCGATTCCCAATGATGAATTTCATAGAAATATGTTTGAAAACGCCAAAAATTGACTATTCACACAAATAATTTATGAATCGATCTAATATTTTTTTTTATATGGGACACGTCAATTGGACTTCGTCTTGCCTGATGGTAAGCTGAAGGCAAAGTCCCAGAAAAGATGGTCACCATTACTTACACATACCGTGTGACAATGGTGACACTCAGCTTGACGGCCTCATCATATGCTTTTTCACGCCCCGCTTAAAGGACCCGGGACTGTAGGAAGAAGGAAACACGTGAGCCGGTAATGAATTCCAGGCCTTAATATTTACATTATTAGAAATTAAACAACAATATTCAACTGAGCTCATGACTGACATGAAGAAACTCTTTATGATATGAAGTAACACTTATATTGAGACATGCTAAACGACGCTATAATCATAAATATTGCAATCTTTTGTACACAAATAACAAACACATTAAATCTTCGACATATTTGTATTACTGATACTATTTTTTTTTTTAAACTCATCCTCAAATGGAACTTTAAAACTACTTTTAGAATACAGAATATTAGTTTTAAAATGATTTTATATTAATAAGGAAAACCTAGTTGAATATTATTGCCACACAAGATCCAATAAAGTAGATTATCATATTTATAGTATACAGACACATTATGTGGAATTCAGCAAGGCCATCACGCAACAAATATATTTCTATGCACCTACCTATCTAACACAGTCATCCGGAAGCGTTAAATGATCAGCAATGAGTTGAGCTGACCGTCATCTCAATAGGTCCGAACCCACCGTAGTAAGAAGCCCCACAAGTTACTCTTTATACTGGTGGAGTTCTAGGCTCTCGCACACAGATTGCCAGGTTCGGCGAATCCAGGATCTAAAGGCCCTGATCATCTTTGTGCTTCTTCTAATACTCTTTTTGACATTTGAGAGATTGACACTAGATCTACACCAAATTATAAACAGATTCCTACGAGTAGTATTGATCTTCTGCTCACTTCACCATTAGTTCCGTAACCTACAGGGCTTCCTCATAGAAAAGCGTAAAAAGCAGTAACATGCCTATCCAAAACGAAAACAGAATATGATGATAATGCATATGAATTGTTATTATTCTAAACATCTGTCAGACCTACTGGAGTCTATTGATAGATTTACCTAACAATAAAACTTTGTACAGACGGGGCGATGTTAAGAGCGGCAGTGGCAGTGCTGGCGTGCCTCTGCGTGGCGCGCTCCTCGCGGGTCGAGCCGCACAACCTGCGAGTGTACACACAGAACCCCAAGGTAAATACCACCCTCTTGTAAACGCACAAACATTTACACAACATGATATTATACACGCTGGGACATATCACCCAAACTAGACAAATAAATGTAGTATTTTCAAACAGTGTAAGTAGGTACCTCGCGGCGTGTGGGCGCGGAGTGGATAAATTACCACCAGCTCTGTAGACTTAAATAACGTACTAGAGTTATCGTACAGGCTGGTATTAGCGTTTGATTTAGTTCTACTACAAGTAAAAGCTAGAGAAATATAATTAGGTACTAGTATGAAGTGCTAGAATGACAAATTCTTTGCTTAATAAGGAATAAGTCTAAAAGAGCAAAAAAACCTAATGAAGATGTTATCTAAAATAATGCAATAATTTATCGGTTTTTCAGGACTTGATCAGCATTTTATCCAGTATTGAAGAACGACTCCGCATTTTGGATACAATCAGTGAAGCTCAAGAGAAACAAGCACGTCGCCTAGATTTTATTCAAGACAAACTCGGTTAGTTGTATTTCTTAATTAAATGCTCTCATGTAACTTGCAACTTTCGTATATAATATATGTGTAAGTAAATAATTGCAAATGATTTAACGAACATTTGTTAATTTTTGATGTAACTTGCCCTGTGAGAGTACCCTGGGAGGCAAATTCTAATAATTATCGTAAGTCCCCATAGGTATGAAAGAGTGGAATTATAAAATAGTTTTTTTTGGAGGTATATTTGTACAACATTATTTCTAATGAAAGTACAACATCGTAATGTAATCTGTTATTATATAGATGGCATCAATATTCATCGATTCAAATACAGTCGGAGAAGCTTCTCAACTTGTCAAATTATTGGTTACTGTATGGTCACTGGATTCTCCACATTAGGGAGTAGCATCCTGGTACATAACTAACAATTGACCGAACAAGAGCAACAAACAATTAACTTCTAAAGGAACCGCTTTAGTCTGTAATAGTTTGAATAAATTAACGAACGCACGACGGATGTTCTCTGAATAGGATACCGCTAATTATCTACATATTTGCTTTCAGATCGCGTGGAAAATTCACTGTCTTTAAAATTAGAAAGAGCCCAACTAGCTGCAGAAAAGCTTGAGCACAGATTACACATGCTGCAGACTAATGTGCAGGTTTGTGTAACTTACCACTTAACTAATTATATGTGACGACGTGCGTCTGTGCGATTTACACAAATAACTAATTCAAATCATCTATAGCTGTAGTGTAATTTATGAGGACGAAGAACATTTTGTGTAAAATAGTTCGAAATCTTTAAAAACCACTTCAATACAGGGATCGAGAGGAAAGAGGGGGTGGAGAGGAAAGAGATATATAGGTATATAAAATCCTCTAGACATGGATATTAATTGACTGTTCATTAGGTGGCTAATCATACCCAATCTCCAAAAAAATTCACCGTAAATCAGTCAATTTTCAGTGATGTCTTAATCATTTTAATTTATTGGTCAAAAACTAACTAATATGTAACTTAGCTGCATTAATAAACTTGAGTTTTGAGACTATAACCTCAGACTTCATAAAACTCAAGACTGTACGTATAACTATATCTATGGATATTTTTATTTCAGATATCTATCAAAGAGAGCAGTGAAAAGCTTGAAAAAAGTCAAATGAAAGCAGCGCAATTGGCTCGAAACCTGACCGACCATATAGTAACACATAAACATTTATTAGAAAAGGTGATTATGAATTTTGTTTTATATCAACGAGTACCTACAAGTGTCACTTTATCTATGGCCTTTATATGATATCAATTACGAAGAATAGGTCCTAATATAGAGTTGTTGAGCACCGTTAACACATTAATATATGTCAAGAAAACTGATTTAATGCGTAGAATTACCATTTTATTCATTTATGGAATGTAGCGTTTTACACATTATTCTTAGTTTACCGGTGCTTTAAATTGACACCCTGGGGCAAACGGTAGGTAGTAATAATTTTAGGACAAATTCAATTCGAAAAATTGTTTCATGTAAGTTTTCGTTTCGTATAATCATGCATGATTCATGGTTATGTACTTTTCCATCGTAGTTCACTACAAATAGAACGCAAAATGGTTTAATCTGCTGTGAACAGAGATTAAAAATAGTATTTCTTATAAAAAATATATAAAAAGAGGACATTTGCTAGTAGAGTCATTTCAACGCATTCTCGGCGGGTTACAATTACCCTAAAACTCGTACTCAGTAAATCTCTGAAAACAAATTTCAATAATTCTGTTTACTTTAAATCACGAGTGCATAAATCATTCTAATTTGACCGGTTTTTATTCCTGTTCCATTTTGAAGCAAGTCGTGTTGCGCATAATATCTAGTTGACTTCTGAACTTAACGCACTTAACACAACAATAAGCCATTGGCTATAACGTGCTAGTAAGGTCGTGAGTTCAAATAGTCCTTAACTTGATTTATTATGATTGCTAGACTACCAGAGGTTATAACAATTATTACAGTTATAACATAACTAGCTGACCCACCCCAGCTTCGCCCGGGGTATATTTTGAAGCTTCATATCCCTTTGAGCCCGTATGTTTTAGTCTTCAAAATATGTATGAAAAATTGCCGGATTTGTTAACATTTATTATCAACGCTCCGCTCCCTTAAGTAGTAGCGTGATGATATATAGCCTAAAACCTTCCTCGATAAATGGACTACCCAACACCGAAAGAATCATTCAAATCGGACCAGTAGTTCCAGAGATTAGCGCGTTCAAACAAACAAACTCTGCAGCTTTATAATATTAAGTATAGATTTGCCATCATAGACTTAGTTCACATCTGAATGAAAAATGTGTGATTGTGTCGAAGAGGAAACTAAATATTGTCATGCATATGGATGAGTCTGATTGAAAATTCGTTGTTTTAATATTCCAGGTGAACGGCGCATACGCAGACACATGGCACCGGGGCTTAGTACTAGAATCTCTAATGAGAGATGGCATGTCCCTTGTAAATGTGACGAGGCGGGAGTTGGCAGACGGACTGAGAGCCTTAGCCAGGCGGCAGAGGGATGCCAGATTCAGTTCAATTGACTTAGATGTAATACTCACCAAGCGGTTAAACGACAACGCAAATAAAATCGATGATAAGGTAATCATTTATATATTCCACTAAAACTTTGTTTAGGGACAAGTTGGAAGGCATTATAAAAAAGTCTCGTAGTCCTAAAACGGGTGCGTTGAATTTAGCGTAGTGTGATGGGACTCATCGGTATGTGTGTTAAGTGCATTTAATGCCAAGTTAAGAGTTCATCCGGAATTCGTAAGCGAAGCTTGATACTATGATTTGTTCATCGGTTTAACTGTTGATGAGAATGCTTCAAATGTGTAAAGTGTCAATATTACGTGATCCAGAAAAAAGACGTTGCAGGCAATAGTGAGATTAAGATAAAAAAAATTTAATCAATTCACGCGGGATTCGAACTCGCGATCTTCCCTTACAGGGGGAATCCCGGGTTCGAATCCCACCTGAACCGATTTTATTTTTTATCTTAATCGGTTTGAATAGTTAGCATAAAATGCTTTAAAATTTCATTCAATAGTGAGATTTTTGATTGATGGTATGAAAACAGATTTTAAAAAGGATCTCCTCACGAATTATTGCCCGTTAGATTCTTTAAACTAATTTTAAGTTAGAATTATATATACACCTATCTTTTTTCTCAATTTTTCAGATGCAGGAAGTAATAGATGCACAAAAAAGTTTTATCGATTCGTGCCAACAAGTACAGCAGGACGATCCTCAGCCTGTCGCAGATGTACTAGAAAAACTCATTGAATCCCTTCTCAAAATGTATGTACCTAATTTTTATACATCCATGTTACTTTAGATAGCATAGCAAGCCTTTAAATCCGACAAATATATATTTTCAGGAAGACATCGACATTCCACGAACTGCACAGGATTCAAGATAATATTATTAAGCACGACATCAAAGTTACTAAGATTTTGAACACACAGGTGCGTTATTTCAAATGTGTAGTGTTGATGTATAAATCAGAACATAAACAGTTTTTGTACTGTCAGTCAAAGCTTGTCTTGCCTTGTCTTTTACACTGACGGCACAGAAACTCTTGTGTTTACAGGGTTGGCAGCGCGATTGTGACTCCCTTGGTGTTGCACACGTCCATAGGCCACGGTAACCATTTTCATCAGGTGGGCCGTGTGCTTGTCTGCCAACCAAGTGGTATAAAAAAAAACATGATAACAATACGAATTTCTAAATATTAAAATAATTTAAAATTTCAGACCGACGCGACTTGCCGGCGGCTCGAAAGCGCTTTCCGTAATACATCGCACACGATATTAAAAGAAAACGAATTGCGACAACTGACGGAGAAGTTCATATCACTAACCGACCGAGCCGATGACGCTTTACAACGTCTAGAAGGTCAAATGAAAAGCGACCTCGAGGAGCCGCTACCTGTCTCCGACGTATCAGCGGAGGCTATTAAGCTGATGCAGAAATTAGAACGAGCGTAAGCATTTCACAATAATACCATATGTGTAATAAATACAAAGTTCATACAAATATGATAATAGCTAGTAATGGATTTTTATTGAGTGATGTTTGATTATAGAGATAGTAGCTTTCCATGCCACAGCTTCCACTTGCAGGAAAATACTCGTATTTTCATTTAAGCCTTTGCACCGAGCTGGGCCTTGATTCTGCTAAAGCAAAACCACTGTCATCCACGGATACTGCGAAAACATTGATTTAATTTTAGATTTTAAAACAATGGGGCTAGTCCAAAATAAAAAGGTTTTTTGTAAAGCGAATGAAAAAGTGTAATGAAACTCTTTTCATTTAATTTTGAACTTTAAGGTAATAGAAATAAAGTCTAAAATTTAATGCCATTCTTTGCTGAGTTTGTGATATGTCAGTGGTTTTGCTTAAGTAGAATAGAGGGCCTGGACAGAAAGACTCATAAAAGAGTGCCACACAAGGTATAGGTCGCTCGCGTGTCCGTCCGACCTCAAGGCTCCAGTCTCTACTAACTTACTGATAGTAAGCGGTTACCGGTCTTATCGTGCGGAAATTCCTACTGATGGTATATAGTCTCTGAGCAGCCCACCAGTCATATGATTTTATTAGGTCTTAATAAAAGTGACTCTTTCTAAAGTTTCCACGAACATCACTCATTGAATTAAAACCACTTTTTAACGAATTCTGCGCAACAAATAAATTGTGATAACATACATACATACATAAAATCACGCCTGTTTCCCATAAAGGTAGGCAGAGATCACGGATCTCCATTTGCCACAATCCTGACATACTACTCTCGCTTCATTGACCCTCATTACCGACCGCCGCATAACCGACGAGCATGCATGAAGAATTCATGCATGCTCGTCGGTTTAGGGTACTCAAGACCTGCCACTTTTCTAAAACTTCCCCGATTTGATCCAGGTATGTGCGCCTAGGTCTTCCCCTTCCGACGGTATCATCCACACTTCTTTTATTCATTCTCTCAACAAATTGTGATAAAATTGGTTGAAAAGTGGTTTTATTTCAATAGGTCTAGCTAGAGTCTAGAATTCTACATTAATTTTACCGAGTAATATTTATCGTTATATTATTGTTTGAAATATATGTCGATGAATAAATCTCTTCATAAAGAATAATTTAATTACAGCCGCAAGTTCGACAGCGAATCTCGAGAGTACGATTTGTATGATGACGATGACCTGGGGTATCCCGACGACGGCGATGGAGAAAGCGATATCATGGGCGAGGACAAAGTGATACTAGGTGGGGGCTCATGGAAGAAATCAAGAACTACGACTGTGCGACCGCCGCACCGAAGACATCTGCATAAACACCCCTACGATCGGGGCCCTACCGTGAAGGCCCCTTAATACATTAAATAAGTTTGTAACATAAAAACTATGAAACAAAGCATTGTTGTTTTATTCATATTTTTTTAAGTATTGAGTCTTAGGGCGCGCCGTAGTAGCGGCGGTAAGACCCATCATGGGGGACTGGCTAGAGAGTATCGGGAAGTATCTGCGTCGGATGGAGAAAGAGCCAACGTCCGAGTGCCATCACTGCGACGCGAGCGAGGACTCGGGGCCGCACACGCTCACCGAGTGTCCGGCGTGGGAGACGCCGAGACGAGAGCTGGTGGCGGCCCTGGGAGTGACAGTTCTCACGCTCTTCACGTTGCTCGCGGCGATGGTACGCTGCGCGGATGCTGGTGGAGGCCTGGGGGTGACGGGTGGAGCCGCCTGTCACCCTGGCAGAAGCAAGTCGCAGCGACGGCGCGCCTCGCGCGCCTCCCTGTTCCGGGGACAATTTGGGGATTCTGTGGTCCCCACACTCGAGGAGAGGGCCAGATCGAGAGAGATGGCCCTGGGTCGGCCGGGGTGCGAGGGATATGCGTGTTAACCTCACCTTCGGCAACCAAAAACGACCCACAGGCGGCGTGCGTTATGGTTGGTTCGAGTCCGACATAACCTCTTCCACCAGCTCCGGCGGGGGGAGGGGTATCCGTGGGGATTTTGCACACGTAAAAAAGAAGGGTTGAGTCTTTATTATATAATGGTGTATGGGGCCCCATTAAAACTTTTGAAGCAAACCCAACCTTACCTGCACGCTGGTACACCTGATGATTGACGGGTGAGACTTTGGCGCAAGCTTTTCTCTCGGGATTAGGTCAGACAATAGTCGCTTCCAGAAAAACTGTACAAACCATATCACAAGGAGGCTGCTCTAGCCAGTACTCTTCACGCAGATCGGACCAAAAATAGGAGGCTAAGTGTGGACAAGAGTCATTGTTCATTTCATTTTCCAAGCAAATCTCAGGTCCCAAGATAAAAGTCTCAGAAGTAACCGAGAACAACACCAAGATGACATACAGACAGATCAAATATCTTTACATCTTTTTGTCATAAGAAAATTGAACTTTTACAGTAATAGTATTGTAAAATGTACAGTTTATGATAATTAAGGGCACAACCCTATTCTAGGCAAACTTCTAAAAATCACCTCTGAAACTATATGGGACTAATTTTGAGTGTTTAGGCATGTATATCAGCTAGTCTGGATTGCAGTTTTGTCTAACAATTCCTGTCTATCCAAAAATAAAGAGAAGCCACTTTTTTTTTTCAATAAATAAGTACATTATAAATCTAACACAAATAAAGTTCATTGCTATCCAGATAAAACATTTCATAAGGGAAATGTGTCAGGTTATTAATTTGCTTGACATCTTGACCTTTCTTGCAGGTCAGAAATAAATTATCTCTGGAACAATAGCACTGTTTTGATAAAAACAAATCATATGCTCAAGTGTCTGTTTGGAGAGGTCAATTATCTAAATAAAGATTAGTAGTTCTAAATAAAGTTATTTAGAAAAAGTGTAGTAGAAATAAGAAGAACCTACAATAATTTAATTATGTAGTGAGGCACCTCACCTCCAGTACCTGGTGTTAGTTTTTGTTTACTATCATTTTTATTCAACATTTTATAAATTATAAGTATACAATACGACATACCTCAATTTTAGCACTGTTTTGAAATATAGTGAGTGCTTTATGTGTGAGTTGAGCAAAGCATGAACTGAGGGTGGCAATCTTCTGTCTAGCACCAAAAACTGCCTCCGGTTCCTCTGCCTCCATCTCCGCTGTAATTAACATTTATTTGTGATAAAGAAAGAGAATATAATAACACAATAAAATAAGTGATAGAATGTTTTTTTTTTTCAATGCAAGACAAACAATTTATATACCTGAATAAAGTCTTACCAATCACATCCTATTATATAAACCAACATCTTGGCTAACTTTTACAGAATTGCCTGTTCTCATAACAATTGGAATGTCCCTATTCTTTTGTCAAAATGAGAAACAATAAATGAACTTTTGTCACTTATCATGAATACCTTTTTCTTTTTCATTTATTGCTTACACTGTACCATGAACTTTACCATCATCTAATAAAACCGATATCATTAAAAAAGCATCGCAACCTTTAAAGAAAAGTTAAAACATCTCATGATAATGAGTATTGTTTGAGTAAGAATTTCCGTAGTACAGACGTCGAAACCTTGTTATCAATCTCTATATTCACTACCCGTGAGTATCAATGAGTATATATAAAGCCAGCCACTTTTAAAAAATAGTAATTATCGACTAAATCGATAATTTAAAGCATTATACCTGTTTTATTACCAAATTGTTGACCAGTCGCATAAGATTTGCAACATGTAAAACCACAACTATGGTGAGGTGGTAATAATTATGTATAAGGGGAATACTATAAAAATGTACTTACTTAAAGATGCATCCAATTCGAGACATGCTTTATCGAAATCCTTTTCTAAAATATCTAACCATCGAAATCCAACTCCGGTAGTCGCCATTTTTCACAACAATTTGTTGACAACTTTCTGTCAATTTGACAATTCATCTACCTAATCGTTCAAAAACTCCAATCAATTGGTCACAGTTCAGAAACCAGAGCGAGTGGTATACCCATAGATATATTTTTAATCAAAGTGGCAGCCCATCAATAGAATGGACATGGGGAAATCCGAAATGGTCATAGTTTTATTAGTTTGTGTACTGTTTCACTATTATTGTAGTGCGTAATAATGTTGAGTGACTGAGCTTTTTCAGAAGACCTATAGTGAGGGACCACGTTTCAGTTCCGTAAGTCATCACTGGTAACACACATTGGTTAAAGACTCGTCTTCAGGCCAACGGCCTCATGAAGGTCGCCGGGAAGCGCTGGATGCGGGCTGCTTTAGATCGATCATTCTGGAAGTCTGTGGGAGAGGCCTATGTTCAGCAGTACAGTCCACTGCTGTGTGGCTGATATGATGATGGTGATGATGAATAATGTAATTTTTACTTAGATTTAGATAGAAAAAAGTGAACGGTCAAGACGCGCGTTCCACGACCACACTTGTCATCTGAAAGAACGACCTACCATCATATACCGCCTTCGCTGATGCGATCACGTCTTACGGAAACAGCCCAGATAACATAATGTGGGTTACAAATGTCAATGGCGCCCCCACTATGGTAGTCTATGCGCCGGGATCAGGAAAAATGTGTAGGTACTCTTATATACTCTTTGGGTAGGTCAAAGTTCTGGCATGACGTCATGGAGAATAACATGCGTGGCAATGGTCTCATTACCTTTGACGCACAGGAGAAAGAGCCGGAACCTGCCTCGGATGCAATCAGGAAAATACGTCTCTATGAGAATGATACTGATGATCATATAAAAAAAGAACGAAATCACAGTGGTGGCAGTTGTTTATTCTTGAATTGTAAGAAATAATATTTACAAATATGGATAGGTACCTAAGTATCAACATTCAGCATTTATTACTCTTATATCCTCTTGATTCATACGCTACAATTTTTTACACAACGTCAAGTACGGTCGTATGGATTTTATTGCTAAGCTTCATTAATAATCGCTTTATAAATTACAATTGGTTGGTACTAAGCCATTAACACTGGCAAAGCTGAGAACTACGAGGTCAGTAATTAGTTTTCCTAAGCAGAATCAATTACTGATGCGACACAAATAATATACTCTCTCTCTCTCTCTCTCTTAAGGGAGAGCATAAGTTTAAACTTGTGTCACGTATTTTTTTGTCTACCTACATTTTAAAGTATAGCACTGACTTTGGTTGCCATACCCAAAAATAGAAAAAAGCCTAATAATAAATAACACAGACCGAGTGACACTGCAAGCTGATGAACTTTACTTATCAAATCAAACTTGTTTTTAAAGTTTAGGGTGATAAGTTATCACCCCAAACTCAGTTTAATAATATTTTTATTTATTTATCAAGTCTGAAAATAGCATTAATGGAGCATTAATCCGTTTATGGGTATGCAGTCCAACATCCAATCTACCTAGTAGTTGGGCAAAACAACTGAATAAAGCGTGTAAAACGAGAATATGTCCGATTGAGGCAAAGATCTTCTTTTATTTCTTACAAATGCAATTATCAGTTATAAAATGTAACACTCATAGTTCATGGAACAATTTACCCCATCAAGAAGTTTATATACGCGTAACCTGCACTAGAAATAATTCTAATGCTGGAAAATAGTTAACTTTTGTCATTATCGCTATAAGAAATAATAGTAAATACATTTCAATAGCGCCTAATACCCGTGAGAATGTAATAATGTAGCGCTTTGCAAATTAAAATACACACATATCTGAACACAATCATATTTTCAACATAGGAAAACTAATAGTCTAATAATGATACATTAAAATATCCCAAAACATTATTGGCCTAAACCTAAACTTTCGACTGCCAAGTTTTGACAAAGTTACTCTGTAACTAAAATTAGGCTAATAACTACATATATAAAAGTATGGTATAGTATCACGTGCTGGTGTCCGGCTCCACGTCATGGCGCGTCCGTCTGGCCAGAATGGAGACAGTAGGCCAAAGCCTCCCAACGCTGGGAGAGGCCTATGTCCAGCAGTGCACTGCGATGGGCTAGTTGACGATGAAGATAAATATATTATTTCATAACATTGCCTTTCTTCTTATAGTATTTATTTAGCTGTCAACTTGGATAATCTAAATAATATTACTAAAATAAATTTCCCCTAAAATTAGCTACATTTTAATTAAGTCCATAGAATATGTGCATACATATATTATGTATACTTTGGACGTAATTTAAATGCATATGTGGATGTAGAGCTCTTCGTAGCATATAGAAAGTTCTATTACCTACTGTTGGCAGCACAAGTGTGACGCCTCCCGGCGTTGCACACGTCCATAGGCCACGGTAACCACTTCCCATCAGAAAGCCAGTGAGCCTGACTGCCACCTAAGGGGTATGAAAAAGCATGGATCTCGAAAGGGGTCCAACCAAAACTTTAAAATTTCAGGCATTATTTTAGTTACAGTATTTGTCTACCACCCGTGAGGGTACACAGTCATTGAGGCAAAAGATACAATTTGTTCATTCACCTTACTCTCTAAAATGTCTTATGTAAAGCCATTCAATTATTTAATTGTAAATCTTGGATATTGTGATTAGAAATGCCTGTTCATTTTATATTTTGTGCTAGATTATTTATTTGATTCTAGGCATATAACAGTATTTGAACACCCAATATGATAAAAATAATACAACTAAATATTTAACTAAAACGTATGTATAAGTAAAACATTCACCTAATTTTTATAACACGAACCTAATGTCTGGACAACTGCACCACTATAATCGCTACGTGGGACAATATTCAAGAACCCATATCCCAAACATAAAATATACAAATTTACAATAAAAATATGCTGCAACTACAGATTTACGCCCTTACACTCTATATAAATATGTATATTATATCAATTATAATTCGTTAGTAAAATTAAGCCTCAAACAGACGCGTTATTGCGAATCTCTATTCCTTCAAATCATTGCGTGCGCTATTATTTTCGCATGTTATTATCGAAGTAGTGTGTCGTGGTAGTCGCGTCCTAATGTTTGACTATTTTAATTGGCTATTTGACTATTTTTTACTCTCGAAAAATGACCACTGTATAAAAATGTAATGAACTGCTAAAGTGAAAAATTCTTACTACGAATTTATTAGATTAAAATTTTGAAAATTTAATTTCTCGCGCCGCCCGAAACGCTAAATACAAAATCATATTTGCGAGTGACGTCACAAGCCAGTTGCGCGTAGTGCAAATGTATGGAGTGCAAGAGAATATCTCATTTATCTCGGTCTACGTCTACGTTACGTTTACACGTATATACTTAATAATAAAAGAATTTTAACATTTAATGAGGAATTCAAAGTTAAAACTTGGTACAGAATTTGATTGTTTATATTTTGACTAACTGTGGGAATTAGAAACAATGAAAATCATAATTACAGTTTAGTTGATCAATATCTTATTTTACAAGGCATATTTTTTCACAATAAACTAACTATTAAGTAGTATTAGGACGACTTTATCAAATAGACTATTTACTGAAAACAGATATCGGATTAACGCGTGTAATGTAATCGACTTATAATAACCTGTATGTTTGAGGCTTTAAGGTAGAGTAGATAACCACATAATCAGTCACTTGACATCTGTGAATGTACCTTAGATCTCTTCCCAAGGAACCACGTGACATGAGCACGCGGACAATAGAAGTGACTGAATTGTGGTAGAGTATCTATATCATTCACTATGATGACAAATGTTTAGAATAATGAAACGATTAAAAGACGATTGATTGATTTTTGAAAGTTAAATTACATGATCTCATTGAATTCGGTAAAATTCAGGTGTGTTATATTGTTTAATTATATTGTAACAGAGTCGTCAGTAACCTATGGGATGCCCTGGATGGATGGATGGATGCACTTTAGGATGAATATTAGGTAAAAAAGTCTAAATTTAGCAAAACCAGCCAATTGCAATTGAGTTTCATGTGTAAAAAAAAGTTAATACGAAAATATTATTATAAATAATATTTTCGTCGGTATTTGTGTTTACCGTTTACTGATTATACCAAATTATTTTCGGTATAATCAGTAATCGGTAATTTAGCAGGGACTAGGGCCACTAGGGGCCTCTCAGATCACAGGGCCTTGAGTGTATATGTTCAATGGGCAATAAGATTCTAGTAAATCTATAAATAGTGAAAAATCACTTGTCGATGTCCATCAGTCAGTAATTGAGGAATATAATTTGTCTAATCACAAAATGACAATATAATGGCCAAAATAGCAAATATCTTCAAATAAAATCTTCGAGTTTGGACAGTAAGTACACATTATATTACCTCAGCCATTTTTAACTAAGGCTAGGTGCGCCCATAACCTGATGGCCATTTATTACAAAATGTCAGGCTCACTACAGTTTATAAGAATGGCATCTAAATCTGATACACATAACAGTTAAAAAGTAATGAGGCATGTTGGATGTGTCGGTCATTTCGCCTACCGCATTCGAGGATACTGAGTTGACTACATGGGATGGTATCAACACAACGTAGTTAGGAGGCAGGCGATAACATAGAAATAAAATAAGCTATAAATTCGAATTACAATCAAGTGGCAACCTGTGCCACAAAGCTGAAGGCGCTTGACTCACATCACCACATGTTTAAGCTGCTACAATGATATATGCCAGCTTAGCGTAATTTAAAAAAATCCTACTCTAATATTATTATACACTCTTCACGATTGTTATTGAATATATTACATTTACACAGGAACCCGATTCTGTTAATTGTCAACCACTGTCTGTCATACCATTGACACGTCAAAAAATGCCATTTAATTTTAAGCTTTTTTTATGGACTTAAAGTTCAAAATTAGAGGAAAAGGGGTCCATTGTAATGTTTCATTCACTTTAAAAGATATAATTTAATCTTAGACTTGAACTGCATAACATGAAATTGCATTTTTTGCATTGCAGTGTCTGTGGTATGACTGTGTTTGACAACAGAATTAGGGCTCAGGGTCCAGTGGCTGTGAGGTTTTTAGTGTAAACTTGACAGATAAGAAAAGCAGCAATGACGCAAGCTTATGCCTCTTACTATAACAGTGTACGACATTTATTAGGAACAATTCCTGTGGATGAAAGGAAGAAGCTACGACCGAATAATCTTTTTTTTTCTTTTTTTAAATATAGAACACGTCAATTAGACCTCACCTCATGGTAAGCTAGGCAAAGTCTCAGAAAAGAGGGTCACCATTACATTATATGGGGCTTGCTGCATTGTAGATGTGATAGTTTAATTGCCATTTACACACATAGGTACAAAGTGCTTTGTATACAACTCCAGTCTCCAAAATAACAATTGATAGAGTACTAAATGCAATCTCACACAATATAATTAACTAGTCATAATAAACAGGTCGTAATGACCACTTAACACTGTTTATACATTTTATACAAAATATCGAATGCTATAAAATCGTGCGTGAAATGTGCAATAAACATGGAAAAAAGCAAAAGTGAAATACGTTTGCTTTTCAGGACAAGAGTAGCTTTTCATGATACCTCGCAGCTTAAATAAAAAATAGCTTTAGATACTTACATAGTAACTTATAAGAATTCAGATTAGAACAAACCTTTTTAACACCATGACTTCTATGTATTATATAACAGACATTGTATCGCGGTCCCAGGCTGAGGCAAGAATGGGGAAGGGATACCGGAGAAGAGAAACTGATACTAAACATACTAATTAATGAATTTTAACGTCTATCTACATACATGTCGTACAAAACTAGGTAGGTAGGTACTTGTGGTAAATTGCCTTGCGTAAGATTACATTTTTTATTCCGCACGGCCAGCGAAGTTGTATACGTACATAGAAGTCATTACATAACCCAAATTAAGTATACGTAATAGCCGCAGACTAAAATAGTAACATACGACGGAGCTCATAGAACTGGCGTGTGAAGTCGCATAAAGCAAGTAATACTAAAGTATTACTGTTTCGCTCGTACTCCTTAAGTGCATGCACGAGTGCGAGCGAAATGGTACTACATACATACAATATTTTCGGCGACTTCACACGCGAGTTCTATGCGTTCGGCCAATGTTATTCTTAGTCTGAGATAATAGCAAAATATGTTTTATACACATAACATACATAATTAGGCATATAAATACGTTTGTTAAAATACATAATTTATCTATAGTTTACTTGAAAAGTGACAGGCACCGCCCTAATACTTCTTACATATAACGAATATGCGATCAAGATATTATTGTCGGATTTCTATTAGGGTATTTTAGTTTCCTATTAGAACGACACAATAAGACTATACAAAATTATTTTACGAACACATCCTGTGAAGCTGCGTTTACGCCAAGCGCGCGTCATCACATGGGTTTAAAAAAGTTTGCGCCTGTTTGAATTTCTCCTGAATCAATATTCTACCTATTCAATATCAGGCAGTTAGATTGCGAATTTTTAAGAATGAAATTCGAGGGAACTTCAAAGATCGAATATTCCTTTCGTATTAGGACGAAGCCTTACACTTATAGTACGTTACATTTAGAGATTGTCTTCACATGATGTCGCACCCTTTTCCCGCGTTTTATTCTATCATTAAAACTAAATCTATTCCTAAGCTGAACACAATAGCACATCATTTTAGTTCAGACAATCTCTATCTCCTTGACATTTTTACAATATAAACATTTCTTTTAGTGCCTATGTATTTATAAACTTTTATATTATTCATACATTTTTGGTGTTTCGATTGCAGCAAACGATATACAAAGTTGATACAAGCAAGGAGAATCATATTATTTATCACTTAGGGGCTGTTCATTAATCACGTGATGTTTTTAGCAATTTTTAACCTCACTCCCTCCCCCATGGTGATACGTGGTCAGGTTTCGGACTACTCAGCTCCTACCCAAAATCACGTGTATCTTTTGGTATGTACAAGTTATTTAAAAAAAACAGATAATCACTATTTTCGCGCGTAATGTGGATAAAATAAATACCCGTGATACCCACTTTACCTCTCCTACCTACCTCCATCTTGGTAATATTTAGTGATTTTTTCACGAATAAAGTACTGAACCGGTTTTGATGAAATTTTGAATAGAGATAGATTAGACTTTGGGAAAGGACATAGGCTATGTTTGGTCGCGATAACCGACATCCACGCGGGTAGAGCCGCAGGCAACAGTTAGTAGATTATAATCCTACCTTTATCCCTTTCTTTTATACTTGTAAATATTTAACTTTATGTTAAAAAATTATAATCTGAAATACCATATAGGCCGTTTATTATCCTGGGAATAAGTTAACATATAAATAGCCTATTTAATTAATTAAGTTGAACAACCTGGAAATTATATATAGTATAATGCCCCCGGCTTGTATATAACTTTGTCTATTTTTAACTGAATCAATCAAATAAATTAATATCTACATTAAAGCAGCATCAATAAGAGAACTCTGGTTTTGTACTTAATTAAGTATTGCTCATTTCAAATGCTACATGTAAGTTACATGTCCAAAGTCTATGGATCCCGAGGAACTCTTCATACAATTGCATCATAAAAGAACAGACATGATTTAATTATTTAACATTGCAATGGCCGCAGCAGTTGCTGTGCACATACAAACACTACATGTACATAACTTCAGCTTAAGTAAAAAGCAATCACTAAATCAAATGTTCATTAAGAAACCACACATCCATTCTTGTCTTGTATATGTCCATCTGATCGCTCAATCTCTGACAATATAGCGTGGAACATGTCCGTCACAGACTGAAATGAAACAAATTATAATTAATTTAATAATAATAATAATATTCTACAACATTCTACACAACGCTATCTAGACCCATGGTATGCATAGTTTAACTTGCTTGTGTTATGGAATCTAGAATATGGATAAACATACTTAAATACTTTTTTTTTAAATACATATTATACATAGGAACACCCAGACTAATGCAAATACCCATACTCATGCATACAAATATTTGCACTGAGCGGGGATCGAACCCGCGCCTCCTGCGTAGCAGTAGCGTTCACTACCACCACGCCACAGTGGCTGTCAAGGCTGTAATGAACTTTCAATGTATTTAGTATGTTAACTTTTGCAATAGACTTAAATCGGAACGAGTCAACCTTTTTTTTTAAAGAATATTTGAACCGATATTACTAATATTCCCTCCTGCTAAGCTAAATTGCTTGTATTAGTAGTGGGTTCATGTTGGGTGTGTAATAGTCAGGATTCAAAACTGATACCATTCGATCATAAGTCCGACTCCTTAACCACTAAGCTACCGACGTTCCAACAAAAGGATTGGGCTTGAACCTTCAACCAATTCCCTTGCTATAGGGAATACTCTGACCAATAGAGCTACCTGGACATGGCATGGATATTCCAAATATGTATAAGCATTCATTGTCACTGTTAACAGGATTATAAATATAATTATATTACTGTTCATACCTTGAAAAGGCCAAGTTTATGCTGGTATTTTGCATAGTTTTAAACATTTAACATGAGATAAAACCCAAACTTACTTAATTTGTCAGTTATTTAAATGAATATAACTGTGATGATAGTTCAACTTATACTATTAAATTTTACAGCAGCATAGTACCTGTTACATAAATATTCAAAAAAGTGAAAGCCAAATGAATTGTTCAAGAAAGTAATACACTCACCTCGTTACGTTTCGCACTGGTTTCTACAAATGCAGCCCGCCATCGTTCTGCAAGCCTTTTACCTTCCTCTGTGCTAATTTTTCTTTCAAGATGAAGATCTGTTTTATTACCAACTAAAACTATGGGCACACTGAAATAGGAATAAAAAAAGAAAATTCAGTTGAAAAGTTTCAATGAACATAATCTTACATTACCATTTCAGATACTCACTGGATTTTACCAACCATATCCAGAAGTTTGTCATAAATTATTTGGACAATTTGAAAACTTTTACTGGATGTTATGGAGTACACCAGTACATAGCCATGGAAATCCATGCTGTATTGTAATGGAAATATGCTATATTCATCCTGACCAGCTGTATCAACCAGCTTCACTTCATACTCCGTTGAATTCAGCCGAATAAACTTAGTGAATGCTTTGAAACAAGTAAACTATTATCAGTGGTTGCTTACTCTATTTTATTTTAAAAATGAAAAAAATCTTAAAATTTAATGAAAGTACGACAAAATGATGACCACATTAAATTTGTGATTCCATGCAAGGTAAAATACATACTACGAAATTTGGTATTATTGCATTTAGCACTCGTTTGTAAATTGATTTTAAGTCTTAGTACAAAATTGGATATAATGAACAGGCGGGGTATGGTTCAAAAGCTTGATTTCCATGTGACAAACATTATTTACTTTAAAAAGCTCTTCAATGAAAACTTACTGTTTTCGATAGTAGGATCATAGGAGTCCACAAACTGTCCCTCAACAAACTGTATGATTAAAGACGATTTTCCTGAAAATATTTTTAATTATTATAACGTCACTAACATTAAATAAGACGCACAAGAGTTTGAAACGATAACATTACCCACAGAACGGTATCCCATCATCGCAATCTTTCTCTGCTTTGATGGCATTTTTTTGAATTTCCAATAGACCCAATAAGAAGTTTATAAAGATATCTACCGCGCTGTCTTATAGTAAAAACAGAAGTTCAATGAAATTCATAATAATTTCTTCAAGTCTTCGCTTGTTTGACAACTAGTATATTTGACAATTTGCCTTTTTCTATCGTACACACCGTACACACTAACTACACAGATAATGAATTACTATTTTTATAGGAAAAATAGAAGAATGAACTACAACTTCCGTCCAATCTAGGTGCTATGCGACTTGACTACGATTTTTCTTCCGATATAAATTTGAGCTGTCTGGAACAAAGGAGAATCATAATAAATTAGACTCAATTTTTTCTTTCATTCCATCATATCTCCTTTAGAAGCTACAGTAAAGGCGGTTATGTATCAGTCAAACGAAGATAGTTTCAACTATGGTTGATTCACCAACTGGTTGACATACCTAATGGTTGTCATACCACATAATATGTTCTTAATAACTAACATAATATAAAGGATACTTAGATACTAACTTATATTGTGCATAATGGACGACTCATTGATAGTTGAACCTCCGACGCTTAACTCACCGACGAAGGAAGAGAGCTCCCGCATTAGCCTTCATGGTATTTTTTTATAATTTTTTACAACCATACATGAACCGTAGGTGAGTTATCTATTAGTTAAAATAAACAATATTTTAAACAACCATTCGATGACCGTGAACCGCGGTAGCCTAGTGGTGTGGGTAATGGACTGCTAAGACGAGGTCTCAGGTTCGAACCCAGGTTTTACCATGGCACACACCAATGACTTTTCGATGCTTTTCGAAGTTATGTGTGTATTTATCGCAGGTTTATAAGTGCCCGGTTAATGGCAATAGGCTCGCCACCTATTACATTGGGACCTACACATAAACTGGTGAAATGTGGGTACTAGCACCTCTGCCTACCCCTTCGGGGATTTAAGCGTGAGTTTATGTTATGAGTGTTTATGTATGAATCATAATTGAGTCAACCGTAGTTGAAATGACCGTCGGCGAATTGATACGTAATCAGTAAACGCTCCACTGATGTCTCAACATCTTATACATCACATACTAATCATCCAACTCGAAATATGTTTGTTTAAAAAACAAGACCCGACTTAAAGGTGCTTGCTATCGTATCATAAAATTCCAAAAAAAAATTGACAACAGTGACAAGTATGACAACTGACAACCCTAATTATTGTAATTGCTATTTTTATCAATGACGAAGTTTAGATTATATTTATTTGCTGCATAATAAACTGATTACAAAGAGTTTAAATTATAGTATAGTTGATAATAAACTTGGTTGAAATTCTGTATGTAAATATACGTATTAACTTTAATTTAATCGTATAAATTTTGAATAAATTTATTGTTATAAGAATATATGATTCATAAATGAACATTTTTGTTTCAACGATAGTGTCGTTACAATGTCTTTCCCGGAGTGTCCACCAAGTCTGAAATCAATTCAGCATTATCTGAAGACTGCTGCAGAACATGATAATAGAGATCCAGTGGTGGCTTATTGGTGCAGGCTTCATGCTTTACAAACTGGTCTTAAACTCACTACGAAGAAAACTCGAGAAGAATCTGCTCTTTTAATTGGTACGTGAGTTATTTACTTAATTTTCAGCATTGCTGTGTGGTTGTTGTTACTTGTCTACCCATGTTTATGGGTGTGTGAAATGAAACTAATTTTAAAAGATTGTATTGCTTTTTGCACATTTATATATCTACCCATGAAAAACATGATAGTTTTGACATATCATAGTAATGATGAGGGTAGTGTATGACTTGAGCTTATAATGTACTTGGAATTGATAGGTGCATTGTTATGCTGTACAAACTCTATACTTTATGAATATGACAGTAAAAGTCCTACAATAATATTTCAGCTTGTACAATTATTTTATTCAGGCAATCAGTATACTTATTTGAAATTTAAAAAAAACTATTGTTGAAGTCAAAACTATTATGATTTCATTCAACAGAACTCATTAAAAACATGAGATTTTAAATTTTCAGGTTATTTATTCAGTGAAAATTGATTGCTTCTTCACTTAAATACATTGGTAGAGTTCAGAATTTAGAGTCTATATTCATTTATTTACTATCTCTTCCACATCCATCTTTGCAGGGTGCACTCTATTACAACAGAGTAGGCAATCTAAGCATGCACTGACATGACTAACATAACATTATTATTATCTATTACATACAACTGATAATGTTGTAACTGTGAATTCACTCAAGGAGTGAACCTAATGTGTTTTTTAATAATAATAATAAAATTTCTTTATTAGAGCGTCTTTGGCTCATTGGGTTAGTAACAATTTCTTACATGGCTATGTTAGTTACAAATAATTTAAATGATAAATAAAAATAAATTTACAATAAACAATATACATAAAGTGCTACAAGGTTATCACTGAAGAGGAAACCCTGCAACACCAATTTATTTGTTTTTTTTTTATATTTGTTTCTGACCACACCCTGGTGGCTGACGGATTATGTCACAATAAATATAACCAAATTTCAGCTTTAATGGACTGGTTAGAAGAAGCTAAGAAAGTTAACAAGGATAATGATGCAGTAATTAATGAAGTTGCCGCCCAAGCACATCTTGAGAATTATGCTTTAAAATTATTTTTGTATGCGGACAAACAGGATCGAGAGCAAAATTATGGAAAGTAAGCAAACAAAGCTATTTATACATTGTTTTTTATTTATTTATTTATTCTTTGCAAATATGGGTTACATAAGATGTTACATTCATTTTCATCATTGTCCACCAAATATGACATTCAGAGACCATAAGCATATTGCTCAAACAAACAATGGCACACAAAACAAAAAACAATCAAAATTTTACAAGATATCATTTCAAGGTTGGGTTTCAGATTGAGTTCCAAAACATGTGTACTCAGCATGACGCAATGAAAAAGCTTGCATTAAGTGATACATTAAAAATAATAATTAAAAACCAAAAATAATAACCAAAACAAAACAATAGGAGAATTATAGATATTATGGTTAATAAATATTTGGTTGATAATACTGCAAATAGTATTGGTGTACATTGTTCAGTAATAATAGATTAGAGATTTTAGAATGAATAGCTTTCTGCCTAGAATTATTAGTGAATTTAACCAATTGAATGTTGACAGTAACCTGGATCTCTTTAATACCGGTAAACATTCTGCCAGATCTTGTCTAACGAAGTGTTTTGTTGAAAGTTTATAGATGTTGATATTTCTATTGACTCAATCTTATTCCTGTCTTATTGCTCTCAGCTGATAACAATTTTGTTTTATATAATTGGTTGATATAATTGTGGAAGCTTGTAATTGGCGTGTACTAACCTAAATGTTGTGTATATGTGAATGTAGCTGTAAGCTCCCCAAATGAAATAAAATAAAATAAAAATGTAGTAGTGTCTGATGAAGGAGAGTTGACAATTACTTATATTGGAATATTGCAGGACCCAGAAACACAGTTATCCTTCTATTGCACCATTATTATTGCAGCAGTGTGTAGGATAGTATATATCTTAATGAATTATTAGCTATGAGAATATCATAGGGCACAAGAATTTCACATTGTAATAATAATTTCTTAAAAACTATAAAACTAACATTTAAAACTCATTTACCTACTGGAAAAAATTATGTAATCAAAGAAGCAATCTTAAATCTGCTTATTATACTCTGGAGATATATAATATTTTCTGTTAACACTTTTTTTTAACGTGCAAAAAGCCCCACGGATAGCCCTGCCCACCGGCGGCGCCGCGGTGGGAGAGGTTATGTCAGACTCGAACCTACTAAAGCGCACTACGTCTGGGGGTCGTTGTTGATTGCCGGTTGGCAGGCAGGCAGGCATATACCTCGCACCCCGGTAGTTAAAGTAGCGAAAGATGAATACCAGGATCATGTGAAAACATATGTTATTTCACTACCCCATTGGGAATGAGGGATGACTGTATGTATTGGATTTATTTACGAGTATGCCTTTCTATGCTGCAGAAATATTGTGAAAGCTTTCTACACAGCGGGCATGGTTTACGATGTCCTTACCACGTTTGGTGAGCTCACTGATGAAGCTACTCAGAACAGAAAGTATGCTAAATGGAAGGCTGCTTATATTCACAATTGTCTCAAAAATGGAGAAACACCAGTACCAGGTATTGTCATACTTTTGATATTAAAATACTAACATATTTTATCATATTGAATGAAATTTTAAAGCATTTAAGTATGCTAACTGTTCAAATCGATTAGGATAGAAAAATTTAATCGGTTCAGACGGGATTCGAACCCGCGATCTTTTCCTTACATGGGGAACGCTCTAACCACTAAGCCACCGAACCTTCGCCTGAAATTATCCAAATTCTTGTATACATATATCCGTCTTACGGCGACGGTGGAAGTCATGTACCGATATTCGTATTTTTTTCTATCCTAATCGATATTTTATCCTGTTGTTACTGTCCTGTCGCCTGTGACAGCCCCTGTGGCGTGGTGGTAGTAAACTCGGCCCCAACCCAGGAGGTGCGGGTTCGATCCCCGCTCAGTGCAAATATTTGTATGCATGAATATCATGTGTTTGCATTGGGCCTGCTTGCCATGAACATTGATTACTGGTGAACATCTATGGCAGTCATTACGGGTATTTGGAGCCCTAAAAAGTCCAACAACTGGTGTAATGCTTCGATATTGCTATTGGGTTGTGGGAGCCGTATAGTAGTTGCTTTACGGAAAATATTGAAGTTCAGCGAACCTCAAACACCTAGGTGAAAGATTCGGATGCGACTGGGATTAAGCCTGCCCTAAAATGAAGAAGTCCCGTCGCATCCGAGATCCTAGGATTTTATTTCTCCACTTCACATGGCCTTGGGCATCATTGGCATGCATGTCATCTTCTGCTATGCCAAAACAGCACTTTTTGACCTTTCCTACCGATCCCCGTAAGCACTGAGACGGAATGGCCACACATTTTTTAGCCACGTACCTAATCTGGCGGTCGCCGCAGAACTTGGCCGTAACAGCGAAGTTCAATTTTTTCCGCTATATCAGACACGCAAGAGTTCCTCGCGCACCACAGAGTACATTTGTATATATTGTCACACACTCCACACATCCACCGCAGCATAATTATTCACCTCCATGACACTTTCGTTTATATTTTCGTCTTTAACTCAAATGCAAAGAGGATATCTCAAAAGTCTATCTCCGTGGAAACATTTAACGGATTGATTTTAATCTGCGACCTTAGCATAAATAACTCCCACAATAACCTACTTGTTAATTTATTTTTCTTTCAACTCAACCTAATTCACAGACATTTTCTGCTTTTTTAGTTTCTAACAGTACTTTAAAATTTTCAGGGCCAATGCAATCAGAAGATGGAGGTGAGAATAGTGAGGAGTCAACAAGTTATAATCAACCAGCTCCGGCGCCGACCGACGTGTCTCAAGTTTTTCCTGCAGTGACTCCATCAACTCTGCCTGTAGCGCCATCCAGCTTTAGCAACTCTTTACCCGATCCTAACGCTGCAATGAGAGCGGCCTCGCAACTTCCACCAGTACCATATACTCCGGATCCAAATCCAGGTGGTTTCGTGCCTTACGATCCATCAGAACAACCGCAACCTCCGCAGCCGTCTACTACCTTTGGTGATATTTCGTCTACGGCTCACCTTACTCCAGATCAAATTGCTAAAGCACAGAAATATTGCAAGTGGGCCAGCAGCGCTCTAAACTATGAAGATATCAAAACAGCCATTGAAAACTTAAAGCATGGTTTAGAACTGCTACAAACTGGACGTGACCCTGCTTGAGGAATTGCAGTAACTTGCATGAGTTATCTGTTTGCGTATATTATCGTTCGTTATTAATTATCGATCGGTATTTTTGTTATTGTACTATTATGAAATCAATTTATGCGAATGTTGGTAGCTTACAATCGCTAATATAATATTATAACTTATATGGAATAAATAAGTATATTTTTAGGCTTGCACGCACTGACACTGAATTACAAAATATTATTAAAAACAATCGTTGTTATTCTACTACTATCCTTTAGTCCGTCATGTTCACAGCATCACCTTCATATGCCTATATTTTGTAGATTTTTATTAACGAAAAAGTACCTCTTTAAAAAAAAAAATTTTTTTCAGTCAAGTCCAAGTTGAACTGTTTTCCAGACTCGCTGTATAGGCAGTTAGTAAATCCCATTTTTTTGGTAATGGCTATTAACAGATTACAGTGGTGCACCTAGCGAGGAGAACGGACGGAGAAGCCGTGTTCTCGGAGTAGATTCAAGGCGAGGTGAAAATCTGTATCAACCAGCTTAAAGATTGTGAGAGTGCTTATAGATGGGTCAACAATTCTTTGGTAACCATCTGATTTAGATAGAGATTCCCACAAAAACTTTCGAGAAAGTATTCATATATTCTGTACTAATACGACCTCATAGCAGCCTATGGACTTGTACAACACTAGGAACGTCACACTCCGAGGAGGGCCAGTTCGAGAGAGATGGCCCTGGGTCGACCAGGTTGCGAGGGATATGCCTGTCAACCTCACCTTCCGCAACCAACAACGGTCCACAGGCACCGTGCGTTTTAGTCGGTTCGAGTCCGACATAACCTCCCACCGGCTCCGGCGAGGGGTATCCGTGGCTACATTATGCACGTAAAAAAGGGGGGTTTTCTTACTGTTAATTGATGGCACTTGGTGGAATTTGTTACTCATACACTTGTACTTTTTTGTAAATCCTTGAAGATCCTGTTAGGCGAAACCGGTCAGGGTGTAGTAATCAAAAATGCTGTGGGAAAAGTACAGGTGTATTTCAATATGTGTACTACTCTTCTGTTTACCGTTTTCCATCTGTACTACAAAGAAATATAGCACTATTCTGTAATACCTTATTTGTACGTACACATTATACCTACCTAAAGAGAAACATACAAACCAACGAACGTAGGTATTTATGCTTACAAATATTTGCACTGAGCGGGAATCGAACCCGCTACCTCCAGTGTGGCAAACGAACGCTCCACGGCCATCTTTGTATAAACTATAGAGTACCTTACCTATTTCGGATCTCGCTCATTTGCTTTTTTAGGGTTCCCTACACAAAGGGTAAAAACTTCCGTGACAGTGAAGCCTGTATATACCTGTGTACCTGTAGTATATTTGTGTACAGAGGTCTGTCTGTTTCATGAACCGTGATATCTAGAACGCTGAAATATTCACATGTGATGTATTTCTATAGTCACTATAACAACAAATACTAAAAACAGAATAAAATATATCTTTAAGTTGTATTCTCTTAGAATAAACGTTATTTTTATTGCTATCCGTTTGTCTTTCACCAGGCGGTGTCTAATTAATCGTGATAACTAGAAAGCTGAGATTTTCACTGATGATGTATTTCTGTTGCTGTTATAATAGCAAATATTAAAATAAATTTTAAAAAAAATCTCGTACCGTCACAAAAAATATTCTCCTTAAAGTTGATAATAAATTGTGTTGGATAGCCCTTTGATATACCTAGTATTATTTTGATTTAAACGTCGTCATGTCGGAGCCCTAACTGGTACTGGTAGCACTCAGTCATATTATTGGAACGATCCAAGGTCCCCCCCCCCCCTCCAACATGACAACGCTTGAATCAAAATATTACTTGGTTTATCAAAGTAAAAGGGCACAATTTATTTTCAACTTTTAAGAGGTTGTTTTTTTGACGAGGCTTTTAAATTTCTAATTTACCTACTACTGGTCAAGCTCTTTCAATTATGATACCCATATTGACGGAGTTATGAAAAAATATGTACCTACTCCGTTATTTTGCGGCGGCGGGCGGTCATCTTGAAACGATTTTTCAAACATACATAGACACGCACAAAGAGACACGTCAACCTTTTAAGGTTGACGTGTCTCTTTGTGCGTGTCTATGTATGTTAGCCCTTTGATATACGCAAAAACGATAGATTGTTTTAACAATCTATCGTTTTTGCGTCGGGGGTTAAAAAATAAAATAAAATCTTTTTTATGGGTGGCTCATATAGAACAAACTTGATTTTGTTCTATTTATTGAACTATGATAGCTAGACCTAGACAGTTGAGATTGACACTAGACAGATGATGTATTTATGTTGCTGCTATTACAAAAATACTGAAAATAGAAAAAATAATTCCAGGAGTGCTCCCAAATAACAAAGGTGATTTTCTGCAGTTTTTTGCTCGATATCAATAACGCCAACAAATAGACGTTACAGAGTATTTAGTAGTATATCTACATACACTTTGAAAAAATATTATGTGGATAAAGGTACGGAACCCTTCATGTGCGAGTCCGACACGCACTTGGCCAATTATTTATTAGTTCACAGTAGAACGATGAAAGTGTTTGCTAAACTGAGAAGATACAAAGAATAAAACTATTGTCACTACTATTATTTTCATTTATTCATAGATCATCACTCAAAACACATACACATCACATACTGTAACTTACATTATAGACGATACAATTATTTCAGTTAGATTTACGATTCATAAACACGAGATATAATTAAATCATTATTATATGTACCTAATGAATAAGTAGATATGAAAATAAAATATTACTATTAAAAAGCATTGAAGTTATCTCGTATGATATAATTATGATTGAGCAAATAATATTTTAAAGTTCATGGTGGTCTTTTTTATATTTCCAGTGCAATAAATATTGTTTAGCTATCAATACGCAGGCAGTTATTTTTATGAATCTATGTTATAATTATACGAAACACACATACACAACACTCACACTTACAAAATGAATCTAGTATGTATCGCTTAAATTAATATCACTTTTAGGTACAAATAACACATTTTCTCAAGGAGCATCCTCACATAGAGAAATAGTAAATACAAACTAAATTGTGTTCCTTGTCTAACGGAAGGTCGATTCTTAAATAGCACTTAAAATGATTATAAATTAATAAGCTGATGAATGTAAAAAATGATAACAAATCATAGGTTTCTGTAGTACAATCACAGTGTAATTAATTTACCCATAAGAGCAATATTATAGACCTGTCTATTCTGTCTGACTATTCTGTGTTCTCTTGAGAATACAGAACAGTGATCTTAAATCATATGCAGTGAGTAACCAACTGACTAATATAAAAATTATATTGGCGTACAGACATGATACAGTACTAACAAAAAATATTACAAAACGCTAAAAATTTACTCTCTCTTGAGTCCATTCCCGTTCTGTGTCGCTGCCGTAGACCGCTCCAGTTCCTCGCGACGGCTAATCTGGTACCTGAAAGGTCGTTACCGCATTAGTTCCGCCTTTTTTGTAGATTATGTAGATAGTTGACTATGTCATAACAATGGGTAAATAAATCAAATGTTAATTTTCTACATATAATATTTATGGCTTAGTATATTGCCGTGTGGTTCTCGGCAGAGTAGAATTTGGACCACCCCATGTCTTCCCATGCGGTGTCGTATAAGGCGATTAAGGGATATCTAGCATCGGACGGATATATGCAGCCCAGACTCGGCCTCAGATGCATGGTTTGAGTCAACAATAGCGCCCGGAAGACGGCAATAGGCTCACCCCCTATTACGTAGGACCGAATTCAATGATTGGTGAAATGTTGCTATTTATTCACCTCTGCCTGACCCTCCGGGGATGAAGGCGTGATTGTATGTATGTATATTTATGGCAATATAATACTTTTTCAGTATTGAGTATCTAACACAGATTACCTAATAAACTGGTGTATTAAGTCATCTGAATTATCGTGGAACGTGCCCGTAAATCTAAAAAACCAAGGCCCTTGCCCAGCGAGATATAAATAGTTTGCCTTCGCGGTTTTGAATATATCTGCAAGATAGCTAAAATTGTGTAGACCATATTGCATCTTTGTTTTTTCAGACCAGCCAGTTGACAACATGAGGGTAGTTTCAAATATTGATAAATATTCATATCATTTATAAACCAATCGTTCTGAAAAATATGTTATTTGCGCGACACAGTGGTTCGTCATCACGGATTCTCTGGCCAGTTGCCAGAGTAATACTAGAGTGGCGCGATAGCACTAATTTTATTTCGTAACTCTTGTTTATATCACATAAAAATTGGTTCAAGGTGCATTACCCTTATTTTCGCGACGCAATAGTATATCTACTGCGTTGCAAATATATTAATACCTAGTTGCGATTTGAGCTTTTACCAAGATTTAAATACCACGGTTTAAATACACCTATAAATGTTTATTTGGAATTTTATAGGATTTTTATTGTTAAGGTGGGCTCTTCTTTACTAATTTTTATTTTCATCGAAATTTATATCGTGTTTAATATGTTAGTGGAATGAGATTGAGATGGTTCAGCTAATAAATACTGATGAATTAATTTATACTAGGTATTATAATAAATTGTAAATTAGTTTCCTGTACATACATACATTAGAGATATTTAAAAAACATACCTACTTCTAGATACCTAAGTATAATGAATAATTAAAAAAAACACATTTTAAAGATCTCACCAGACGACGAGTCGTCCACTTAGCATGAAGAAGAAAACCAATGCTGGTGCACAGCGGTCGAAGGGATCGCCGACTGTCACGTGAGAATATGCTGCTAGAATCATCAATAATAGCAACCCCACATTTGCTGTATTCTTGATTTTGTCTGCAACCATGTAAAAGAAACTGCATTATTTGTTGAAGTCAGGCCCCTCTTCCCCACTGGGCACTATGGGCACGTGCCCAGGGCCCCGCGATCGAATGGGGCCCCCTAGTTCCTGCCAGATTACCAAATGATAACCGATATTTAGGTATTACCGAAAAACATTAATTTTGAAAAATCTGATGATAATGACTTACTACAATACCTACGCTTATTATATTAGCTTTAGTTTGCCGCATGCGGATAGCTATACCTTGTACAACATAGCTTGAACTTTTTGACAGATGGGTCAGTGATGGGAAACAGAAAATATCTATTGGTGTAAAAAATGTGTTGGCTAAATATGTGGCTGTATGTATGTTTTAAACTATTCAAAATAAATAAATTCATTCGTCAATCAATTTTATTGCACTAGACATAAAAACATTGGGTAGGTACCATTGTTTTCAGTTTTTCTATTTAAATTTTACTTCGAAGCAATAAAAACCACTTAAGACTTTCGGAAAATGCTTGAGTCCTTAACAGGTACTCTTATGTTGTGTGTCTATTCTTATGATTATTATCAATTTTTAATATTATTAAAATAAGAAAATATTGTTCGTCGTTGCAAAGTTATATCGATTTCAGATTTGACATCCGTCAAAAAGAAAGATCAAACTAATAAATAAACAGGGTATAAGTACTCCACTCTCTCTCAAAAATGAGTTTTTCCGATATTAGTATATTTAGGTTAATTTAAATACCTATATGTAAGTATAAGAATACAATTAAAAGAAAAATTATTAAATTAAAAAAAGAAGAATTATTTGATGCGGTGTGGTTTAAGAAACCTATTCGAACGTCATTCGTAATACCAAAGACAAAAAAGGGGAATTCCCGACTCTCGATCGTCGTTTGACTTGACGAACGGGAATTCCCTTCAAGTATTTGTCTGCGATGTTGTGGCGTTTGTTTTGTTTGTAGTTGTTAGTTTGTTACTGACTGTGCTTGAGCTCTGACAAAAAAATAGTATTGTTTGATTAAATCGTCGTTTGTCTGTTTTGTGTTAGCGAATATTTTCGTTATAAAATTAATTAAATACTGAATTATAATATAAAATGTCGAAACGGTCATATCCTAGTGGATCTGAAAAAAGGAAAAAAGCTCTACATCAGAAAGAAGTAATTGAAAAGTTACCAAAATTAACATCATATTTTACTACTACTACTGGAGAAACTTCTGTAAGTAGCAATCAACTCATAAATGTTCCATATGATGACTCAGCTCAATTACAAATTGCGGGAATTTCTAAACCTTCATGTTCCAATTTTGAAAAAGAGATTGAATCAGAAAGCGACTATTCCTACGACGAAAGTGCAACGACTTCAGTAACTTCACTAAAACCGACAACTCCAACTGTGTCAATTGAACAGCAGTTTTCCAACACAGAAGAATTAATATCGCACGATCCCGCCGATTATTTTCACGAAAAGTTTGTTGAAATAAATCGCGAAATTTTAATTCGTAAGGGACCAGTATATTTTCAAAATAAAGATTCTGACTTTTCCGAGGCATCCAGAACCTACAAAGATGGTAATAAATTAGTGACGAGATATTTCAACAAAGCATTATTTATTCGCAAATTAAAGAACAATGAAAGCGTCGAAAGAAAATGGTTGCTGTATTCGCCTTCCAAATGCTCTGTATTTTGTTTTTCATGCTGCTTATTTAACCCAACTGATGTTAATCTTTGCTCTCGGAATGGATGTAATGATTGGAAGCATATTAATCACATAATTTTAACACATGAAAATAGCCCAGCGCATAAGCAATCTATGATGACTTATCTGGCACGAAGTAAAGCGGTTGGTAGAGTAGATATAGAGTTATTATCTCAACATCAAAAGGAAGTGGATTATTGGAGAAACGTACTTAAACGGATTGTATATGTTGTAAAATTTTTGGCATCGAGAGGGCTTCCATTTCGCGGCGACAATGAAATCCTAGGATCTCCAAACAATGGAAATTATTTGGGTTGTGTGGAATTATTGAGTGAATTTGATCCATTTCTTGCAGATCACTTAAAAAAATTTGGGAATCCTGGAAAGGGTAACATTTCTTATTTATCAGCAAATATCTGTAATGAGTTTATTGAAGTAATGGGAAAACAGGTTCTAAAAAAAATTATAAATGAAGTTAAATCAGCAAAATATTTTTCCATAAGCGTTGACAGTACGCCCGATCTGTCTCATATTGACCAGCTAACTTTCATCATTCGATACGTAAAAGACTGTGTTCCTGTTGAAAGGTTTTTGAAATTTATACCTATTAAAGAGCATAAATCTAAGTATTTAGCGGAGACCATCTTAAATTTTTTAGAGATACATGATATTCCCATAAAAGATTGCAGAGGACAAAGCTACGACAATGCTTCAAATATGTCGGGAAAGTATAGTGGTCTACAAACAAGAATCAAGGAAAAATGTGAATTTGCCACCTTTATACCATGTGCAGGACATTCACTAAACTTGGTAGGTGTCCATGCTGCTGGGTGTGTACCGGAGGCATCACAGTTTTTTGAAATAGTTCAGAAAGTGTACAACTTTTTTTCGGGCTCTACCCACAGATGGAATATATTAACAGAACATTTAGGTTCAAAAAAAGTTGTTAAGAGTCTTTCACAAACCAGATGGTCAGCCCGAGCTGATGCAGTAAGTGCTTTGCTTGGGGGTTATAAAAGAATATTAGAAGCTTTAATCACCATCGCAAACGATACTGAAAAGGCACGAGAAACAAGAGACGAAGCCCTTAGTCTGTCTAGAAAAATGGGAAATCTAGAATTTATTATACTGACGGAAATCTGGAGCACCATATTGGAAAGAATAGACAAAACAAGTAATTATCTTCAGAAAGATACAATAACACTGGACGTTGCAACCAATTTGTTGACTTCACTTTATGATTTTATTACTAACCTCAGGGATAAATTTGATAACTTCGAATCATCTGCCAAAGAAAATAACCCAGAATCTGACTACAAAGATCTATCTCAAAGAACAAGACGTAGAAGCTCACGGCTGATTTTTTTTTATGGCTCTGGCTCTCAGTCCAATTGAATGGAAAAGAGCGATTCAACGTAGAAACCTTTCTCCCAATAATCGATACCTTGAGTGTTCATCTAAAACAGCGACAAAGTTCATATGAGACCGTCAGTCAACGTTTTAGTTTATTTTTTCACTTAAAAACTCTGAATTCCGAAGAGATACGACAAGGATGCAAAGAATTTTCTCAAATCTATCACGAAGATGTAAATGAAAAAGAGTTAGAAATAGAATGTCAACATTTAAAAGAATACTTAAAAAATGTTCAGAGTGAAAATGAAGCATCTAACAGTGTACAGGAAGTATATAATCTATTAAAGCAAAACAAAATTGAAGACACATTTCCTAACGTAGAAATTGCATTGAGAATATTTTTAAGTATGATGGTAACTAACTGCAGCGGAGAACGCTCCTTCTCCAAATTGAAACGAATAAAAAATGAATTAAGAAGTACAATGCTTCAAGAGAGATTAACTAGTTTGTCGCTGATATCCATAGAATGTGATATTCTCAATACCATAGATTTTGAAGATGTGATTAACGATTTTGCTCATCTTAAATCTAGAAGGGTACCTTTGCAATCAACATAGAATTAATCTAAGGATTTTATGTTAAGCGAGTTACTTTTGTAGATTATTTTTTATATTTCCTATTTTTTTATACTTAGTTAGTAACTAAATAAAAATAAATTTAGAACCTTGTTTGTCTTTCTTTATCTATTGTAACTAAATAGTGTTTTCTCAAGGTCCTAGGGGCCCCATGATCCTAATGTGCCCAGGGCCTCAAATAGTTTAAAGACGGCCCTGGTTGAAGTAATCACTGCTCGCTAAAATAAGCTTTTGGATACTGTGCATAGGTAGGTATACATCGTCTGACCTCGTATTGGACGGCGTAAACAAAATTATGTTTGTAATTTAATTATGTCATTAGGACAGAAAATAGAAATTACAAGGGCCAATGCAAAGCTAATTAATCGACATGGATGTACGGAGGAGGGGGGGGGGGGGGGGATCAAGTGGGGCGCATGTTCCAACCTCTCTGCTCTGTCTGAAGTTAAGCATTATAAAACACACATTACCCGGGATCCGTTATGGCTTATTTTAAACGTTTCAAATAATTTTCAACCAGATTTAAGGCAACCAGATAGACACCTATCACAAATCACTATACTTTATTTCAGGCAGTTGGAGGTCAGTCGTCCACGCTATGTAAATAATATATGAAAAGATATAAATTATATCTGTGATGAATAATGTTGATCTAAAATTTCTGTACACGTGCAGTAACGCTAACGCTACTTTTCATACTTTCATTATCTAACATTTCCGGCATAAAAAGAACATTATTTTGGTCCATACATTAAGCAGCCAAATTATCTACCATTGAATGTTGCACCTATTAGTCACACTAGATTATGATAATTCATTGGCATGCTGTCAATTTATATCTCTATCTACATATAAAAATTCCAAAAATAATCAATGGATTATACTCACGACTAGGCACAAGTGCAAGGACCAATCCAAACAATATTTCAAGACCGCCAACAGCTCTTCTGTACCACTTTGAAGGTAATTTAAAGTCTAACGTTTCTGTCAACGGAAACACCTTGGCATATCTCACGTATTCTTTTCTCTGAAATAAAGAAATATAACATCTTTAGCATTTTATTCACAAATAGCGTAATAAGTTATCGGTCCAGTTAATGCAGCTTAGATACCTTCTGGCACTGGCACCGATACAGAATAGATGCTTCTGTTCATATCTAAGGTCTCTCTGTCTATAATGGTTACCTATACCTAACTTATACCTCAGTTCACAGTAGGGAAAAGTTCTATAGACTGTGTTGTGATATTTCATGTTGTAGGTATCATATTGTCATTGTCAACATATCTTAAATGTATATCCATTAGTCTGAACGTGGTAACAATGCATCGTGCGGTGGCGGTCACACATTTAAATCCAAGTTGTCACGCGTATTCACCACACTCGCCATCACAATAAAATATATGTAATACCTAATAGTATTATGTTTAGTATAATTTGTTTACTCAAAGCTATGCTCAAATCAATTAGCTGGTTTGTGGATTACGTAAAACATAATAGTAGTTGAATAGAGATCATTCTTGCCTTAAAATTTACCATTCTATTCCAATAATGTTATTTGATCGTTACTGTTTACATGATCATCATCGAGGCGAAAATTATTTCAAGGAAGTTTCTAATATAGATATTCCCGATTTATCGCACATTTTCCCAATCCATCCTATTCATACTTATCGCTACGATCAAAGTCAGATATTTATCAAATATAGGTACTGAAATAAGCCTTGATTTTTTATCTCTGTTTACGAATTTTTATGATTGGTGAATACATCCGCTTGTTATTCTTTTTGTACATTGTATAAAAAAAATGCACGGAGCGTTATCATTAAATTTTAATTAGTCCGTTATTAGTTCATAAAAACTCTGTTGGTAATAAAATTACTGATGTACCTACATTGAAAACAGACTCAGGTACTCAGTCTCCCAAAAAACGGTTGCTTGAAATAGCTGAAAACTATGTAAAATAGGTACCTAATAAATTGTCCCATTTGACATTTTCGAAGTCTAATTTTACATAAAAAGTGTGCATGCAGTATGGTATGGCATTCAGTTGTATAATAGGCTAAAGCCATACGTGTAGTGCACATATGTATGCTAAAGCTCTAAAGTGAAATGAGCAAATTATTTTTAGGGAAGTTATTGCCCTACACCCTACAGGTACAATACATCTAGTTGACTAAATGGAGAGCAAAAGTGTTCGAATAACATTTCGTTTGCTGAATAGATCATTAATTTTTTCGAAGCTCTCTACCGTATTTTAATAATTTTATTTTGTTACTAAATATTTCTGTACAAGTTAGTGTTTGTTTCAGAGGATGTTTGCCGTAAACTGAACAATAAAACCTGCATTGGAATCGTCATCAAAACCTCTATTTTAGAATTAATAGCATCTGGAATGGTTTTCTTTACATTTTGGATTTCACCCAAGCTTAGCATCAACCGAGGTGTAATCACTCTACGTGTAATCACGACATATCAAGGACAAAAATTGAGTAAGGTAATGCGTCCAAAGGTCTTTCAATCTTGCAGTGCTCCATTTATGGCAGTATTATATTAATATTATACTAGTTTAAGGGTCAAGGCTTAATGACAGTAGGTCCAATCCAAGTAGGACCTATATAACTACCACGCCTTCTGAAGCCCTCAACAGTATCTCAACTGAAAATCTTCGGCAACATTCATTCTGTATAATGCTTCCATAATCCTTCGTACACAAAACTTAGAAGTAATATTAGAAACCAAGATGGATCTTGATATCCAATGGTACTTAGTTATTATTATTTTAATTGGAAAAATAAACATGCAATAGTGTATTTTCATTTTTTCATTCATTTGCCAAATATATTTTTCCATAAACTAATTACACTTCCAGAAACTTTAAGTTTTAGGTTTCCAGATACAAAGGGTAAAAAAAAAAGCCGTAAAAAATAAGACTCCGTTGTCCGTCTGTCTGTCACCAAGCTGTATCTCATGAACTGTGTTAATTTAATAGACAGTTGACATTTTCACAGACTATCGCTATAAAAACTAATATTACAAAATATTATAAAATCGATTTATTAGGTGGGTAGTTTTTGTCTTGGCATTTGTATTTTGCTCGATATTCGTTAGAGTAACAGGTAGACAATTTAAATCTTCACAGCACTTTTGTTGCACTCACTTTACAAATAAGTATTTACAGTAAATACTTATTGTACAGTATATTTATTAGAAAACCATTGTAGCGTGGCGGTAGTGAACGCGTACGCTACGCAGGATGCGCAGGTTCGATCCCCGCTCAGTCCACATATTTGTATGCATGATTATGGATATTTGCATGGGTCTCGCCGTGCCTCGGAGATTACGTTAAGCCATCAGTCCCGGTTGCCATACGAGCATCTATGGCAGTCGTTACGGGTAGTTGGAGCCCTAAAAAGTCCAACAACTGGTCTAGCTGCAATACGTCGATATCGCCTTTGGGCTGTGGAGGCAGTTGCTTCACGGAAAATATCGAAATTGCGGACCCCAGACTCCGAGGTGAAAGCTTCGGAAGTAATTGGGATTAAGCTATGTAAAGCGGCTCCCATACAAAAAAACACAATTTTTTTGCTCAAAATTAATACGGGACAGGTGAAACTAAAAAAAATATAATGCCTAATGTTATTAGATAATGATACGAAACCCCGCGTGCACAAGTCCGACTCGCACTTTGCCGGATTTCATAATTCCTATAAGTATGAAAATTTTATAATTCAGGGTCTCCTTAAAGTCCCTTAGGTGGTCCTCAGCATGACAGAGATGCTTTCTCTGGCCCCGCTTAATGATCTCGGGACTGTAGGAGGAAGGAAACACGTGTGCTGATAATGAATTCCAATATATTACGGTGCAGCAAAGAAAAGTGTCAAGTTGGTTCTTGATGGAATAATCTGCAAGGTATAGTGCAATGTGTTGACCTCCCCCCCCCCCCCCATAGTGCAATGTGTTGACCTCCCCCCCCCCCCCACCCGCTCCTTCAGAGGTTCGATAGGGACACCTTGCTCTTGGGTATCTTTAAACTGAAGCCGTGGCCCCCTTGGTGCCGAGATGGCGTGCGGATTTAGTCAGCAGGAGGGGATAACTTAACTTGTGTGGATTTCCGCACGAAAAAGGTGTGCACCATGCACAAAACTTTAGGTGCCTTTGTATTTAAGTTTTATTTTTAATCTCAAATAAATCATACGTATAATATAAGAAAATGCCACAGTACCCATAAAATAAATATCTTATACATAATAGACCGGTACAAATTAATACCTTATTACTGAAAATCGACTCGGAGGAGGGGGCATTCGCGAACGAGTCACACTGTCGCAACAAGACGTCTTGGAGATTGTATTAGGCGGCAGGCCAAATACCAAAATAGCAAGCCACATCGCTGTGCCACAAAAATCTAAATGCACCTAGCGACCTTTTTCTACTTCTACTGGTCATAAATAAGAAATACTCACCAAATCTTTGTGCAGTTCCTTGGAGATAAATGGGGTTAGCTTCGTAATTCCAACAAAAATAAAAAACACTCCTAAAAGGATGGATAAGCTTTTTAACACTATAGAACCCATTTTTAACCTGTTTTTAAAATGAAATGAACCACTGAAATACTGCAGACACTGACTTTAAACTACAAACATTCTCATATTATTTGCATTAATTAATTTATTTCGATTAACATAGCTGTTCCCTATGTTAAAAAACGTAGTTTATTTGTTTATTTCAATCAAGCACAAACTTATCTTAGCGACATAATCTCATTTTCATTCTGTGATGCGTGGAAAAAGAAAAAATACAAGTGTAAGTTAGATGCAAACACGTTTCGCGCCGGCGCGAAAAAATCCATATCGAACTCTGTGCCAGTGTTACCCGAAATAAAAATCAGAAACAATAATGTATTTGTTGTCAACTAAAATATTTTAATTTGACTCTAGCGACTGCCACGTGTCACGATTATACATAAATATGTACCTACTGGTTACAGTCACGGAACAACGTTCTAGGTATTTTTGTCTTATTTTTGAACTGGAACGCTAATAGTTACACTAAGGTTTGGCCTCACACACACATAAATGTTTATCTGAATTTCACATTAATTTCGGCACCTTGTTTCAAATTATTATTCTAAAAATGCAGATTGATCGGTAGTTACGTTGTAATGCAAACGTCTTCATGTAAGGGAAATGGAAATAAACTGTATGTTAGTATAGTAGTCTCATTCCTTTTGGCTGTAGCCACAAAATAAATAATAGTACTACGTACAGAAGCTGCACTCCTTTGATTTGGAAGTAAACCACCGTTTTAATAACCTACAAAATTGCGCAGGTACCACCCTTTATTTTATGTGTGAAAAATACCCACGGGTACATCCACAGACGGGAGAGATTTTGTCGGACTCGAACCGACTAAAACGCATGAGGTAAGGTGGACAGGCATGCAACAACTATATATCAGTATAGATTTTACAATTTACGTACATCGTTGACTTTTATAAAGTGTCTGATGAATTATTATTTAACACCTCTAAGGTATATACCAAGACACTTTTTATTTAATTTCAGTGTTCCAAACATTCTGAATCTTACAAAGAAATTTAACAAATAATCTGAATTAATATTTTCCTTTTATATTATTTATTCGATATTACGAGTACGATTCCTCATTTTTACAAACGGCGCCGGCCACGACTGATCTAACAACCCGAGTTGTGGTGCGCTCAAGGTATTTATCGCCGTAGGATGGACCGAGTGACGTATGCCTGCTCTATTTTAGCTAAGTATAGTGAAACCGCGACTACCGCCACCGTTGTACCGCTCACATGACACTAGCGCGATAGCGTGGCTAAAAATCCTCCGTCGACCATCAGGAGTGATTATGTCGGACTCGGACCGACCAAAACCACATTCCAGATTCCAGATTCGCGTGTCAGATTGCCTACAGCATATGCCGCACTCCCCGGCTAACCTAAGGCCATCTACGGTTCTAAAAGGCCCTCTGCCGAAGCAGGAAGCACGGTGTCCCTATCAAACTCACGTGGATTCTTGTTTCGCCTTGTTTTCGTGGCATCGCGTAACGCATAAGAGTATTCTGCATAACCATGAGTGGTTGTTAATAAAACTTAAGCACTACGGTATTAGAGACATGGCAGGTAATCTATTAGTCTTATTTACAAAATCGAAAACCGTTTGTTGAGATCCAAGCACTCACTAACGGAACGACCACTCATGAAAAGGGTAAATGACAAAAGGTCCATAATGACATAAGAATCGGTGTTCCGCAAGGCACAATTTAGGGTCCAATGCTCTTTATAGTTTTTGTAAATGTCCTAATTAATTATGTCACTCAATCATTGTCTCCGGAAGTACAGTTAGTTCTGTTTGCTGATGATATAAATGCAGTGATATCACGTGGATATCACTGCATTTATATATAATGTTGTAGTTATATAATGTTGACACTCTCGATTTAAGGATGAACGAGATTTAGAATTCATTCTCAACTTGGTTTTATGTTCATAGTCTACAATTAAATTCGAGTAAAACTAAATCCATATTATTTAAAACTACAACTAAAAATAAAAGTACACTTGATTGTGTTATATTAGGGCAAACGAGTTAAATATACAGATGGTATGTTATTAGGTTCTTGGGGGTGCATGTGGATGCATCTCTAAATTGGAAACATGAACTCTCCTATTTGGGAGGGGCTATAAGCTCGGCTTGCTATGTCTTCGGAATGAAGTCAATTTAGAACTTTAAAACTGGTGCATGTTACCACAGATACAGATGGCTATGATTACAACATCCATCCATTTATTCTACAAAAAAGAGCCATAAGAACAATAGTATGCATAAGACAAGTCGAGTCGTGAAGACCCACTTCAAGGTATTAGGCATACCTACTGACGTTTCCTAGCCTATACATTTTGGTACTATTAAGCTATTTTACTAAGCACATACATAACATAAACTCACGCCTATATCCCCGAAGGGGTAGGCAGAGGTGCTAGCACCCACATTTCGCCAGTTTATGTTTGCCATTAACCGGGTCAACCATTTATTATTATTATTACTTATAAACCTGCGATAAATAGGTACGCAGGCCGTCAGTTACTTAGGGTGAGACCTCCCTCCGGATGACCAGATTGAGATAGAGAGGCGTCGTGCGTTTTAGTCGGTACGAGTCCGACATAATGCCACCGGCTCCGGTGGTGGGGGTATCCGTGGGGATATTCCGAAGGTAAAAAAAAATAAACCCGCGCCAGAGCCACGTCCTTTATTTAGCAGGTGTACCGACTTGAAGTGAGACGTTTTCGTGAAATTGCCTCAGAGATGTACACGACACCCTTCGCATAGGTAGGTACTAAGTAATTATATGTTATAGAGAAAAAAGCAAACGGTAACTGGTAAGTAGGTTATGAAAATAATAATTATCTAATTAATTATTTGCTTTTGGAGTTAGTACCTACTATGTAATGTATCGACTATCATAACGTCAACTTCACCATTGCGTAGTCGCATCGCATCAATGCAAATAGGTATTGGGCGCTTTTATAATTAAATCAAATTAAATTAATTAGTTCAGTGTTAGTCTTATTATATATACCTATATATTAAAATCGTGAACTTAAGTGTTATTATTTTAGCGATATTGGTCACTAAATATAGATTAGGGTATTGTTGTTCTGCCTTTTTTATCCTTTGAACTCAAGTTATTTCCTTTTAGTATGACCTGGTATAGTATATATGTCTGACCAGAAGTAATAACTACGGACACACAAGACAGACACATTGTTACAGTTAGCAATTATATTGCTAACTCAAAACCAACAGGCGCTTTCCACGACCTTCAATTTCAATCACTACAACGACCACTTTAGCCATAAGCCACTTTACATAGCATTTGATGTTCTTTCAGATGCACCTGATGTTTTGGTAATCTTATCATATTACTTAGACTTTTGGTATCACAACCAGGATATTAACCTTGCAGCATGGCCATTTCATGTTCTCCCTTCAAAGGCGTGTCTAATTCTAATGATATACATAGCATCTGGTGATCAAATCAAACTAGGCTTAGTGCTACCTCCTCCCATACTATTTTAAGTTAATTCTCTGTAACAATTCACGGAACACTTACAATTCCTATCGCTATTCAGTGTCGTAAATAGGGCGGTGCCACCGGTGCCCGCGCACTGGGCGTAGACTTTGGGAGCCGCAAGTATGGCCAGGCTTGGCATGAATATTATTATTTCGTTTTGCTCCTGATAAGTTTCCACTGCGCTCCTGATGCTCGATTCCAAAACATACTTACAAGTCAATATTTTTGAATAAAGTATTTTTTCAGTTATGCATGCCGCCTGTGAGTCATAGGTTGCTGGGGATGAGAGATTCTCTGAGACATATCCCTCGCACCCCGGTCGACCCACGGTCTATCAAGCACAAGACCCAGATATTTCATTTGGGGGTTAATGCCAAGTGTTTTCACTGTGAGGCTAGGTCCCACCAGTGGCACACCCTGCGGTTCATGAAAGAACTTAGCTTTAGTTTAATGCAGAGCCACCTTGAGACCCAGCCGCCAGATAGGTTCCACAACTAGGGCAACAGCAGTTGTAATAGCTTGTCTGCTTGTTCGCTCACATTTTTAGTTCTTTAAAGATAGATTTTTCTTCCAAAATATTTGTCCTTGTCCTTTATTTTATTAGCCTTAAAGATATAAAGTTAGGACATGTATGGGACATTGCATAGCTTTGCTCTAGGCTCTAGCTAGGATACCTAATATATCCAATGAAAACAAGAGTGCAATCTGTGCAGTTATAGAACCTCATACAGGGGGCAGAAAATGTTATTTACGGCACTGTCTCTATTATTACTGAAATGTTACAATTTTCTGTTAAAATATTTTGTTACAATTAAAAAATTATCATTGAAGCCATAAATAGGCAATGTTTACAAGAAGTGATCTCAATAATTGATGTAGTAACTATTAACTAACAAAACAATAATCATATTCATTAAAACAGTACTATATTTTCTGCTGAGATAAACTCACTTCTTAAATAATTATCATAATACTTGATAAACTCCTTTGATCCACAAATTAAAAATTGGTCATTATTTGTAAACGGTTTCAGTTTTATTAAATCTTCACACTTTAGTTTATTGCTTTTTATTGGTTCCTGATATTTTATATCTATACTTGTAGAAGGTTCTCTCAAATAGATTTCATATTTAAAATTCCAATATGATTTAAAAGCATACAACTCGTCTCTGAATAATGTTGTATTTAGAGATTTACAACAATATATTAATTTAATTTTAGTCATGTTGTCTTCATCATTCAAAATACTATTGATGATTGTAATAAATGGAGCTATGCCAGTTCCTTGGGCAATCATGATTATTTGATGGAATTTGTTTGGTTCTATTGTATAATGTCCATAAGGTCCTCTCCATAAAGTAACACTACCTTCATCCAGGTTACATAAATGAGTAGAAACAACTCCATTTTTATATCCTTTTACAATTATAAGGAAATCATATTCTTCTTTTATTACATTCTGGTTGATTATTATTGGTGTATATGCACGAGTACATGATGTATCGGTTGAAATAAATTTATATAGAAAGTGGTCACCTGGTTTCCACCAAACTCTTTCACAATCTGGTGATTGACTTTTGAAAGCAATAAGATTATGCTCAGTACACATATTTAAATTGCGTATGACAGTAAATTTTGTATATTCCATTTGTAATATACCATTTTCTTTGGATTGGAAATACTTTCCATCATTTAAATGTTTTTCATAAATTTTTAACTGTTTTTGATATATTTCAAATATACAAGGATTGCATCCACTATTACAGCAGTCTTCTTTAATTGGTTCTACAGGCTTAGTTAATTTTACCATAGTGTTATTCAACATGCTTACAACTTGAAGTTTAGGACTTGAAGTATGGTATGGTAACTTATGAAGAACTTAGGAAACTATTTCTTTTACTTTTCACAAATATCTGCATAGACGTAACACCAGTATATGGATCTCTGATATTTTGGTCAATACTAATACAAATCGACTCCAAGTACTACAACAGAGAACTTAATTTCAATGACTTCTATGGATATTCGACGAGCTGTTTAGAAAGTGTTTTTTTAAGTCTAGTAAAATGTGGCTGATGTTATAATAGAAATTATATAAATTGTTTAAAACAAAAATATTTATTTATGTAAAGGCCATTGGCCGTAGCCGCAAAGGTGGTCGGGTCGGGACTGAAGCGGGGGAGTGAAGGGGGTGGGATGCCCCCTGATAAACCCCAAACTCGCCCCGCCATCATAGTGGTACCATAGATTAGTAATGGTCTCTGTGTCACAGAAAAATATTATTTAATCTAGAGTTCTTATTGCATTTACAAAAAGGTCGAATTTTAAACAATGTTAAAAACAACCACTAGTTCATTGAAAAGAGTGCAAAGTCTCGTAATAAAAAAAGTATTCATTAATTTTTGCATCGATCTTTTAATGTGAAATACTATCACGATGTCAGTATAATGAGGTAAATACCAATAGTGGAAACTATAAGGACAAATTAAACTTCAATCTACAAAATTATATATAATAATTACAGAATGCTCATTACATCCTTTTATAACTATTACAGCAACATGCAGACATTAACTTTTGCAGATAAAATCTTTAAAAACTATCATACTTTCACTTAAAATGAAAATAATATACACTTTGTCCTAATCACCAATAGCGTACAGCATCTACCCAATAGGGTACACTCATTGGCACCAATAGTGAACTCTTTAAGGACCATCAAACTTCTCTCTACAACACTGAATACCATGTATTAGAGAATGACCATTACATATTTTTTAAACTCTCGACGCTATATTGTATGTATTTTCATCCAGTAACTACACCTAAACGAGTAAAAATGTTACTGGTTAGGAAACAAATTCGCAACGTGTCACAGGTCCCAACGAGTAACACCAGACTGTGTGTATGTATATTTTGGGAAAAAAATTTAGTTGTACCACTTCAGTCGCAGACAAGCACACGTCCCACCTGATGGGAAGTGGTTACCGTTGCCTATGGACGTATGCAATACCAGGGGCGTTACACTCGTGCTGCCGAAACTGAAGAAACCTTCTAATGCCCTTCTTGAAGAACCCCATATTGTAGTCGCTTGGTAAAACCACAGCAAGGAGTTCATTCCACAGCTTGAGCGTGCGTGGGATGAAGTTCCTTTAATACCGCACACCTAGCCTAGCACCATCTAGCCTAATCTTTCCACGCAGGGGCGCACGGTGTACACGAGATGACTTCGCTCGCTCCTGCGGTATGTATAATTATCATCATCATGATCATCAACATCATAATCATCATCATCAACTTCATTATTTTCAAATAGGTATTTAATCTACCACGGTCACTCACATCAGTATCAAAATTATCGGGATATTTACCATGTTGCATTGTTTCAAGATTCCGATATTTCGGCGCTCTTCATCATTATCATCATCAACATCATCATTGTCATCATCGTACTCAGCATCATTATGATCGCTATCGTCATCAACAATATCATCATAATCATCGTCATCATCATCCTCAGATTCATCCTCCACCTCGTGCTTGTCCTTCGTGCCAGGTTCCTTGTAATAACCTTAGTATTTTTACAAGGAACCTTAGTAGGTCACATTTATTTATTACTTTTACTGAGAACAGTCGGTAATTCACATCCCTATTCTTCCACACTAATCCATATCTATACTTCGATACCAATAATAAAAACGCGAAAGTAACTCTGTTTGTCTGTAACGCTTTCACGCCTTAATCACTAAACCGATATTGGTGATATTTGGTGCAGAGGTAGATTAGAGTTTGGGAACGTATATAGGTTACCTTTTGTCGTAAAAAGTGAGTTAAAGGGGGAGAGATAGGGGATGAAAAATTTCTATGAAAGTATGTCCTGATGGAATACATACATCAATTAGGGCTTGAGGAAGGACGACCAAGGAGTGAGGTAGAGAAGAAAGTCAACGTGGACGAGGAAGAGATGGAGGAAGGAGAACGAGTGGGGAGTGCCAAAGGGTAAGGTGAAGGGGTGGGGAAAGGGTGAGGGTAGGAGTTTTGATTAAATGGGGGAATGGGTTGGAGAGGGAATGGGGAAAGCATAGAGTGGGGAATGGGAAGCATGAAGAATGGGGAATTCGGGGTAACGGGTGGGTGAAAGAGGGGGAGGACTGGAGAAAGTGAAGCAATGTGGATAGGGCTGGTTAAGGTGATGGGGGTCTTACCCATTGCCTTTGATTTTGATTCATCTAGTCAACACATTCACTAGAAAAAGGTCTTGACAGACAGATAGACGGACAACGAAGTGATACTATAAGTGTACCAATATTTTCCTTTTGAGACAAGTAAAAAAAATAAAAAAAATAATATCAGCAAAATGTAAAACATATTTTGAAGTGGGCCACCTTTATATAATAAATGCATAAGGTTACATATATAAATAATAATTTTATTAATTAATTTTGCCGCTGTGTAATAAACTATCATGATGTAAATTTTCTATGGTTAGTAAGTATATGGCGACTAATCACGAGAATACCGTTTTTGACATTGAATTTGAAACTGAAATTTAACCTCTTGGGCCACTCATTTTTAGCCTTGCTATACATCCTGTGATACGGCAGCTAAATTCTAAATTTAACGCGTGGTATCTAGACGACGGGACCCTAGGAGGAGACGTTAAAATAGTTTTAGAAGATTTGGCTTTTTAAAAGATGAATTTAGATCCATTGGTTTACATTTAAATGCAACTAAATGTGAAATTTTTCTTGATGATAACATAGACATTCTTTTAACATTATCAAAATTCAACGATTTGGCTCCAAATTTAAAAATTGTTCAAAAAGATTCTCTCCGCCTCCTTGGGTCCCCAATCCTACAGGAAGCATATGACTCCTTCGTAGAAGAAAAGATTCGAAATTTCTGTGAAGTTTCGGACCAATTACAACAAATTAACATCCATTCTGCTTTCACTATAATTCGGTATTGTCTTTTTCTTCCTAAATTTACACATGTTCTCCGTTCAACTCAACTGTTCAAGTATTCGACTCTTTTAGGATAAATGGATAGTGTGATTCGAAACACACTATGCAAAATTCTAAATGTGGATATGAACGACCAAGTCTGGCTTCAGGCATTCATAAGTCTGCTAGCATTTCTATCTTCGGTGCATGGCACGGATGAATTAGTTAGAAAAATCTTAACCCCTAGCCTAACTAATTCAGAAGTGCCAGGCATGGCCGAAGCTTTTATTGCTTGGAAAATGTTTTGCCCAAACGCTGATTTGCCAGTCAACCAACATGGTAAGAAAACATCTAATTTCGAGTAACAATTAAGAGGTTGGTAGCCTTGAACATCATGGTCTCTCTTGCAGCAGGAGCGCAGGACGGCTGTCGCGACACGGGTATATCAATGACATAATCCGTCGGGCTCTTGTCACCGCTGGCGTTCCAGCCATATTAGAACCTACTGTTGTAATTACATATTTGAGCCTTTTGGGGTCGAGACGCTGGGATCATGGGGTCCAAGTGCCCGTCTTTTGTTTAGAGACATTTCTAAACGTTTAATTGACGCTACCCGTGACCAGAGGGCTGGTTTATTCCTTGCGCAAAGGATTGGTAGGTATTGCCATTCAACATGGCAATGCCGCCAGCCTTCTGGCCACCTTCCCGGTTGACATCGATGGGGAGGAATTTTTTGACGCCTGTACCTGCATGATTATTTAGATATATATTCTGGTTTTGTTTTATATATTTTAATTTAGATAACTTCCGTGTATACCTAGCAGGATAATTTAAATTAGCGGGATCTGGATAAGGGCAATTCACCTAATAAAAAGTTGTTTGAAATTCAAATTGAACGACAAAAACTGTGTTCTCATTTTACAATTTTCAAGAAAGAACATTGACATCATGATCGTTTTTGACATTTGGGAGATTGAAAGTAGATCGTGACTGAATTTTCAATATTTTCTTATTAGGAAAGTTGTCCTTCCAATAAATTTTGCAAACCTGGCTTATTTATTGGTAGGTATGAGTAGGCCTTCGGCATAGTAAGGCCATGATCTCGAAATGTATAAATTTTAAACAGTGAAATCTTCCCTAACGACACGGCGGCAAATTTGAGTAATATTCGTGTTAAATAAATAATGTATCGATGGCATAATAATATAGTCGATAACTAGTTATCACAAAATCACGTGAATTTTTAAAATATCCCCTGTTAAAACATTAGTCCGTACTTTATGTTAAACACAAAATCCGCATGCCTTGTTTTTATTTTTTTTACAAGCAAAGAAACTTTAGCGCCCTCTGCACCGACGCCGAATAAACACCGGTTTCTTGTTCGCTGCCCGCCATAAATTCTCTTTGGCTCTCGCGTTAACGTTTGCTGTAAACAATTAGGTGAGCATTTTTATTATAATTTTCAAATATTCCTAGTATATTTTTATAAATAATTTACTTTCCATACTAATCTTACTGGAAATATTTGTAAACACTAATATTTTGGTGGCAAAATTACATGAAAACATATCTTGAAGTAAGCAGACTCCATTGTAGTGGCTTGGTTTGGTATTCATAAAACGACTTTCGGTTTTTACTGATTTTCGGAAAATCATTTGTTTTACGAAGTATATTCTGTTTTAGTTTTAATACCTTGACTGTATGTGTATTTTTAAACAAATTCCAATTTAACGTATGTGGTAAATAGTCCATAACAAAGCTATTTAATTCAAGTTGGAATTATAAAAGCGTCCAATTTATGTACCTAGTTGACATTCTGTATCATTGTTTTGTTTCTTGTAGCATTTTACGTTATTATTAACGTTTCGTGTCCATTCTTGGCTTGTTTCTCTGTTTGAAGAATTTTAATTATATACTTAAGTTGGCGTCACTTGTAATTATTACCACAAAGTTCGCGTTATTGACAAGTATCAATAAATTTATACAAGAATGAGAATGTTATGTACTTATCTGTTTCAGATTTATCTTACTAGCAGCTTATATTATAAAAATTGTCGGCAATGTCTGATGACGGTTCAACAGTTGTAGAGAAGAAGGGCCGCGGCAGACCAAAAGCCAATGGCACACAAGCCGTAAGTACTACATCAACAGTATAACAGTTTATAATGTTTTTTTTGAAGTAATCTCATTTTAATTTTTTTCAAAAAATTACCTTCTAGGAGGCCAAAGGTGACAGCAAGAAAAGAGGCAGACCTCCAGCACCTGCCAGGACTAAAGAATCTGCTAAATCATCTGATGATGAGCAGGCACCAGTAGCTAAAAGAGGGCGAGGCAGGCCAAAGGGGTCCAAGAAAAAGGCTTCCAAAGCAAAGGTAACAAATCATGTTTGTTATGAATTTGAAGGATTTTTTTTGTAATTTGTTCATAATTACAAAACAAATGTTTGCATCACTTCAGAGTGCGCCGGTTGAAGGAAGAGGACGTGGCCGACCACGCAAAGACCCGGCCCCACCCAAAAAAGACGCTGCCTCCACTGAAGAGGAACAGGATGAAGATGACGAGGATGAAGGGTCTGAGGAGCAGTAAAATCTGTTGTTTTTAACATAACACTCACTTTTAGTGTAATTTGATTGTCATGATAACTCTTGTGTGGGTTACTGCAATATATTCATTTTGTTGTAGATCTTTACACTATTGCATTATGCTGGGTATTTCACCCTCTTTAACAACACACAGTGTTATTTTGACAAATCAAAACTCAATCGAGATTGTCTACCCACAGTTTAATCATGTGAGAATTTAATTTTTATTTCTGGTGTAATAGCTCCTAATGTTCATTGTGTGATTCCTGTGCATTTACTTCAAATATACTTTGTAAAATAAAAATAATCTCACTTGAATAAATTTGGGATGCTCTCCTTAGAAACGTACAACTTTAAGATTACTTTGTAAGATTCTTTTTTGTAGAGTTTATTCATATAGGTATTTTGTAATCTCCTGATTTTATAATTCATACAATTATGTAGATTATTTTGACTTCTAAGACAAGTATTATTTTATATATTAAATATTATGTTCATCCATTGCAAATGATGTTATTCTCTTTTTTGTACCATTATATTAGTAGAACAGTGGGCAGCTTTTGTGCAACGTGTTATTTAAAATCTGATGTAAAATTGATAATTGACACAATTTTGGTAAATTACTTAGTCACTGAACTAGTATCATGTCTGTAGTGGTATGAGTAGTGCCATTTTGTATTGGTCTTTTTTTTATATTGGCAGACTGAGACCTTGTTTTTATTGACATTTATTGTGTGTATGTGCGTGAATGTACAAGTTTAGAACAAAATATAAATAAATCTATGAAATCAATATTATTTTACTTTACACGAACCTTAAAGCAGACAATCCCCTTCCCTCTATTTAAAAGGTCTATATTTAACCTGTTATTTAGACAATGGGTGGGGGGAGGGGGCGCAGAATGTAATAGTACCAAGGGTTTAATTTTTTTTATACCATTTTGTTGGCAGACAGGCACACTGCCCACCTGATGGAAAGTGGTTACTGTGGCCTATGGACGTGTTCGACAAGTACAAGTCACAATCGCGCTGCCAACTCTGTAAACAAGAGTTGACGTCAGTGTAAAAGAGAAACAGGATAAGCTTTTGGTCCATCCACTGACAGCACAAAATTTTTCCTGTGAGCTCTGGATACCCTACTCACCGCCGGGAACAACACTAACTTATTATGGCCGCGGGATTCTGTAGGGTGCAGGTACTTCCCCAGTAGGACTGGCCAATTGGACGGAAATACCGTCGTGTCCTACCTCCTAAATTCTGTTTACATTTTAACACACCCTCTATTTTAAGAACTTATACTGACTGAAAGTAAGTCCTTGTCAATATGTTATGTTCCAATCAAATCAGAATATGATAGAAAAAGTGTTAGGTACCAGCGAAATATATTTCACTCTACCACTCGCATCGTCCAAATTGACATTATGTAGGTAGATATCTACCTACTAGTGTGATGTACAATGCATGAATTGACATCAATAAATTAATATTTAAAATTACTGAGAAAAGCGTAAGTTAAAATAGCAAAAATTGTGTCAATAAATATTCTGTATCTTAATTAGAATACCTAGCATGTTATTTCTTTCTTAAATATGTTTAAAAAATGGTTAACTTCTACTTTAATTTCCTTCGTTATAACTTATGTGGTAGCCTCCCAACGTATAAGAATCTAATGTGCTCGATTAACTCCTAAATTATTTGTTGAATGCTCAGAACACAGAACATAAAGGTTTATTCTGTATTCTATTTTTTTTTTATAGTGTTAAACATTGCTAATAGACTTGATTGAGCATTCACATATAACAGAGTTACAGAAGACTGAGCATCTACTATACTTTATATAGCCATAATAATATGTATATAACATAGTACGTACTCTGTGAACCTGAGCATTCATGAACTGAACCAAGCATAGAGTTAGACATCGCTAGTGGGCTAGTGCCACGAACATTCCTCCTGCGAGCAAGTAATGCTCGTGAAGGAGGAGGCGGGGCGGGAGCGGCAGCGGGAGCGACGACGGATCGCAAGCCAAGCTGCCCGCGTACGCAACTCAGGCGTCGGAGGTCGATGAACGACCTCCGCCCCCCATGAGCGCCGGCCTGGGGGTGACAGGTGGAGCCGCCTGTCACCCTAGCAGAAGCAGGCGGCGCGCCTGGCGCGCCACCCCGTTTACCGGGAACGAGTTGGGGACTCTGTAGTCCCCACACACCCGAGAAGAGGGCCAGATCGTCAGAGATGGCCCTGGGTCGGCCGGGGTGCGAGGGATATGCCTGTCAACCTCACCTTCGGCAACCAAAGCGACCCGCAGGCGGCGTGCGTTTTAGTCGGTTCGAGTCCGACATGACCTCTCCCTCCGGCTCCGGTGGGGAGGTAACCGTGGGGATTTTGCGCACGTAAAAAAAAAAAGTGCCACGAACATTCTCACGATGTAGGTAGGTACCTACCTATATAAGCGAACGTTCTTCTCGATGGAAATATACTATCCAGTCCTTTTGGGAAATGCTTACCACAACAGTCAGAACGCTAGATAGAATTCTTGCTAAAACGCTCTCGTTTCTTTTTCGCATTCGCACGAAATCTCATATCAGCATCTTGTAATAAGTATATATTGATAAACTAAGTCAGCTATTATTCAGCATTCAAGTGAAAATAATGTAACGAAAATGTGTATGAAATGGCCACAATTGTAACATTGCTTATTATCTATAATGGTGACCCTCTTATCTGAGACTTTGCCTTTAGCTTACCATCATGCGAGGAGAAGTCAAATTGGCATATCATAGATGAAAAAACAGTAGGGGAGCATAAATATGCTGATGAACTTGCTTAATGTTCAAGGTACTGCTGTTCGGATCAGGGATATTTTGGTGAAACAACTTGATAATGTGTCCTTTTCATCCTCCATTTAAGGGTTTCATTGTGATGCGAAGTGCTCTAGCTCGCGACTCCATTGGGAATGGCATATTTGATCCAGGATACCACGTGAAGAGTCTAAGGAGAAAGGATGCTTTCATCTGGGACTGTAAGTCCGGAGTACCTAAGTAGGTACCTAAATAGCAGTAATCAGTAATTAATTAAGGGACCTGAGAGATCCAAGTTTATGAATCCGTTTAGAGCATGTTATTCTTGATTTCAGGCATCTTTTTAAAGAGGGAAGGGAAGGGTTCCACCAATTTCGAAGATCAGTAAAACGTGATATTTGAGTAGTGGCAGAGCTTGCCACTCTTATATACTCATTGGTTGCCACAAGAACAATTAACCATAGACATTATCATTTGCACCGCACAACCTTGTCTTTCTAAACCGAAGGAAAATCTCGATTTTGAATTGAAAAGTGTAATGCAGTGAAGGGAGTGGAAAGAGTTCAATGAGTCAAGCAAAGGAGTTAAATGCCAGAATTAAGAGGAAATAGGGAAACTATAGAAGGAAATATAAACTTCAAACAATTACTTATTTTCTACCATAGCACTTTCAAAAAAATTTACCATTTCCGTAGATTCTGATTTCTGAGTCCGAGGTTCTCTCTGCGTCTGCCACACTAAATCAATCAAATGAAAAATCGTTCAAAATTGATTTCTAATATAAATAACTTGAAATAAATGAATTTGTATTGTTGTGGTTATTATTGGTCAAAAACAAACATACTGTATACATTCTAAGCACATCCCAGAATAATATAGTACTTATCTGTATTCGGAAATAAAATATATCACCTAATATCACTTGTTTTATTTCATTATAGAGATTTATTTTATTATATATTTATAAAAAATAACGTGATTACATAATTAATCACATTTCTACAGGTTTGTTTTTATTTTTAATGTAGAATATGATTTTTTTAAGAATATGTTTCTAGGTAGGTTATTATAGTAGGATTTTTAAACCTATCTACGCCACACCAAAATATAACACACATTTAAAAAATAACTCTTATATTATATCCTCTTTGGTTCATGTTTCGGTTCGGTCGGACCAAAGAGTATATAAGAGTAAGAGGGCGCACTTCAAACAAAAAATCCGAGCTCGGCTCGGCAATTTTTTTTTAATATTTCACGACGCCGGGGTACGAGGAGGGAGAAGAGTTCCCCCTCTACACCGGGGTAGCTATACGCCTTTTTAGCCGTCTCTAGCCAAATAGGCTTAAAGAACTGCATAGTTCCTTAATAATCGATTAATTCCGATTTAAAAAAATCGGTTTCATACAATTGGAATCGATTATTCGCTGGAAATATTTAGGAAACTGAAATAAAATTTCTGAACGAAAATATTTAGGAAAGCGAAATAAAATTCCTGAACGAATATTCATAATTTCTTTATTAGGCCTACTATAATAAATATATATATACTATTCACGTTATTACATATTCTAAGAATAATCATAGTTAGAAGGCATTTTTAGTTTCTTTAACGTGAAAAATGTAATTTATTTGCTGTTAAAATACAATTATATGCTCTATTCACAACAGCTGATGATTTAATGTGTAATAACCGGTTAGGAATACAAACCTATCGGAGCTGATATAGCTAGGTCAAACACTCACATAAAGAAATAAAGAATCAACATCTGAGAGCAAAAAAAAGTCAATATCTCAAAAAACTTAATAAGAGTCAATATATCGCCATAAACAGTCTATTTCTCACAAAACACAAAGAGTCAATTTCTCACACAACACAAGGAGTCAATTTCTCACAAAACAGGATAAACTAGCAGTATTCAACACTATAGAGGAGTAGTCACTCAATTCAACGTAAGCAGTAGATATTTAAAACAGAAATCTTCAATTTTAACAATATTTTCACCAACACGAAAACAAAACAAATATACAAATATGGCGTCTAGGAGCTAAATGACAGCGTTACAAACTCGCCAATCGCCACTCGGCGTCCAGAAAAATGAACCAATCAGTAGAAATGTCAAATACGTCAATTAACCAATCAGAGGAAAGGAAGTTTGCCTGTTGAAAGAAATCGATTTTTTTCTTTAGGCAAGTATACTTTTTCTGTAACCAATCAGAGAAAACTACTACTTTCCTCTGATTGGTTACAGAAAAAGCTGATTGGTTGGAATTTCACGACGCCAAGTTCTGAGTCCAAGTAGGGAAGTGTCCCATGCCTGGGTCGGACTTCGGTTTGCTTTTGCTTGCTGTCGCCCTGTCGCCTGTCAGCGTCATTCTCGTGAATGGATGGTGTAGTTACGTGTGTTGTTAGATTATAATTTCTTGGTAAAATAAATTTCATTTCTAAAATTTGATTTAGTTAAAGTCACTATTGGTATAGTCGAGGAAATTTTGAAACAAATTTTCAAGATTTGTCAACTTTTGTGAACTTTCAAACTTGTGTAAATTACATTAGATGTCTGTGTCGCGCAGTACGTCGAAAAGTTGTTGACCAAATTTTAAAAGTTATAAAGTGATTGTATTTCGAGTGAATTTGATGACTGTTCTCAATATAGTAATATGTGTGAATGCTTTATCATAGGAACTGCGATATTTAAGAGAAGGTAAGTTCGTTTATGAAGTTTAACGTTTTAAGTTTTGAATTAACATTGATCGGACTCGGGACGGAATGCTGTGACACAGGTAATCACGTAACGTTATCTCTGTGATTAGTGTGATTACATTACACATCACATTACACATCACATTGCACTAAACAATTGGATCCTACTACAAAGTTCACGAATATATATACCTGTTGCCAACCGTTCCTTAAACTTAATTTTTGTACCAATTCTGTGTTCTTGTTATAAAACATTGGATTAGCAAATAACGTGTTTTAAAATCCTTAACACAGCAAGGGTGACTAAATGACCAAACTTTGTATAAGTATCCTAAATTTTAAACATTTAATATTAATCATTAAGTGTAAAATAAAATAATAGTATAAAATAAAATAAAATCGAAATCAATTTTTAAGTTTCACTAAGCTATAAGTTAACTTTCAAGGCGTATACCATCTAACAAGTATTCACCAGCATTGAGTGCATTGCTCAAGATTTATTTAATTAGTAATTATATTATATGCATAAACAAAATGCAAATAAGATAATTTCAATCTTCATCTAATTGAAACAGATTTACAAAAACAAATCACTTACAATCAACAAGAAAGTAAAACTTATTTGAACTCTTAATTTACTCTTCAATCAAAAGTTCTATAAGCAAACAAAAAATTGTATGTATCAACACATTTATCATTACCCTCTTTATTGAAAACTATCAGTATGTATGAATATACTGAACTCTTACCCCTCGTTTTCACTTGTAAATTTGTTTGATACAAATCTTATTGAAGACGTAGAAGACTAGTCGAAACACAATACATAATGTTTTATACATGTATTGAGAATGTTTCAAACACTTTCTTGTACACGAGTATGCATACCCAACAAGTTGTAAACAAGTATAAAACACAATTGCGATCATACTAAGCCTGTGACATAGTGCAACTTGTCAAATATATGTTTTATACAGTGAAAACTAGTAGTTTGAAATTGTGCGCTATTCTTAAAGATTATTAATAACAACAATTACTAGTATTTCTTCTAACCTCTCCAGCTAAGCAAAATTTGCTTGTGTGGGTGTACAACGTTAGTGTAATATTATGGCCTGTAGTGTTCTGGGGTAGATTCCAAAAACCAAGATATTTAGTGTCCCTAGCAGATAAGAACCAGCTTGATAGGGAAATTACCACTGTTCTTTCTTTTTAGGATATTGTATTATATGTAAGTGCTCATAGGTCTGGTAACCATTTATGCTAGGTGCTTACTTTGTTACTCAAGTTTATCTTAACATTGTTCCCAATTGCATCTGAAGCTTTCACATCAAAGCCTAAGGCCTGCCTTTTGCCAACTTCTATCATGATATGCCTCTCCCCTCTGGGGGTATAGTAAATTTACTTTTCCCCTGTTGCAGCAACCATTTCGTTATATTCTGTACTAACATAGCAAATGGTGGTACAGAATATAAAAATATGTTTAAGCTTATTAACCTTACCCCTCAAGGGGTAAGTAGAAGTGTATTTTACATTTAGTTTTCCATACACGTTTTTAAATTCTAAAATAATCTCATATGCCTTCTGACAACATTAAAACAATTTTGGGCTCTCAGTAAAGTTCCCATAGGAAAATTGGAGACATGCCAATGCTAGGCAAGAAATTTATTAGAGAAATTAAAAACTGTAAGCATCAGGACTTCATCCTAGCTTCACTTTCACCTTACCATCCTGTAGGTTGTAGTCAATTGACAGACTAAAAAAAAGAGGAGGTACCTACAATTTTATCTAACTTAAGTGGAAAATTGACCGAGCAGACAGCAAAAGAGAAAAAAAAGAATGTAAATTTATCATCAATTGTTATCCATTATACACAAATAGGACATTGAATTAAAAGAGTGCAATATCAAGATGATAAGGAGTGAACCATGATGTGGAATGATGAGGCTTTTAGTTGCTATATAGATGAGCACTCTATATCTTATAGAGAATTATGGAGACATCTGAAATGAATGTTAATACCAGGAATTGAGTGGGTCAATAAAGTAAACTTTTTGTGTTATTGCACAAATAAGTGTATAAAAATTAAATGTGAATTACATGTATATAATATGTATAAAATTGTAAATTATTAGTGAATGTATATTGGAGATCTTTAAAATCCTTTGACTTAAATTTGCTGCAACTGCAATGATAAGGTCATCGAAAGCGATGATCTTGATATTTTTAACATCCCCTTAACTAACTTGCAATCAAAGTTACTAGTAAAACCTAGTTGTTTTACTTGAAAATAATAGTATTTTATACAACTTAGGTGGCAGATAAGCAAACGGCCCACTTGATGGAAAGTGGTTACCGTGACCTATGAATGTGTGTAACACCAGTGAAGTCACAGCCGTGTTTCCGACCCTGTAAAAACAAAGAATTTCTGTGCCTTCAGTGCAGAACACAAAATCAGGACAAGCCTTTGGTCTTCCCACTGACAGCACAAAAACTCTCCAGTGAGCTTTGGCTACCCTACTCACCGCCGGGAATACAACACGAGGTTATTATAGCCGTAGTATTCTGTAGGGTGGATGGACTTCCCCAGTCAGAGTGCTCAATTTGGAAGGGCATACCATCGTGTCCTACCTCCTATCAAAAATCTTTCTTGTTTGCATTTGATTTGTCGCTATTAGAAATTGTTTTTGCTACTAGCACTAGTATATTGCTGATTATAGTTGATGCATTGTTTACCTCACTCATTTTTGTGAATGTTATGTACACTGTAATTGTTATATGTATCAGAGACTTTACCAACAATTGAATGTTGTGGGAATTGTGTAATACATGTAATATGATTGTACTTGTTTAGTAAATAAATAAAATAAAAACTTTGCTTATATTATGTTCTTTATTGGAGAGATTTAAAATAAATACTTGTTTATATTGTGTTATGCTAACAATTCTGAATCCTGTTTGTTCACAATGGGAACTAAAACTACTGAACGGTTTAAATTTGCTATAATTTTCATCAGAATTGATTGAAGAGAACCAGAAATGTGATAATATTCATACAGTTAAAGTCACAAGCATCACCTATAAAACCACTTCAAACAACACACTATGCCTATCTCGGTATTCAAACCAGAGACCTCATGCATAACAGTCGCTCTGGTCACCACTGCACCATTGGGGCAGAATAAGGAAAAAAAGCTATGTATGTATAAGGCACACAATGTTGTTTTATTGTCGACCAAAACTTTCTTAAACTGCTCCTAACTTTAGCCAAGTGCTAACATCAAATAGCGATGGTTACGATAACAATGAGCAATAAATAATCTTTATTAAATAAAATATAACAGGCAAAGTTATGGATCCTCACCTTATGTCTCTATAATAGATTATTAATTACTTATTATTACTATGTATTTACTTTTTATTGATATACAAAAATCCCAAGTTACACATTAACAAACAAAAGTTACTTAACTTAAAGATAGCAGTGGTTGTATGCCACTTACTCTAATAAAACAATACATTCTAGGGAAAAGTGACATAGGACCACGGATATCCTTGATATTTTTTTGTTTGATACTTTTTAAAGTGTGATTTTTCAGTAGTCTTATTATTTTATTCATATTATTTTGGGCCAAGCAATAGGCATAATTTATACATATTTGTTCATATAAGCCCTTTCAGTGTACTAATTAAGCCCTTTCAGTTGATACCCAACACAAGATATTTATCTAATTTTTTTTTAACACAGTACTTTAAGGCCGTTAGAGGGCGCCACAATAGATTCAGTGACACAAATAGCTTATAACCAGCGAACGGCTTAGACGCTTCTAACGATACCTCATTTGTCCAGATCTAATAAGTAGTTGAGGAGCTATGAGAGAACAGATGAACCTACATACATCATCAAAATCATCCTCAAAATCATAACACTCCTTTTGCTTCGCCGTAGTCGCGTAAAAAATAATATTCAATTCTTTATGTTTAGTAAGTTGTAGGTAGTAAGAACCTAGGCACTTGTAAAAGTTAAAAACAGAAAGCTATAATATGTAGTAATCGTGTCGTGTACGTGAGTTTCTTGAGGAAATCATGATTCCCGTACAATAACGATTCCTAGCCTCACAATCGTGACACGTGCCATGGTTGTACGCACACGTATGCAGCGTTTGCCCTACCTGAGTGTCGACTGCCTATTGAAGTATTGACTATAATAATACGAGACTACCATTCTAATTACCTTTGTATGGGTTTATGCGGTCGGTACGTATTTACTTGTAATACATACAGCCTTCCTTCAGAGACTTATACCTTCACATCAATACAATAAAGTATTAGAATTCGTTCCTGATACTACTAACTTATTTGTTAAGTATTGGATTTAGTGATTATTCTAAAGGTATGATGTACTTGCGATACTCAATAGAGGGACTATTGTGTAATCTAACTAGGTGTAATGAACGAAAGTTCAAAATCATATCTACTTTGTGAAGGATGAGCCATTCTGTACCACCCGGTCGTTGCCTCAATGAGTCATTGATGCACGCGGTGAGTTGACTCCGTGTTGAATACAATCATTGCGAATAACTTCAGGTACCTACGAACTTCGATAAAGCATTTTATTGACCCTACTCTTTCAAACAGCAACCCATATATCTTAATTAGTGTATTATACTAATTACTAAATTAAAAAAGCAACCCAAACTGAAAAATACATATTTTCCAGTTTTGGTTGTTTCGTATAAATACTGTGCGTAAAAAAATCATAACGCTTTGATGAATCGTAAAAAGTCTGAAGTATATGAAAGTTACCATATTGGGCGTATGCAAGACCTTTGAGGTCAACTCAACGTTACCTGCAAGCCGTTACACTCGATCATTGACAGACGACGTTGAGTTGCAGGCTTTCCTCTCAGGGTTAGGAGATCAGACGGCCCCCAGAAAAAACTGGCATGCCAATCAAAAACGATAAGCTAACTCCGACCTCTAAAGTGTAGACTTTGTACTCAACTAGGGTATCACTACGAAGAAAATGAATGATAACAATAAAAAACACTTTCAAAATATAACTTTGATTATTAAATGCACTATATAAATAGAAATTCAATTAACATGTCTCAAGTTTAAGATCTTACAATTACTGATCGAATCGCCAAATTACCCTGGATAGTTGATAGGCGATAGAATCGGACTGTAGGACTTTTTACGAAGGTTTTCCTTGTGCGGCCTCTAATATGTGATAATTGTTCCCGTAAGACGTAACCGAAATTAACATAAAAACAGTGGTAGACACCCAATCTGAAAATTAATCATCATTCTCCATCGTATTAGAGTAGAGTCCAAACTATGTCAACAAACAAACTCGGTCAACGTTACCAATAGCTTAATATGCTCAATTTTCAGCTTCATTCAGATTATTCAATCAACCTATAGCAGTCCGCAACTGATCGAAGGCTGCTCCCATTTGTATTCGGTACCTTCTGCATATATACTTTCTGTCCCAGTCAAAATATTGTTTTAAAAATGAAGTTTACTGCATAGGCATGACCTAAATTAGCTAATGATTCAGATTCACTGTTTATTTACAAAATAATTCGTCTTTCTACCAACTGCTGTTATAACACCAATCACTTATCTAAAAACAAACAAACCTTCTCTGAGTAAAATGCATTGTTGTAGCAATTTTAGATTAGTAATTTCTAATTTGGGCAATAGTAGAATATTATGACTAGTCGTTATTATCTGTCTGCGACATTAAATGTATGTGTATTGTCATACTATTATTTTGGTTTCGCTTCACAATTACCACAATTGAAATCGTAACTGTAGATGAATGACATCGTAGCTCTGCTGGCAATATCTTATAATGAAACAGATATTTAATGTCTTTCTTTTGTTTCAGATAACATGTCCTAGATTTGCTCTACATAGCTTGCTGTCGCAACCAATCGTGTTTCAAGTGCATTGTGTTAAAGTAAGTTAAATTGAATATTTATTTCCACTACGATATAAACAATTTTAATAGCTGAACAGAAATCGTGTATACACGCGGTGCTAAATGCCATTCTAAACTTTAGTAGGTCACAGCTATGGTAGACGTCCTGAATTTTTAAGTACTTCATTAAGGCGTTGCTTGCGCCTCTGTGTCAGTTTCTGTGCGCTTTTCTCTCGGTGATTGCGTCTTTTTACGTTCTCATGGCAGTTTTCACTGTAAAGGGGCCGCTACATCAACGCAGTTAATGTGCCTCGTTGTCTCGCTTCAAGAATTCGAGCCCGTGTTGGCTGATGTATCTGAACTTTATTTGAGTCACTCTTCTTCGTACGAACTCAAAATATTTTCAAATTCTTAAAGCATTAACTTGTGAAGATAGACACGATTGCAGTTCGTTAACAACTGATGTTTTGTAATTGGCGAGTAGGTATTTTATTTCACTTTCGAAATTCACGGACTGTCGATAATTTTGGCGCTGATTAATAGACCCTTCATAAGTGAGATGTTTTAGCTATAGGTTGCAAAATATACATGCCTAAGCGTTTAATGTATGGAGTTCTTCTTGCCTACTGTGTTTGTTGTTTCGGTTTATTTAATTACATCCTGTTTAAAACGTGTAATGTATTTCTATCTGAAAAGCTAAAGTAAACCGTTCCTGGAACGTACAGAGTAGAAATACATCATTTTAATCACATTATCAATATAGTCTAAGGTCGCAGTAACAATAGTTGTTTAGATCGATAAGTAGCAATAGTTATTTGTTCTGATCATAACAAGCAATACTTCAGTTTAAAGAAATGTATAACCATCTTATCTATAAACTTGTTGTTGGTCAGAAATGTAGTAGCCAGTTTTCTAAGCTCGGTAAAACTTTCACGACTCTCGCAATAAATGCCATTTAACTACTTAGAACCAGTTTTTTCAACGTGCGGCTTTGGGGCTTATGTCAAAGGAGCAACCTTCGCCTTCGGATCAGATCATATAGCATTCGTGTGGAGCAGGGTTACGTTCTCTTACCGGAAAGTAGGTGATAAGGACGGTGGGCTCGTATGATGGTTACATTATCAAGAAACGATGCTTTAATATCTTGCCTGTACGAGATTGCTTACAGCGATAATGCCGCCATTGGTACATATTTCATATCTTGTCCGTAAATGAACTGTAATTTATCGGTGTACAATAAATATCTATCTATCTAAGTATATTAATTAGCATAGATTTTAAATACATTAAGTGTAAATAAATAAATAAGAATGTATATACTTCTTATAAAACTGAATAAATTCTATTATATCTATCTAAATATCTGTCTATCTATCTATAATCAGCTCGGCGAACCTTGATCCCTATGACAGTTCATACTAGTGACGGGTCGTGTCGATATATCGCAACTTTTTATAGGCAAAGGCGTGACTTGCATTCAGCCACATCGATAAACATGTTTTTAAAATATAATCTACATTACTATAATTATAATGCTTGTTATATTTACAAGTATCCGTGTATTTGTATATGGGGTTGCCAATATTCCGATGCAGAGGTAACATGGTCGGACTGTATAATTTTAATGTGAATTAAAATTTTAGTTATAGCAACACTATCTGATCTGTCACTACGCTAGTACTGTCAGTTCGCTACGCCAGTACGAGTGCTAACGCCTTGTATGCGCCACGTGTTTTCTTGTGTCAACGGAATCCTTTGTTTGTTACTATTGTTGTTTTCTGTTTTTGTTATTGTTGCTGTTTTGTGTTTGTTGGTGTTTCAAAATGCCGAAAAGACTGAGAAAAACTGTACTCAACAGTGAAACGCGGGAGTTTGTTGTACGCTTGCGTGACTATTTTGCTCGCGAACTACAAAATGGCGGACCTTTGTTGCCACTTGACAACGTACGCGACCGTGTTGCTGATGCTTTGGGAATTGGCAAAGCTACCGTTTCCCGAATTACAAAGGAGAAGTTCGGCGAATCGTCGATGGAGGAGAACAAATTATCAACTCCAAAGAAGAAAAAACATAATAGGGCACGACCCGTAACTAACCCCGATGATTTCGACATGGCAGCGATACGAAACCATATTTACGGCTATTATTTTCGAGGTGAACTGCCGACTTGCACAAAATTATTAGCGTCGCTGAAATCGGCTGATTTATTTAAAGGTGGATTCACTTCTCTCAGACAAGTTATAAAAAAATGTGGATTTCGTTATGGGAAGTGTGACAAAAGAAAAGTGATAATGGAGCGGAAGGACATTGGATTGATGAGGTGTGATTTTCTACGACAAATAAAAAACATCGAGAACTGGGACAAGGTGGTTTATCTGGACGAAACGTGGCTCAACGCCAATCACTCAGTCTCCAAAACATGGACAGACGACACAGAGAAATCCTGTACCAAAGCACCAGAAGGCAAGGGCCAGCGTTTGATTATCTGCCACGCTGGCACAGCCAAAGGTTTTGTACCTAACTGCTTGTGGGCCTTCAAATCCGTGAAAACAAGTGATTATCACGAAGAGATGAATTTTGAGAATTTCAAGAAATGGTTCACAAAACTATTAGACAATTTAAACGAGCCCCACTACATTTTAATGGACAACGCCCCATACCACTCTGTGCAAATTAATAAAGCGCCTACCGCGAACAACAATAAAGGCGAAATAATAGAGTGGCTGCAAAACAATGGTGTGGCAGCTAATACTCAAATGCTGAAAAAGGAATTAGTTAGATTGTTGAACCTTCATAAACAGCAAACAAAGAAGAAATATTTCTTGGATGAGATGGCAAAATCAAAAGGGCACACCGTGATTCGGCTACCGCCCTACCACTGCCAATATAATGCAATCGAAATGATATGGGCGCAGATCAAAGGTGGGTTGATTTGTATTTATTTTAACATGTTTTTATTTAGGTCACTGGTGACTGTCTAGTCGGCTAGTACTATTTAAAGCTATTTTATTTCACTAGCAAATTGCATTTTTATTTTTATCCATGTGCTTATATCAATTACACACTTTTAACGTACAAAATTATGTACTTATAATGTACTTACCCCGATCTCGCTCTTTGACTTTGCATCATTTTCAATCTAAACCATTATTGTTTCAGGTTGTGCAGCCAGGCTTAACACCACTCCACCATTCACAGCTAATAAAATGCTTACGTTGCTACAAGAGGCATGTAGTCAAGTGACTCCGGACAATTGGAGGAAAGTGGTTGAAAAGACGAAAAAGCTATGCTTAGATGATTGGAATCGAGACGTGCGATACGACAATATAGTAGACCAGCCGTTTATCATAAACATAGGAGAAAGCAGCTGCAGTTCGGATTCCGAGTCTGAGACGCAATCGGTGACACCATTGTCAGATTCAGATTAATGTATATTAAAAAATCATAAATAAACCGCTTTTGTTTTATTTGAGTAGGTATATACAATAAATTTGTTAAATCTCCTTTATTTTATTATCGCAAACAACTTAAATGATTATAAATCTGACACTAAGAGCGTAGGTGCTCTATTGATGTATTTTGTACACTCGTTTCCATTTTCGATATTTGTTTATCGATACTTTTCCGCACTAGTCGATATCTTCCAAACGGAGTAACTTTTGCAGGACGTCAACGTAAAGTCTGATTGAGATAATTTCTTGTAAGTGTTAATAATTATTATAATTCCAACGGGATATTATTGTAATTGCATATATCTGCCTAAAATTAATAAATATCATTTTTAGACACCGCCAATTCGATTATAATATAACGGTGACGCTACTACAAGGTTGTGTCGTGGGAATAACTGTCAGTGTCATAGGGATATAATATCTTAGAAACCTGTTTTTTCATCGTTAGCCTGAAGGCGTACTGTATTAGTGTAGGTACCATTTGATTTCGTGCTGCAAGATTATTTGATAACGGCAACTGTGGACAACAATTACAGTATCTTTCGACATCTTATTTTTCTTTAATTTGTTAAAAGGCTAGTCAGATTTCATAATGTCACTTTTATTATATGAGTATCTACATGCAGTCTTATTCCTAACTTCTTTAGTAACTGTCTCGTACAGGGGTTGCTTGGTAATAGTAGCGGTTAGTGAAACTAGTTTAACCTGTATGACGTTACATTTACGCCGAAGACCTGGCCTCATTCTATCCTTTAGCTTCTTTTCTAACTTTTTTAATTATTATGCCCTTAGCAGCTTATTACGCACCTTGCTCATTCCATCACTAAAAGTATGCAACGAAAGGGGCTCTGTACGATTAACATTACATTAACCATACTTATTATCAGAATTATCTTGAGCACCTATAGCAAATCCTTGCTTATTTATTAGTAAAGGTCCTCATTGCCGTTTACTAATTCAATACAGTAATTTTACAAATACGTCAACAAGAAATGGTACTGGTGAAATGTGTCTGAACATGATGATGTTATAGTTCACATAATTACACATTAGTTATGAGTGGGAGGAACAATGACCTTAGGGAGCTCAAACAAGGGGGGCGGCACCGCACTAGGATTGTCGCAGTAACGTCGGCACCAGATCCGATTGCTTCTAATTTAATTAGGTGGCTGCAAGTGGAACGTGTTCAGCGCACATGACCGCTTTACACACTCAATAAGTTCAATATTTAACTTACGAACATACTGAGTGTGTTGCTCTCTGAACTAAAGAAAATAGGCAACAAACGACCTTAACATTCGACTGGAAACCTTCCGTGTTTATTACTTGTTGTTAAATATTTCGTGTTAATTCACCTCTGCCTAACCCTTCGGGGGAAAGCGTGATTATATATATATGTATGTATATTTTCATGTAGTATATGTGTATGTCATACTATTCATAGAAAAAAAACTAATAGTATGATTAGTTTTCTTTTAATCGATCTTTGTTCCGAGCATTGGTGAAATTTATCCTCACTCATACTAAATGCTAACATCTTAGCTTATTAAGGTATGCAAGATTAAAGCAAAGCAAGCAAGCTAGGTATTTTCTATTATATTTTTTAAGACAATTTGAATGTAAAATTACAGATTAATGACCAGAATAGAGAACATTTCCATAGAGCTTACTGTACGTAAAATTGTATACTTAGTTCACATCCATTACAAACACGCAAATAAAATTATACCTGCGTATAACATTGAACACTATCGACTTGCAAAACTGATTTAGTAAACAATAGCTTGTAATGGCATCTCGCTTTGTCTGCACATCAATGGCGCAACTGTGCTATTGTATGAGATTATCTCTAAAATCCGGTTGGATTACCTTTTCGGGTGTTATGAAATTAAAATTAAGTAGCAATAAAAGAGATTCATCTGATTATTCTAAAAACTTCTTCGTTAAAACGTTAGAACAGTAACGCACATGTGTTCAATATAATGGAAAAGTCTATTAATGTGTTAAGATCCTCCAATATCATGTTTGCGATGTCGCTTACGCCAACGTGCAACTTTCGCTTAGAAATATTTCGAACATACAATCAAATCCTTTGTTGTTTTGATGGCGAAAACAAGGTTGCGACGGTGAAATCAGGGTAATATGAACATTTTTCGAGTCATTACACTACGAAGGGAACCCTGCGTGAGGTGAAATGAAACGGTTCTCATTGCATGGCACACTCGGTGCCAGGCTCCAGCGACCCCCTGTGTCTATGTGCCGTTGGTCGATACGATTGTATGTCAACTTGTGTATTCTGAATTTAAGGTTTTTCTATTACAATTACGGCGACATTTGACTAAACGTTGATCATCGATCTGATACAATTTAGTTCTCGCGGTCCAGTTTTTGTCGAGAGTGAATGCGTCGTTCGGTCATGGTCATTTTGAACGCGCATACTGGTGTCCGTGGCGTCACAATATCGTCGATACCTGGTGTTGGACGTGGCACCCGGCCGGCTGGCAAGTGTTAGCTTGTCCTCCTCTCTCTGTCACACTCTCTATACTATTGCCCTACTATCACTTAGTCAAGATGAACGGCCAAATCATATGTTATTCGACACTACTCATTCACCGATAATAATGCTTTTCCCCTTCTGATTTTGTGCGTAACTGCATCGATCATTTACCGATCTTAAAATTTCAATACAACTAATATAACACATTAATAACCTGTATATTTCTATATAGAGATGCAATAATATAATACAATTAAGTCACGTCCTGTTGATGAGGAATGTACGCGAGTACAGCAGGTGTACAATTCACTTGACGTGCATGCATGCCGTTGTGCAACGACCCTAATCTGTAAAGGTTAAAAATGTCTTATCGTTTAACCGTTCTACACTTTTTTTTTCTGTAAGTTATAAGTAGAACCCCTTAAATACTTCAATTTTGTTTGGTAGAATAGCTTCGTAGTTATATCGTTGACGAGCCTTGCGTGCCTGTCATGTGAGTCATGCTAATACCTTAAGTTGGTGCTTTTGCATTCCGTTTATTAAATACAATAACATACAGATGAGACACTTATGACGGAAGTTTTAAAGTAAGAAACACGACTTTACATGTATTATGTAATGCACCTGTAATTAGAGTATTTTTTATATGACCCCCTAAGATGACAAAATAGAGATTAAAAATTGTTATGGGAAGCCCGTAATTTTAACCGACTTCACAAAAAGAGGATGTTATATATTCAACTTAATAGAATGTTCATCGACGATATATTATTATGTCCATCGATTTTGCCGTGATTAGTGAACCGATTTTAAAAATCCTTTTTATTTGAAAGAGCGTACCACCTCAGAAAGGTGGGTTCTCCTATAGCCTCCAAGTCAGGATCTGTTGATGGAATCCTAGGACAATCCAGGGAAACCTTTAAAATTTGTAGATTATTTTTTTATTATTCAATTTAGATATTAAATTAAATTAATATCAATTTCTTATAATAGTGACGTGGCCCCAAATATTTTTATGCATGAATATGGGTATTCGCATTGGTCTGGTCACACGTGTAAAGTCTTTGTAGTTTTTACACGTATGGTCTGGTCGTCTCGGAGAGCACGTTAAGTCGTCGGCAGTCGGACCCGGTTGCTATATGAACATCTTTGGCAGTAGTTACGGGAAATTGGAGACCTCAAAAGTCCGACTAGTCTAACTACAGAACTTCGATATCGCCAATGGTTGTGGTCGCTAATTGGGATGGCAGTCGGTGAACGGAAAATATTGAAGTCCAGTGGACTAGTCAACCCTAACTGAGTTGGGCAAAGTCTCTGAGAATTATGATGACTCATATATTTATTATTTAATGTAAGCTGATGATGGAAGATACAATTTCTCAACTCCTGGTTTTCTTAGTTACCCATATAAAACTGAAGAAGGTAACTTCTCTGTAGTGCCTAGCATAGGTTTTCACAGACGTGAAGGTTAAGACTTAGCAATATACGCGTGACATTCTTGGTGTTGTAAGCGTTCATAGCCTGCCAAAAGAGTCCATTGGTTAACTGTAACCAACGGACTCATTTTTAGTACGACAGCGGAGGGTCAGATGGACTGTACCTATGTAAATTTCTTTGCCGCCTACTGATATATTTGCTTTAGTTAGCAACTTCGTACCTTACAACTTGGTTCTATTACGGGCATTCGTTATCAGACGATTTTTAAGAATAATAAATTATATGCTTTTGAACATAAAATAGTTTCAACGAAATTGGTTCGAATGTGTTTGAGCCATCCTCAAACAAATGCGACCAATAAAGATCTACAGTGTTGTTCTCTAATTCATAAATTGTACCAAGTACCTATGGGAAAGTTAGGCAATGACACTTCATTGAATTCCTAAATCGTGAGTTGTAATGTAACGTTTCCGGTGTGAAGATATTCTATAATGTATGTTATATGAATTGTTGCTTAGTGACCTTCAACTTTATGTCCATAATTCTTGTCAAAGAGAATAGCGCTTGACACCAGTCCCTCTACGATGCTCTAAAAACTTGTCCATTCGCAACGAGGACAACGTTGACACGAAAACCGGTTTTGAAATGTTTTGCGGTGTGGAGAGGAGCGACAGCAGACAGCATGCGTCTGAGCAGACCGTGGCGAGAGACTATGTGAAGATGAACTTAAATCACCGTCAATTAGTATTGTTGCATGACAGAGTAACAGTACTGTCGCATTACATAACAACAGACATGGGAGCATTCACATAAGGGAACCAAGTTCTCAGGCGTTTTAAAGCGCATCTACCGAGTTGCGAACATTCAGTACATGGCGTGATCTAAGATTTATACTATGCATTTTATTATACCATTAAAAATATAAGGCTTTTTAACTGGTTAGAAGACTAGTCTCCGTCTCCCGGTGCTTAATAATGAGTATGTGTTGTCGTGTCGCGGATAGGTCCACTTGTTCCGCCCCTATGCACTTGCTGCAGGGGTCGATATGCTCACGCTTTTTGCACCCGGTTTATTATTTTAACTCAACACGTTCCCACGGTACGCTTATCAGAATTAACCTGTTCAATGGAAACTAGAATGTTTATGCTTAGGTGCTCGTAAACTATATTCGCGTTGCTGTTTCTTCCCATACCTTATTAGCAGCTTCTAGGAATATGACAAACAATTGTTAGGATATTTCCTATCGCTGATTTTGGTCTCAAAGGTAACAACTAGTTTCTTTGAAATCGACAAGAACAACACAATTATTGCTTAAAACCAATATATTACGAAGTATTTCCCGTGAGTACCTACTATTAAATGATATTATTTTTCTATAACTCTTTATTTTACGTTCGCTCTAAGGCTCACTTTGTCAGATCATCATGGTGTGCTACAGGAAGAGGCAAGGTCGGCGTCCAAGCGTGAAGTGCCACCTTCAAAGACAACATACTATGTTACTAGCTAAACAAATAACTAGTTTCGCATCCCTGTATGTGTCACAATAAGTCTTCTGTCGAAGCGTGCTGTATTAATATAATCCAATTGAGTAATTTAGTCGATTACATCTTAAAAAAAAAAATTGCGTTGCTAGAGTAACGTTTATTGATGCATGTTTATTTTTACGAGTGAACGCTCCATGTTTTGAATGGTTCGCGGTTCCTCGTTCGGTTCGGTAGCAGCTCGTAAGCTGCAGTCAGGCAAATAGCGGAAGCGAGCCGAACCATAACAACGCTGACGGCTGTTTCGGTTTCTGACAGTTAACACTAATAAACTGGTTTCAGATGAAAACTAAAATGAAATAGGAACATGTTTCTGTGTAATTCTATTTAGGTATGTACCTACCGCGTACTTGTAGGGAGTAGGGCTGCTCTTTCATAATATTTTATGAATGAACTACTTGTTAAGGACAATAATACCCGATACACAATAAACAGTTAGTTTACTCTATAATAATGAATATTAGGTACATTGTGAAGACAGCTAATTCATAGTCAAATATCCTTATTATCATCTCACTATCCAAGTCTCGATATAAGCCCACCGTAGGTCGTCTCTTCCAAAGGTTGTTTTAATTGTAAATAACGGGCTACAAGTTTCTTATCAGTATTATCTTTAAACTAAAATATGAAAGAGAGAGTGACGCAATGTCATGAGTCTAACCAAACCACTTGTTAGATTACCTTTTTAGGAGAGAAAAAATTACAGACATAGGTGGTCGGTCGTTTCATGACCGCTGGGCCATATGTTTACGATATAAATACCTACAGTAATGTTCGCTCGTGTACCGCACGCTGCGCCCGCGCAGGCACGTGATAAATGCCAGAAACCGCCCACATACTTTTTACTAACAAATAATTATTAATTTTGCAGAAAATTCCTAGCTGTAATTAAAAGTAATTGGCAATTACATAGTATCTTTTGGAAATAGAAAGTTACCTGACAACCTTAGCCGTTTGACCTAGATTCATGATCACTATTGAATGGTTACCATAGTCACTGTTTATTTTACTGAATATCAATGTTTACTGCACATAACGTAACATGTTACGGGAACAGGAGGTGTTCGGATTTCATTGTGTGTTGTAAGATTGTTACATTACATCAGCATCACTCAAGAGAGCGGAAGAGCATGACTGCTTATCGCCACAGGGACCGGGCTGATTCCTGAATCGTTAACTTTTACAGAAAGCGGGTATACCTACCTACCATTACGGTACGGTGTGTGTGTGTGGTTTAGATAGGTACCATTTTTTTTTCTACATAGAGGTACTATTTTGTTTTGTAAATTATCGCTTTGAACTGATAATAACGGCTTGTTTGGGTGCGGTTTATTATTGACATTCCAATATGCCGTGATATTACGAAATCAATTAGAAACGAGCTATATAACATTTCTTTTACGCAACATTTTTTTGCCAGTGAATTATATGTTAGCAGCTTAACTTAGCGAACCGTGTTGCCGATAGTCAGACTAACATTAAAAAAATATCTAGTTTGTCTAGGGTCGACTGATAAACGAGAGATTATCCTTCAGTTAATTAAAACAAATAATTCGGTATTATAGTACCAATGGATGGTACCAATTATAAATTACTATAAATATGTATAGTGGCAATGACCTCAATTCTATTTTGGTACAGTAGGTAGGTACTGCAGTTTAGGTAATTCTTTTTCTTCATTAACCAATTGATTATAATCATTGTTTTTATATTTATTTCAGGCGGTCTTGATGCGGTGACACAATGGACGCGGCGGACAAGCGAATGCTGGAGCGCGAAGCGCTTCGCAATATGATCCAGCAATGGAACGCCAATCGCCTTGATCTGTTCGCGCTCAGTGAACCCAATGAGGTAGACATTATTGCTTGTTTCCTTTGTCGCGTTGTACGTCACTTAGGTACTATAGGTTCTTGCCATACAAAAGCATTTGGCACTACAAGAAGTTTAAGTAAGCACTTTCGGCTATAAAGGAAATGATTAACTTTGAAACTTTCTAATGATTGAGGAATTTCAAAAGTTTGTGTTGAACGGAAGGGGTTCCGGTATATCTTAGTAATGTCTGATACGGTTGTATGAAAATATTTTTGTTTGTTTCGTAATGGTTGCAAGTATTGTACCTAGTCATTCTTTACGTTGTCAGTTATTATCTCAGGCACTTACAATCAATACCAAGGATAATAGCACTCTGATTACTGCCTTTCTTTGTTTTATAGTATTATCGTCCTTTATCTTACTCACAAAGAAATCGTAGTAGAAATTTACACACTCTGGTGAGCTATGATGTCACGTATGATTCATCTTTTAATCATTTTCATAACGGCATGGCAGGTTTTAGTGCATGTATGTTATTTATTATTACCATTATTTCTGATTCCGGAAATACATTCAAGTAACATCTACTTCCGGGCAGGGCCTACATATTTGAATGGCCACTTAAATGGTACTTCACTGCTCTGCTTTCCCACTTGACACTTGATTTTTACATGCCTGATGAAAAGTGATCATTGTTAGTTATGTTCCTAGGAGTTTGCAAAACCAAGGCTGCAGCGATAACACGCGCTTGCTTTGGCATTTTGTTTAAGTAGCAGTTTTTTTGGAAATTTAAAATAAAACTTAATCTTTTAGGAACTTCTCTCTTTTCCAGATATAGGTATTATAGATTTAACTCATTTTCAAAATAAAAGTAACTAATTTATTATCCTGTTATGAATATCAGAATATTGATACCGTAAAACGGCGTGTATAGAGATGCATGGGTGAATAGAAATAAAATGGTCGTTTATCTTTTAAATAATTTCTTTTACAAAAGTTTAAGTGAAGAATGTACTCAAAATGTTGAAATTCTATTCATCATTACACTGAATTAGTCCATAGTTTCACTTGAAAGAAAATAACTACAGAATTTGGCTGGCCATTTTATTTCTATTCGCCCATTGATTCTGTTCACTCCTATTCTATTCACTAAATTTATATCCCGTTTTACCCAGTATATAAAATAATCTAATTTGCAGAACCAAACGAGACTCTTACTAAAACATTTTTCTATTTGTCTTAGGTTTATAATGTCCTTCTTAACATAATATTTGTGCATTTATCGGCGTAGTATAAATATTTCCTTTCATGGTAAAACCACTAATATAATTATATGGTCCGGAGATTGTGTAACTGGATTAGTAATATAGAACTAAGCTAGAACAACAAAACTCTATTGCATTGTATTTATAGAATTGATGTCATCATGCAAATAAGATAAAACCTCGTCCGTACATTTTATCGTGCAAAGAACCTGGTGATAACTGATGGTGGTGGTTCCGGTGCATGTCCATTGTGATTTTTCATTGCATTTCACTTTGTTTAAAAATATTTTTTACGTTTAACTTTACAGAATTTGGAATTCCATGGTGTGATGCGCTTCTATTTCCAAGATTCGGGGCAGAAGATAGCGACGAAGTGTATTCGCGTCGCCTCTGATGCCACTGTGAGCGATGTCATAGGTGAGATGAGACGCACAATTTTTGCTAACACATAACGACTTTCAACTCTTACGTCTGTGTCATAACTCGTAAAGATGCTTTCCCACAATAATTTCAGACTAATGTAAACTTTCTTGAACTGAATCGCCTTTGAATAATGACAAAGTGGCGTAACAAATTTCGTTAATGGTAAGTGCCTATGGTGAGATGATATAGTTTACAAATTTTTGATGCTGTTTTCCCTTAAGCGAAAGTTTCAACATTTGTTGTTACTATTTTTCTGACGAAATATGATGTAGTGGTCACCCCATGTCTTCCCATGAGTATCATTGTAAGACGAATCTATCTAGATTAAACACAGTACACCAAAAAGAGTCTGATTATTAGCGACAGGGTTCCTTATTAGGTATATGAGTTCAAAATTTGACTGTTGTAATATAATCGTGCTTCAGTTGCCATACAAACATCTGTGGCAGTTGTTCTGGTGTAACCGTAAGCTTTGACTCCGAGGTGAAAGCTTGGGATGAAGTTGTCGGTCTTTTTTTTTATACCACATAGGTGGCAGACAAACACGCACCACCTGTTGGAAAGTGGTTATCGTGGCCTATGGACGTGTGCAAAACTAAAACTTCACACTCGCGCTGCCAACCCTGTAAGCACTGAGAGTTTCTGTACCGTCAGTGTAAAAGACAATGCAGGACTAGCTTTTGGTCTTCCAAGTGACAGCACAAAAACTCTCCAGTGAGCTCTGGCTACCCTACTCTCCGCCAGGAATGCAGAACACGAGGTTATTATGACCGCGGTATTCTGTAGGGTACTTTCCCAGTAGGATTGCTCAATTGGACGGAAATACCGTCGTAAATATCAAACGTGTCACTCACGTTGTATCACCAGACGCTAGTATGCCTCGTATACCAGATGCTAGTATGCGAGGCAATCGCTGTTCTGGAGAGTGGAGGTATCTATTTTTTCAGTCGTGTGACCTCAAATACCAATCAGACATAACAATATGCTCTAGAAATTCCTTCCATTTGCGATTTTATATCTAAACTAGCTCAAATATTCAATTCTATCAATTACAGTCCAATCCATTGCAGTCCACTACTGTACATAGATGTCTTCCATTGTGCGCCTGTACTAATCCATATTGCCGCCAAATTATTTTTGTATACTTTTGTGTGGGTGGTCACTATTTGGGTTGTTCTATTTCAATAATTCAGTAACACGTTGAAGTATAAGCATATCGCCAGCTAAACATGAACTTTGTTGTATATAATACATTTTAGCGAAAATTATAACGATCTTGGTATATAGGTCACGCTTGATAAGTTACATTACGTCATTAACAGAGTTAATTATTAAGATATCTGTGACTAGCGAGTAACCCCTTAACATACCAACATACTTGGTAATTAAGGAGACTGCATGTAATGTAACCCGATAACGCGATCGATAACTTGCTATAACAAAATATGAACTACTTCACTACATTGACCTATATATAGAAAATTGATTATTTTTCATCGCGTCTTTTATAATTGCAGATTTTTGTTTAATTACAAATAAATGCTAGTATTCTATTCACTAATTTTAGGGCTTCGGGTAGTTTATGGGCTTTCGTAGTTAATAGCACTAAAGTTGACACACGTGCGTTGCCAATCCATTACAAAAGACGCGACCTGGGAAACGAATAGCAGGCAGAATATTTTTTTACAAACATTTAAGTGACCGCAGAAGAAAGATGTTAGTTAGTTTTACTTTATTGTACATACACAGAAAATTACATTTATACAGAATAATAGACGTAATGTACAAAGGCGAGCTTAACTCAAAATTAAGTTTTCTGAGTGCACTAAGGAATTGCTATACGAGAGACAAAGTCACATGAAAGTGGAGATTTTAATATAAGAGGTATACAAGATAATAGGAATACATAAACACATACACAAATACATACATACCTATATATACACATATTTTCATTCATACATAACTACATGCATACATAAGTGCCTAATAATATTAGATAAACATACAACAACGAACACATAAATACATATTATGTCTACTGTTGTCTGCTATTGTTGAGAGAAAAAGTAGTCTCTTATTCGTTTTGCTTTGGGATCAGACTCAGACGAGCCTGCTCCTTGCATTCCTAGGTCTAGCTAGTATTATGGCATTCTTAATTTATAGATATACCATGTGAGATCCTTGTAATACATACGCATTTATGAAGGCACCACTTTACTCTGTCGGACACCTTGAGTTCAAAGTAATCCTAATCCTATTTCATTGAAACAAATGTATCTCATTATTTAGGGTCAGTTATACTTATAACTGATAAAAGAACAGATCTTGATAATCCGTGTTTTATTATAATTACAATGTTAACATATTTTGTATAATATTGTTTTGTCCAACAGAAACATTGATCGAGAAGTTCCGTCCTGATATGCGTATGTTATCTCTGGGCTCGTATTCGCTGTGGGAAACACATGGACCAGACGACGAGCGAAGATTAGAGCCTCATGAGAAACCACTACTAGTGCAGCTCAACTGGCACGCCGACGACAGAGAGGGACGGTTTCTACTTAAGTGCCTTAGCAACAACGAGGTAACGATTTAGAAATATCTTATATTAAGGAATTTTAATTTTGTATATTCTGTTATAAAAGTCATTTGTCTATTACAATGGTTGAATGGTCTCGTCATTTTTCTAAGACATTGCAGTTGACATAGGGCTGGAAAGGTTTTTCTTTTTTATTTCCTTACGTGTTAAGAAAAGCTGACTTCTATTAGAAGACGCAAATTCTCTTATAATTTGTCGTGCATGCTTAATTCACATTTTATTGTGTCGGTACTACAGGAAATAGCAAATTGTTCCAGTTATCCCAAAGTGAATATTTATATGAAATACAACTACTTATTTTGCGCCGTCACATACGTAATTTATACTATAATGTTCTATTTATTGTGAAGTAGTATTAACTTGTAACATTTTTATCTAGCAGGTCCCGTTGTCGTCGATAGGCGATAAAGGTGACCAGAACTTCAAGAGAAAATTATCGAAACGAGAGAAAAAGGAACTCAAGAAAAAAGAAAAACTTTCAAGACTCAAATCTGATACTAACGATGAGAACAGACCTGTCGCCGAGAAACTGTACACAGGTAGAGTTATTTTATGTGTTAAGTTTGTGACGTCAACATCAATGTTGCTGCCATCACGATTATGGTCATCCTCATTTTTATTTTTTTTATACCACTTTAGGCAGACATGCACATGGCCCACCTGATGGGAAGTGGTTACCGTGGCCTATGGACGTATGCAACACCAGGGGTGTCACACTCGCGCTGCCGACCACGAAGAAACCTTCTGATGCCCTCTTGAAGAACCCCATATCAGCATACTGGGGGTATGAGGTCTGCTTATCAACGTATGTCGCTTTTCCGGGCAAGATTGCCATCTGAGCATCTAGTAGAACAAACGTTTGTTGGGTCAGCTAGTTCAATATAAATCTGTATTCACCGAAGAACTAACTACCAATAACCTATGGCATATCGGAACATCTCAATTAGGCCAGACAGCTAAATGATACCTACCATTGAAAGTAAAACCTCAAAGGTCCGCTAATATAGCGAGCCCCATCAATATTCTTGAGGCCCAAGCAACCCATCTTGGAAGTTTTTTCACAACTGACGAGGCTCTAGCGCAGGCTTTTGTCTCGGGATTTGGTGGTCAGGTGGCTGTCACTCGCGCAATAGTCAAGATCAAATAAATGATGAGGAGCGCCCAGACTCCAAAACAATCTTTGGAGCCAACTAGGACTAACGCTGTGATGATGATAATTATGTTATAGAACTATCTTGCTAGTGACTTATTATATTCATGTTTGTACTAAAATGTGATTTGCATTGCTACCACAGAGCTGCCGGAAACGTCGTTTATGCGCAGCATCAGCAACCCGGAGGCGGTGATGCGTCGCCGTCGGCAGCAGAAACTTGGGCGCAAGTTGCAACAGTTCAAATCTAAAGATGGAGGCCCTGATACAGGTTGTTAAACATAATGGTTAATCATATAAAAATGGTTTTAACCGGGCTGCTTATTGCTCTATCTATTATCTTCTTCTATATTACTTCACCTATAGAAGCCTGAACCATTGGGGCTAGAAACTTGAAATCGTGACAGTTGATGTCTTTTATATTGTAAAAGAATTTTGCGAATTACACCCTCAATGCGGTAAATTACGATATTATTCCGTGCGAAGCCAGGACGACCCGCTGGTTCACAATCTGAGGCGTAATGAGGAAGAGATATAATATACCTACATATATTGTACTTACTGAGCCACTTGAGCGAATCTATAACCTTGTATAATTTGTTTTATATCGTGAATCGTCTCTTACCAATTATACGATATAAATTCACTTTGATTGCCTAGCGTGCTAGAATGTATGGCAATGATAATAACCGTGACCCTGCATCAGCAGCTCTACTTTAAAACAATTCATACGAATCATTAAACCGTCGTGAATCATATGCGACACTTAGCTTTTACACCTAATGTCAATTGTTTTGTTTTTGAAAATTTTGTACGATAGTTTTACCGATATTGTTTGACTATAAAACAGTTCATTGTATAAACAAAAATCGCATTCGAAGCAAAATAACATTTTTCATTCCTTCTATTCGAAAAGTGTTACCTACTTTGTTTCTCAATAAGCGGGAGCAAAATAGCTCTTTTCTGTTTAGAACTTTTTGGCGGGCGAAAAAGTGATTTGAATTTGGAACTTAGTATATTATTCATAGAAATCGAACGCAAATAATGTTTGAATTACTGGTTGGTATGTGTTGGCCGCACGGCGGTGACCCGTGGACCCATGCTAACTATAAAAAAATCAAAAGCGCGGGCATTACTTATGTCTCTGGCTGTTTATACTGGAGATTGACGTCGTTTGGTGGAACTAGTTACATTGAATTAGACATTTGTAGTTTTCTACAGCTTTTTAGTACTTTATTTTGGAAACTTAGAAAACTGGAAACATACTTATATGTTTATTCATCTTATTCGTCAATGAATATCAGAAATAAGCATCTTAGGTACCAATACATAAAACTCTTCTAACGATTTGCGCTGTTTCGTGTCGTAGTATAAAAAGAGATTTTTTTTTACTATGATCGTGTCGTGTTTGTGCACGCATGAATGCGGGCGTCTGTTTCGTGTTCTGAGCTAATTTCGTGCAGAAAATCTTTACGATTTGCACTTGTAGGTGCGGGCGCCCGCCTGCGTAGCACCCATGGGGTAACTGAGGCGATAAACGGATGTTTATTTATTTTTAACAACAAAAATAAATAATAGGTACCTTCGCTCAAAAGTTTATAGACATATTATGATTCAAATAATAACTTGTTTATTGTTCCAGGCGGTACACTGCGCGTATACGGTTCGATTTTACGGCCAGACGTGTCCTACGTCACTTTATTACTGTCTGTCAATGACAGTGCAGCGACCGTGCTTCGGGAGACACTCGACAAGTATGGCATGTCATATCAAGATCCTCAACAGTTTTGTATTGTACAGGTGAGGTATAAACTATTGTTCTGAATCTAGAAGTGTTAACAAATTTACAAACCGTCAGCATTTCTTGTATTCTTTTCAATGGCATTATTATTCATCATCAAGTGATGTAAAGGGCCCTGCCAACACTCATGAGGCCCAAATGAAACTCACCTGCAAGTCGGTGCATCTGTTGAACAATGGACAAGGCTCTAGGCCAGGCATTCCTCACGGTATTGGGTAGTCAGACATCTGCAGCTCCCGTAAAAGCCATTACCATATACCATTTAAAGTCTATAACCGGACTGTACACACTTGTATCATCATCTAGTTGCTGATTCGTGATTCTATGTCATTCTAATTGTTTCTAATTCGTCTGCAATACAATCTATATATAATAAATTATAATGGCTTTGTCCATAATAATATGTGTTTACATGAGTAAGGTATGTTGTCTAGAGACAATAATATAATAATATGTGTTTACATGAGTAAAGTATGTTGTCTAGAGACAATAATATAATAATATGTGTTTACACGAGTAAAGTATGTTGTCTAGAGACAGACTACCGCGGGCTACTAGTACTAGTCTGGAGCGGTGTCAGAAGGTTCTACAGCTACATCGCGGCTTCGATTACCGCTCAGTGTAATTATTTCCGTGAATGTATATCTTTATTTACATTGGTCTGGGTGCTTCTGTGTATCAATAAACAAATAGGATATTTGTTTGATTTAAAATTGTCATAGCCTAGAAAAGTAATAATCAAACTGGATTTAGTTTTTGTAATTACTTATTTTTTGTTATCAGGAGGACAAATCCGATAATTCTGAATACATCTTAGAAGACGACGAGTGCCCGCTGGCGCTGATGAATATGACAAGAAGTAAGTGCAGCATGATTTTAAAATAAAATTATATCAATGTTGTTGAACTAGTTAGTATAGTATTAGGGTATGGATCTCTGATAAAATGGGATTGAAGCGATACACACTCAACACTCACCCATTCAAATGACGAGTAGTATTGATAGAAATACAAATTACACATGACAGCTTCGAAAGTGACTATAACCATAGCCTGGTGTAATTTCTCCTACATTTCGATGTTGCTAATAATAGTGGCAGGTTTTGCCAGGGGCAAGATTGTCGTTTAAACGCTGGCTTATTGTACCCACAATAAGTCTGAAGACGGAGATATCGGCCTGTTTTATATGTTCAAACTCCGATATAATCATTGATGTGTCTGTCCATGTGTCATCAAGTGATATTAAAGTACAGAAATCATGATAAGTCACTAAACCGACATCATACGCAGGCATAAACTAGTAAATAGTTCTACTGTACTAGCAGTTCTATGAACAGTAGGCATCACGAACACCCCTTGCCATATTTTTCTGCCATATTTTCACCAAAAATAATGACGATCCGTCCTTAAAAAAACGCTTCAGCAAACTTTCCACCTTGTCTCCCCCATTTTCCCTCCTATCAAAAAAGATCTCTACAAAACTTGTATTTTAAATCAAATCAAATCAAATTCATTTATTTGCTAGAACATGGTGTATAGAGGTGGTATAATAACAGTGTAGTTCGCTCATATTCTGCCATGTGATGGCGTGCAAATTTAGTACATTTGTCAATTTCTTAAATCTACATTAAATCTATTACCATTATGTATTTATTATTATTATTAATTAACATCATTATTTATGTTCAAGTGTCATTCTATAAATTTTTCATTTAAATATTCATGTACGTCATAATAATTTTTATTTAATAACATTTCAAACAGTGTCCTTTTAAATAATCTTACAGGTAGTTCAGCAACATTGTTCGGCAAATGATTATATATTTTTACACACATACAATACACATTTTTCTTAAATAACTCTAGTCTTATCAAAGGTAAACATAATTTATTCTTATGCCGAGTTCGACTGTTTTCTCTATCGCTGAACTTCTCAAACAATTCTATATGTTTTTTCACAAAAACACATATGTCTAAGATATAGAGACATGGTAGAGGCAGTATTTTGAGTCTTTTAAACAATGGCCTACAACTATCGAGAAAGTCTGCTCCACACATTGCACGAATACATTTTTTTTGTGCTTTGAAGACTCGATCGACATCTACGGAATTACCCCAGATTATGAGACCATATCTTATTATTGAAGATACGTACGCGTGATAGGCTGTAATAGCTGCCTCAATATTAACAGTTTGTCTAATTTTTTTCAATACGAAGACGAAGCGGTCTATTTTATGTAGTACTTTCTCTATGTGTGGTTTCCAGCTACAAAACTGATCCAACGTTATGCCTAAAAATACACACTCATTTGTATTGGAGAGCTTACAGTTTTCAAAACATATTTGAAGTTTGGGAGGGTTAGAGTTTACTGTTTGGAATTGAACTATATTTGTCTTGGCCATATTTATTTTTAAATTATTTTGCTTCAACCAATTTGTAATATCATTAAGTGCATTGTATATTTCATTTTCTAAATTTGTTTTATTGTCACCCTTAATTATTAGTGTCGTATCGTCTGCAAATAATATACAATTTTTGTTAGTCGCGTCAGGGAGATCATTGATGTACGTCAAGAACAGTAACGGTGCTAGTATACTCCCTTGGGGGGTGCCATAATTATTTTGTTTATATTCAGATCTAAACACTTTCTGATCAAATTTACAAATTCTTGATATTTCAACACTTTGTACTCTCTCCGTAAGGTAACTCCTGATCCATTCATTCGCATTTCCACGGATACCGTAGCAAGAAAGCTTATTTAATAGGGTCTCATGACAGACAAAATCAAAAGCCCTGGACATGTCTAGGAAAAGACCTACTATTTTAGATTTGTCATTAAGACTTTCCATTACCTGTTTAGTTAGTGAGAAGCATGCTAGTGTCGTAGAGTTAGCTTTTCTGAACCCAAATTGTTCATTCTTTAGGATGTCACATGATGTCAGAAAATTTTCTAATTTATTGTACATAACCCTTTCAAAAACTTTTGACAATATTGGAATCAGCGTTATTGGTCGATAATTACCCATGTCGGTTTTTGGTCCCCGTTTATAAAGAGGCTTAACGATAGATTTTTTGAGGCGTTCTGGGAACACTCCTTCTGTCAATGATAAATTTATAATGTATGTCAAGGGTTCTGTTAAGCTATTTGCGCATTGTTTTAATACCTTTGTACTGATTCCGTCATAGCCGGTTGAGTTAGAATTTTTTAAAGATTTAATTATTTTGTAAATGTCAATTTCATTTATGGGTGTAAGGAAAATACTTTTAGGGTTTTGAGGTATTGTAGTCATAGAGGTTAGTGTATGTGTCACAGTGTCTTTAGTCGTGTTAGTCAAGGATATGTAGTAGTCATTAAATAGGTCAGATATTTGTTTTCCGTCATCGTAAAGCTTATTTTGAAATGTTATAGAGTCAATTTCAGAGTGTAATGTCCCGATATTAACTTTCTCCTTAATGAGTTCCCATGCGGCTCGGCTCTTATTTTTTGTGTTATTTATATATTTCAGACTACTTATTTGTTGAGCTTTGTGAATACATTTTTTTAATAGTCGGGTGTAATTTTCATAGACTCTTTTATTTCGCACCTTGTTATGATTACATAGTTGATATTTTAGGTATAGAGCTCTCTTTTTAATGCAGCATTTTTTTATACCCTTTGTTAGATACCTATTTTTAATAGTCTTTAATGTAGTCTTTACCTTGATCTCGGGAAAGCACAAATCATAGAATAGTATAATTGTGTCGTGGAAGGTACAAAATGCTTCATTTGTTGTTTTAGCAGTGTAAACGTCAGAAAAAGTCAAGTTTGATATACAGTCCTCGAATCTTTTTATATTTTCAGCACTAAGATCCCTCAAGCTTCTGAACCAGAAACTTGGAGTATCCTTAACCAGTTGGTTTGTTGGTAAATTGAATTGTATGGACTGTGCTAATGCGTGGTCTGAGAGTTTAAGGTAGTGCTGATTTGCATTAACCTCTTGTATATTGCTAACTATCAGATCCAAGCATGATTCCTGCCGTGTAGGAAGTAGGATATGACTTTTTAGATTGTTATTATTTAATATAGATTTTAATTCTTCAGATTTTATGTTAGTTTCAAGGGTATTTATATTCCAGTCACCACACATAATTACTTTTTTGTTATTTTTCTTACTTAATTTATTGGCTAACAGTTTTAGGTTATCTAGAAAAATATCAGTACTCGATGAGGGTGTTCTATTTAAATCAAATAACATGTGTACATTGGTGGTAATCACGAAGCTTGTGAAAATAGGTTAAGAGATGCGCCTTCTAGACTTCTTTTTTTTCTACGAGCCACCGTTTTTGAGATATAACGATTCAAAAAGTTGTAAAAGTTGTAATCGTCATAATATGCGCACGAAAGAGCTGAAAGAGTTTCTTTTATTCGTGGCATAGGCTCTTCTAGTAAAACTGAATTTTTAGGAGTAACAATTTGAATAATACCCATTATGTGGAGTGTGTTATTGCTGTCGAGCGTATTCACATTAATATCAGCATTGTCGGCAACGTATTGAATGAGTGTGCCACTTTCTGGTGATAGGACATGAGGAGGACGATGAAAAACTGCTGCCTCATACATTATTGTTTCATTATAGGATGCACAAAAACCAAATGACAAAAAGATTTGTATAAGACGTTTTGAACCGAACCTTTTTAATATCTTTGCGAATGATATCTACAGCTGCCTCTAGGACTCTGAATCGTTCTTCTTTTTTATTCATTTTTCTTTTTTCGTACCAGGCTTGATTCAAAATATCATGATGATTATCTACTAAGCATATGAATGTTGATGCTTCCGATTTCTCAGTGATAATAAGTTTATCACCATACTTCAGTTTTAGTCGTAGCTTAATCGTTCTGTTATCTAAAGTCGTAGTTTTGCAAATATTTTTTAATTCGTTTAAAGTAAACTGACAGTCATCGCTATTTTGCATGTAAGTAAATATTTCCTCCATTGCCCGATTCGTAGCTTCGTCTTTAGGACGACCGATTTGCAGTCCAGTGGAAGGTTTCATGAAAGAAGCATAGCAATCGTGATGATATTTAGCTTCTGCAGCATCTAAATCATATTCAAATTCGAGTCGAGCAAGAACAGCTTTTGCTGTAGTATCGTTACGAGGCCGAGCTATTTCCAGAATTGAATCATTAAATTGAAGTGTACTTACTTGACTGATTCGACGGCGAATATATGAGGGTTTTCTTTTCTCATACTCTTCATTCAATTCCTGGCCACAAAATAGACATTGTTTTTTAGAACAAAAATCTGATTCACTCGAACGTAATCTAGTACAAGGAGGACTTTTTGTGGATGTACTGGCTTCTTGTTCTTCACGTTGTCTTTTATTAGCTGCAGCAATATAATTTTTACGACAAATTTCGAGTATAATTTTTACGACAATTTTCATGTATTGTCACAGATTTTTGAATTTTAAATTACTCCGAAAATTCATCTGCTCTTTCGATACTTGCATTATTTAATGTCTTCATACCACGTTCAACAGTAACAATTTCACTTTCAGTTAAAAGTTTAGCGCAAATCAAACAATATTCTGACATTTTGACCTTTGACCTTGAATAAAAATTTTTCTTTACAGGGGAAAGGTGGGGAACTTTAAAATTTTGTTTTTAATGATATTTTAAACAATCTTAAAGAATTTCAGCTTGGTGGGAATTTAGGTAACTTTACTCTTATTTTTGGTCTAATTTGACCGGACTACTTAGTGAAAACGACGGGTAAGAAGCAAGCATTTTTCTTGTTGATTGTATGGTTTTTTTTTAAATCATAATATTTTAAAAGTCTGAGAAAGTTTTGTTGTAACTATAAGTGTAACGGTTGCAGTAGATGCCTTTATTGAAGCATCTCAAAAAAAAGACTCCGTATATATAGCCTCCTCCAAATTTGCAGGCACGAGCATATTAAAAAAAGGAGTTACCATAATGCTGTTACCGTACTTTACAAGAGTATTACAAACTTGCCATTATTTTATGCTATTATTATGTCCTATTCGTGTACATGTTTGTTTATTATCTGTTTTCTATTAACCTAGATGTCTGTTCTGGCGGCTTAGTGGTTGTTATTTCGTATTACCGCTATTAATCTTGATAGCTCTATTATGTTACCAGATGTTAACCCTGTTTATATCTTTAATATACACACTTATTATGCATACTTAATGTTATGTGTAGTATTTATGCTGAACAAAGCGATGCGCCTCGTGACCTGGGCCTCGATTTTGCTCAAGCAAAACCGCTTTCATACCACGAACACTGCAAAAAAATCCAATTTGTTTTTAGACTTTAAAGCAATGCTTAAATTCCACAATTAAAAGGCTTTTTGCAGAGTGAATGAAAAGTTTTTTCATTTTTTTAAACCACTTAGTTGGCAAACAAGCACACGGCCCACCTGATGGGAAGCGGTTACCGTGGCCATTGGACGTATGCAACACCAGGGATGTTTCACTCGCGCTGCCGACCATGAAGAAATCTTCTGATGCCCCTCTTGAAGAACCCCATATTGTAGGCGCTTGGGAAGACCGCAGCAGGGAGGTCATTCCACAGCTTGAGTGCACCGTCTCAGGTCGCAATATGTGAGGATGAATTCCCTGCCTATGATGATATAAGTGTACTGAAACTTTTCATTTGATTATGGACTTTAGCTGTAAAGAACTAAAGTCAAAAATTTTATGCCATTTTTTGCTGTGACTGGTGATATGAAAGTGCTTTTGTTTTAGTAGAATCGAAGCGCTGGTTGAATTCTGATTTTTTAAGTATTTAAATACTAATAGCAATAGCTGCACAGTGTGCTTAAGTTATCTTTCGTCTTTTGATTTCAGAACTTTTTCATTTACCAAAATAATAAGTAGGTATGAGATATGTTTGCATAAATTCAGAATATGTTTAAATTGTGTCACTAATTGTTGTTTAATTGCTAAAATCTCCTTTTACACATATGACGTCAACAATAAAAATATCTAATTATTAGAATTAGGTACGTTTATACACATTTAATCCAGATGCTAAAGCCAGATAAAACTAAGCGTGGGTTGTACTTAAAATCAATAGGAAATACCTACATACGTGTGTTTTATTTATTTAGATTAAGCCCTCTCTTAGATTTACGACATCATTAGTTTGGTACACAACAAGCAGTAAAAGGGATGAAATGTTCAATCAAAGTTAATCTGAACGGTCGAAGTACCTTGAAGAGTTAGAATCATGAGAGTAAGCTATATTTGACTTAAATATGTATAGTTTCATTTAGTTTATATGTTATGGAATTATTTTAAAATAAACCCAATTCTGGAACTATACTAACTACCTGTTAAGTAAGGATATTAAAATAATGTATTACAACTGCATTTGGACAGCCTTAAAAATCAATAAAACATAGTAAATTTACGATGTAGGGAAGAATGAGAAATGACGTTATATTTTTAACTCATTTATTTTGAATAAAAATTATTTCTTTTATTAACTTGCTGCAATCTTTAACAATTTTTTGTTTCTTATCAAACATACATGAGCTTTGTCGCAGTCAATATTAAATATTGATATATAGGGTCTCCCAAAATTCAACGACAGCCGCCACGAGAGGATGGAACTGCTTATGACTGCTCGAGAAAAAAATGTTTCACTTAAAATTACTTAACTTTTTTGTAATCCTTCGATTTTCGATAGGTACCCCTTTTGATTTTTACAACTACCAGAGCTCCAATCTTTTCTGTATAAAGTAACCAGAGAAACTTGGTAATCCATGAAAGCCCTTTAAAATCACAAAAATCCTGTTATTACATAAATAAGTCAAAATATTTTTCATTGAATTTTACTTTCTATCCACTTTATCGTGGTGATAAAAAATGTATGGAAACCACTAGGGCATCCATTTTTAAAAATTGACGCAATTATCCTAGATTTCAAAATATTAACACAACATAAACTCACGCCTATATCCTCGAAGGGGTAAGCAGAGGTGCTAGCACCCACATTTCGCAGTTTATGTTTAGGTCCTAATGGGGGGCGAGCCTATTGCCACTAACCGGGCACTTATAAACCTGCGATAAATACACACATAACTTCGAAAAGTATCGAATAGTCATGGGTGTGTGCCATGATAAAACCTGGGATCGAACCCGAGACCTCGTCTCAGCACACTAGGCTACCGCGTAAAATATTATGATACTCTAATATTATAACACTTAAATCGTTTTTGTAAATAAGAATCATATTTCAAACATTGCTGTTATTGAATATCATCAGATTTACTTAGAAGGCAATGCATTCATCATCAATAAATTTATCATTGTAGGACTCGTGGCTAAGTGGTAACACGTAGGTTAACACATTATAAGGTTAAGCCAGGATGGTCTTCGGATGGGTACCTAACGATTCTTAAGACATCGAGACACCTCCATTTCTCAGAGAGTACATTACGCTGTCGATCCCGGTTGCCATACAAACTTCTATGACAGTTGTTACGGGTAGTTGGAACACTAAGCCCAACAACTGGTCTAACTACAAAACTACGATATCGCGGCTTCACGAATACCTTTATTATTAACTAGCTGACCCACCCCAGCTTCACCCGGGGAGCTGAAGCTTCATATCCCTTTGAGAATATCCTTTCCTTTAAGAATATCTTATTAAGATCCTTTCAAAATATGTATGAAAAATTGCCGAATTTGTTAACATTTATTATCAATACTCCGCTCCCTTAAGTAGTAACGTGATGATATATAGCCTAAAACCTTGCCTCGATAAATGGACTATCCAACACTGAAAGAATCATTCAAATCGGACCAGTAGTTCCACAAACAAACTCTGCAGCTTTATAATATTAGTATAGATTATTAATTACTTTAATGAAATAATTAAGTACACTTTCAAAACGGCATTAATACAGGCATGGCATCGTCGTAAAAAAAGTGTTTCATTTGTCGTGCATCTCTTTTACCACTAATATAATATTCAGCCGCATTGATTCTTGGGCGTAAATCATCCAGCGTAGCAATTGGTTTCGAATAGACCTACTGTCTTTGACTTTGAGATATTTTCAAATAGCTCCGGCCTTTTTTTTTCTGGTCTAACTGTGAGGCGGCTGAACTTCGTTGTTTTTTGTGAAGCGACTGCTACATGACTTCTACATTGTTGGAATTTTGAGGTCTCCAACTACCCATATACTGCCACTACTGCCATAGATATATGTATGGCAACAAGGACCGATGGCTTTACGTACTCTCCGAGGCGCAACCACACCAATGCAAACACCCATATTCATGCATAGTCCATTCTGCGTAGCGGCCGCGTTTGCTACAGTTTCGCCACAGAGGCTTTATAAGTACATATTGGTGTTCTTCGTAATACCAATAATTATGCCAAATGCTCGTTAGTTATTTTGTTTATTTACATCTTTGGTTTCAGTAGTGTTGGCAGCGAGATCCACATACCACATTCTCTAGCTTGTCTAACATTCTAAGGTAAAGAAAAAAGAAATTAATTATATATATAACAATAATTGCTATCGATCCTTTTACTTTATCTTTAATAGTATTAATAATGAACTGAATATTCAATCTATACTTTAATATTGAACAAACTAGCTACACTCCATTCAGAACAATTAAATGTTGCAGATAATGTTTTTAGATTGTGCAAATACTGTTCGACTTGTGTGGTTCGTTGGCAAATACTGAAGGCTGGGTAGTTACAACTTGCTAATTACAACTTTCTGAACAAACTGAAAATAATCACCAGCTAGAGAGCTTATTGTTGAGTTATTTTTTATTCGTGGTCTACTGAAATGTTTATTCCATACAGATGACTTAACAAAAAAACATCGCATTATACCAAGTATTTTTAACATAAATAGCAATATTTAATTTCAGATACACATTAGATAAGTAATCTTCTGAAGCTTCACATTTATACTAAGATAATGAAGCAAAAGCTTGTTTGTTTATTTATTTGTTTATTTGGTAGAACGCGCTAATCTCAGGAACTATTGGTTCTAATTAAAAAAAATACATGTTGAATAATCATAGTCAGTTTATTGACAAAGATTATAGGAGCAGTGATTTCAGAATAAAAAAATACGGCCTCAAAGTAGTGTGACGGGGAAGCCAGGGCGGGTCATCTAAATTATTTTTAATTATTGTATATTTGCTACTAGTATTGTAAGTGTATTTAGAACTCACCAGACAAAAATTAATGAAATAAGCATTAAACCATTATTATAAACATTCCATAAGTAAGCTACCTACGCTACAGTGGGCTAAATGAAATGAAAGTTTATTTGAAATGCAAGTTTATTTGTCAGAATAGGGGTGTAGGGTACAGAAAATAACTAGTTAGTAGGTATGCAAATAATAGGTTACGGATTTTATATGAAATGAAAATGAGATGAGGCGGCATGCAGCGCCACTCGACCCCAATATGGGCCACCGTTGGCTTGAAACGTAAGATTCTAGAAATGCACGTCAGTCTGCACCTGACTTTCGTATCGTCTGTTGAGGCATCTCTAAAATTTTATCTTACTTCCTACTAAATGTTTGGATGTTTGTTATTCAATTACGCTTTAACCATCAAAGTTAACGCGGTTGGAACCGCGGTCATCAGCCAGCCAATAGTCAAAAACAAATATAATTGTAAATTTATTTTTGAACCCATGTTCTTCCACCTGGTCTCCGGCAGTTAATGTGTGTCTCACGTAATCTTTATAAAGTTATCGCCAGTACAGCTGTGCACCAAAGTTTATCTAGCTGCCATATGATCATACTTGATTAACTTTTAAATGTTTCTTGCGAACTTATATTGCAAAAGTTCATTCCGGGCGGTGTTTGAACCCAAAATCTTTTACCATTGTTTGAGAGTTGAATTTAGCTATAGGCGTCTGCATGTTTGCTTCTTGTCATTGTATTGTAATTGTAATTAAGACTAACTATTACTAAGGTAAAAAAAAAATTGATATCGTGCCTCAGAGAGCACGTTAATCCGTCAGTGTGCCATACTAACATCTATGGCAGTCGTTACGGCAAGCTGGAGCCCTAAAATGTTCAATAACTGGACTAACCGCAATGCTTCGATATCGCCATTGGGTTGTGTAGGTCAGATGGCAGTCGCTTCACGGAAAATATCGAAGTTCAGCCAAATCCACAGATAGACTGGTAAAACGAACCCCTGACTCCGAAGTGTAAGCATAGGATGCGACTGGAATTAACGCTATGATCAAGAAGTACCTAATAGAAATTGATACATTGATATGGTGTGAACACCTGAAGGTGTACACACGGCAAAGAAAATAAGTATACAGTATACACTGTCTATCTATCTATCTGTGGCGTACGCAGGAGGCGCGGGTTCGATCCTCGCTCAGTGCAAATATTTGTATGCATGAATATGGGTATTTGCATTGGTCTTGGTGTTTCTATGTATAATATGTATTTACAAAAAAAAAAGTATTTAAGTATGTTTATCCGTATTCTAGATTCCATAACACAAGCTAGTTAAACTATGCTTACCATGGGTCTAGATAGCGTTGTGTAGAATGTTGTAGAATATTTATTATTATTACTTTTTCACTATGACGTTGTATTTATTATTTTCTTTTATTACAAAAAGTAAAGGTTAAAGGTGTATACTTGTATGTGACGTGGATGTCCTTCAATTATTTGAAGTGTATTGTTTACCTACCATAGATAAAATTTAGTCAAATATTGGTAGAATAAAATATAACCTATAAGCTGAGATTTTCTCAAGTCGGGTCCTTGCTCTTTCTCGTTTAGTCTAAGCTAGCGGAGTCGTCGACTCCAGTGTTGTTAAGCCGATTTGCATTTCCTTATTATGCGAGTGTCTCAAGTCCACGAAAGCTCTTTGCGTATTGCATTACAGGGTATGTACATACTTATCTTCGTACGTTGCTTTGTATACGTTCGTACAAATAAGTATGTGCCTCGTAAACTAGTCTTCAAACAATGCATTAAAACGTAGTAAACAGTGGAACCACTTGCTGTTAAATTCTGTCCTGAATCGATATGTTCCGTTAGGAGTTCTTAGTTTGTTTTCGTTTCATTATGGGTTGCATCATTAACAATTCGGAAGTGACTTGTTTTTCTAATACTAGCTATTGCCCTTAGCTCCGATGACTTGTTACCGCGACCTATATTAACATATTTTCGGAATAAAAGAGCATATGTGCTGTTCAGACTATAATCGATTTCTGAGCCAGATTTCATGCACATCCATCTTCACATTTATAATATTCGTAGTAGAGTAGTAAGATACTTCAACTTGGGGTATGGATCATCCCCACCAAAATCTTCGGGCCCAGAATGACCTCACCTGCACCGGCTGTGTGGTGGTGCATGTACTATTTTTTTTATACAACTTAGGTGGCAGACAAGCGCACGGCCCACCTGATGGAAAGTGGTTACCGTGGCCTATGGACGTGTGTAACACCAGAGGAGCCACACTCGCGCTGCCGACCCTGTTAAACACAGTTTCTGTGCTGTCAGTGTAGAGGACAAAGCAGGACAAGCCTTTAGCCATCCCACTGACAGCACAAATTCTCCAGTGAGCTCTGGTTACCCTACTCACCGCTGGGAACACAACACGAAGTTATTATAACCGCGGTATTCTGTAGGGCGGAGGTACTTCCCCAGTCGGACTGCTCAATTGGGCGCACATAAATTATATTATAAGAAATCTAGTTGCGATGTTTTAACATTTTACATCCAGTTTCTCTGTTGATAATAATGAATAATGTACGTTAAGTTGGAGTATGTTATTTCGATTTCTAATTTCTGAGTTTGGTGAATCTATTTTCCATACTAACGAGTTACATTCAGTCTTGATATAATATTTCGTGAAAATGGCTATGACGCATTTAATTATTTACCCATCACAACGACAAATACTGACACAAGTTGATTGCTTTCTGGCAGGTGGTTAGTAAAACATTCATGCTATAATATTAAATATTCAACACAAGGGGTCTTTGAAGTTCAAAGACCCTGTAACAACAGTACTACTTACAGTTGAAATGTTGAAAACAATTATTTTCCGAATCAAAGTGACAATTAACCTCCTGCGGTAATCGTCTTAACAACTCTAGTACTTACTATTAGTACTTTGACTAAGTAGGTTTTAGGACCATACTTTTGTATTACAATTTTAGATTAATTTAGAGGGTGTACCAACCTCTCAATGTATCAATTAATGAGACGCCATAGCATTGCCCACGGTACCTTACTTCCAATCAGGTGGACTGTGTGCTTGTCTGTCACCTATGTGGTATAAAAGAAAATAAGCGATAGTTTAGCTTTAGTCCTAGAGAGATTGTGATCGAGTCCGAAAATCGCGAGATCGGACCCCGGCTATTGCACTACCGATGTGAACCCACTACTAATACGAGCATTTTAGCTTCATTTAGCTTACTAATAATAATAATAATATATCTCTTTATTGTATGTACACAGAGAATGGATACATAAAAACAAAAATTTGGTACAGTTTTGTGGCATAACAAAAGACGGCCTTATTGCACAAGGCAATCTAATATTATATTACTTCCAATATTACAGTAAAAAATAACTAATACAAAATAATACATAGTGCGGTTTTAGAGACTGCCGGAAGCTTTAACTCCCGTCCCATTTCCCTCTTGTTCCCGTGACACCGCGCGAATGCATTGCCTGCGGTAACGACTTACCTTCAGACTAGTTAGCAGTTAGGTACTTGTTTGCTAGTAATATACGTAAGTAATAGTTTAAAGTCTTTACATTGAAATATATCAATAGCAAAATGATGTATAAATAAATATTTTGTTTTAGTATTACTTTATTTTAGAAAGGTTTTACAGGGAATTTGGAATGTTTTAAAATATTTTGAAGAGAACTTTGGTCTTAACGTTGCCTTCTCATAAAAAGGCGAAATTCATATTTTTCGTAGTAAAATAAGTAATGTAATAGGTACCAGTAGAGTGCGTAGAACTTGGTAATTGCCATCTTAAAATATAAACCCTACTTGTTTTGAGTTGTGTTCCGGAACACTCGAGAAAGGTTCAATAATACGGTTAATTATATACAAACCCCGCAGTCCCTAAAAACTTTTGTTAAGGCCAAAAAATGTTTAATTACGAAGTTATAAGCTATATGAAAAAGTTTGCAAAGTAGCTCCCGCCCAATCTTGAAGCGGCTTGATCGATGATAGTTATTTATACCTAGTCTAGCCATAAATATTGTTACGAAGAAAAAACATTTTTTTTTATTGCAAATAATATTTATTACTTTTACAGTGTGTTAGTTTAATACATAAAATAAAACAATTTAAAATATAAAAAGCTTATTCGAAGTGGTCTCCATTGGCTGCAACACAGTCCTTTAAACGTTGAGGCCAGTTATCAGTAGAAGCACGCACTCTTTCCATGGGAAAATTCTTCACTGCCAATCGTATGGATTGCTTTAGGGACTCCAAATTATCATGGCGTTTAGAGCAAGCCATACTCTCTAAAACTGACCATAAATCATAATCCAGCGGATTAAGATCGGGACTAGACGACGGCCAGTCTTCAGCTCTGATGAAGTCCGAAACGTTCACTTCCAACCAAGACTGCGTGGACCGAGCTTTATGACCCGGCGCTGAGTCTTGTTGGAAGGACCATACTTGGTTATTGAACATGGTGTTGTTAAGGGGTTTAACTACCTTCTCAAGAATGGTATCTTGATACACTTGTGCCGATGTTTTGATACCTTTTTCACAAAAATATGGCTGTCACTCCTTCATAGCTAACATCCCACCAAACCATCACTGAAGTCGGATAATGCCCACGTTGCACTCTGTCGACTAATTGGGAAGCTTCCTTAGAACATTGAGCATAAATACGGTCATTTTGTTTGTTAAAATGTTGCTCAATTGTAAAGATTTTCTCATCCGTAAACAAAATTTTTCTGTGACCTCCCTTTGCGTACCGCTTCAGTAGTTGCTTCGATTTTACCACCCTATTCTTTTTTAAATTATCAGTTAAAAAATGACCAGTGCGTCTCTTATAGGCTGCAAGTCCTAAGTCATCTTTTAAAATGCGCGACATGGTTCTGGGTGCTATCTTCATCTCCCGAGATAAAATCTTTTGCTTTCGGACAGGATTTCTTCGAATTCTTTCCCTTACTGCTTTGACCACCTTTTTCGTACGAACACTACGTGGACGGCCAGATCTTTTTCTGTCACAAACAGAGGAGGTCTCATTGTACCTATTAATAGCCCGGTACACAAACATTTGACTAATACCAAGCGTATGGAGAGTTTTAAAATTACATTCGGCTCCATACCAACTTTGTGTAATGCAATCACAGCGATTCGGTTTTCTTTATCACCCCACTCCATTTTAATATAGCAAAATATTGTACAATGTATGGGCGCCAAAATTAGAAAACACAGTGAACAATCGTATAAAAACGACAGATTCCAAATTCAAATGTAATATCTTTCTTATTTTAATTGTAACAGTATTTATGGCCAGACTAAGTATATGTGGTAAGTAGGAGGTATATTTGACATATCCTAAAGTATTTTACATTTTCTTGGTTCCGCCTCCCGTTTTTAATAGCGATTTTAGTTTTTTTTTTATTGACGCGTAACGACGTTTATTTCTGAATCCTTATAATTACGTTCGATTTCTTTGAAAAATAAAAATAACCCAAGTATCTACTTAGTGTGTGTCGTTTGGTCATATATGTTCAAAAAATAAGGTTTACTAATGGTAACAGGGGGCAAAAGACATAGAAACGTAATCCTTAAAATAAACCCAAATTTCACAAGCTGCAAGCTGCTGTACAAGATGCTGTTGTACCTGCCAAAATAACAATAATGTCAGCTTATTAATGCGCCACCGGCTGCAACTACGCACGTTCGGAAAATGCATTTCCTTCGATTATTTTATTCTAATAACGTACTTACTATCTTTATTTCAAGATAGTATGAGAGAATAATAACGTGTAAAAAACATTTTATTGAGAAGTCACTGCCAGTCTACCATAGGGTGGTGCAGAGCTAGTACGAGGTAGGCGCATATTAACGAGAAATGGTTTGGTTCTATAAGGACTATAGATTAATTATATATAGGTTCTTAAACATAAACAGTACATTTACCTACTTATCATATTTAAAATAAATCAGAATAGTTATACATATACATAAAATGTATACCCATATATAACATAAATATAATACATAAATATAGGTAACCATAACTACCTCACCCGTATCCTGAAGACTTGGCGTATTATTTTATTACATATTATATTTTGTTAAGTAAAAAGCCGGTCAAGTGCGAGTCGGACTGGCGCAAAATTGGATTCAGGGACGAACTTAAGCTACATAAATCGCAATATATTTTGTTTGCGTTGACTTAGAAGTGTGATTTTTGCACAGTTTCAAGATGTTATAGACTTTTTTTTTTTGTTTTTTTACGTGCGCAAAATCCCCACGGATACCTCCCCACCGGAGCCGGAGAAGGAGGTTATGTCGGACTCGAACCGACTAAAACGCACGCCGCCTGTGGGTCGCTTTGGTTGCCGAAGGTGAGGTTGACAGGCATATCCCTCGCACCCCGGCAGACCCAGGGCCATCTCTCACGATCTGGCCCTCTTCTCGGGTGTGGGGACTACAGAGTCCCCAACTCGTCCCCGGAAACGGGGAGGTGCGCCACGCGCGCCACCGCCGCGGATGTTATAGACCTGAGCATGTGGTATGAATTTCAACTTGATGCCTCAATGCATTCCCGAGGAAATGGTCTTGACAGATAGACGGACGACGCAGTGATTCTATAAGGAACAGATTTTTCCATGTACTCTTCGATCATGTAACTGTCCCTTCTCAATCGAACGATGGATCGGCCTTTGCAACCGATAAGGGAGTTTAACCGCAACACACCCGTCTATATAATTCACTTATTCACATGGTATTTCTTTTTGACTTTCTCAGTCGTTTAGTGGGGTTTTCCCAAATATCTTTGGTCTGGAATTTAATTATTGAATATAATATTAATTAATAGAACATAATTAATTAATCTATCATCATTGTGCGGTCAGTCACAATAGACTTCATTGCGCTAGGAGGACAAGACAACATAAGAAGTTGTAGATTTTAGAAAATAAAATAACACCGAACGAACTACTGTTTTTAGTGCAGTCAAAATATTTTTTTAGTTGTCAAGTTTAAGACTGCCTCTATTGCTGATTACTGCCGAAGGTAGAAAGTCAATTCATCGCTATAGATAGATTTCAGATGTGACTCGCAGCGTTCAACGCTGTTCCACCACATCCGCAGCTAACTCCTGAATCTTCATCGGTAAGTTGCGACCGCGTACAGCCCTATTGCTGGCGGAACAGCACTGAACGCGGTGGAACAGTGTTGCTTGCACTCTATGTTATGGCATTCGCATGAAAAACACATAATATTCTAATTTAAACCTTTTGCTTAGAAAACTAAATAAATACACGCATATAGCTGATCGGATGACTACCGTACGCATCTCATACAAATTGTTGTTTTATATAATAAACAAAATGCTGCAGCTGTATAAGCACGAAGCGTGCAGACGAGCGAATCTGAGTGGACACGCATAAGTAGGCGCCGAAGACCGCGCACACTTGACTTGGGGCCGAGAAGCAAATATGTGTGTTTATTACACCTCGGACTACCCCTTCGATTACATAGAAACAAAAGATTATATGTATTAGTTTCATAATACTTTTAACTTTATTTTAGTAACAGAAATTACTAAAATTCCTTCTAACCCCTCCAGCTAAGCAATATTTGTTGCTTGTGTTAGGAGTGGGATTGAATACTTATTGTTTGTCTAAATTATTGTCTACAATTTTTATTTTATTTTGCAATCATTGAATTTTAATGGCAATATAATAATGAGTGGGCGTCATTTAAACCACGTCGCAGCGTAAATAGACAGATGGTGCTGCCAATTAATCTAAGACAATCGCCTCTTACAACACCTACGAGACACGATGGGCCAGCGTATGCTCGGAACACGCTCCGTGTAATATAGGGTTCCATATTTCTTCGTCAGTTAATAAAGCAACACATTCTCCGCAACGTGATTCATGCTCATATTTGCCGCACCTGCGTTATAGGGATCCACATAATGCTACCTATATGTTTTTATGTGTGTTTATATAGGGGTTTTTAGTTTTACTTTGCTCCCAGTAGTACCTAGAGAGATTGTAAGTAAGTAGATGTAAAACAGTAGTAACTTTTAGGCACAACTTTCTAGCTATAATACTCTGCCAGCTAAGCAACCTCCCACATGCCGAAAATTCTCACCTATCTTAATTCTTATGGACTCCATTACTAGCGAATTAAGGTAGATGGCTCAATCGGCTTGGCAAGTACTCCTAAACTTTTTTGTTGTTGTTACCTTTTTACCCGACTACGGCGAAGCAAAAGAAGGGTTATGATTTTGACAGGCTATGTACTCGTATCTGTGTGTAGGTGTATCTTTTCCCTCATAGCTCCTCAACCACTTATAAGATCTGGACAAATGTATGTATGGTATCGTTAAAAGTATCTTAGTCGTCCGCTGGTTATAGGTTATATAACGTGTCACTGAACTTTATTTTTTTATTCGTATTTTAAATAGGAAAAGTTACATACAAATTATTTCAAAATTACATTTATAAAACTATTTAATGGATTAAATTTAATATGAGTATGTTTGTTACCTGTTTTTAAAGAATTCTAACCTAAGTGGGGCTTATATATAAAAAAAAATCCCTTTCATTGGTGACATCTCTCGCATTTTGTTGATTTTAACACGCTTGCATTCCTATCACCTGTAACTGTGTATGTAATTCTAATTGCCCATATCGATTTAAAACTTTTCAAGCATCTGATACCCATTACCGTCGGGTAAATTTTTAACTATACCTAGAAGACACCTTGAACTAAAATTTTATTTGGTTGATTTCCACGATATTCATTTTAGCATGCTACACGTGCATCACGCAAGCTACATCTTTTGGTTCTGCGTAGTGATCAGTTAGCTTTCTATCATTTACCTGGCACGTTTCCAGACGTATCACAATTTCCAAACGAAACACCAAAAAACGCTGCCAAACTGGGCAATACACAGATACGTTAGGATTACACGCATGTACGTTTTAAATAAACAAAAAATCTGATTGTTCTAACTGTCAGGAGTCAGCAGAATGGTCGAAACTGTGCTTGTGACAGGCTTCACACTGTTTCAACAGAAATAAATAAACGATATCTATAGAACATCATTTTGAAAGCTTATAATATGCTAACTATTTAAATCGATTAAAATAGTAAAAATCGGGATTCGAACCGATCCTTCGCGATCTTTTCCTTACAGGGGGAATGCTCTGACCACTGAGCAACATAAACTAGCCTGAAGCCATTCAAATCTGTAAGACGGATATATATAGGAAGCAATCAAAAATATCGCCGTTTAAGCATAAGTTCGCAACTTCAATTCAGTTTCATACAGCACCCTTAGCGCTAGCTAGCTCATCTTGCACTTGATCGTGTTTTATAGATAATTGTATGATCTATAACTTTGTCCGAGATTCATTTTGACAAGTCCTAACCGTTTTATTGAAAATCCGCAAAGTCCGTTTTACGACCTTTGACCCCGAGTAATTGTTTTTCCAGGTATCGGATCGATGAGTCCTTTTTGATTTCAGTAATGAAGCTGATATGAACAATTCTACCAACAGTGAGCTGTTGGCGAATTATTGTACTCTCGGATGTCTAAATTTATCGGACTATTATAGTTTATTTTTGTAAAAAAAAAGATGCTTGGACAAGACCTAAAACTATTCAAAATTTCATCTTTAGTCCCGTGTGGATTTCACACGTAAAGAAAAGATTCAGATTCGGTCTACAGCTAATATTTTAACCCAGCTTTGTGATTAACGAGATAGGTAGAGTCGTAATTTCTTAAGATTTTAATTAATAACTATCTAATAAAAGAAAAATGTAACTTTAACTTCAAAGCAAGTGTACCTATTATATTTTTTTGCAATCAAGAACGTTTATAAACTAGATTGTTTGTATTGATATAAGAAATTTGTACAGATGCACGATTCATCACCACGTCAGACATGCGAAGAATAATCGCTGTCAGTAGTGGAAAGCTCTAGGCGCATCAGTTGAATCGATTTGGTCATCGCCATCTATTTGACTCCTAAATATATGCACATGATAAATATATAGAAACGAATTGAATTTCAAACGGGAAATGAATGAGGCCGTCGCGATTCGTCCGATAACGCTTGTCATCACAAAAGACCTATTAATTTTTACATTATTTCTGGACTTACATCTGAATAAAATAACAGTTAAGAAGTGTTAAAATAATTACATCAAAGCAATTTTTTTATAATTATACTAATAAAACAAACAGTATCTTACACGCAGTTTTTTTTTAAATAAAGAACTTTATCAAGTTTGCAGTTTCAATTTTACATGCGACAAGGAACAAACTACAAGTTCTTACTTAACAACTGTATTCACTTGGGAGTAGCAGCTAATTAAGTAACTAACCTCGTAAAAGTTCATACGTAGTACTTAGAGCCATTAGCCCGTGTGTCTGTGGTGTATCAGAGAGTCCATAGTACCCGCAAGGTTCCTCTTAGCGCGGACAATGTTCTATGCGACTTACAATACAATAGGAATACATGAGAGGGAGCGTGCGGGCGCAGGACGCGGCAGTCGCCTCGCAGACGTCGCGCCACGCGCCTCTCTTTTCGTGCGCCTCGACATGGATTGGGGCCTCCGCCGTAAGTTCGCACGAAAAACTTTTTGCTCAAAATAAGCAATGTGACCACCGACTAGATTCACTGCGGCCACCGCCGGCGCCGCAGACGTGATCGAAACAGATAGTAAACAAACGCATGTGGCCCGACAGAGTAGTCTGACCGGTGTGCCCACAGATGCCGGTCGACCGACCGACGGTGCCGGTATTTTTAACTCGTTTCGCGGTTCGATGTCCGTTCATTCGTGGAATCAATATGCATAATACCGTCCTTGAAAATCTCCATTTTTGCAAGAGTTGAATAGAGTTTATAGTTTGTCTGGAGTTCAACAATCGATGTCATAGCGCATATGTAACGAAACGACTGTAAGTTGCAAGCTTGTTTTATCATTAACTTTATTCTACCTCCATCTCTGCCGTGTAAGGCGGAAGTTCACTTTCTAAATTATGCTGGTCCGTCACCAATAATAATAGTTCGCGGATAGTCCTTTTGTCTCTAAGTAAACCCGTTTAATTTCGCGAGAATGTCACGATAAAGAGATTTTTTATGGGCCAGACATAAAGTGGCTTGCCTTTCTTTTTATGTGTAATTTGACCTTTAACATTATCTCTTTATTGAGAATAATCCCTAAGGCGACTTGATATTGAAGATAAACGATTTTATTGATACGGTCAATGCAATGCGTGTGTCACAAAATCCATGCCGTTAAAATTAAAAGAGCCTAAACGTTAATAATAAAGTTAAAGTTCTGTTAGTTTTTAAAGCTTCTTTTAAAGATGAGATAGTTCATTCACAAAACTATTATGCGAATCAACGGGATATTTGCCATGTTGTACATGTACCTACCTACACACGTTAATTCACATAATAGTTTTATAACTTGTAGTTAAATGTCATAAAATTAAACTGAGTCATAGTTTAATTTTCTAAAATAAGCTTGTTACTACCAAGTCTGGTATGTGTTTAATCTGTAGCACTCAAAAATATCAAGGTAGAATATTCTAGCAGCGCAGCGTTTAAACAGGTATTTTAAATTAGATCATGTTTTCTGCTCGATGGATTAGAATACAAAGCGCATTATTATCACCTTACCTTTGGCGGATTAAGTAGGCCTCTGCGAGTTCTTTTTATAACTTCGAACAGAGGTAATGTTTAAGGTAAATGGTAATGATGTGATGTTCTTTAACATACTTTCTTTTATACATGCCAGAAAAAAGGCATGCAGTTCTCAATGTCGAAGTACATACATACATATAATCACGCCTTTATCCCTGGAGGGTTAGGCAGAGGTGAATTAACACCCACATTTCACAAATAATTGTATTCGGTCCCACGTAATAGGGGATAAGTCTATTCCCGTATTCCGGGCACTATTGTTGACTCGAGCTATGCATCTGAAGCTGAGTCTGGGCTGTATATATATGTTTATTGTCACATATTGCTGTACTGTGTATGTTTGTTTTAATTCTAAGTAAAATAAAAAATGTTTTCTTTCTTTCAAAATAATACATAACACAACGCCTGTCCATTATTAACATTAAACGTAATAAAGCTTGGTGCCTGACTTCAGTCTTTTATTGTTGTCTTTATTAGCTAACGCTTTATGGCACTGCTCGTTTTTATGGTGTTTAATAGTTTGTAACTGTAGCTCTACTAAGTTTGAAAATCTTTCAAGAGAGAGAGATGTGAACATTTTTCACAAGAAAAATATATGAAAATCCTTAACTTTATAATGTTATGCAGGTACATGAATATTATAAAATAATAAAAAAGAAAAAGCGTTCTCTTGTTCAATACACATGTGCCTATAGCAGTATTTCACCATTGTGTAGCGCATAGAGAAATGGTTAAAACATACATTAAGTATTTTTAGCCCGCCTTAACTACTTTTGGTTTCAAACTGTGATTGACGTAACAGGAAACGGACTTCTTACAGTCACTGACCAGACCAATTAGAATGCCGTATTTAAACTCTGTTTACGTATTGCTATATTTGCTAATTGTGTTACATTTACTGTTACTATTTTCTATGGATATCTGATGCACAAGCCAAAGGAATTTGAACATTACTCAGATTCCAACTCTGTATAGATAATTATTTAACACTTGTATTGTAGTTGAAATATTGGTTAAAACTTTCAAATGTCTTTCGAAGAACGAGGAGTTATAAACAATAGTTGTGAGTACTGTAAGCGACTTTTGTCGTGGGGATCCCTTCCTCTATATGTGTAAATATTTCGCAATTGGTTTATTGCCATGGTTTCTGGATATCTATTTCATATTTTGACACCCTTATCTCATTACATTAAATGCACATACAATACTGCATACTCAGCTGTCGACTGTATTACTTGGTCACTCTTGAGCGGGTATTTAACCACTGCATGGTAGGTACATTATCGGGTCACTTAAAATGTTGTCAAACTATCTCTGAATATAGGAGTCTATAACTAATGTTAAAATAATTCATACCGTAACATTCCAACGAAGTAATCAAATTCATACAAACATCGCTCCTCTGATCGCAACAATAACAATTAAAACAATCGGCGAATTACCTCGACTGAACAGTTACCTACCTATAACAGTTGAACTACGTAATAAATCTAGATCAAATAGGTTTCTCCCAATGTGCATACAATCTATCCTAGCCACCTCTTTCAGGTCGTCTGTCTATCTTGATGGGGGCTCCATTTTTGGAGACAATTAGATTTACTAGAATATAAAAAATTCACGACGCAATATATATACATTGACGCCATACCTACATCTTGACTTCCTCTTGAATATTATTTACAATTTGGAAGTTCGCTAACATACTTCAGATCTAGCAAATTTATTAAAATCTCAAGAAACGTAATAAATCAAAGCCCGAAAGCTGCTCAAATTTTATTGCTCTTTGTATAATGATTTCCTCAAAAATTTTAAGTTTGTATGAGATGTGCTTTTAGGTACTCTCCTATTTATATCTTACTTATTTTAAATCTTTTTGTCTTATGTTGAAGCAGACGACTGCTATTGCCTCATAACACAAATGAGAATGTTTTGTCCTACCACAAATACTAAGTTTCGTTGCACATGATTTTATAGGTGGTATCTAAAAATCTCGTTGAATTAGATTCATGACATTCAGATGACATGGTGACAAGTGAAATAAAGGACTTTTGCTCTTATTCTCACTGAGAGATCAGCGCTAAGGAGCAGCTTTTTGAGGCGAATTAGTACAAACTATTTCGAATTTTGTTGTCTCTTGTCTTCTTTGTCATATACATGAGCAATTGTTCCGCCACAATAATCTCAAAAATCGCAGCTAAATTCTGTGATATATTTTACAAGTTCGGTTTATTTGTGTCAAAATCACGTAACCCTCTTCAACACCGGTGTCGGATCGGATCGATCACTTTCTTCAGAAAGTAGGGTAAATTCAATTTCTTTATTTCTCAAAATAGTGCAACATTATTACATCTTTTGGACATCAAATTCAGAATTAAACTAAGTTTACCACCGCTAGTGGAGAAGAAACGGCGCAACAAACTCCATCCCAATACCCCATCCCATTCAGTTGCAGTGAAATTTAAGATTTTATTTCCACGGAAACTTTACTATTGCAATGGAGAATTTGTTACCTATGTTATAAACCACAGGGGGACTGAACGATATCGAGATCCATGTATAGATGTCACGTTGAAATCAAATCCTTGTAAAGAAAACTACATAGTTATATTATGTGCCTTTTCTACTACTTTAGTTTTTATTTATACAACTCAGGTGGCAGACAAGCACACGGCCTGATGGAAAGTGGTTACCGTGAACATGTGTAATACCGGGGGAGTCACATCCGTACTGCCCACCCTGTAAGAACAGAGATTTTCTTTGCCGTCAGCAGAACACAAAAACCCTTGGGTTTCCCACTGACAGCACAACAACTCTCCAGTGAGCTCTGGTTACTCTACTCACCGACGAGAACACAACACGAGGTTATTATGGCCGTGGTATTCTGTAGGGTCGAGGTACTTCCCCAGTCGCACTGCTCTTTTGGGACGGAAATACCGTCGTTTATTACGTCCTACAAATTGTAACTCACTATTGTGGTTTAATATTCTTAACATTTTCTGTAGGTACACTAACGCACATGTTTATGTACGCTATGTACTGTTCTGTTATACTGCATTCGACATTTATAGAATCGCTATTGGTCCGATTGGTTCTACGAAACGAGAAAATACTGGTGGGGGTTCTCTATACTGTCATTTGTTCTGTAACTCAAGCCTCCGACGCCAGTATTTGTCATAAGTTTTATAATGACGAACGACAGTGATGTAAACTTAACTTAGATGGTCTTTTATTGATATAGAAAATTTTGTTTACTTGCCTTCGATTCAAAGTTATGATTGCATTGCTCGAGGTCACCAGCCAACATATCAAACTTGTTAACACTGGATTGACTACCGCGCGCCCAATCAATACTCAGATTCGATCAAAACTGTCACCTCTGTCCATATACGCGGTGTTTGATGCTCTTTCCTGTGTGACCTTTGTAATGTTGAAGGATAAAATAAACATTAATCTTAAGAAGTGAACCTAAGTTTTTGTGCTATAATAAACGTATCCACGTTTATTATAGCACAAAAACTTAAGAAAGAGACAAATCATTTATAAAAGGGTTTCAAGATTTGATCTTGGTTTGGCGCCGCCGGCTGAGGCGCTAGTGACTTGTTATACATTTTAAACATACAAAGGATCGCTATTTTCAACAAGGCTCTATTCAAAATATTTATTTTAGAACATTTGCTTCAAAGGAAAACATTCTTTGATGTTTTCAAAATCAAAGGTTTATTTGCTGTTCAAATGTATGATAATGCTTATTCATCTTCATATAAACCGTTTTGTAGAGAGAATAAGCTATTTTTTATCAATAAACTGCATATATTTTGTTTATATATATTTGCATGTTAAGATTTCGATGTTTACATAAACGTTACTTAGAGGAAAAACGTACGACTGAGTGTAAGGATCAGAAAGTAAGGTACCCACCCATCAGGGAATTTTGAATTAAAATATTAAATTGTGAGATTAATTTGTAAAGGTAGATATTCTTTTTTCTGCGATTACTGGTTGATCGTCTACTGAAGAAGATAATTGGTAAGTATATATTTATACACACAACAATACATTACTTACCTCCAGTAAACCTTTCATGCAAGACTTATTTATCGTATGAGATAAAATAATAAAAAAAGATAAATCTTTATTGTGTACCAATAAAATTATATTACATGTACGGATAACATCATCAACACATTATGAAAAATGTACAAATGGCGGCCTTATCGCTACAAACGATCTCTTACAGGCAACCTTTCTTACAGGCAATCGTATACATAGGAACGTTTGAAGCCCGTTGTCCAACCATTAAGACCTAGTGAAACTATCTATACTGTTGATTGATGGCACTTGGTGGAATTTGTTATTACACATATTGAGAACTTGTACTTTTCCATATTAAGTTTAATAGTTACTAGCGAGCTAGCGACCCACCCCGGCTTCGCACGGGTGCAATACCAAAAGCAATAGCTAGCAATAGCTAAAGCGTGATACTAGAAACACTACATTTTTAATTCCGTACTATCTTCGAAAATATTCATTTAAATCATATGTTGTAAAGGGCCATATAGATTTATATTAAATCAACAATATATTTAAAGTATTTAATTAGATAAGGATTAATGCTGTATTGGTTAAAATCGCTTCGAAAATTAGCCATTATTTATCGTAAAAACTTTATGAGAAAAAATGTTATTGTGGGATTTCCATAAGATATAGACATAAACCATCGCGGAGTTTTCTGTAGACCTTTTCAATGTATACAATACTTAGTACATTATTTTGATAAGTCACGTAGGGTTCAGCCTGCGTTTGCAATGTAAGCGGAAAAGAATTTAATTATTTACGAGACATCACATTAGAAACCTGAAAAGTAACAGTATTTCTCCACTATTTAAAGGATGATCTATTAAAAGAAACCGCATCAAAATCCGTTGCGTAGTTTTAAAGATATAAGCATACATAGGGATATGGGGACTGAGAGAGCGACTTTGTTTTATACTACGTAGTGATTAGACCTGACCGGTTTCACCTTACTTCAAAGGTTTACAATTAAGGCGAAACCGGTCCGGTCTAATAACAATTAAAAATAATGTGGAAAGTGCAAGTGAGTTCTTAATATGTGTAAGCTAGTACAACATAATTCTTTTTGCATGTTTAATACCCCTGCGTATTCTGGACATCAAATTATTAAACATTTTACGAAACCGTACTTTCTTGTTTTCAGTGATAGCTCACTAATCAATAATAACGGTTTGGTATGTTACTTTTTTTTTTTTTTTACATGCGCAAAATCCCCACGGATACCTCCCCACCGGAGCCGGTGGAGGAGGTTATGTCGGAATCGAACCGACTAAAACGCACGCCGCCTGTGGGTCGCTTTGGTTGCCGAAGGTGAGGTTGACAGGCATATCCCTCGCACCCCGGCCGACCCAGGGCCATCTTTCACGATCTGGCCCTCTTCACGGGTGTGGGGACTACAGAGTCCCCAACTCGTCCCCGGAAACGGGGAGGCGCGCCACCGCCGCGGCCTGCTTCTGCCAGGGTGACAGGCGGCTCCACCTGTCACCCCCAGGCCGGCGCTCATGGGGGGCGGAGGTCGTTCATCGACCTGGTTTGGTATGTTACTTATTGAGTTTGTGGACTTATCATTACTGTTTAATTGTAGCTAAAATATTAACACATGTAATTTCTTAAAGGTCATTTCTTAAGAATCTGAAAGGAAGGTCTCTTAAAACGAACTCGTTCTTACCGGATGTTGATATATGCAAAATGTTTTGATTGGTAATATACATACATAAAATATACCTTAGACGTATTGTCACTAGATCATTGTTGCTGCATAGTACATAGTGTAGCCGTAGCACATGTCTCCCAGCCTAGCCCATGTACCATTGTTATGTGTTTACGCAAGGTCCGTCGTCGGCGAGGCGACATTGCGTGCCGTGGACGTAGTCGCCAACATGTCATATATCGCTGCACCCACCTCCGCTTGATGTTATCACTGTACTTATACACACGCACGATTTAATAAAACAACATGTGGTAGTAATGTACCATGTATTGTTCCCGCTTAAATGACTTATGAATAAAGGAAGAAAAACGTCGAGAGACAATAGCTCGGGATGTGATTGTCTTATCCAATTTGCTTTTTAAAATGTTAATGCGAAACATTTAGCAAGCTTTATATTTATTATGCATGTAAGATATTATGATCATTTTATACCAAAATCTTGTCGTAAGTGTGGTCGTCGTATTCTTCTATCTAAAGAGTATTTTTCGGCCATTGATATATTGTTTGAGACTCTATTTGACTGCAATTTTTTTTAACCAAAGGATTAACTGTGGCATGTTAAGGCCTCAATTAATCTCTAATTAACGATATGCCTGATATGCTCATTATTTTGTTGATTGTTTTTTGTGTCAAGTATAGGTTTGGATGTAGTTGTGACTATTTTTTACTAACTAACCAGTCTTAACAGTTAAGTACCTACTAAACTATATTGGCTAAGTATTGATGTATTGTATTGTTAAATTGGCAATATTATCATATTTTTATGTTTTAGACAATAGGATGTAATTAATTTATTTGTATTTCATTATCAGTATTTTTTGTTACCTTCAATAACATAAATAGCATTATTATTCGTTCCTGAAAACAAAACTTATTACTTCTTCAATATAGACCATTGAAAGTGAAAGGTGCGTATACACAGCAATATACATACATGTAGATTTGCGACCTTTTAGAAAATTAGATTTTCGCCTCTACGAACCGGCCGGCCGGCCCCGTACATTTAGAGTATAATGCGGAGTGGCGTTTCGTCGGACCAATCTATCGGACCAGTGTGGGTACTACAGGTACAGCTGTGAACAAAACAACAAAATACCCTACTTAAAAGCCTGGTTTGTTAGAGACTTTTGTTACTTCATTCAAAATTTAAGAATATAAATTATATTAGGTATATTATAACAGAAGTGAGTAAATGTTTTCGGAGTGATTTCGTTTTGTTGATACAGTTATTTTTATACTTCAGAAAACCTCGCAACTATTTATCTGTCTTTAATGCTATATATTTAATCGCAATTGATGTACTTGTTTGTGTACCAAACCAATATTAAATGTGGGAGCTGACATTGTAAAAGTTTTAATAATTCAAACTCTGACACTATAATAGACCAGCAACAAGTGACGCGATTATACAAATTTAAGCAGTCACGCAAACACGCAAGGAGATGGAGCGTTACAAGTACAAGCGACGGAACTTAATAAATATAACGATAACCTATACGTCCTGACAGATGGTCACGGTGAAGTCTTGTGCTTTAAATTTGAAAAAAATTGGCAGTATGTCAAATTATACACCTTGTCTCTACGTTCTAAAGATGCATAAATAAATTAGTTACTTAATTGAAGTGTCAATCTATATCCGATACATTTATTAATTGTTCATTAATATAGAACTTCGTCGGCTCTTACATCCGTAGGGGAATAGAATCATCTTACCTTACTCGCCGTGATTAAATATTTTTGACTTGAAATAAATTAAATTCACAATATTGAAGAACTCTTCGTGTCCTCAGTGATTTATTGGTGCTTATAAAGTACCTATTTCAAAAGTTGTTTGATTTAGAATATTATCCGCTGCCGTTGGTAAAATGCGAGTAAAAATTGTAACAAAAAGCGGGTAACACCAGCAGTGTTATATGTGAAAATAATACACTCCCAAATACTAGGCAGTAGGTACTAAGTACTTTGGGAAATGTTTTGCCGAGGCGGAAATGGCACACGTTTAAAAGTTACACGGTCTCTCAACTTGTTTTTTTTAACGGGATAATTGCACCCACTTTCTTGGAAACTGAATAGAAATTAATCAGATGTAAATTGGAGAAGTTAGAAATTTACTAAATCTACTTCCGTCTTTAACAAGCGGAAGACACAAGGTAAATAAACTACTTATAAAGAAGATAAAGTACAATGTATACATATATCGTAGATCCTAAGTGAACTATATTTGATTCCAATAGTATTTATGACAGAAATGCGTAATTCACGGAATTTTACCTGAGTAGATAGGTACGAAATCTGAATAGTATGTTTACGGCAGCATGTGTGATCTGTAAAGTATTCAACATAAAATTACGGTTATTTTTTCACATAAATATTTCCATACAGTATGCTGGACAGTATATGATGGGCAAGTTTTAAACTAAGCCAATATGTTGTAGAATAAGGGTAGTGATTGCTTAAATGAATGCAGCTTGCTCTGACCATAACCAGTCACAATGATCCACCTCAAGTCATGCTAACACCATTCGTCAGTCACTGGACAATGGCTGGCAAGAACTAGTAATTATGGCGGCCCTTATTACAATGATATTACTTATCATTCATGTAAAAGAACCTACTTCAAAAGCCAGTGCCAGGTCCGGGAGGCTATATTATTTCAATAGATTGCATCATAATAGTTTAGACACAACATACGACATAAACACCGACTTCTAACCGATCAGTAAATCTGCAAATTCAGTACTTTTTCTCCTATCTTTGTATGTTGTGAATGTTCAAAAAAAAATTCATCTTTTTAGTGAGTAGCTCAGCATGCCGACCATAATTTTTGATATAATGCTCTCAATAACTTAAACGAGATGTTCATTAATAATCGCCTCCATAGTTCAAGACTTGGTAATTCTAGCACGCCCTTAACCATCATAATGTACCTATCGTGCCACAGGATCGTCATAAAACTAACTTTAAAGGAATCATTTGAGAGAAAGAAAGAAAAATATTTAAGTTCCACACATTTCCAATTTTCTATGAAAAAAGAATTTGAAAAATCGGTTCATAAACAATTGAAATATCGAAGAACATAGAGGGGTGAAGTCATTAAAACTATACATGCCAAAACACACATAAATGTTTATAAAATTAAAGACTACTGGTCCATACTATATGAAACTTTTATGAGACCAAATGACAATTATTCCGCATCGAACTAAAAAAAGAATCAAATAAATCGCATCATAATATCGGTGTACATACATAAAATAATGCAGATAGAATTGAGAACCTTTTTGGAAATCCGTTAAAAAAGTAGCAATCATGCATTCCCCAGTATAGTAGATAGCCACTTTTTCAGCCGCCATTTCCCACGTGTCTCTCGGATAGGTATCAGGGAGAGTCAGACAGAGGTTAAAAAGGAAATAAGTGCTGACATTTAACGCTAGACAAACACAGTCCTTAACCTGTATTGCATTATGGGTTGAGCATAGTTGCCGGGCCGCGGACACTGGTGGCACGCTATGACGTAGTGGTGGTGTGGCAGTTAGTCCAGTTACAATTAGACCGCCGGCCGGTTTGAACTTACCACGCGCTACTATTTTGTTTTTAAACCGGGTAATGGCTCAGGACACCTATAGATATGCTATTTAGCAGGTCATTTAGTTCACGATTGCGAAATAAACGGAAAGAAGTCATATTAGGTGATGTTTCAATTGCGCTTTTAAACTTGTTTACATGTTTTTTTACGTCAGTTCGGTGTGCTCTGAAAATTTGGTCAACAGAACTGCAAAATGATAATATATCTCCATCGATAAAGTCAAGGACTTTTGTGATATCATCAAGATATTGACGTCTTGTTTAAAACGTCTATAACATCGAGTGATCAACTCCGTACATTATGAATTTACTAGCACATGAATAGTTAATATAGGTAGCATTGCTCGGTGGGTATATTGATTTTGCCATTCTGTTGAACCCAAGTGCATTGTTAATATACGTGTATTATGTCCCACCAAACGACCTCATAAACCACATTACCATTGTATATTTGAGCTCGAACAAGGCTTACTTCGCCAATTTTGTGACTGTTGACCCGGTTTCCAACTGAAATACATTGCGATACATCATATACTTGTCAAATTGTGCTGTATGAGTGCTAATGTATAACTTTATGTTGGCTTGTGCTCAGGTCTGAAAACGTTGCTCCAAAAACCGGTAAGTGCAAGCCCTATATAGCTAATTAAACATGCTGCTTTCACCAAATCAATATAATCCAATATCAATTAGCTATTTCGTGCCAATACCTTTCAAGTCATATGTTAATTTAACCATAAATTCTTTAACAATCAATCATCTTTATTGCAGGGACGATCATCCACTCATTATAAATTTTATTATTTTTAAAATGTGTATCTACAAAAACCAATGACCCAGTAAGAAAGAACTAACATACGAAGTATTTATTTACTAAGAAGGTAGTGACCGTTTATGTTTTTGTATTTAATTATTCAGTTAATTAACCTACTGCACAGACTAATCAGTGATTTGCATGGCACGCCTAACGCCTTCTGTAAATTTTCAGTAAAAACCTTCTTTTACTGTAAAATAAACCAGATCTTCCGTAGTATATGAAAATTTGTAGCTCGTAGCAGCTCTCGTAGCTTCAGTAGAGCGACGGGACAGTGTAGACACTAATGATGTTGACACTAGAGGCGGGCTTGCCTCATTCTTGCCGGTGCCCCCTTCCCCCTCTTTTCCGCTTCACACCACACAACCTAACACACGCTTGAGTACACTTACCTACACATCCAAGACGCTACTAAAAGTAATGCTTCTAAAATTTTCACAAATTGTGTTTGCCATTTTATCGTCTGCTTATATTGTCACATTACTCGTAAGTACCTCCCATAAGAGAAAATGTTGGGGCGTGCATCATATAAGTACTAATACGTAGGTTATACAATTATTTACAATTATCAACAGACTGACAGTTAGTTACGTGAAATCCCACAAGATTTTTGATTGACTTATATTCGCTGGCACATAGTCCCCAATCCCCAAGCCATTACCTAACCAAATTGGTTTCATTAATTTTTCATACGTTAGGTGAATGTATGTTCATTAAAATAATTAGTTTAGTGGGGTCGCGTGGCGTCGGTAGCATCGTGGATCGGACTCACGATGGGGAGGTCCCGAGTTCGAATTCTGACCATTACCCTAACGATGCGAACCCATTTATTGAATTTGGTCTAGTTGGAGGATTTATTCAAAAAATAAGTAATATAATATGTTTCATATTTTAAAAATCACCAGTAGGTATTCGGTTCTTCATAACTTAGTCGAGTCTCAAGCAAATAGGTACATATTTCCATCACAAATCACTGTGACTAATAAATACCCTTTAGGCAACATTTACACTAAGTATGGCTAATTTAAAATTTCATCCTTATTTGATACTTTTATTAATGAACTCACCCGAACAACGTATGTTAAAGAAGAAACAAATAAAACTGTCCTGGTTTTTTAGAGATATTGTTCAGTTATTTTTCTTCCTACACGGTGCGCTGTGGGGGTGTAGGTAATAAATATTTTATTTAGACGGGCGTATTCCGAATGTCACTTTTATTTCTCTCTAAAACAATCCTGTTTTCAAATTGGCTACGTTCTCTATTTATTCGTTTTCCACGTTCGTTGTAATGTTGAAATTGCAAATTTCAGTAAAATAACAACGAATCAATCAGCGAGAGTAATGTGTTACGCGCGTATGTATGTATATGTATGGAGTATAGTATGAAGTTTTCTTTGTTCCACTCTACAGGCCTGGACGGATTACGATGAACGGGTCTCAAAAAAACGATTCATCTCCCGAGTGTCATAGGGTACATATTGGCATTCAATAAAAACTATACAGGATTTTTGGTGCTAAAATAAAATTCCAAAAAATTGTCAAAAAAATATTAAAATTTATCGAGTATAAAATGAACGGAATTTGATGGAGATTACACAAATATAAACATGTCATATCATAACCAAAAAGTAAAAAAAAAAAAAAAAACCATGTGTGTTAGATAGCAGGGGATACATAGCGTTTCCCATTAATTTTCTTTCGGTTTATAATTGGTTACCCTATGGTGGCGCATGGCCGAGTGCGGTAGTGGACTGTATTGCGGGGATGTAGCTAACTGTTCCATTGACGCTTTACACACAAAAGACAGGTGGTCGGGTTGCCGCGGGAGTGATCCAAGCAATGAATGCAACCCGAGAAATTAGGAGAGGATGCACTAACCTTCACGACACACGTGTTTTCATCGCAGCCGGTACACGGATCTTCTCTTCCTTGCTCAGGAGCTGCCGTCAGCGTCACTAGATCACTTGAGGAACACACGAGAGGCACAATCCGATCGGTAAAGGTCTATGAAGCGGTAAAAATGTAACAAATATTAATCATTTTTGAGAGACGCGAGCGCGGCCGTCCTTACGCTGGCTAGTTCAAAGCGAGACTGAGTGTCTATATCACAAATGGCGGACGGAAGCTATCTAGTCCTATTCTATGGTTAGTGCGGGAGAGGAGACGGGTATAGAAAGAGTGTGTTTCCACGTCAAGAAATACAGCTTCTACATCGGCGCAACCATTCCCCCCGGCTTGAAGGGTTACCTTCGAAACGACAAATGCGAAACAAATCTAAAGTCTAATCTAAATCTAGGTTTGGGAAATAACAACTAAAATATAAACCTAGATTGGAGCTCGTGCCTACCGCTGGCTAGGCAGAGGGCAGAGGCGAACAAACAACACAACGCAACAGTCTCGACCAAGACGAGACGCGATTAGCCAACAACAAATAAGGGTCTCTTCACGCGGGACCGATACAACAAGCGAGTGCTTCTTCTCCTCGGGTGGTTCGGAAACCGTAGTGGGATTGAATTGACTAACTGGCCACCCATCTAACGCGGCATGAATCCAGGACGGTCCACTAAACCATAACGGGTGATCTAAAATTTGCGAAGGAAGCAATCCACGAGAGAGACAATCGGCTGGGTTGTCGGTGCCAGCAACGTGAAAGAGATTATGTGGCGCCAATTCAGATTGAATTTTTGCCACTCTATTAGCGACGAATGTGTCCCAACGATGGGGCGAAGAGTGGGCCCAACACAAAGCGACTGTTGAGTCCTAAAAGCTAAAATTCTACTAATATTAATGCGAAAATTTACAATTATGTCAAATAAATTACCTTAAAGATTCCGACCACAATACAAAATGTCATTAAGCGACACGGAAGTGCTAGTCTTAGCACTGCCATCCAAAACTACGCGGAGTTTTAGTAGTAAGCTTATCTTCTCTAATAACTCCGCGGTGCGGGATAATGTACGAAGGCTGGGTCCCGCCAGTGTCCGCAGGCGCAGATGAGATGTAACCTTTATCTAAATATTCGTTAACAACCTCATCATAGGCCCGCTTCGACTTTGGGGACGCCTGCATCTTTCGTTCCAAACAAAGAAAGCGTTTTTCAGCGGATACACGGGAGCCACCGAGTGAAAACTTGCGGATGGTAGACTCCAGTGGCGGCTCGACGGTGCAACAGAACGAAGCAGTCGAGTGACCAAAACCATCTATAGAAGCGGGTGCGGAACCAATTATAACAAAACCAAGAACTGTTTCCAGTGCGTGCGGAGCGGGGTACGTCGGTCCCCCTTGAACCTTACGTGATAACTGGAGGTGCGGGAAAATCGAAGCGCCGATCAATATATCGACGACTCCAGGAACAGCGTAAGTCTCATCTGCTAAAGGCAAGTCTTTAAATTTCGTTAATAAAGACGTGTCAACCGGGACGGTAGGCAACTGTTCAGCTATTCTATCTATAACGAGCGAATCCATGTCAAACCAAATATTATTATTAAAACGAGATCTAAACCTTGTTTTAACGGTGCCACGAACAGCTGACTGTAAGCTTCCAAAACCCTTCACCACTGAGCGGGTTGAACGCTTATCAACATTGAAACCAAGACGCCGACAACAATCTTGAGTAATAAAATTACTTTGCGAAGCGCCATCTAACAGCGCTCGAACAATGCGCGGCTTACCTAATGCATCAACAATAACAACGCGGGCGGTCGCAAGACACACAGTAGTGAGTGCAGCACTAGCGGAGAACGAACACAAGGTGACGTCATCCGCGGCGGTCACCGGGCGGGCCGGAGCGCGCGCGAGCGCGGGCTGCGGCTGCGGCGCAGGCTGCCGTGTGTCACCGCTCGACGAGCCAACCGTGCTCACATTGGATGCGGCATTACTATTCTCAAAATGAAGCAAAGTGTGGTGTCTCGCTTGACATTTGCGACAACTATTTCTACTATTACATAAAACAACGCGGTGTTTAGTACCGAGACAATTAAAACAAAAATTATTAGCGCGAACAAATTTATAACGATCACTAGGCGACAATTTTAGAAAACCAGGACACCTGTACAGTTGCGAATGATGAGTGCTACACAAAGAGCAAACAGGTGACTGTACACGTGCTGGTGCGGTACTAACATAAGTATGAGTTGACCTCAGTGACTTCGATGACGCATCTACTTTGCGTGCAGAATCAACAACTATCTTCGCGCCTTCATGTTTCGATGAAGAGCGCTGCAATACTTTTATATGCTCGCGAACAAAACTTTCTAAGTCTTCGAACTTAGGAATTTTATTGCCGCGATGATCCGACTCAAACAAACGAATGGTTTCGGAATCTAATTTCCTTAAACCCATATACAAAAATACGAAGTCGCAGAGGTCATCGATCTTTAGGTTCTTTACGGCGCGAACAGCTGACGCGAAAGTATCTAGAAATTTCTCTAAGTTTTGATCGTTACATGCCGTAATAGATTTCAAATCAAACATCTGATCTAAATAGGCGTTAGCTACCGATCTTTTATCCTCATACCTAGCTTTCAAAGTATTTAAAATTAAATTATAATTCTCGGCACTAAACGTAATTCCAGCGCAAACGGTTATAGCTTTACCAGTCAATTTTTCAACGAGATAATGCAACTTTTCGTGGTCTGTCAACGAATCGTTCTTATCTATTGTATTCTCAAAACTATCTATAAATAGACACCAATTGCGAATGTTACCATCAAACTCGGGTATTTGAATTGGTGGCAACTTAGGTCGGTCGCGAGTGGGGTTGGGTAGGTCAGCCGGCTTCTCCAAACTCCTAGCGACGCGTTTGATACGACAATACAAATCGTCAAACGACGACAAGGCTTGATAACTCACTGAGTAATCGGGATTCAAATTCAACTCTAAAACGTTGATGTCATGTACTAAGGTTTCGAAATCCGCGCGTAGACTATCTAAGTTTTCTATAGAACACAAGAACGAATCTCTGATGACCAAATCAGAGGTTTTAAGTGCATTATCATAAATCGATTGTACGCGAGAGTAAATCATTTCCTTTTTAGCGTATAAAAGTTTCAATTGAACCTTACCGGTCTTATCAACCTTTGGGGACATGTTTACAATTAAATCTCAAACTAAAGTGCGGTAAACAACAAATATGAAATGACTTAATCTTAGCGGTACAGAGCAGCGAGGCGGCGCGAGCGACACTCGGCAGATAGGTAGGTACCTACAACTGTGAATGCACGCTTGAACAAACGCGCATAGCAACAAGGTCGTACCTACGCGATGGTCGCTGTCTAGGTTCAACTATTATTTCAGGGACTAAGTATTGCGTAATATCTATTCAAATTAAAATACTTTCGTATGAATTGGAATGAGGTACAACCACGTGTCTACCCACGCAGGTACCAGGCAAATACGACGCGAGCCAGCGGCGAGCGAGCAACGTAATTGAAAAAAATAAAACAAAGCCAAATGCGTTAGGTATTACACTGTGCCTATGCACTAGGGTGTCTAGTATACCTAAGATCTAAGCCTAAATACCTAGATGCGGGGTTTTCTACTAAAATAACTAGGTAATTAGGCGCGGTGCGAAAATTGCAAACTACGATTAAGTGTTGATATGATACCTAACCTATTTATGTATTAGGTAGGTACAATGCGAGCCAGCGGCGAACGGACAACAAATTCTAAGCCTAAATGTCTGGATGCGGGGTTTTCTACTAAAATAACCAGGCACTTAGGTGCGATGCGCTTATTCCCATTAGAATAATAACAAAATACGAACTACGGCTAAGAATCCGGCTCGATCCGGACCAAAAATGGTGGCGCATGGCCGAGTGCGGTAGTGGACTGTATTGCGGGGATGTAGCTAACTGTTCCATTGACGCTTTACACACAAAAGACAGGTGGTCGGGTTGCCGCGGGAGTGATCCAAGCAATGAATGCAACCCGAGAAATTAGGAGAGGATGCACTAACCTTCACGACACACGTGTTTTCATCGCAGCCGGTACACGGATCTTCTCTTCCTTGCTCAGGAGCTGCCGTCAGCGTCACTAGATCACTTGAGGAACACACGAGAGGCACAATCCGATCGGTAAAGGTCTATGAAGCGGTAAAAATGTAACAAATATTAATCATTTTTGAGAGACGCGAGCGCGGCCGTCCTTACGCTGGCTAGTTCAAAGCGAGACTGAGTGTCTATATCACAAATGGCGGACGGAAGCTATCTAGTCCTATTCTATGGTTAGTGCGGGAGAGGAGACGGGTATAGAAAGAGTGTGTTTCCACGTCAAGAAATACAGCTTCTACATCGGCGCAACCACCCTATCTAACTTGTTTTGCTATTTTAGACAGCATTCGGGGTTTTTATTTTATAATAATTTATTTTTTGACAATTGAAAGCTTCATTTTGTGTTGGGATCGTAAGCCCTGGATTTTTACTACGAGACCTGGCCGTAATTTGGATCGGCCCTAATTTGACGTGAATTCAGGTTCCATAGCATACAAAATGTATACCTATATTCAACAATCAAACAAAATAGTGCATGCACAGTGCACTGACTGTTTTTTTTTCATATTTCAGTTAACATTAATAAATAGATAAATTGATAATTCTTTATTGTACACCTACAGATGAATTGCTCATTCGAGCGAGCTTTCGACGTTTGATTTATGATTGAACGTTTTATGTCCATATTCTAATATAAAAAATATTCTTAATTAGGTAAATAAATATGTAATTAATTAAGCTAATAAAGTTTTTAGTGCAATAAGTTATTGTCGTCACTTTCAGCTATTATAATATAATTGTTCTAATTGTCGACATTACTGATGTCGTGCCTTTCAGTAAAATAATTGTACCGTAATTATTTTGTTTTGAATACGCGTAGTTTTAAATTTACTTGCCAAGGTATTTTATGTGGGAAGATATAATATAGTTTTATACCTAGTTCGTACAGATTAGGTAAGTAAGTAACATATTAACTTCGTTTTGACCTAATGACCACAACACTGCTTCTACGAAGTCTAAGAATATAAATCTAACTAAGTATCATTAAATGTAACATACATTTATAACGCCCACCCTATAACGCCATTTACATGCATATTTTAAGCGTGAATTTATTACGTTATAAACACATTAACCAAGTACATAGATTTATGCGGTTTACCAAAACATACAGCTGTTTCAAATTTAAACAGTCATGTTAATAGCTCCGTAATCCCTATGACTTTCCATTAGGTACCCTTGGCTTGGCCCCTTCCGCCTTCTATGGGTGTAAGCAATTTCGCCCTATTTTCATCCTTTTATAGGATCTAAATAGATTATTTATTCAGCTGTATTTTCTTCTAATCTGATAAAATTCTAGTCTGTTATTAAAAATAGTTTCTTTGTTAACATTTGAAAAACATTAAGCACCAAATATAAAAGTATTAAACCTAATTTAATTACAATTCCACATTTTACCTGAAATAAATTTTTTTTATACCACTTAGGTGGCAGATAAGCATACGGCCCACCTGATGGAAAGTGGTTACCGTGACCTATGGACGTGTACAAAACCAAGAGATTTACACACGCCCTGCCAACCCTGTAAGCATTGAGAGTTTCTCTGCCGTAAGTGTGAAAGACAGCAGGACAAGCTTTTGGTCTTCCCACTGACAGCACAAAAACTCTCCAGTGAGCTCTGGCTCCGCCGGAAACACGAGAATAACCTCGTGTTGTGTTCCCGGCTGTGAGAATACCGCGGCCATAATAATACGGCCGCGGTATTCTGTAGGGCGGAGGTACTTCACCAGTCGGACTGCTCAATTGCACGGAAATAACGTCGTGTCCTACCTCCTAATATTGTTTTTAATTATTTGGCGTTAGATGGTTGTTCAACATTTTAAAATCTATCCATAGCCATCAATGCAGGAACTAACGACCATCCAACCTTGAAGACTGCAACCACTATTAGATTGTACTCTGTGTCTATCATTTTGCGCTTTGAATATTACACGCCGAAGCGTTGAAAACTAATTTTCATTTTAACGTTAGTAAAAACCTAATACCTAAAGGTCTTTGTGGCGTCTTCACTATTTCAACAAATAAATGACGTATGTTAATTTTGTTGTAGGCTCCATCATGTTTCACGTGCGGCGGCGGCCAGCGGACGTCCAACCTCGCAGGCGCAAGAAAAAGGTGGGCGCTGGTACCGCTGGCGGCCGGCCCACCAACGAACCCATGCTTGTCGAGATGGCACCCGACGCAACGCCGCTTGAGAACGGTCGTCGGCTCAGAATCAATGACGTCGTTGAGGTAAGATTGCGATCTATATTATGAAAACTTTATAATACTACGGATTTTTCTAATTTTCATAACTTACAAGTTGTTAGGTCATTATTTAAACATACATTTTTGATGGGTTTCAAAGCTTTTTATTCAGTATGCATATTTCACTTTACATATCTTAAAATTATTGACTTTGTGGAGCAAAAAGTAATTTTATTTCTTGAAAAATAAAGTAGGCGAAATTCGTAAGACCGAACCAAAAATGAAAATGTATGTTCTGTCCACATTTTATGTTATATTCTTTGGATAAAAGTTACTATAGTTGAAATAATTTAATAGCTGCATTATGACAGTTGTAGTCTAGGGGTTGGGGTGACTCAAATCGATTGTGAGAATAGTCGATTCAGGTAACAAACAAGTAATTATTTCAGTATATCTTATGTTGATATTATTATTAGGTTGTGTTATGGTTAATGAAAACATAAAATGGCCATTAATAATTATTACAATTTCTCTTTCTGGGCTACTTTCGCTTTAATTATCATAAAAAAAACAAACAATCATTATTCGTTGTCCCTAGTATGCGATATGGTTTTGCCATATCGCATACTATGGCAACACATTATGGCATAACGTAACGAGTAGAGATAATCTTCATTCGATTAAAATGTAACAACCTAAGATAATATAGCCACAACACTAAAATTGAAAACCATAAATTGTAACTGTCTTATGAGGTCTCGCAGAAATACAGAATCACGTCTTAGTTTAAATTATTTGTAGTAATTGAAACTGAAATAAGTATAAAACACTATTTTTTTAAGATAATATTACGTATTTACTCTTAATTTAACTTTTATTATAATAGTGTTATGTGTTCGTTTTATGACTTAAGGCATCTGTCAAAATGTATCTATTAAATTATTTCAAATGTAATACTGTCTCACACATTTGCATAGCCCTGAAAGTAATAGACAAAACTCAATATTCATATTGGTTGATCGCGTGAACGGAGTTCATAAACATAACTATAAAGGGTAGTTGAAGGTTTCATTAGCTAATTAATCTACGTAAACAAAACATTTTGCCTAATTTTGCTGTAAAAAGTCATTCCGAATGAAAGTTGACGATTTTCTGCTATTGAAATTGATATTCAATCATTACGCGCACTTGGCACCACTTGTATTCCAGGCTCTTCTGGGGTGTACTGACTGATTAGTAGCATGTAATTCGTATACTTGTTTGTTACATAGCTTACCTGACTACAATCGAACTGTTAAATACAAAAATCAAATAAACGTAGATATTTTCCTTTGGAACCCTGAGGATCGAAATTCAGATAAAACTGGCGTTATCGGTTACACGATTCAACACGAAATGAGGATCGCCAGATGTTATCATCGATCAATCTGAGGCAGTAGAATATACCCGTAACTTTTGGAATCATTCTAACTACATTAATTTCATACACATCAAAGAAATATACTGTTTCGAAAAATGAACTGAACTATTTGTCGGGTAGTCCTCTCAGTTCATGAGGTTAGTCATATGTTTAGTAGAAACTTGGAGCCCTAAGCTAGCTAACAAATATAACGTTTTCAAGAGACCTCAGCGATGCAATTCTCTAACAATACAGCTTCGAGCCAATGATAATCTTTATCAAAGTCGACCGCAGCTCTATGCTATGCTTTTTTTTACGTGCGCAAAATCCCCACGGATGCCTCCCCACCGGAACCGGTGGAAGAAGTAATGTCGGACTCGAGAAGTAGTTACAACTAGAAGCAGGTAGATTAAGAAATAGACCGATAAAGTAAAGGACTTTAAAAGAACTCGTCCTATGTCGTCAAATCCGGGGAGGCGCGCCGCCGCCGCCGCCTGCTTCTGCCAGGCGGCTCCACCAGTCACCCCCAGGCCTGCGCTCATGGGGGGCGGAGGTCGTTCATCGACCTCTGACGCCCGAGTTGCCTTCGTACGCGGGCAGCTAGGCTTGCAATCCTTCGTCGCTCCCGCTGCCGCTTACGCTATGCTATGCTGTGTTCTTAGAGAGTTGTACAACAGCACATAAAATCCATAAATTATTGGGAAAAATGCGGAGTAACGATGATAGAGAACTCTTTGCCCGGCTTGCCTATTACATATAACATAACATAAACTTACGCCTATATCCCCGAAGGGGTAGGTAGAGGTGCTAGCACCCATATTTCGCCAGTTTATGTTTAGGTCCCAATGTAATAGGTGGCGAGCCTATTGCCATTAACCGGGCACTTATAAATCTGCGATAAATACACACATAACTACGAAAAGCATCGAAAAGTCATTGGTCGAAGCCGATCTTGCGTATTAGTCTATTGAAATCTTACATTTTTTTGGGATTTACAAACTTGGATTTAACATTACTGCATCCTCTGACAAATGCTACCCGATATGTAACTTTTCAATGGACTATAGTCCGGCTTGCGTAGGTTTCTATTGCCTACCAAAAATAGTAGGTAGGTACAAAAATCATTAGAATCGACCGAACCGTTACGTTGGAGTGCAGGAGGACCACAAATACTGTGACGAGATTTTTTTAGAAGATAATGGTTATCATTTGAACACAGAACCCTATTATCTTAAAACAGTGGGGATAGCAAGATTTATAATAATTGTGTCAATTAAAATGACTGAATATTTCAAACAGTGGAAATTATATGATTACATAGACCATAATATTATAGAGTTACTAGCGGACAGAGCCATTGTAGAGGTTGTCTCTATATCAGATCACTGTGTAATATGTGTAATGTACTCTAAATTAAACAAGAGACATTAACAGAGAGATATTACACGACTGATAAACAAGAGCTCTAAGTAACCTAAGCTCTAAGTAGCTTTTGGTAGAACCTTAACACAGCTCACAACGCGACACGAACAATACACAGTACTTAACATAGAAATCTACGTCTACGTGAATACTATAATATTATTTTAGATGAAACTTCTCGGAGAATAGTTAGGCGTTATGTTAAATTAGATTCTCGCTAGAAATAACCGATCTCGACTCTTTTTTAAATCCAACGCTAGGTTCCGATTTCTATGGAACTAGTTTTACGATTCGCGATTCAGGTTATCGTGATAAAAGTAACATGTGTTAATCCAAGTAGAATTATGTGTAAAAACGTAGGTGAAATTTCAGATATATTTAGCTCATAGAAAAAATAAAAGCTCACAAGAATATATGTTGTCCGTACATGTACTATAATTTATTGGTGTACAATAAAGATTTATATTATCTTATCTTTTGACTTTGAGTAGAGCCAGTGGTAGTACTGGTAGTGCACTAAAATACATTTTAGATGACAAGCTCTCGAAAACTGTAAACGTTTTGCAATACTACCTACAGTACTTTCATTTTATCTTTTTAGTTGATAAATATCCAGTTTCCTGGCAAAATGTTCGAACTTACTTCGAAGAAATGTGGGTCATCTTTGAACTAAATATCGATTTATGGTTCCGATGAGCTGGTATATGAAATGTGAATCCTATTTCCCTGCATCTCAAAGGTATCGGAAATTTAGTATGAACATTTGGGTCTAGTTAGATGTAGTCTTGATACTACCAAAAGAAGAGGAATTTGGATTCGTTTTAACTTCAACATTATGCATTTAGTTTTAACCTAGGGAAAACGAATTTTAACTAAAATTGGGTTTTAACTGATTCTAAAATGGCAGCCGATATACGCGTACAACAATAAATATTTTATTTAAACCTAAACTTAAACGTTTTTGTTTATCATCGTGTTTGTTGTACATGTATAATTGTATATGCCGATATATACAATTATACACGTAAAACAAACACGAAATCCAATCCCGTTTTAGAAAAAAAAGAATGCCGTGCAAATGCTAGTCCACACAGACAAATTCGCGATACAGCTATGGTTTAAACATAAATAACATAACTTTATAAATACAAATACAACTCAGCTACTTTCAGCGTACAGCTTTCACAGTGCTAATTAAATTATGTTGTTAACGCGACGTTACAGCTTAACACTTTAATGAATTTATACTTTGTCGCTTCTGTTTCACGCGCGTTCGAAGTTGTCCAATATAAAGGGTACATTTTAGAGTAAATATAGCGGACGGAAGGATAGCGGTAGGAAAGCTTCTTATGTCTACTTATATAAGTAGACAAAGTCACTCTTAACATAGTTTTACAATAACAGAACTGGTATCAGAGGTAACTTCCGCACGAAAAAAAAAGTTGGTATGGAATCCGAATTCCACGCGGGCGGAGAAATGAATTATCAATTAATTGACCATCATTATTACAGCGACCACTGCTAGACTTCAAGCTTCTTAAAAATACCATTATGTTGTTGTTAGTTTTTAGTAGTAATAGTGAATGACAATACAGGTGGGTTCGGGCAACGGTACGACTCTCCAGCTGTATGGACCGTCCATTCAACCGCGACACTGCGTAGTCGCGCCAGGAGAAGGCGGTGGCTACACTGTGACTCCATTACACGCAGATGCGCACGTGTACGTCAATGGACGGCGAATTATGCACACGCAACGCTTACAGGTAAATAATCTGTGCCCTAACTTTATCAATAATTAATGGAAGCATTTCTAGTGACGGAATAGTCACAATAGGACTTAAACAATTGTTGAACCCGTCGCTCGACCTTCGAAGTTGTTTGTTAATTAATTGAGGTGTACAATCATCCCCTTCCTCAGTCATTCTAAATTATTTATGTTGTCTATGCTCATAGAAAGCAAAATATTACAGGAAAAGGAATATAAAGAGAGACATGCATAGAACTATTGCTCGTAAAATGTTTTCATATTGGCAACTTTATTTATCTATCACTAGCTTTTGCCCGCGGCTCCGCCCGCGTGGATGTCGGTTCCCAGAGTGGACAACCCTTATCACTAAGGGGTATGAAAAATAGATGTTGGCCGATTCTCAGACCTACTCAATATGCTTACAAAATTTCATGAGAATCGGTCAAACACGAGAATTATATATATAAGATGTTATCAAAATAAATATTTAATTACGTTTTATAATGCAATGTTGTAGCCATTTTTTAAAACGATGTGCAATACTTTCGATTTGTTAGTAATTATTATGCTTTCCGTTTTACAATTACAGCAGTCTAATGAAATATAACAAGTATAAAGTGTACGATTTTGTATGCAATAGTCTACTATTATCTTGAAAAACAAAATACACGAATCAGAAATAACTATGACCAGAACTATGTAGATATAATCTTAATTAGATTATCTTTAGGTTATCTACATTAGTATTTATAGCCTGTAGAAGGTCAAGTTTTAAAAATGTATTATTACAATATAACAAAATGTACTATGAAGCCGCGACGCTGCGTCACCATACGATAATAAATCTTAACTATACCATAGCTTAAATGCCACTTGAATCTCGGTTCTTCTATAGTGTATCTAATAACTAAGTTAGTGAAAAAACAGTGGCATATGATTTACCTACATGTCTTAAACACGATAACAAACAGTATGAACATTCGTTTTCCTTGTATGCCTTAGGTACATCACTTTTAAAAGGAGCACTTATCATAAAGATGTTCATATCAGTCGTATCATGTTCTTGCAAGAATATTTTCAAGAGAAAACTACGACTAAAATATATATATTTACCCCAATGTCAGCCTTGCTTCATTCGCTAAACAGAAATGAATACATTGTTTCGTCTGCTCAATGAAAAGAAAACATCTACCGATGTTTACGTTGTATTGAATGTTTTTGTTTTATTAACAGAGCAGTTCTATACGGACATTGTAAATAAAATTCGTCTAATTTCGTTTATTTATTGTTTTAGGGCAACAGAATGTAATGTTATTTAACTTCATAGGCAATATCTACTTGAGTGTAGGTAGTTCACAAATATGCTCGTGAGTATAGAGAATACCAAATGACAAATATAATAAAATAAAAGTTAGACCTTTTGTGGTGGGGTCGGGTCACTCACCGAACTTCAATAATTTAGTTATATTGACGTGTCCTATATAAAAAAAAAAAAAAAATGTACTTTCATTCTATTTATAGTAGTAAAAAATTATAAATATTATTAATGTAAAATATCCTGCATTTAGAGGTAAAACCGGTATGTCGTGATGAGTAGGGCACTGACATAACAACACTCTTTACCTCTTTGTTTAAATTATTCGATAAGTATAAGACATAGATTCCTACTGATATTATAAACGTAAAAGTTTGTGTAGATGCTTAGTTTATAATTCAATCACGCTTTAACAGCTGTATGGATGTCGCTGAAATTTGGTACAATGATAGAATTGTTAGATTACAGTCTGGAATGACACCTAGACTACACTTTTTATCCCGGGAATAGGTTCCCATGGGTTGCGGCAACGGGAAATCCACGGAAGCGGACCCACGGGCAATAGCTAGTACACTAATAAATTTCTGTCTGCCAGGCATCCCCCGACCACTCTTTTTGTTTCAAAGTGAGCGATTTATCAAGATTTAGATATAATCCGTTATACCTATATTCTTTTATCTGTACCCGAGGAGGGCGTTGGTAGGCAAGTGTATTGCTTTTGTAACCCCAATACGTATGCGATAATATATTCCAGCCACGTGTTTAACTTGTAGACCAAGGTTACTCAGCTGTCCCCGATGTTTTTACAAATGGGTTATAGTTGCACTTACTTGTGGATATATTTTATATGTATATGAATGTAGTGTAGTGTATATGTATATGTATATATTTTATATTATATAAATATGTATATTAAGGTTACACTAAAATCTATGGTAGCAAAATTATTTATAATAGTATGTCGAGATTCTATTGTTTTCGTGGCTCCATTAAAATGTCCCGGTCAACATTATGAACTTTCTCAAAGTGTTACAGAATTTCTGTGTATAAGTAGCCTGATAATCTAGGAAATATCAGATACCTATCTTATCTCCATTGTAGTTTCACCCGAAACCATCCAGTCATTTCAGTGTGAAGAAATAACAAACATACCTACCTACGAACCCCATACAAAGTTTCGCCTTTACAATATTAAAAGGAATAATGTTCGTCATGGTTTAATTTGTGAACATGCAAATCGCTTGCAGGGTGGCAACGATTTTTGCTCCAATTAATTTGACATGTTTTCTCGCAGCACGGTTGCCTACTTAAATTCGGCCGAGTTTCAACATTCCGCTTCGTAGACCCCACACAAGAGAACCTCATTAACAGAAATTTAGCTCAATCGCAACACTTCGGTTCCGGCTCAATATACGACAGGTGAGAATAGACTTAAACATAACATTACTCGCTCGTTTCTTTATATGTTGTGGTTAGTTGCGCCCCCATATAGTTAATTAAGTGTAGTAACAGTCCAGACCTTTATTTGTTTGACCGATAGTTTATAAGATCTCATGGCACAAATGCAGCATTCTTGTATTACTTATAATTTGAATTAATTCGGTAGGAATACACACTTCTGTCCCGTTGCTTACCTAATCACTTTCTGTAAATTTTATGTTGTTTCATCTATCATTGTTTGTTTTCTTTTGCATGTTTCTGTCACTGGCTCACGAATATCCGCTTGTGTACGTTACCCTTACGTTAGATCGCCGACCTCTCCCGGCGAGAATAGCGGTGCCATGTCGCCGACCTCGATGTCCTCGCACCAGCCCGATCCGCTCGACCCGAACGCGAATCCCACCAACGACACAGAGTATCAAAGAACGATGAGTCCAGTGTCACACGACACGTACTACAGAGACGCTAACGACACAATACCTCCGTACAACAATAACACGTTAAAACTTGATAATGAGTCGCTCATAATGTCACAGCATCTAAGTGATTCGAAAGATGAATACGCGAAAGATGACCACTCGAGCTCAGTGTACAACGATCAAGATCAGAGCTCTAATGTGAACCGCACCGTCAATTCACAGTACAAAGACAATTATGAGACAACGTTCGATCTTGACGGCAATGTCGAAACCAAGAGTATTTGCAGCGCTAAGAGCGGGGGCTCTGGGCACGATAACAGGTATTCATGATTTATTATATTATATAACAATTTGATATTCTACTCATCATTTTATACCTCAACTTAGTATGAAGAAATTTCGTCTGTTGTTAACTTTGAAGAACTTTAATCCTTTCAGAACTTTCTAGAACATCGAAGCTCATGTTTATTGAAATGAGTACAGCTAGCTTATTCATGTTTTGTATAGAAAGGTCGTTTATAATAATATTCATAAATTCCGTGGGTATTCTTATTTCATAACTGAATTTATAATTTGTTTAATGTACATATATGTACTGTGTTTCGAAATTTACAATGTAACACTTAAATATTATGACCAGGATGAACAGTGTAGTTGGTGGTGGGGCTCGTCCGTGTCAAGAAGCAATCCTGCCTGCAGTCTTGGAGTTCCCAGAAGCTGGTCAAGCACAATTTCTTGCTGCTGTTATCACAAGGCTAGATCCTCACGCTCCTGCGTTCAAACTAGCTCCTGTATATACACTATACTTATGCGCTAGGTAAGAGTTATTTATTTCCCTTATTTACTTTTAAGAATAATTAATTTGGTCGCCTAATAATGAACCATGTCATCGATTTAACTACACAACATAATGTGATGTGCAAGCGACAATGTAGCGATGTTTTACTTTCTAGGTTTTATGTTATATCTTAGGTACCAAGAGGCAAGTAAAAGTAACTCAAATGATCATCCTTACGCTAGACTAACTGCTTAGGTTAGCTTGGTTTAAGGATGCTTGTTACTCGAGGTATGTCCTTATCGAAATAGATAGATAGATAGATAATACTTTATTGTACACCAATACATTTACAGCTGAGACAAGTAGGTAACATGTATATACAGTTTAATGTCCAATGGGCGGCCTTATCGCTGAAGCGATTTCTTCCAGGCAACTTTGTGATGGACAGTAATGTGACAAGACAAAAGATATATGGTGTAGTTATCATATAAAACTAAATAAAACGTGTACTAAAACAAAAAGAAAGACAGAGAAACGCACAGATAAAGGAAAATAAAATAAAAATACAGCTTTACGTTAAGTATTATAAACATAATCGCACAACCACAACACAAATAGATATATAAAATAAACCAATATGAAAGGAAAATAATAAGTAGCAATGTGAACATATAATTGAAATATAGATATGACAAAACATTCCCCGACATCGCGAGAAAAAAATCTTAGTTATTACACGGCTTTTTAGGGTTCGGTACCTCAAAGGAAAAAAAATCGGAACCCATATAGGATCACTTCGTTGTCCGTCTGTCTGTCTGTCTATCAAGACCTTTTTCACAGGAATGCGTGGAGTTATCAAGTTGAATCATACTACATGCTAATAACTATAACGACTTGAACCCGTGCAAAAATCAAACTTTTCAAGTCCACGCATTCAAAATATATTACGGTTTATGTAGCTTAAGTTTACGGAAACCTCGAAGCGAAAGTCCGACTCGCACTTGACCGGGTTTTTATTCTACTACCGAAACTGATTTCCATTAGTGGACCGTTTCTGAAACAGATATTAAGGTCTTATAAGGTTAACCAAAAGAGTGACGGCGTTACTGCGCCGAAAGTCATTGAAAAATACAAAGCTTCATATATCACAGAAGTCTTTTATATAAAATTGCCAATCTAGTTCCGATTCAATAAGCGATCGAAAAGGCGATGTGGCGGAACATTCCGTCTGATTTCATTTCCCGCTCTGGGATGAAGGTTAGTTTGACGTTAGTTCTACTTATTTGTACTGTGTTTATACGAGTTATATTTATACGAGTTTTATTGATAAAATAATTTTACTATACAATAATATTAGTAAACTGCCTGTTAAGATTAGTGTCGTGTGTCTTCATAATAGTATCACGACATTTATTTAATTTTTTATTGAAATGATAAAACAGAACAAAACTTAATACAAAAGCTTATTTTAGGTTATTTAGTAAATAGCTTTTCTATTCTTAGGTAAATAATTACTGTCAAATGTAAGAAGGTATGGGGTAAACGTGTTTTTTTTGCGAGTTACAAGTGTTTCATGACATTTGACAGCGAATAAAAAAAATCCAAGTGTCGGATCGTTGAGGACTTTTTACATGTCATTTATGATGGTCTTTTGAACAATCCTACCAATTTTCAGCAGAATGTGAATTATTGTTCCATCACTACTATACTTGGGTTAATATTGACTGGACTATTTAGTATAATTCAGTCAAAGTAGACGAAATAAAATATACATAAATTCGCATAGATCTGAAAACTGGTGGGGGTTTTAAATACGCCATAATAAACTAAATATCAAAGTCCCCATCAATTGGATATGTGCATTTTTTATTCAAGGTCTAATTTATTGGATTCTTGCAGATAACAAAATTTTATCACTGAAGTAGGTTGGACAAAGTTGTAGATCATGTAATTACTTAAAAAAATTATCTCATACGTAATTTGCGCGGATCACCATTTCGGAGACAACGCGATTTCAAAATTAGAAGTCATATCTACCATGTATGAAATTTGGTACCTCATAGTATGATTCATCAACGCAGAACCAGAACCGCTGGCCCTATGAACTTGAAATTTCGTTGCTAAGGTGGTAAAATAAGGGTTGAATGTTTATATAGAAATTCATTCCCGTTCTGCCCGTTCTTCGGCAAATTTAGCCCCTTAGTAACAAAACCTTCAAAAATTCTTTCTTCGTGGATGTTAGCAACATGAAAAGCTCTTACTGCCAAAATTTCAAGTTTATAGAACTAGCGGTTTAGGCTCTGCGTTGATGAATCACACTATGAGAACAAGTAACTTTGTATATAATAGATATATGTTCTAGCAATTTTGATATCTCTGATATGGTAATTCACACAAAAAAGTGTCAATCAATTTATAGGTAATTACGTAATCTATAACTTTGTCTAACCTATTTTTGCGATATTATTACACACATTTGCGGTAACATTTACTGTTAACGAGAAGAACGTGAGAAACCTTTGACCTTGAATTAAAAAAGCACTCGTCCAAACGATGGGGCCTTTTGATATTTCATTTATAATGATGGATTTAAGAGCCCCACCAATTTTCAGCTCTATGCAAGCTCAAATCTTTATTTTGTCTGGATTATTAAATAATAGCTCTAATAACGGATTTAACGGAGGTAGGACACGGCGGTATTTCCACTCAATTGAGCATTCCGACTGGGGAAGTATCTCTGCCCTACAGAATACCGTGGCTATAATAACTTCGAGTTGTGTTCCCAGTAATGAGTAGGGTAGCCAGAGCTCACTGGTGAATTTGTGCTGTCAGTAGGAAGACTAAAGGCTTGTCCTGCTTTGTCTTCTACATTGACGGCACAGAAACTCTGTACTTTCAGGGTTGGCAGCGCGACTGTGACTCCTCTGGTGTGACAAACGTCCATAGTCCACGGTAACCACTTTCCATCAGGTGGGCCGTGTGCTTGTCTGCCACCTAAGTGGTATAAAATAAAAATAAAAAGTTGGAGTTATAGATCGAACCGAAACCCCTGACTCTCCTATAAATACTGCTCAGGTCATCTACCCCTCATTGAGCCTTACCTCGATAGATACTGGGCTTAGAACCTTGAAGGATAGAGTGTAGTAGAAATCCAGATACACTTAATTTTCCTTCCAGGTATCGAGCGTCAACTCATTACCGACCTGAACTGACGCCGACGGAACGTGCACACAAGCTGACCGCCTTCCTACACCACGTCGCCACCCTCATTCACGCCACCGTGCAGGTTGGTATCTTCATTTTTAATTTGTTCATTAATTTGGTACCGTTTAGCCATTCTTATACAAGTTTCCGTCCTATTAGCTATTTATCTATTTTACAATATATTTATGTATATTATCATGAGCCGTTAGCCATTGGATTGTTTAAATTTCAGCAAAATAATGGTTCATTGTAATTACACGAGTAGTAACATTTATAAGAATACAACATTGCTCTCATTCGAATTAATAATCTGAAGGTATATAACTAAATTGTATTAAGCAAATCAGCTCATAAACAAATTAAAAAAAATCTATATATTTTTATGATGAAAATCATAATTAATTTCCTGATTTAACATGGCATTTTAAAGTAAATATGTTTCCTAGGACTACATATTTCTATACTATTACACTCATGACTTTCTAAATTACTTCTTTAATACCCGCACACTTGACAATTCGTATTTAATTTCACAGGAAAGATGCACAGACTCAGCAGCACAGGCTTTCTGGATGACAAACGCCAGTGAACTGTTACATTTCCTCAAATACGACAGACATATATCATCGTTCTCCACGCAAGCTCAAGATCTGCTCTCAATAACTGTACAGAATGCTTTTAGGTGAGCCTTCACGGAATCAAATTAAGCACCCTCGCACCCACTTACATTAACACCCACCTAAGTGCTTTGCACTACCTAAGGTTAATGTAATAATATCATCGTCTTATTTTAACGTGCAAGAAATCTTTATTCTCTACTCTATATAGGTCATGATATTAAATTGATTATAAAAATATTAAAACAATATTGGCCGAGCAATGTAATCGTATAGATCATTTATCACGACACCCAAAAGCTAACTTATAGCTTAGTTTTAGGTTATATTAGAGTTTTGGCGCCAACACGAAGAAAGCGCAACGCTTCCGAACTTGGTGTGAATTCGAATTTTTATGTATAAAAATGGTGGATTTTAGACATAACGTCTTTGACAACACACACAAGTGTAGAAAACTGGCATATATTACAGTGAATTGTAACTTTTCGTTTTGGTTCCAAATCTCCCTAGGGAGCATCTAGTAAAGTCCCCACAACTTTACTGAGGCAGCAATCATCTCATTGAACGGCATCATCATCATCATCATCATCATCAACTCATCATCAACAATCATTCTAAAGGACCGCAACTAGAAAAGCTTGACATAGGCGTGTCCCCGTTATTAATTTTAAAGACAGTTACTTGACATTGGCAAAATTGCGGCTATTTACTGCAGAAGCCGTCAAAAGAAAAGAAGTAGATTAACTTATATTTAAACCTAACATTGCCATACCATTTTTTTTATACCACTTAGTTGGCAGACAAGCACACGGCCCACCTGATGGATAGTGGTTACCGTGGCCTATGGACGTTTGTAACACCAGAGCAGTCACAGTCGCGCTGCCAACCCTGTAAGTACAGAGTTTCTGTGCCGTCAGTAGAAGACAAAGCAGGACAAGCCCATAGTCTTCCACTGACAGCACAAAGTCTCCAGTGAGCTCTGGCTACCCTACTCACCGCTGGGAACACAACACGAAGTTATTATAGCCGCGGTATTCTGTAGGGCGGAGGTACTTCCCCAGTCGGACTGCTCAATTGGGCGGAATTACCGCCATGTCTACCTCCTTGTGTTTTTACTTACGTTAATATTTTTGTCATATTTTCTTAGCAACCTAGTAACGTGCTTCCAAGAAGAGCTGTCTCGAGGCTTGGCCACCCTGACGAGCGCGGCCGTGGCCGACGCGACCGAGGCCACCGCGCCCACGCTGCAGGCGCTCGCGGCCGCCATCGTCCTGCTGCGGAGGTGTCGAGTGAATGCCGCCCTTACTATACAGTTGTTCTCGCATCTCTTCCACTATATTAATGCAGTCTGTTTCAACAAAGTAAGTAACAGTGTAGGTTTGAGACGTATTTTTATATGTATATTTGAAGCAGTACATATTAATATCAGAAGTATGAATTAACGTAACAGTAATTTCTCTGTCATTAAAAAATCGTGTATAGAATACATTTTTGAGGTACTGAGACAGATTTTTTTATCAAACCTTATAGTCAATTTTTTTTAATACTGTTGATTAATGGCACTTTGTGGAATCTGTTGTTATACATATTGAGAACTCACTTGTGCTTTTCCACAGTATTGGATATAATACTGTGGAAACTAGTAAAGAAAGCACCTGGAAGCGTAAACTATATAAAGCTATAAGTCTTATAATTTTCGCTTCCAGATGGGAAATTAACGAGTGCTATTTTTGTAACCACTAAAATAACGTAAATCTTTCTCATATGACTTTAAAGAAGGACATAGGAAACTTGGTCATAGACACCATTGAAATCAGAATGGGTGACAAAAAGTTACAGATGGATTTGTAAAAAAGAAAAATAGTATTTTGGTTGTCGTCTTTAGTCTGTTACGTTAGTTCAAACTTGCGGTGTCGCCTACGAGGTGTATTGCTATGTCCTAAGTGGTTGTTGTGGTGCAGCTGGTGAGCGAGGCGGGCATGGTGAGCGCGCGCTGGGGCGCGGCGCTGGCGGCGCGGCTCAAGGTGCTGGCGGCGTGGGCCGAGCGCCAGGGGCTGGAGCTGGCCGCCGAGTGCCACTTCGCGCGCATGAACCAAGCCGGTAACACCCGCCGCCTACATTACTTCCCAGCGTTGTACTTCACACTTCGAAGTCCTGGGTTCGTTCATTGGGAGGAGTAACCCAGGGCTCTGAAGTGGAAATCTTGTGGTTTGTTTTTTTGGGAGCGAGTTGATCATGGTGGGACTCTCAAAAACACTTAATGATTTGCATTAGTTAAAGTATTACGTAAGCAGATTTATTGCAATTATTTAACCTCCCCCCCCCACTTGTCGGCAAAAGTAAGCAAAATTCTTACCCCAAATCCTCAAATCCTCCCCATAAATAAAAAAAATAACAATATGCATTTTTCTTTTAATGTTTGATTTGTAGGGTAACGCATGCTATATTATATGTGAAAAAGTAAATAACTATTGCTTACGTAATCATTATCTAGACCTCCATGTCATCAAAAATAAGCAAAGCAAAAAACTTAATAATACTTGTAGTTTTTCTCAAATAGTGCTTCCAAAGTAGTAATGTAGTTTCTGAAATAGTTGGTCTACGTTCAGAGCATTGTGTGAGGCACCCTCTCACGGGGTTGTTGCAGCGCGGCTGATCCAGGGCGAGTACCGGTCGGAGGAGGAGGTGCGCGCGGCGCTGAAGGCGTGCTTCAAGCTGAACTCGGTGCAGGCGCGCGCGCTGCTGGCGCCGCTGGCGCCGCCCGACGTGCTGGAGGCGGGCGCCGCCTACGTGCGCTCGCACACCGACGAGCTGTACCGCGCCGACGGCCGCGAGGTGCGCCGCCTTACCGGCACACCTTTTTTTTATTTCTTTTTTTACGTGCGCAAAATCCCCACGGATACTTCCCCACCGGAGCCGGTGGAGGAGGTTATGTCGGACTCGATCCGACTAAAACGCACGCCGCCTGTGGGTCGCTTTGGTTGCCGAAGGTGAGGTTGACTGGCATATCCCTCGCACCCCGGCCGACCCAGGGCTATCTCTCACGATCTGGCCCTCTCCTCGGGTGTGTGGCGCGCCTCCCCGACCTTACACCTGCCTGACCCCGCCTTACCTAACCCACCTAAATTATCGGTTTATACTAGGAGGTAGGACACAAAGGTGTTTCCGTCCCGATCGAGGGGAAGTACCTCCACCATACATAATACCACAACCATAATAACCTCGTGTTGTGTTCCCGTCGGTGAGTAGAGTTAGCCAGAGCTCACTGGAAAGTTTTTGTGCTGTCAGTGCACAGAACAGAAATTCTTTGTTCTAGTTAGTTCGAGTGTGACTCCTCTGGTGTTACACACGTACATAAGTCACGGTAACCACTATTTGTCAGGTGGACCGTGTGCTTATCTGCCACCTAAGTTGTATAAAAACAAACAAACAACTAGCTTATCGCAGTCGACTGCTCGACTAGGCCTCTCCTAATGTCGGGAGGCTTTGGCCTACTGTTTCCATGCTGGCCAGACGGATTGCTACAGGGGTTTTTTTCAAGCTTTCTTTCTCTCGCAATTATATGGGTCGGCAGTCGTCTCTTACGACACCCTTCGGATGAGATAGGGTGGTGATAGTTGTATTCTTTCTCACATCACCACCCAGTTGTATATTAAAAAAGTGCGTGAATGGTTGACAGATCCGCCTGGAGGAGAGCTCGTGGCTGGGCGCGGGGCTGCTGATCCCCAGCGACGGGTTCAGCGCGGAGGTGGTGTGCGGCGTGCCGCCGGGGCTGGCGGAGTTCGTGGCGCCGCTGCAGCGCGGCGGGCTGTGCCGCCTGGCGCACCAGCCGCACGCGCCCGGCGTGTGGACCGTGTACCTCAGCGGGCACGCGCCGCCCGCCGCGCGCCCCGCCGCCGCCGCCATCATCCACCTGCACAAGAACTCCAACGGCATGGGGCTCAGCATCGTCGCCGCCAAGGTACCTGTGGCCTGTGGCCTGCGGAGTGCTGCGCGTCACGCATCTGTGGATGAGCCCAGGCCCTCCATTCTACTAAAGCAAAACCACTACGACAGACACTGTCATACGGACGTCACTTCTACACGCTTAATGTCCAAAATTAAATGAAAATAGTTACATTACACTTTTTAATTCACTCTGCAAAAAGCTATTTTATTTTGGAATTTAACCATATTGCATTAAAATTGAATGGATTTATTAGCAGTGTCCGTGGTATAACAGTGGTTTAGTTTTAGCAAAATCAAGGTCCAGTAAAGATAGGAGTAAAGGAAAATGGATGGCGAACCCTTCCTTTGTGTTTCATATTGTTCGTTGATAATCTTAAAAAATCTTACTTCACTATCTCTTACTGTATACTTTTGATATTTGTATAAGGAAACCAATCAATAAACAAATATCACTTTGGACGCAGGGTGCGGGTCAAACGAAACTAGGAATATACATAAAGTCGGTGGTGCCGGGGGGCGCCGCCGCCGCCGACGGGCGCCTGGCGGCCGGCGACCAGCTGCTGTCTGTCGACGGACAGTCCCTAGTGGGGATAACTCAGGAGAAGGTGTGTACATAGAAAAATAACACTGTCATAAAATTGTTCTACATGATACTGATAAATAAAAATAGCTGGTCGAGTGCGAGTCGCACTCGCGCACCGAGGGTTCCGTAACTTAAGCTACATAACATAACATAACATAAACTCACGCCTATATCCCCGAAGAGGTAGGCAGAGGTGCTAGCACCCACAATTCGCCAGTTTATGTTTAGGTCCCAATGTAATAGGTGGCGAGCCTATTGCCATTAACCGGGCACTTATAAACCTGCGATAAATACACACATAACTTTGAAAAGCATCGAAAAGTCATTGGTGTGTACCATGGTAAAACCTGGCATTGAACCCGAGACCTCGTCTCAGCAGTCCATTACCCACATAAGCTACAACATAAACCGTAATGTATTTTGAAAACTTTGACTTGAAGTTTGGTTTTTGCACAGTTTCAAGACGTTATAGACCTGAGTATGTGGTATAAATTTCAACTTGATACCTCCCTCCACACATTCCTGAAAAAAAAAATATCTTGAGAGACAGACAAATGGACAACGAAGTGATTCTATAAGGATATATGGGGTACGGAACCCTAAAAAATAATTATGAAAAACGTGAAAGGCCCGCATTAACAGAAAATTGGAGACAGGTTTGAAAAGACTTTTCTTCAACCGAGAAATAAAAGTTTCTTTTGCGGTATAATGATGTAATCATGCCATTGTTTATTATACTTTTGTAGGCCGCAGAATATCTAGTACGCACCGGACCTACGGTCACTCTGGAGGTGGCCAAGCAAGGTGCCCTGCTACACGGACTTGCAACACTATTACACCAACCTGCGTACAACCAACGACAAGGTATGACTACTTTATATTTGCTATTACTGCCTGCCTCATATCATTAACTCAACAGGAAATTAAACTTACGCGAGAGCTGTTCGAGACTATTGTGATGTTTAGTCCTTCTATCCGCAATTTGAAATAAACTTTTGGAGTGAAATTAGTTTTAAGTGATCTTCAGTAGTTTTAATTAAGACATGTGCTTGTCCCGTCCGCCGGCCGCCGGCAGACGACGAGGTGCAGTACGAGCACCGCGCGCGGCGCAACTCGGGCACGTTCACGAACATGCACCCGGCGCTGCTCAAGCCCACGTCGCCGCTCACTGAGCTCGCTACTGCAGGCAATTATGTCTTGGCCATTTTACACATCGGCGATATATCCGCCTTTTATACCCGCCACCCACACGCTCGGTAACATCTCTCGATTACTGGCCGCTTCTTTGCTTTGAAGTTAGCTTCGTCAGTGGTGTTCCAATTTATTATTTCTTTATTTGCTGCCTCGATGTTTTTGTTTCATATGTTGTAGCCCATAGATGAGTATTAATATTTGTTTCTGTGGGATGTTTTTGTTGTTGATCGTTGTCCAGTTTCTTTTGTTTTCATTAGAAAATACCTACTATTGTACAGAATCGAAGTTTACGTGAGTCATTTTGCAGGATATGGACGCCGGCCGTGTCATAACCGATGTCAAATTTTGAGAGATGAGTCCACGGAATCTAGTACCGATGAGAGCGATGAATGGACACCGTATTATCATGGTTCCATTCCTAGGTTGATAGTGACATTGGATAGGGAGAACAACCAATTACAGGATGATTTATCGCCTGACACTCCAGGCTGTCCAATAGAACTTAAGTGTCAAGCGGCTTCACCTCATCCTATTCCTGTGTTCACTTTTACTTGCGAAGATTTTGACGAGCTCAACCCTACGAGTAACGATGTAAGTGACTGTAATATTCAAGGCGATGAATCGTCGCAGGACGAACCACCCCCTGTTCCCGACCCTCCTACAAACTATGACGTATCAAGCGATAATGGAGAACCAATTTGTTTACCACCACAAATGAGACCTATCGACACCAAACTTACGTTAGAGTTGATCAAATCGCGTGCACAGGAAAACGACTTTTATAGACGCAGGTGTACTGGGGTTGACGAATGTGTTTCTGCTTGCGAATGCTGTCGAACTCCGCAACCTGAAACCCAGCAAATACCGTTTATTGATGAACCGAACTCCGAACCATTCATATTTGAAAATGAAGCTCCACCTAACAAAGTTGCGACGCCGAAAATACGACGCATATTACCTTCTTTGTCTCTAGATCAGTCAGAGTCTGATCATAAACCAGTAACTGTTGACGCAGTATGTCAGACCCCCTCTTCCCCTTTATATCGCGAGCCAAAAGAAATGGTGACTAAACTAAATAATAAAAAACTGGAGCTGAATTTAAATGTTAAAAAGGATTGTGAAAGGATAGGCAACATTCAGAGTCGACTAAAAAGGGCACTATTCAGTGCGTCCACATCTTTTTCTGGTAAATCAGAAGACACTGAAATGCCTTCTACTTACTCAACATCAGACTCGTTTGATCAACCAAATGAAATGATAAACATAGAGAAGGTAAAAGTTCCAACTCCTTCAGAACCGGGGGCCAAACAAATATTGGATAGTGTTAACCGAAAGTCGTGGAAGTCTCCAGACGAATACAGACCTGCCTTCGGTAAAGTGAAGGAGTTGACTAAACGTTTCAACGATATCAATTTAAAGTACTGCGTGAAAACATATAAACGAAATTGTCAATCTAGCCCGAACCTTAGCGTTCGCGATCGCGACGATAAACCAACTAATGTGACAGACAATATTCCTATAAGTACCAGTCTAGCCGACATACAATATGAATTCAGTAAGACAGAACATTCTAATAGTAAGGATAAAAAAATGTCTGACGATGAGGTCAAAAGTATATTGATTCAGTTAGAGGACTGGTCCAGATATGGATCTCGCGGCAGTGAGGATACGTTGGCTCATGGCAACGAATTCGAAATACCAAACCTACCTTCTGAGGAGCACACTGAAAACACAACCAACGGATTCGTCTTCAATGAAATAATCGATAAAAAGCCTAGACGAATAACACTAGATAATATTAAGTTACGCTCGAACCAGTCTAGTATGAATTCTGATCAGGCTAAAAGCAAGGAATCGCTTACAAGGACAGAAAGTTTAGAAAAAATGCTTTTGAATCGGTTGCCAAGAGTCGTAGCAATGATTCCATCTTCATCATCTTCTCTGGACGTATCCATGGCTACGACGTCACGCCTTGCTGATTTCGCACGCAGTTGCCCAGATATCAGCGGTGAAGACGATGCTCGCACAACGTGTAAGGCCTCATACACGCATGACGATAGGTGTGTTATAGCCGGACGCACCATTTTTTTCTTATCGTTACTTCACAGATTACTTTCGTTTCATAGGTGCATGTCAGTAGTTGAGCAATTATTTTTCTTCATTCTACAGAAATCGTTCTTTTGACCTATTTTTTCACTGGCACTCTTTTGTATTTAGTTCCGTCCTTAGTATATAATTTTAATTTGAACCTATTTTTAATATCAATTATGTTGGAAGTTGACAGGATTCCTGAAAGAATTACTGCATAGTGTAATTATCTTTTTTTCAGCTTTTTTATTATTCATGTCAACTCCCTTCTATTAATAAGATTCGCACATTTGTTCTTAAAGTAGTTTTATCGCATATGAAGGACGTCGAGATGGTCGACCGGTGGACTATTATATTAGTTCTCTGGTAGTCCAGTGGTATGGAACCAAACGTACTCCTGGACACTGTCCAATGGCATGTTGGCACGTTAGAGTACTACTACTAGACTAGTGAGTAAGCCGTATGTATGCGGTAGAAGTGCATTCGAAGGAATGTTGTAGCGGGAGCGGGCGGCGCTAGCGCGGGAAGCAACGGAGCTTTGCGGCGCGCGTCGGAGCGTGACCTGCCGGCGCGCCTGGCGGCCGAGCCCGTCAAGTCCAGCAAGAGCACGCCCGCGCTGCACCACGCCGCCTCGCCGCCGCAGCACCAGCCGCACCACCCGCACCACCAGCACCACCAGCACCACCCGCACCACCAGCTCCCGCCGCCTAACAGGTACGACTTGTTCGTTGCCTAGTGTGTGCGCACTACAGGCACACACACAGACAACAACTAAAGTAGTTGAACTTGTTTACTACCTTGGAGACATAGAATAGCATACGTTTATCTCTAATCTATAAAAAGTGAACGATTTACAGACAGTGCATTCCACAAGCGATCAGTCTAAACAGTTCATGACTTTTTCCATAAATTTTGTAGACTAGTTGAGTAATTCTAACAGTGATTTCCTAGACGATATGTTTTATTTGACGATATGTAATATGTTTTATTACAAATTGTAACATTATTTTAGGTTAGGAAAATAGTTTTCGTTTTTACTTTGAAATATATGCATTTCAATTATAAATGACTTTATATTATACAAATAGTTAACGTCATAATGCTTGGTTTCTGTTAGCGTGGCCATGAATACAACGGTAGCGAGCGGTTCTCCGGGCGCTTGGCCCAGCAAGTCCCGGAGCAGCCACAACCTATCGGCGCCCGCGCAGCACGACGGCTTCTATCAGAACCTATCCACCGTCCAGTCACAACAGCATGCGTTACAAGACAGGTATGTAGAACGCTTAGTCATTGGTATAACAAAACTTAACAAATCCAACAAGACAAACGATTGCCAGTCCAGTTTTGTGTATCAGCACTAGAAATGACTGAAAACAAATATGCCTTATGTACAGGTGGTCATCCTTACGTAGCTCCACGGGTAGCAACCGACCGCAGTCCGCACACTTCGCGGCTGGACAGTCTGAGCCGCCTGATTCACCATTGCATCACCAGGTACTTTTAAAATAGAAATAATATCAACATTCAAAGTCATAAAAAGGTAAAGCTAGCGGTTGCTGGCTGGCACAGTTATTCCTCTAGCAGCTCAGCTCTCAAGTTTAGTATTCTTCTTTTTTTATTGTATCCAAAACTCCCATTTAGGACTCGTTCCTACTCTTTCCCACCTTTTTTTATTTCGCGTCATGACTATTTCGGTATATTGTGAGAAGGACCCATATCACAGTCTAGTTTCAAAATATTAATTTTGTGTACAGCAATCCAACGCGATGAGCGTCCGCGCGGCCAAGCTGGCGGAGATGTCGGAGGAGGTGTCGCGGCGCCAGCAGGCGTACCACATGCACCACAAGCAGTCGCCGCTCGCGCAGCAGGCGCCTGCGCAGCACCACCACATCATGGGTGAGTTCACCCTTCATTTAGTGCAAGCCAATAAATAATCTATCTCTGTACCAAGTTTTGTTTCTAACCCTGCTTGCCGTTTTCGCGTGAAGTTTGCGTGAAAGAGATAACGGTACCTGACCAGCTTACATGAATGCATATTTCACTTATCGTCACTACGACATTATTAGAAACTCCGTAAAGTTGCAATTCGTCTATACGGTCTTCACATTCATCATTCTACTGATTGAACAGTTTGTTTTTTGCCAGAAACTGAATGCAGTACAATCTCTTATGCTTAATTTGTGGTTCCCAGCAGAGTCGGTCCGAGTCCGACATAATATTGTTGGTTGATTTTTTCGCACGTAAAAAAAGGGCTGTTTAATATCCTACAGATATATACGGCTCTGACTCACCTCAGATGCATGGCTCGAGTCAACAATAGTGCCCGGAATACGACAATAGCTCACTTCCTATTACGTGGGACCGTATACAATGATTGGTGAATTGTGGGTGTTAATTCACCTCTGCCTAATCCTCCGGGGATAAAAGCGTGATTTATATGTATGTACGTATGTTAATTTCAGCTAAAATACTAACGTAGGAGATGGAGAACGCAACATATCGATGAAAAGTAAGTTAATAGTTATCATTTAACATATTCACGCGTTAATGTAGTATATATATATGCAGGTCCATCGCCGCATGCGCACGCGCATATGACCCAGCAGGCGCAGCAGATGCAGCACACGCAGCAGGCGCAGCAGATGCAACAAATGCAGCAGGCGCAGCACACGCAGCAGGTGCAGCAGATGCAGCAAATACAGCAGGCGCAGCACACGCAGCACACACAGCACCCGCAGCAGGCGCAGCCGCAGCACTACGTGCAGCAGGCGCCACACGCCGCCGCGCCCACCAACCCCATGGGCTCCATGTCGCCCATGCCGCCCATGTCGCCCATGCTGCAGCACATGCACCCGCAGCAGCAGATCTATCACAACCAACATATGCCGCCACAGAGGTCAGACATTGCTTTGTTTTTGCGACTTGCTATTTCCCCATCCGACAGTAAATACATCCCATAACAAAGTGCTGCTTGTCGTCAAAGTAGTCTTGTAATTTGAACTGTACTCCTTTCTTGCTATACTCACTTTATTGTGTTATATTTATAGGTACGAGTGGCTACCGCCCGGCCCTCCTTCACCGCAAAGATCACAACCCCCTGTTGCACCAAAACCTCAGGTTAGTTCATCCATTACTATTAAATAATTTTATAATATTGCATAACTTTAGTCAAATTGAATATTTTATAGAATAATTATTTTCAATAATAGGGCGCCAGAAGAACAGATATGGAGTCGGAAGAGCAACTACATTCGCAGCCGCAACCTCAACAGCCATCGGCCGGCAGCGTACAACCGGAAGATGGTAAGTTTAGGTGCTATCAATATGCAATAGGTCTTTTCAAGATTAATTAATATTTTACCTCTCCAGCACGAAAAGGGTGCGTTTGCTGTATAAAAATTCGTAGCAACATCCTATTTTTGCTAAATGTAGACTACTTTGTTGGTTCGTGTTTTAAAGTCGACCCTCGCAGCAATAATAACTCTGCTCACTTGTTGAACAAATAACAATTGTGCATCCTCAGTATACATAATATTTTTCACAGTTTACATATAAGATTTACAAGCATCGATAAAAAGCTAACTAGTGCTACTACGCACCATGAAAAATAAATATATGTTACAGTTTAGCAGTTACATAAGATAGTGGAACTCTAAAAAAATGTGTTACTTGATATATTCATGAAGGTTGTATTAAATTGATACGATACGATACGACAAACCGATACTTGTGAGATTTTTTACTCGCCGTTTGACTTGACACGTAGGGAAGGAAAAGCAAGTCCGGTCCGGGAACTGGCAGTTTGATATTTTGTTTATGAAACTGTCGACTAGATAGCGACTGGTCTATAACAAAACCGAATCTTCACCAAACGCAACATTCAATCATCGCACCTCTCGCCATAGGCAGGGAATTCATCCTCACACATTGCGAACTGAGAAGGTGCGCACTGTGCGTTATGAAAGAAACTTCATCCCACGCACAATTAAGATGTGGAATGACCTCTCTGCTGCGGTTTTCCCAAGCACCTACAATATGGGGTTCTTCAAGAGGGGCATCAGAAGGTTTCTTCATGGTCGGCACATCCCTGGTGTTGCATATGTCCATAGGCCACGGTAACCGCTTTCCATCAGGTGGGCCGTGTGCTTGTCTGCCACCAAAATGGTATTAAAAAAAAACGCACTTTTCTCTGTAACGTGCCAACTAAAACGCGCACGGGGTTAATGTATGTTTGAAGCAGGTGGTAACTATCGAGTGGAACTACCCGTGAGTATGTGAGTGAGTAAGAGCAGTGCTGTTGTCCACAGAGCGCTACGTGGCGAGTGCCCTGGAGCCGCCCGCCGTGTCGGTGTACCCGGCGGGCGGCGCGGGGGCAGGCGCGGGCGGCGCGGGGCGGGGCGCGCCGCCGCACAACCCGTGGGCGCGCGAGGAGCGCGAGCGGCAGGCCGAGGCACGCCGCGCCGCCGCGCGCACGCGCAGGTAACCGCCACCACTGACTGGCGTACCTCGGGGCACGTATCTTGGACCTAAATCGCAAGACCAATGAGACCCTGACGCGCACGGATTGTTTTGTAGTAATCTTTTTTTGATGAATTTGAGCTCGTGCACCGCTGTAGCACCCCGTGATATCCTCAAAACATTTGTGTTTTGAGGATATCACGGGGTAGGTCCAAGATATACTTCCCGAACATATTATTACTATAGACCGACTAAGAGCGCTGTACCACTCCAGTTATACATGCATTCATAGGGAGATACGGTAAAAAAAGAGAAAGAAAGAGCGTTAGGTTAGTGCTGTCGGTGGTATCTCGTTGGTTCTCGTCTCATGGTCTTTCTTTCTCTTTCTTCACCTCTTCCCCTGTCACACCGCACGTACCTTGAAAGTGGTACTGTACTACAAAATCAAAGCGAAATTCCATCATGCCACCATAAAACCCATCCCCATCTTACATTAGGAAACTAGAAACTGACGTGACTTCAGTCGCGTATTATGGAAACGCGACAGAAAACTTGTTCGTAACTCGAGCCTCGTAAGCTACCAGTAACTAAAAAAGTTCAAGACTCGCGTTGTCTGAAAGTTTTCTAATATGTATAAAAAAGGGTCAAGAACCAGCCCACCAATCAGCGTTTCGTCCACCTGCAGCCCGCAGTCGCGCGCACTTTTTATTTTATCTCAATAGAAACAAAACGCATTACGTTGTTGACATAGCGGTTCTGTTGAGTCGGCGACATATCGTATCATATTTTGTATGCTCAGTGTGCAGACACCGTAATAGTGTTCTCAGAGTCACTCATGAGTTCTTCCGAGATAGGGGTGAACTTGCTATTTTAACTCTTACATCTCGATAACACCAACTTGTATTATAGGGACGCAGCAATAGCACAACTAGTATCATTAGGCGCCTCAAGGACACCAGTACAAAATCAGCAGCTTCGTTCATTACAACTGGAGCGAGATTTTGAAATACGCGCTCAACATGATCAGGTGAGTTCTACACTACACTTCTCCTGTAGAAGTGATGGTATTGTTTGCTTTACTTCCCAATGCTGTCGCGACCTTCGTATTTGCTAAACGACACAAAGTTATAACAAACCAAACTATCAAATGTGATAATGTCAGAAGTCTGAACATTCGTAGTAGATAAAAACCGTGCATGCATTTTGAATAAAATAAATGTCAACCATACAGCAAAACTCTGTATATCCAACTTCCCTGACGAACATACAGAAATCTATATTTCCCCTCCCTGGTTTAATAAAGCGCGTAAAAAAATATCATTAATGACGCATTATAGTTCCGGCACGCTATGATGGCCGTTTTGACAAAACTGGTTTTGCTCGTTTTCTCTTTTTTGGTGTGTTAAGTTTATATTCTTCTGTACCATTCTCGTCATATTTTTCTTTAGTTATTCGTCTAACAGTTTGTTCAATATTAAGCGTACCAAAAAAGAGGAAACGAGCAAAACCAGTTCTGTCAAAACGACCATCATAGCGTAGGTACCGCAATTATAGTAGTAGCACTATGTGATGATGTGTGTGTAAGTAATGTTTTTACGCGCGTATTCAAATATCTAAGCAGTAGCGTGTCACTATTTTATAGAATTCAATCGAATAAATTATTATTCGGTTTGGATGTTACGGAATTAGCCAAATTATTATGTATGTATTCTTAGGAGGAAATCAACGCGGCGGAGGGATCAGAGGACACCGAGGAGGGCGTGGACGACTCGGGACAGTCCGTCGTGAGCGCCGCGTCGCCCCCACCGCACTCGCCCGCGCCTCCCGCGCAGCCCTCGCCGCACCCGCCCAAGTCTATACTCAAGACCAACACCAGGACCGAGGTCACCAATGGATACACCACTGAAACTACGGTGAGTGAGGAAATCTAAAAGTGGATTAATTACTTGCTTCTTGTCCCTGTTTTTACTCAAAGATATTAAGTGTATTAAGTTAATGATTAGTCAAGCAGGTCGGTTGGGGCTGATTTCGTACGAGAACAAACACTCATTAAATTAGTGATCTAGAAAAAACTGCAGGTCAGAAGAATCCAAAATTGATAGGCTTGCATCCAAATTTAAATTATCGTAGAGGAAACCTGGTTGGTTTGCAGGAATACACGCAAATGGCAGGCTTCCGTCTGTTTATTTGTGAAAGTAAAATATTTTCTTCAAATTCAAAGTTTTTATTCACATTCTTAATTTATAAAAATAGTGCAACGTAGTTACATCTTTGTGACGTCAAACTCTGCTTAAAACTAAGTTTACCACCGCACTTCCCAGTCGCTAGTGGAGAAGAAACGGCGCAACAAACTCCACTGCGGCATTATCGAGACGTCAGCTTATGTTTTCTGTATTATGTAACTGTTGCGTCATTACATTACGCACACCCGCAGCAGGCGACGTACGAGGAGGGCCTGGCGTCGGAGGTGGGCGCGCTGTCCGTGGCGCCGGCGCCGCCCGCGCGCGGCTCCTCATTCGCCGTCATGGCCGAGCGCGCGCGCACGCTGTCGCCATTGCGTGCGCCCGAGCCCGCGCCGCACGCACCGCACGCGTCGCACGCGTCGCACGCACCGCACGCGTCGCACGCATCGCTCGCACCGCACGCCGTCGCGCCACAGTCAGTATCATAATTTTTCTATATATTTTCTTTACGTAATATATTTATAATACTCGTGGCGTTCCTTTACTGATGAGAAGCCGCAAAGGACTGATATTTTTTTGTTCTTTTTTTACACCACTTTGGTGGCTGACAAGCACACGGTCTGTTTGATGGGAAGTGCTTACCGTGACCTATGGATGTTTGCAACACCAGAGGAGTTACAAAACCTAATGCCTACCTTGAAGGACCCCATATTGTTGTCGCTTGGGAAAACCGCAGCAGATGTGTTCTTACTATACAATACATTATAAGGATGAATACAAGTCTAACGATATATGTATGTATGCAGCGGTATAAGAGCGTGTGTGTCGCAGGTCTCCGGTGAATACGCTACGCGACAAACGCGTGTCGTTCCACGAGCGCGCGGCGCCGCCCGCGCCGCCCAGCTGCTCGCCGCCGCCGCTGCACGAGTCCGCGCCCGCGCCCGCCCCCGCCCCCGCCCCGCCGCCGCACGTGCCCCGGGAAGACCCCGACGTAAGTGGACGTTAATACTGTACTCAATTATTTGTGTACAACAAACCTTGTGTCACGGTTTCAGAGTGAAACTGGAATTAACTGATAATAGATAATATTGATTAAGTAAAAAATCCTTTATTACCTGTGTTACTATCAATCATGTATCGTATATGCGTCATGGTTCCCGGCAGACTAGAGTTTGGGCTACTCCATCTCTTTTCATGCGGTGTCGTACACAGCGACCAAAGGAAAAGACAGCCTAAACACAGCCTTAGATGCATGGCTCGAGTCAACAATAGTGCCCGGAATACAGCTATAGGCTCACCCTCTATTATATGGGACCGAATACAATGATTGGTGAACTGTGGGTTTTAATTCAACTTTGTCCTCCGGGGGTAGAGGCGTGATTATAAACACCTCAACAAAGTCTAGGGAACAAGATCACCGAAATTTTTTTTTTCGTGTAAATCTTGTTTTGCAAATAACTGGCAGCAAATAAATAAAAATAGAATAAAGTAGATTACAGAGTTGTTCGAAATTTAAAAATAAATTTAAAAAAGTAATGATTTTCGAATACTGAGGGAAAACTTTTAAAAGTGTTTGATTGTGCAGTTTCTCTGAGGCAAAATAAAAATTATTTTCTTTGATTGTAAATAACGTTTATTATCAATAATACGTCTTTTACGTATGGTTTGTGCATTTTTGTGACTGTAGTCATCATGTCACGTCGTCATTTAAGTCGCGAAGAGATGTTAAGGGCTGTTGGTATGCTGCAAGCTGGACGAACTCAACGCGACGTAGCGGATGCTGTCAACACCCAACCAAGCGTAATTTGCAGATTATGGGCACGCTACAGGTCTACAGGGGATGTTGCCGAACGTCACAGGGGACGAAATAGGGTTACTACCCCGCGACAAGATCGTTTCTTGCAAAATTCCGCAAGGCGGCAACCCACGATTACTGCTCGTCAGTTGGTCGCAGGCCTCCAGTCTCAGCATCAAGGTGGTTATTAGGGATCAAACTGTCAGGAGAAGACTACACGAAGCCAATCTTCATGCTCGCAGACCGCTTAGGGTTCCAGCTCTTCGACGTGAAAATCGAGGTCGTCGCTTATTGTGGGCTAACGCACATTTACAGTGGACCGACCATCAATGGGCACGGGTTCTGTTTTCCGACGAATCTCGCTTCGGTTTTCATCCTGATTCGAGAAGAGTGCGTATATGGCGAGTTCCTGGACGTCGGAGTCGTCTCCAGAATCCGCAAGAAGTTCATCCTTACCAAGGTGGAACAATCATGGTATGGGCTGGAATTCGCCTTGGTGGAAGGACCGACCTCGTTTGGATACGGGGCAATTTGAATGCAAACCAATATATTCAGGAGGTTATACACCCCATGGTAATCCCTCATCGACAGCAGTTCGGTCAAGATTTTATGTTCATGCAAGATAATGCACGGTCACACACCGCGAGGGTAGTGGTCAATGCGTTAAGCGAGCACAATATTACGACGTTGGAATGGCCTGCTCAGTCTGCTGACCTCAATCCCATAGAGCATGCCTGGGATTTGCTTGGGAGAAGAGCTTTCAGTGATTCTTTGGAAAATCTGAACACTGAAGAACAACTTTTTTTACACCTTCGCAGTGTATGGAGCCATATTCCACAGACGATGATTGACAATCTCATACTAAGTATGCCACGCCGTAGTCGAGCTGTTGCTAATGCTTTAGGAGATCCTACAGATTATTAAAAACGTTTAAAGTACGGTTGATTACTGTATTTCTTACTACCTCGTTATTTTTGTGCCTAATCATAGAAGGTTGTAATACTCAATATTGGCACTAATCAATTCTTTCTTAAAAAAAAAAAATTGATATGAGAATGTTTTTATTAAAATTAAAATTAAAAACGGTATAAAAATACCCTTCTATTGATATAAAACACTCACTATAACAAGAAAGGGTTTTTAAATAAAAACTAGAAATGTCCTTGTTCCCTAGACTTTGTTGATGTGTGTATTTATGTATGTATGTATATTTGTTATTGGGCAATAGTTTGAAATAGTATGATCATTAGCGAGTAACCCCTGTTGTGTCGCAGCGGTTCATCGAGGAGGCGGAGAGCATGCTGGCGGGCCCCGCGTCGCCCGCGGCCGGCCCGCCCGCGCCGCCCGCGCACACGCCCGGCGTCATCGGCGCGCAGGAGGTCTACCGGTACGGGCAGGGCTTTGGCCCATTTCTTTTTCGGTTAATAATAAATGTGTAGAAGTTTTGATATTCAACTCAAAACAATAAAACATGATAAATATCCCGTTTATTTTGATACTGATGTGAGTGACCATGATAGTTTAAATACCTAAGTTTTAATTTTTTGTTTCGGTTGATAAAAAATGTGTAGAAGTTTTGATATTCTTTTTTCGGTTCATAAAAAATGTGTAGAAGTTTTGATATTCTTTTTTCGGTTCATAAAAAATGTGTAGAAGTTTTGATTTTTTTTTCGGTTAACAAAAAATGCGTAGAAGTTTTGATTTTTTTTTTCGGTTAGTAAAATATGCGTAGAAGTTTTAATTTTTTTTAATGTGTAGAAGTTTTGAAATTTTTTTTCGGTTAGTAAAAAATGTGTAGAATTTTTGATTTTTTTTTTTTCGATCAATAATACATGTGTAGAAGTTTTGATATTTTTTTTCGATCAATAAAACGTGTAGAAGTTTTGATATTTTTTTTTCGGTTAGTAAAAAATGTGTAGAAGTTTTGCACCAAATTAAAAAAGAACAAGAAGTTAAGGTAAGGTAAGTAAGAAGGTAGGTATTTATTTAATTAAATAATATAATCTCTTATTCTTCTTCACTTCTGTTCTTAAATGCTTTACTAGATACAAATTTTAATTAGTTTTAATTTAGTGTACACCGCAAACTACCGTGATTACTGGCGGCATAGTCCATACACTGGTTGTCTGGAAGAGATCGCAGATTGCGATAAGACCGCCCATTGTACAACTATCTAGAATGTATGTATCCATTGTATGTGTCCTATGTTTGGTGTGCAATAAAGAGTATTTATTATTATTATTATTATTGACCAACCTTTAGAAATTTTCTTTCCGTTTTTCTTTTGTTACCCTAAAAACTTAAAAGTAGTTATTTTCATAGGTAAAATATGAAAGATATGTCACAAGATCGATATTGTAATAATAGTAGATAGTCGTAAATATTTCCCATCCTAAAGAAGCATTAGAGCGTAGATAGTATTAGTTGGTTTCTAAATTGGAGTTGAACCTCGTTAACGCCTACTTCCGCATATTACGGAGTACGAATTTATCTAACTTCAATTTCTTATTTCAAAAATCAGTCATTTATCATAGATATACCTCGGGAGCGTATCTTGGACTTAAATCTAAAGACGAGACCCTAGCGCGCCCGAATTGTTTTGTAATAATTTATGATTGGTGATTTTGAGCTCGTCCACCGCCGTAGCGCCCCGTGCTACTCTCAAAACACACCCTAGAAACGTGTACTGCTCGTATTGAGCACGTTTTGAGCACATTTTAGGTCCAAGATATACGTCCCGAGCAATATAATTCCATCATCTGTTTCTCCCAACACAACGTGTGTGTCACTAATGTATTGCCGCGTTGGTGCAGCGACCCGCGCGCGCGGCGGCTGGCGGAGGCGCAGGCGCGGCTGCCGAGCGCGCCGGTGCCGGAGCAGCTGTCCTTCAAGGAGAAGATGAAGATGTTCGCGCTCGAGGCCGGCGACGCCTCCACGCCCAAGGACAAGGTCACTCGCACTCTACACGCCACTCTCCCGACACACACCACCCGCTAGCTCTAGCTCTAGCATACTGTAGCGCACGCACGCACGCACGCACGCCCGCCGACTAACGCACGCCTAACTTCGACACCCTTGCCGTTCGCCGCAGAGCGAACTTATTGCATCTTATTCCAAAATTGACTCGTACCTGACGATAATTTGTAAATTTTACTTGCAGGTTAAAATATCGCGCGCGCAGCGAGACATAGACGCAGTGCATTAGTACGCACTGCGCACGTCACCGATATAGTAACGCGAGCGGGCGAGGGCTTGCCTTAATCTTTTTATAGTAATATAATGAGACAAAGTTGTAGCGAAACGTTACGTTTTGTATTACAGTATTATATTAACATATTTATATTCCATTTTATTCACTGCGGAGTGGAAGCAAAAATGATGTATAATTGAACTGCTATTGTTTAACATTGCATTGCAGCTTGGGTGCAGCTATATTACACGTAACATACACTAGTCTGGTAGTGGTACGCGGGGGCTCATCGACGAGAGCCAGCGATAACAGATCAGAGAGAGAAAAGAGCCTTGGCAGTCTAATTAACATTATTTTTGCTTACGCAGACTTACACTTATTACATTCAGTTATAGAAATAAAGTTAAGAACTGAGCGGGGAGAATTTCGAACGTGACCTGTTCGAGCTCCACGAATTGCCTTGTAACAAAACAGCACCAATTTTGTATGTCAAACATAGAAAATAAGAATTTATTTCGATACAAATTTTTATTATTATGAAATTTGAATAGTATTTATAAAATGTCGCTTTAGCAGCTAGTGCAATGATATTTCTATAGATCTACATAACGACCTATCACAAATTGAGGAAACATCCAAAAGTAATTTATTCATATTTTTTGTATTAGTGGCATCGTCGACAGCGCATCTAATTAATGGAGTCGAAAGTATTGTGCCATTATATGAGTATATTATGTACTGCATTTTTGCCGTTTATATTATGATAAATGTTTTATTCTCAGGGAGGACCAATATAGAATCGACATCGGAGGGTGCCTTAACGCGTACCTTAGAAGTAATATTACATATCCGTCATATTTTCACGCCATGAAGTTACAAACTTTACATTACATAATCTAAATTGGAAACTTCGTTACATTCCAAGAACACAAGTTTCTTTACTCGATGTTATATGTTTGTTATATGCATTCCTATAAAACATATATTTTGTGTGAGCCGCTATAGCGGATGTTATTTTACGAGTGTTTCAAAAATTGACCTGTTATTACAATTAGAATTTTAACAAAAAGCAATATGATATTGTGAAAACTTTATTGTTAATACAAATTATAAAGTAGGTATGTAGTTTAAGTAAGCACGTGTTTGTGCCAAAAATATTATATTCTATTGTGGCAAAACAGAACGGCGGGTGAGTCGGTACTGAGTGGAGCTGCGAGTGCTCGGTGCTCGGTGCTCGGTCACAACACTCATTAGTCACCTTATACAATTAGTTAGTAATCACCGGGGGTTTTCGTATTCATCGGAACGGGACTTGGGTTGCTGCTTATAGTTATATCATGATTATTGTCGTATACATTTCATAGCACCAATTTACTGTACATAATGTAGGTAGTGGAATCCTTGTGGTTATTTTAAGGTTTTTGTACACCTGTTTGTATATGTAAATGTTTATTCAAAGAGGTTTGAAGTGTTCGACGAGTGGACAGGACGGGAGGCCTACGTGAGGGTAGAGTTAGATTAGTTCTTGGGAATTAAATGATGTAGATTCCCAGTATTCACCCAACGATAGTCAATTAGCGAAAGATTGAGATTAATTTTAGAAAGAAGTTTTTATAATTTTAATAGCTGCACTGTATATAATTACGCTTGAAAATGTCAACATAAATATCATTATTAATATTTAAGAAGGTAATTCGAATGATTATTATTACAGAAAGTAATTATACTTGTTATTAACGGTAGCTATTGTACTTCCTTTCTTTTGAAAAATAAATAAAGTAACAATGATTAACTAGTTTCATTTCTAATTCTTAAGATTCCTTGTCCACATAACGTTTTGTTAGGCGATCTTGGTTTCTCGGCAACGCTCAGACCGCGGTGTGTACGCATAAACACGGCTACCTTTTGAACTTCAACTTTTGAAAACGTTACTGTAACGAGTAAGCTGTTGACTCTTCCGAGTCAGCATCATCATCCTCATGGCGATGTCCCAGTTAAGCCCAATGTTTGTACTTTGTAACACCTCTTTTGGCATTACTCAGGGAAGCATATTAGGAAGCACATTGTTCTTAATTTATATAAACGAACTATGTAATATAAATCTAGAACACGACACGATTATATCATACGCGGACGATACTGCTCTCCTTTTTTCCGCTAATACAGAAATAGAAGTGTACGAGCGTGCGCAGCGAGGATTTAACGTAGTAAACCAATGACTTCAGCATAACCTACTAACACTAAATGCATATAAATCCAAATACGTTGCTTTTACGATGCGCGAAAGACCGTTTGCAATCCAACCCGACCACTTACTGTACGCGCACCACTGTAGAGAAACTAACAATAAGAGTAACAAGTGTACTTGCCCGGTTATAACTATAATAGAAAAGATAAAAAGATGAATGAAACACTTTCGTTTAAAGAACATAGGCGAAAATTGATATTTGTGTTTAAAAAAATAAGACATATCAATGAACCATAATTGATTATACAAGTTTACTATGCCCTTTGCCAGTCAATATTAACATATTGCATAACATCTTGGAGGGAGTGGGCAAGACATTGCTACTGCCGGTCGAGCGAGCTCAGAGAGCGATCCTTAAGGTAGCAACGTTCCGCTCTTTCTTATCGCCCACCGACCTCCTATACAAATCCTGGGAGGTACTAACAGTCCGTCAGCTATTTATATTAAGCATAGTACTAAAACAGCACATAGCACTTCCCAATAGCACCGAAATTACTAACAAAAGGCGGAAAGATATTGTTTGCACTGAAAGAATTGCGATAAAACACGAGTACATACATACATACATAAAATCACGCCTGTTTCCCATAGGGGTAGGTAGAGATCACGGATCTCCACTTGCTACGATCCTGACATACTACTCTCGCTTCATTCACTCTCATAACATTCTTCATGCATGCTCGTCGGTTTAGAGCACTCCTGACCTGCCCCTTTTCTAAAACTTCCCCGATTTGGTTCAGGTATGTGCGCCTAGGTCTTCCCCTTCCGACGGGGAAGACCTAGGCGCACTCACGAGTACACAGGAAAATTGTACTTGTTTTTAGGACCACTTCTGTACAAAAGGATAAACGCTAGAACAAGCATTTATTCTTTATATTATGCGCGTTGTAAAGGAGTGTTAAAGAATGTCCTACCCTACAATTTACTTACCAATTTCTATAACACTCAGTAAGCCAACTTGGCGAGCTGACAAACTTTAATTACAATAAGCTACTGACTACTAAATGACTAGGTTATTGCATTTATTTAAAGAGAAAATATTTGTAATACAACTAATTAAACATACAATTTATAATTTTGATTTTGTGGGTAGGTTACAAAACAAATATAATAGTTACCAGTCGTCATGAACCGGTCTGCAGGTAAGTGAGCATTCGCTAGGTATATGGTTCATTAAGGAAATAGTGATGTGGTAAACGGTATCGATTATATGTTTTAGAATAAGATAGTGATGCCGAGCGACTTTTCCCAATGCCGGAGACAAGAATGTTACTATGTAAAGGGTTCTTGTACATGTAAAATTTACGTGAAATCTTTAGAATATTTTTCTTAATAAAAGGGAATTTAATGCTCGAGTGCAGTTTTTTAAGATTAGTCCTAAAAGGAGTATTATACGCCAATTTCATAGCTTTATTTTGAACAATTTGCAATTTTTTGTAATTAGTATCTATGATACTACACCAAGCCGGAGCCCCATAGGTGAGGCAAGGTCTTACAAGTGTAGAATAAATTAATAGTTTTATCTTGGGACTGAGTGTCGACTTGCGGTTTAGAACGGGTTTCAAAGAATTTAAAGCTTTTATTCCTTTATCACACAGGACACTAGTATTTATATTCCAGTTCAGTTTGGTGTCAAGATGTACACCCAAATATTTAACTGATGTTTTCCAGGAAACATTATAATCACCTTGTTTTATGTAAGTTAATTGGCCTCGAGCGCTTTTTTGTGAAAAATATTGCCTCAGTTTTGCTGGAATCCAGTTTTAACTTCCATTTTTTAAAATACTGACTCAAAAGTTCTATGGCCAGCTGTAAACGAGCAATAACTATGTCTGGATCTTTATCTGTCGCAAATGCAGCGGTATCATCGGCGTAGATTGCCAGATGAGTATGATCTTTTGATTACATGATCCCAAAATATGGACATCAAAAAACTACCATTTTTCTTGAGAACTGTAATATTTTTTCCAAAACCTTTGAATAAAATATATGTTGTCTCCTAAAAACGTTTTGCTCCACCCTGTATATAGTGAGTGGCTGCCATGGAGTCACCGATCTTGTCATGAGGACGTCTTGAGTGCATCACGTGGCTTCAACCTCCATCAGTCTCTATCTCGGCTCTCGTCGCAGCTTATGAATCTATCTGTACTCTTTCTTCGAACTACATACTTACTATTTGGTGCTTCCGTTTTAACTGTAACCCTGTAATAAACTCTTTAGCTAGCTTACGCCACTTTCACTGTTACCTTGTGTACCACTCCAAGGGAACATAACATAACATAAACTCACGCCTATATCCCCAGAGGGATAGGCAGAGGTGCTAGCACCCACATTTCGCTAGTTTATGTTTAGGTCCTAATGTAATAGGTGGCGAGCCTATTGCCATTAACCGGGCACTTATAAAACTGCGATAAATACACACATAACTTCGAAAAGCATCGAAAAGTCATCGGTGTGTGCCATGGTAAAACCTGGGATCGAACCCGAGACCTCGTCTCAGCAGTCCATTACCCATACCACTAGGCTACCGCAGTATTATCCAAGGGAACGTAGCAACAATAGCAGTTCGCCTATAACTCTTTATGTATTATTGAAGCTATTTATAAACACCTCAACAAAGTCTAGGGAACAAGATGACCCCATTTTTTTTTTCGTGTAAATCTTGTTTTGCAAATAACTGGCAGCAAATAAATAAAAATAGGATAAAGTAGATTACAGAGTTGTTCGAAATTTAAAAATAAATTTAAATAAGTAATGATTTTCGAATATGGAGGGAAAACTTTTAAGTGTTTGATTGTGCAGTTTCTCTGAGGCCAAATAAAAATTATTTTCTTTGATTGTAAATAACGTTTATTATCAATAATACGTCTTTTACGTATGGTTTGTCCATTTTTGTGACTGTAATCATCATGTCACGTCGTCATTTAAGTCGCGAAGCGATGTTAAGGGCTGTTGTTATGCTGCAAGCTGGACGAACTCAACGCGACGTAGCGGATGCTGTCAACACCCAACCAAGCGTAATTTGCAGATTATGAGCACGCTACAGGTCTACAGGGGATATTGCCGAACGTCACAGGAGACGAAATAGAGTTACTACCCCGCGACAAGATCGTTTCTTGCAAAATTCCGCAAGGCGGCAACCCACGATTACTGCTCGTCAGTTTGTCGCAGGCCTCCAGTCTCAGCATCAAGTGGTTATTAGCGATCAAACTGTCAGGAGAAGACTACATGAAGCCAATCTTCACGCTCGCAGACCGCTTAGGGTTCTAGCTCTTCGACGTGGAAATCGAGATCGTCGCTTATTGTGGGCTAACGCACATTTACAGTGGACCGACCATCAATGGGCACGGGTTCTGTTTTCCGACGAATCTCGCTTCGGTTTTCATCCTGATTCGAGAAGAGTGCGTATATGGCGAGTTCCTGGACGTTGGAGTCGTCTCCAGAATCCGTAAGAAGTTCATCCTTACCAAGGTGGAACAATCATGGTATGGGCTGGAATTCGCCTTGGTGGAAGGACCGACCTCGTTTGGATACGGGGCAATTTAAATGCAAACCAATACATTCAGGAGGTTATAGACCCCATGGTAATCCCTCATCGACAGTAGTTCGGTCAAGATTTTATGTTCATGCAAGATAATGCACGGTCACACACCGCACGGGTAGTGGTCAAAGCGTTAAGCGAGCACAATATTGCGACATTGGAATGGCCTGCTCAGTCTGCCGACCTCAATCCCATAGAGCATGCCTGAGATTTGCTTGGGAGAAGAGCTTTCAGTGATTCTTTGGAAAATCTGAACACTAAAGAACAACTTTTTTTACACCTTCGCAGTGTATGGAGCCATATTCCACAGACGATGATTGACAATCTCATACTAAGTATGCCACGCCGTTGTCGAGCTGTTGCTAATGCTTTAGGAGGTCCTACAGATTATTTAAAACGTTTAAAGTACGGTTAATTACTGTATTTCTTACTACTTCGTTATTTTTGTGCCTAATCATAGAAGGTTGTAATACTCAACATTGGCACTATTTAATTCTTTCTTAAAAAAAAAAAATGATATGAGAATGTTTTTATTAAAATTAAAATTAAAAACGGTATAAAAATACCCTTCTATTGATATAAAACACTCACTATAACAAGAAAGGGTTTTTAAATAAAAACTAGAAATGTCCTTGTTCCCTAGACTTTGTTGATGTGTGTATTAGAATATACGAACGTGTTCAGCCTCAAGCTACAATTATTGTTTCGGCCTATGTCTTAGGTTTTAAAATCCAAACAGTTCATTGGTCATCACTTCATCACACGGATCAGGCCTTAACCAAAAAGGGCATGTATGGGATTAACTAGGACGACATTTTAAGAAAATCCAGCACCAGCTTTGTTCTCAAAAATGTATTTGCACAGTAAAAAGTGGTTTTTGATATTTATTATGCACTGAAGTGTTCCTAAGTTTTGCATCGTTTTCACAGGGCACTAAAAACACTTAGGACGTTTGTGTTCTAATGTGAATAAAATGTTGGCCTTTTGACTGTACACTTTTTACTGATTTACTCACCGTTACAATGCGAGGACAAATGAAAAACATGTTATAATAGATTAACAGTGTTTATATTTGTTTTGAGGTTAATATTACGTGTGCCACGTGGCTTTAGGTACCTTTAAGAAAAGCACTAAAAGATTTCTAAAACATTATCAACATCTTCAGTTACAGTGAGTTATACATATATCATAACAGAATGTTACAATATTATATACATTATGTTTGCGGTCCACCTAGAACGCTCCGATCCACGATCCACGACGGGTCGGACATGGCCGGGCATTAGTTTGTGCACTACAATTATAATAATAAGATATATCTAGAAATATAAAACTTTACAATATATAGTGCAATTAGAAACATTCAGAATGTAAAGGCGGTTTGTACCAAACAACTAAACTTGTATGTTTACACTAAAGTATAATATGATTAGTTTGTAACGGTGGATATTAATGTTTTGTGACGCAATTGAATGACAGTGAACTTTGGCATAATCTTCCACTCCACTAGTTAGGTTAGGTTAGGTTAGGAAACGTGACTTAACATTACAACTTCGCTACAACTTGTAGGGCATATCATTTCTATAAGTTTACTTATCGTGGAAGATCGCGAGTCCACAAAAATAATACATTTATATTTTACAAATACAAAATGAAATAACTAATTTGGTTTCGCGTTCCAAACCTACGTAATAAATTGGCATTCATTGTTAAGGAAGCAGAATCTCAATTAATTCTTAAATCTACAACAAATTTACATTGTAACAACTTCTCTACATTCTCATAATCATAATTAACATACTTAATATTAAAGCTTGCCATTTATTTACATACTAAACATTAACTCATGAAACTACGTAACATATAGAAAAATATATAATTATGGTTAAGTCAGTAAATGATAAATACCAATGGAAACTTTAATATAATAGAATTAAATATCACGAATTAACTGTCTTTGCCCAACTACGAGGCGGAGGATTTGTATCTGCAGCTCAAAGCCGAATTTGCTTACAAATGTCTTCTGATACGTTTCGTTTAAAAGGACCTACCATATCACATAATTCTACATGCTTATAAAACATTATATCAATCATTTTATTCTGAAGGTTTTAAGTCTATCCAAATGACTATCTAACATTAAGTTCTAGTTTGTTCGTATGTTTGGGACCATTAATAAAAACCTTCAAACGAAATTATTTATTTTATTAGTTATTAATGGTTTTGACATTTTCCAATTTTGCCATTATAGAGACGCCAACTAATCGCGTAATCATATTTAGGCGGGGCAAAAACTGAAAATTGTCGCTACCAGGAGATACCTGTATGTCTCGGGGACCCGATCATCCAAGCCGGGCAGAGTCAGACAGTCAGAGTCAACAGAGTCTGGCTTTTATGCAGAGCCACCTCGAGACCCAGCCGCCATATGCGTTCCACGACCCTGAAGGCGCGGTCGTGGCCTTCAGGGTCGCTTCGTGATTGTAGCACCGCTCTCCTTCACGAGCATAACATCCACATAACACGTATCGGTGATACCGTCTGTGAGCTTATTGCGAAGCACCCAGTAGTATCCGATGTCCCACCCCAGCAGGCATATGCTGTAAGAATGTTTCGAGCAATCGAACAGACTCGACAGCTGTAGGCGTATGATGTAGGAACTCCAAACTCGACAGCTATATAGCTGTAAATTTGATGACCTCACGTTGTCGACTACAAATAAGGTTGGCAGAATCATCGGTATCTATATAACCGATGCAAGGAGCCATTTAAATAAAATAAGAAGAAGAAAGAAGACCACAAATCGATAGTAAGCTCGAAACGTTCTTACAGCATAAGTCTGCAGGACCGATCCGATATGGCACTTCACGCCGACCAAGGCCGGACTGTTAGGTTGGTGACGGCACTCTCCGTCAGATACGCCCTAGTATGTGGCGACGGTAGAAAGGCACTAATAATACACGAGCCTCTCGCTAATGCAACTCCAGAGCAAGGTGTTGAACGCGTTGGCGATGTCCAAGGACACCGCTAACATTACATCGCCCAGGGCAAGCGCATCCTTCACCAGAGCGCTCACGCGCATGATGACACCTACTGTGGAGCGCCTCGGGCTGAAGCCATATTGGTCATCCGACAGTTCCGGTCACAATCTGGAGAGTTGCTCGAAGAGGCGCTTCGGTATAACTCTTTCAAAGAGTCTGCACACCTCGTCAAGCAACACTGTGGATCAGTAGATGAGTCACTATGGTGAGTTCGCCGGGCGCCCCTCCGTTCAGACGAAGACCAATTACCCCGTCTTCTACAATTGCGGAAACTGTTCCGCTACAAACATGCGCTGAGATGCTTTCTCAGTCGGGCCTCGTGAGCATCTTCAACTAGAGCAACTCCCTTTCGTCCTGGAATGCCGTCGGGTCCCAAGACGGTGTTCTTAGCTCTGAGCATTGCATAGCCAGCTCTAGTCCTATCCAAGTGACCGCGGGTACGTCGTCGTGATCGAACCTTGGCGCCATAAGTGACAGGCGGAGTCATCTGCGGTGGAACGTGTTTCACCGCCACGCTGGGAACAGAGAGCCCCTAACTCCTCCAAGTAGCTCTGGTGGAGACACTAGGTCAACGGCGGGCTCCGGGAGCACGAGTCTCGGAGAAGATAGTCTCGGAAACAGTTCCGAAAGTTTTTTTATGAACAGCCCCTATCCTTTCATTTCTATGAGTACAAGTGCGACAACAATAATGTTTTTGTAAAATAAATTTCGACTTTGAACTGCTTTTGGCATATTTAATATGCATCTAACTAGCTAGAGTACATACACTGTCTGTCTACCCATATAAAAATAGTCATTATCGTGACTAATTATCGAACTGTTACATAGTACGGTGTGTGTTCATACATTTATAAAATTACTCGCACACACTGTTCCTGATCACTACAATATACATATATAATAGTATAACTCTCTCCTGCTATTTGAATGTAACACAGATTGTAGTAAACCAATAGAAAAATAAATGGAAGTAGTATTTAACTTTATATTTTCATCGTATAAAATATTAATAACATTTGTAGTAAGATAGCGCCCGCGACAGCCTGGCGGCCCTCGCCGGCCGCCTCCGCGACCTCTTTATCATGTAAATATAGTATTTATACGACAATAGTTACGACTATATCATAATATCACACGCACGTTCGCGCACACACTCACACTAGAACAATTTACATATATCAACAACAATGGAAGAGTTATCAGAAGCTCCGTGTTGTTACAACTTTCTTGTGACAAATTTAATGTACTTAACGTAAAATGAATGGGAACATAAATCGAATCCTAACCAATAATCCTTGTACTGCGGTCGGGCGCCGCGCGGTCCTGCTACTTACAACACCGAGAACCGAAGTACATCGCCGGCTTGTGCGCGCACTCCGGCACGGCGGCGACTCGACTGGCTTTAGATGGTCTATCTATTTAATGCAATTATGATCTGAATGACAAATGTAGAGTGACCCCCAATAGTCAACGAACGTGTACAAACTTCCAACATTCGTTTACACTGTAATCGTCACAAGTGAATATACGCCGCCGGCCACATAACATGGTGATCATCGTAAGATTGCAAATTTCGGTGAACGTAATAAAATCAAATTTACTGAACACGTTACTATTACAAAATGTGGTAAACTTGCATGAAATAGACTGTGGCATAATGTGCATGGTTTTTCATTTACTTTACGTGTACATGTTATTTTGTTGTTTGTTTATTATAGGTAAGTTACAAAAGTTGGTAAACATTATTACTATAATGTAGGCTTTAGGACAGTGTGCGGTGTGTGTGCACGAACATTTGTTGACTTTAAGTGTTAATAGTATTTTGTTAATCTATTTAAAATATGTTACAAAAGTCGGTGCACTTTCACATAATGTAGATTTTACCGCATTTTTGAGTTTACGTATTCATGTTATTTTGTTGCAATACATTAATGTTCCAAATGTCGGTGAACTTTCGCATAACATTCACACAGAGACTACTAAACAAAGCGAAAGCACGTTTTGTTTTCGCGTTAGCGATGACGCTGATCACGAATATAAAAAAAAACCTCGGTATTTAATGATAGCCCAAAGGCCGAAAATTGTTTACACTCACTTTCTTCAATATGTACGTGATGATCTTTTTTAACTTCTTAAAACCATAACAGACTATTAGATTCAGTCCCGATTTGTCCGAAGCGCACAAATCCGGCATGAATCCAATCGTCTGTTCGAATCCAATCGATGGTCTGAAGAGCAGTCCGCCGGGCATGGTTTGTCCGGCCGTACAAAATCCGTAGGGTCATCGAACCATCCGGTGATTCAACACCGAAGCGTCAAAACTTTTCATGTTACGGCGTAGACCATAGGCTTTTCTACTTTTGGTTAGTGACAGAACTGACACACTCTATTTTTATTGTTGGAAGTTGTTAAACTACCTGTAAAAAACGTATTCTTACCGACTTTTGTAACATATTTTAAGTAGATTAACAAAATAACATTAACACTTAAAGTCAAAAAAAGTCCGTGCGCACACTACACTCTATCCTAAAGTCTACATTATAATAATAATGTTTACCGACTTTTGTAACTTATCTATAATAAGCAAGCAACAAAATAACATGTACACGTAAAGCAAATTAAAGTCCATGCACATTATGCCATAGTCTATATTTCATGCAAGTTTACGGCGTTTTATAATAGTACCCTGTTCAGTAAATTTGACTTTATTGCGTTCACCGAAATTTGTAATCTTACGATGATCACCACGTTATGTGGCGTATATTCACTTTTGACGAGTACAGTGTAAACGAAAAGTGGAAGTTGTACACGTTCATTGAATTTTGCCGTGACTCTACGTCACTCGCATCGAATCTATATAATGATCTGCCAGCGTTTAGCACACGAGCCGCGCAAACTCAGTTCAGATACTCGTCTACTCTGATACGGTACCACCGACACGCGAGCGGTGTCCACATTTTGTCAAGTCCAATAAATACCTAGTCGAATTAGCCAATCGAAGCGCCGCCGTTACGCGCACACGCAGCGCTACGGAAGCTAAGACATATAAGATAATAACGGGAATGCATGTCGAGTCGGGCGTCCACCTACCGCAAGCGGCTAGTGGGCGGCGGGTGCGGCGTGAAGAACTGTCATGGCGGCGCGCTCCAGCGGTCGAACTCGACGCCGGAGTCGGGCGAGGCGCCGAGCGCGGGCGGCGCGCGGCCGCAGTGTCATTGCGGCGTGTGGTGCGGCGCGCTCCAGCGGTCGAACTCGATGCCGGAGTCGGGCGAGGCGCCGAGCGCGGGCGGCGCGCGGCCGCAGTGTCATTGCGGCGTGTGGTGCGGCGCGCTCCAGCGGTCGAACTCGACGCCGGAGTCGGGCGAGGCGCCGAGCGCGGGCGGCGCGCGGCCGCAGTGTCATTGCGGCGTGTGGTGCGGCGCGCTCCAGCGGTCGAACTCGATGCCGGAGTCGGGCGAGGCGCCGAGCGCGGGCGGCGCGCGGCCGCAGTGTCATTGCGGCGTGTGGTGCGGCGCGCTCCAGCGGTCGAACTCGACGCCGGAGTCGGGCGAGGCGCCGAGCGCGGGCGGCGCGCGGCCGCAGTGTCATTGCGGCGTGTGGTGCGGCGCGCTCCAGCGGTCGAACTCGATGCCGGAGTCGGGCGAGGCGCCGAGCGCGGGCGGCGCGCGGCCGCAGTGTCATTGCGGCGTGTGGTGCGGCGCGCTCCAGCGGTCGAACTCGATGCCGGAGTCGGGCGAGGCGCCGAGCGCGGGCGGCGCGCGGCCGCAGTGTCATTGCGGCGTGTGGTGCGGCGCGCTCCAGCGGTCGAACTCGATGCCGGAGTCGGGCGAGGCGCCGAGCGCGGGCGGCGCGCGGCCGCAGTGTCATTGCGGCGTGTGGTGCGGCGCGCTCCAGCGGTCGAACTCGATGCCGGAGTCGGGCGAGGCGCCGAGCGCGGGCGGCGCGCGGCCGCAGTGTCATTGCGGCGTGTGGTGCGGCGCGCTCCAGCGGTCGAACTCGATGCCGGAGTCGGGCGAGGCGCCGAGCGCGGGCGGCGCGCGGCCGCAGTGTCATTGCGGCGTGTGGTGCGGCGCGCTCCAGCGGTCGAACTCGATGCCGGAGTCGGGCGAGGCGCCGAGCGCGGGCGGCGCGCAGCCGCAGTCGGGCGCGGGCGCCGCCTCACGCGCGCCGAGCGCCGCCAGCACCTGCGGGCAAGCGGGCTGTAGCGCGGAAGCGGCGCGGGGCGCGGGCGGGCGGCGCGGGCCGGACCTTACTCAGACTGGCGCTGTGCTCGTGCAGACCCAGGTCGCGCTCGAACGAGTGCAGCTGGCGCATGAAGTGGAAGTTGGGCGCGATGTCCGTCTTGCGGCTGCGCACCAGCTCGAAGGCGTCCCGCAGCGACAGGCGGTGGCGCTGCATGAGGTACGCCAGCGTCACCGTCACGGAGCGCGACACGCCCGCCACGCAGTGCACCAGCACGCCGCAGCGCGCCGACATCGCCTCCTCTGCGCACACGCACACACCACCGTCACACGCTGTGCCCGCTAACTCTACGGTGCACTAGCCCCAGTCGCGGACAAAGCTTCCACTTTGACCTGGGCTCAAAGAGAGCTTTGGATGCAACCGGGACTAACGCCCACTGAGTTACTAATGTATCTCTTGTTAACAATTAACGATTACCGTGGCCTTGGAACGCTTGCAACGCCACAAATGCCAGTTATGCGTATGACAATAGGTAATGGGAAAAATTGTTACTACACCTCTGCCTAGCGCCTACCGCTACGGGGATTTAAAGGGGATAGAACAACGGTAAAAATATGAATACGATCTCTAAGTTTCTCACTAGCTGTATAAAATGTTTGTTTCAAAATAAACTATACGGTGGTGATATTAACCCTATTCTGTCAGTCTAGTAGTGCTGAGGCTACGTTTTCTTTTTCAAAGAATATACCTATTGCGCCATGATTCACTAGCATCCTCATTAGAAAGGGAACAGTCACAAGTTCATAACTTCTACCGATTTAAATTTATAGGAAAACTTGAAAAGAATGAGTATCTGCATAGAAAGAAACCTTTTCTAACCTCGTAAATACAATAAAGACACGAAGGAGTCTAATATGTACATAATCCCCCATCATCCAATCATAATAATGACTAACGAGTGAAACAGAAAACTGGCTTGATAATGTTGCGGTCATATGACCACGGCTCGTCGGATATATCACTGTTGTAACTAACAGGAACATAAAATCCCCTCGCTGATTCATACATTAACTATGCGCCTGGTGCCGTAATAAAGAAGCAACTTCATGACGTCATCTCACAGATTCTATTGGTATTTTATAGGGTCCGGAGAATGGACTACAGGATAGGTGCGACGACTTGCTCCGGACGATAACGGCATGAGTTCAAGTTCTAATTTAAATATTCGCGTAATTAATGTTTATTCAATAATGTTGACGCACGCCGCGTGGGATTACGTACGAGTACACTGACCTATCTGACACAAACAAGTCATTAAAGAAAACTTTCTTACGATCATCCCTAGAATTTTAAAGAAACATTCTAACATTCTTAATTTGTATTTGTATTGTTGTATTCTGCTTTAGTAAGGAATAGAGAAAAATACAAAAACACAAATAAAGATTATTGTATCTATTTGTATTTTTTGTATTTTTTTTTTGGTTTTTTTTTCTTGTTTTGTATTGTAAATGTGATAATAGATAATTGACTACTGTGCCATCTATCGAATGCTAATATAGCTGCAAACAGAATTTCAATAGACTTCAGAAGCTGATTTGTTAATGATATACACAATCAAAAATTAGTATATGAATAAATAGTATTACCGATAAATCTTATGGCCTGTGGAAAGTGTACGGCGAGGTTTTGACTCCAGTGGTCAGCAATGGGGATCTTTAGGTAGTTAATGCCGCAGCCCTCCGCTTCGAAAGTATTAGGCAAGTCTGGGGTCACGTTCAGCACATACTGAAAAAATGGAAATTAACATCATTCATCTTTTTGTAATATAGCCATTAGGCATCACAAAAAGCGATAAGTGCTAAATACAACATAAATATTTTTGTAATAAATTCAAAAAGTACTAAATGCATTCATTACTATTTATAAAAATAACAATGAAAAATGATATCAAAAAATGCACTAATTACATATTTTTATATCTTATTGTTTAATCTTACACATTTGTCATCTATAATTGGCTATCCAGAAATTAAATTTTTAAACAATTATGTACACTAAAATATATTCTGTATAAAGAGCAGGTGTTCTCGCCATGGTATGGCGGTGCATTCAGAATTCTACCCTAAATAGGCACAAGGAACGCGTCACATTTCAGAGAAGTAATGTAGAGAATATTGATGAAAGTGCCTCCACACAACAGGCCCTCAATTCTACTAAAGCAATACCACTGTAATAAATGGCATTAAATTTTAGACTTTATTTCTGTAGCTTTAAAGTCCAAAATTAAATAAAAAATGTTTCAATCTTTTTCATTTACTCTGCAGTCTTTTAATTTTGGATTTTAACCTAATTGCTTTATAACCTAAAATTAAATCGAGGCTCAGAAGGTCGCTTTAATAACACTATAGTGAATCTGTCTTCCTTATTGCTTATTGCCAGTAGAGGGATAACTTTGTGCTTTGTATAACGACGAGTCCTATTTTTCTAAATTTTTAATACAACTAATGATAGATACACATTACGGTCTAAATTTCTCTATCAGATATATGGTGATATGATATAGTACAAAATTCCTTGTTACCTTGATGTTGTGCCTAGCGAGAGCGTTACAGTCCTCACTGTTGGTAGAGTTCCCAAGGTACAGATTGGGCAGTATCTCGATGGGGAAGTCTTGAGGTACGTGTGCGTGAGCGTCCTCGCACTCGGAGGACGAACCCGATGATAAAGCCTCCTCGCACCCCGACCCGGAAATGCGTAGAGACCTGTAACATGATCGTAGGTTTCTATTGAATGTACTTGTATTTTTTACTGAGTTTTCAATGAGAGCCAAGAAATTCATTAAAAATAATGATCACATTTATAGATCGATTAAGATATAGAAAAAGTTGAAACGGTTCAGGAGGGATTCGAACCCGAGATCGTTCCCTTACAGGGGTAACGCTCTGACCACTAAGCCACAGAACCTTCGCTCGAGACCATCCAAATTCTTCTATACATTATCCGTCTTACGGCGACGGTTCTTCTATATCTTAATCAATTTTTATAGTTAGCAAATTAAATGCTTTAAAATTTCATTCAACACATTTATAGACTAAATAAATTAAGGTCGAAATAATAAAAACGAGACGTTGTTACGTTAAGCTAATAAATAGTTACATATATACCTGGCGTTTTTCATGAATCAAAAGTTCAAAATAAATCCATTGAGCATACTGGCGTCCTGGATAAAGGGACGTGTTTTTAACAGTTAAAAAAAGACATTTCTGCATCCATATGACATCGCCCCAAAACAAAAAGTGTTCTAAATGAGATGTGTTAAAATATTAAGATGTCGCTCAGTGAAACGTGTCTTCAAAGGCCTTCCATTAATGGTGTTATTTCCTTGTATTAATGACCTTCATATGACTAGTTTGGTCTTCACTAAATTTTGTGAATACACAAATGTATAACACACGCCAAAGGAAGTCTGATTTTAGCCAAACTATCACCGCCTGTCACTTTCATCATATCCTGATACGAGTGTAGTTATATTACATGCAACATCCAGAGAACAAATTTGTGTAGCCATTTTGGGATTCACGTGCATCTATCTACACGTCCCTTTCCTTTCACGTTGTGTAATCATTGATAAAAATAAAGTATTACAGGTTAACTCTCTAATCTATACGAATAAAGATAACACGTCATGATCCGAACAGGAGGTGCTCCATCCCACGCAGTGAACTAAAATTAGCACAAATAATATTAACAACGTCGACTAATCTAAAAGTTGGCTATAAAAACCGTAATAAAACTACAGATTTACCCAATACCCTGCGAAATTATCACAGATTTCGATAGGGTAGGTTTAATAAAGATAAACTTCAGCATAGAATATTTACCAGAGGAATCTGTACGGATTATTAGAAATATCGAAGAGAATATCGACAAATCTGGAGTAAAAGCAGACTATATTAGTGCTTGCAAGAAGTCGCATCGGCCTTCAGCACTAATGTACCGATATAATGATGTTACAATAATGTGGAGGTGGCGCATCTAACAAACGTTCCCGGCTAACCGTGTGTGCCGCCCACCCGCTCGCGGGGGCGCTATCGATCGCGGGCTGCTCAATGGGGGAGGAGGCCCAGGGGTGCCCCATTCACCTGCCCCCGCGGCTCAATGGCCGCCCACGCAGCGCTCGTCCTTACTCTCGTGTCCGCCCCCGCATGACGCCCGCACCCCCGCCTCCAACGCATTCCACGCGACAATTTTCCAAATTCGCCCTGTGAATCGTCTCGCCGCCATTCAGTTTGTTGTTTCGACTGCAATCAAATTAGGAGTGGCCATCGTTTCTTAAAGCGAAGTGTTGAATAACTCGTCACCTACGCTACGATCTGCGCTCCTTGAAAGGATCAGAACGTCTTTGGCCATATTAGAACTTTTCGAAATGTGTAATTTGTGCAAAGTTTTGAAGTTCACCCATAGTATTAATAATCCAGCTAGTTTTACAAATAAGTCTACGGACATGTTTATAAACTAGTTATGGATCACTAGCTAGATACCTACTTGACTTATAAAAAACAGTTATTTGATTGATTACTTCCGAACACTCCCGGTTACTATGTACTTTTCTTATAATATATAAAATGTATAAAAAGTAGTAATAATATATAAAAAAGTCTACAGAAACGGTGAAAAGTTTCTGTGGACTTTCCCTTAACAATGCTCAATGTCAAGTATCTAATATCTACTTCAATGAAGCAACTCTTTATTTTATCATCCTCTTACTGATTTCCCAAAATGAAATTTGATATGGTAAGGGATGACTTGTGTGTTAATATGAGCTCCAATAACTGCCAGGTATGCCGAAGACAGTGCGAAGTGGGCAAGTAAAAGCCAGAAAGAAAACTCCAGGCTACGAGGTGAGCTTTGATCTAATCAGGGACTCGACGCTGAGATCATGATCATTATCCAATTATAAATCCACTCATATGAGATACCGAAAAGTGTACCTATTAGTAGTAATGATGAATTCACATGTTAACTATGCTTGTGCAAAGCCTAGCAATGTAAATATATATATATATATTAAAGGAAAAATGATACGTTAATTACGAGATTATTTACATTTGCATTACAGACGTTATTTTTATTGTAGAAACGATGAATAACCTGATATTATGTTTTATTGTGGTCATTACAGATACATTACATACATTTTAATCAAACCGTCGTCGTTTCTAAGTAATTCTAAGTACAGTGAAACCTGGTTAAGTGGGACCTGGATAAACGAGAAACCTCTATTATTGAGAGTTGCAACGAAGTCCCGGTTCTTTTTCATTAAATTACCTCTGTTAATGGGACTTTTTGAACCTGGTTAAATAAGATTTGAATTCTAAGACTTTTTCGATGTTTACCTCTATAATTGAGACTCTGTAGCTCAATTACCTGTATAAGTGAGACAAATTAATCAGGTTTCAACACGTTTTGACGTGTTTGTTTACATACATTTCTCGTCGTCTTTTGCGCATGCTTTGATTGTCAGTACTATCTCATGTTTTGACCTAAAAACAAGGGAATAAACGTGTGCAAAATGTCCAAACGCAAATATAAAACGTTATCAGTATCTGAAAAATTAAAACTTCTATCACATTATGATTGTGGAAAGTCGCGTGATGAACTGTGTAGGGAAAATAATATACCAAAGTCAACCCTGTGTAGAATTATTAACAACAAAGAGAAAATTCGGTCTCAATGTATTCATGGAAAAGGAAAACTCAAACGAATACGAGCTGCAGAGTATCCTGAAGTTGAAAAGTGTCTCTGTACATGGATAAAGCAGGTACGGAATAATAACATTCCAATAAGCGGACCAATGATCAAAGAGAAAGCTCAAGAATTTGCAAGTAAGCTCCATATTGATAATTTTTCTGGCAGTAATGGGTGGTTGGAGGGATTTAAGAAAAGAAACGATATCACATTCAAAAATGTTTGTGGCGAGAGCAATTTTTATTAACATTTCCACCTCTAAAAATGGAATAACGGCACATTTCGACCTCTGTAAGCGGGGACCTCTGTAAATGAGACAACTATTAATTTAAACCTGTTTAATTGGAAAACTGGATTATTGAAAACCCTCAATAATTGGTACATATGTCTTGGTCCCTTGAGATCCCAATTAACCAGGTTTCACTGTATTATTAATATAATATAGTTCTACAAAAACCACTGTTGCTAAATGTAGTGAAAATAATTATATTATCTTGTATTTAGAATCTTTTCCTCTCCTATTAACTGTCAGATAAGTTTATAACACAAATATACAAAGAATTTATCAGCGTAAACAGCTGTTTTGAAGAAAACCGGTTTGGATCGATATTTTCGCAGAAAGGTTTACTCATATATTTGACCACGGCGCGCTAAGCCTCTTCACATTGGATTATGATTGGTATTCCAGTAATTATGAATAATCAATAGAGCACAGTTTGTAGTGTATTGTACCAAGCATAAGTAGGCTCATACTAGTTAGTATGGCGTGCGGGCGTGGGCCGGTGTGTAGGCGACGACCATCCGATACGTCCATTCAGGGGACCTGGACTCGCCCACGCAGCAGACGCCATACCGGCCGGTCTCATGATATTAAAGATACCACTTAGACGGATTTTTACCAACATGTGGGTGAATCGAGCCTTGGCTGTTATGCAAGTACCGATCGAGAGCGTTAAATACCCGATACGAGTCTGTTCGCGGGTAATGTCACTCTGCTAACAACAAATGAATACAAGCTACTCATTTAAATGCCTGCATAGTAGCTACTTGTAGTAGCATTGTGTAAGTGACGGTGTCGTTGGTTTCATGCGAATACAATTCCTATTTGAATGGCGGCGGCGTGTACGAGGCGGACGCCGGAAACCGTGACACGGTCGGCAGTGTTATTAATGAACGACTCCGATATGTATGGGCGGCCGGTGCCTCCTCGAAGCCAAGCTATCCGACTATATCGCGGAGACAAGAGAAAAGGCCTACAGTCATCGGTAGTAGTATCGACGGCAGCCGGTCGGGTAACAGTGTGCACATTGGAGAGCCGGTGCGTGTGGGCGTGCGAGTGCGTGCGGTGCGCTGGCGCACAGGAATGCGGCTCGACCCACCCGCTGCCAATGACCGCCTGCAAGGGACGGTTTTTTTAATGGTCGACTCGCTAGTTCCCATCCTGGCCAGTTTTAATGAGTTGACTCGTCCGGACAAAGCGGATTGCGATTGCGGTATGATGACTTAAAATTAAACGTTGTATATAATGTTATATAGGTAATGTTTAATATGTGTTGGTATTATGGATGAGTATTTGGTATTGTACTTTAGTGTGTCGAGGTCGTAGACCACTCGAGCACCCACTAAAGGTGAAGCCGAGTAAAATAGCCAACTCTATTTTGAGTGAGCAGGTTCTTTTGAGTACCGTTTAATTTCTTACTAAGAATCATGAAGCATAGATATAAAAATAATCTATTCGTAGTATCGATTGGTTTTCCTCTTTATTTAGAACATCTAGCAATTTATTTACTAGTACGTTCAGGATAGTAGCATGTATTTAGTATCTATTAGGCAACCTTCATTTAGTCGACTGTATGTTTAATCTTGAGAGAATATTGAAATGTTTATTTACATATTGTTATCTAAAATACTCAACTGTTTAAATTATTGCGAAATAAATACTTCAACTGATCCACTTCATTGCTAAACATGCCATGCAGAAATTTTCTTTTATTTTTATTGTTCTATTTCATTTATTATTAAAATAAATAAGTATATCCGTCATCGGCCATGACCGTGTACGGCTTAATTCGTGAATGAACTCACGCGGAGCGAGGAACGCCTTGACGTCAGAGAAGCTGACGTCACGTCACTGATAACCTGTCACCGACGGTCACGTCAACCAGGATCTATAGTATATCATGAGAACATTACAAATATGTTGATAATTTATAAAATTTGGACTTGAAGAAGTAAGTAGGTAGGAATTAAATCATTTTATTTACGTAATTTCATTTAATTTATTTTCCAATATAGAATATTTATTGCTAAGCTCTCAAATATTATCACAATCGTTACCTACTTTTGTGATGTCTCCCCTGCCCTCCGTACTCACAAACGAGGTAGGCTAAAGTCTTAGATGAATCACCTAAGGCTAAAGTGTATTTTACACCCAATCCCAGTTCATGTCGCATTTGCTTTCCTACTCTATGTGCCCCTTCACTTGCTCTACCGACGACCTCTGTAGAGCAACGGAGAGCGCTGTTGCTGTGGTCAGGTTTTGGGTCTATAAAATTTAAATACCAGACCATTGTATAAGAACTAGCCAAGTACAATTTTTCTAACTAATTACTTAGGTTAGTAATTTAATTATTACCTATTTACATACGAAAACTTAATTGAAGAATTTTGGATAATGAATAAGTTTTAACAGTTGTCTACAAAAATGTTGTAAAGTTTAAAAATAAAACATTGTTATAATTTATAGAACAGGTAAGTCAGTCAAGAGCCTACGTCCTACGCTACGTAATCCCTTGCTACTTCAAGTTCGCCCGCGGCCGGGGCCCGGCGCGCGGGCGGAGCGGAGCGGTAGGCGCCAAGCGTGGGCATCCTTACATTTGGCATTAATTTCAATGTTCCTATTTATAGTTCGTTAAGATATTATTTATCGTGTAAGGTAATAGTCAAACCTCCCACGCAACGAGAAACGGTTGCTAATAAATCATTTATAGGAAAACAATTTGTGATACTCCAAATATATGCCATCATATCCTGTATATTAATATGAGCCGAATAAAGAGGAAATTCATCGACAGCTTACATAAAATAATGTATATGAAACGACATGCAAAAAATGTGTACATGCAGAATAACATACGCTGATGTCACGCATTACAAGTCGCCATTCAACATCATCGGTTCATTAACATCATGTACCAAATACCTACAGCGATTTGCTCATGGAAAAACTTGAGTGAACGGCGCACTTACCGCATGCGCGCTCGCTGCATGAATGGGGCACAGTCCATTGAGCGCAGTTCTCGATTTCACCGCTTCTAATGCAATACGCCAATTACTTGTTTAGGTAACTGTATGACTGCACACTTACAGCGACGCAGACGATGCCCACCACCGCCAATGAAAATGATGAATGAGTTTATTAACCAACTCTTTTATTGAACCGCCTGCAATGCGTCAATATGGCGCAATTTTTTGCTCTAGAACGTCGATCGATTTCAAGTAATTCACCTTAAACAGGTTTCGTGTAAGGCGAGAGAAACTGTTTACAAATAAGTATTCTATTGTACTTAATGTATGATAATGCTTTAGAGATTAACCGGCACATGTAAATAGTGTAAATTAGCACGCTCGCTCTAAGCGATACGGTTCGACTTGAACAAATCTCGCAATCACATGAATGGAATATTTGACATTGATGTGTTCCACGCACACGTGTAAAACTTGATCAGTTACGGCTACGTGTAATAGCTATTTACGTATATTATCGAGTATCGCTGACTAACAAAGAGCGTGACGGTACTCGGTAAGAAGGAACCTGTGTTTGCTCTTTATGACTAACATCCTCAATTCTCCGTCACTGCCGATACTAAGAATCCACTTTTTATTAGTCGATCTGCTTGCATACTTATTAGATCCACACATACATCAACGGTTCAAAGTCTATACATATACTCAGTACTAATCTTTTTCATTGGAATCATGTATGTATTATGCCATAAACGTAAGAATCTGTTATAGGTAGTGGATAAGTTCTCAAGCGAGTCTCATTCTCATCAAGGCAACATTGAGAAAGTCGGTGTATCCAGTCGTGCCGGAATCGGTCGGACTAAGGTCGTTTTTCTGTTGAACAGCGATGCGTGGTGGAAAACGTCTCACGGCAAGAAATCTGGTTCCCACGAGTGAGTTTCTTCGTTCTCTCAATTATTGAGCTGAAAGAGCCTATTCGAAGATATCAAACTGACACTAAGATATATTATGTACGTTACAATCGTTATATCTTTTAGGAGACATTCGAGTTTGCTAGCTTTTACCAACGACGAAAGTAGTTGAATTAGTGCAACTCATAATATAACTTGAAGAAATTCAACAACTCAAATAATATGTAAGAAAAATATCAGTGGTGTTGTTCCGAAAATATTAGAATTACTGATTATCTTCTGTAGCAAAGATTCTGGACTACTGGATTAATGACCACTAGTTGAGGCTATTCAAAAACACATAATTATATGTAACTAGCTTTTGCCCGCGGCTCCGCCCGCGTGGATGTCGGTTCCCAGGGTGGATTGGACTACCCTTAAGATTTAGGGCGGTGAAAAATAGATGTTGTCCGATTCTCAGACCTACTCAATATGCACACAAAATTTCATGAGAATCGGTCAAGCCGTTTCGGAGGAGTTTAACCACAAACACCGCGACACGAGAATTATATATAGGTATTAGATTGACATATTCGAACATATAAATATTAAGTATTCTTTATTTTGAAATTTTACAATAAATTCTTATATATATTATTCATTGAAATACATATATATTACATTCTAATATTGTTCATTAAAGAATTGTTTTTGGGTAGATTAAAATTGAAAGTACGTCTTCAAGTCTTATGATTCGGTGATACTTCGAAAAAAGAAAATGCTCATGTTATGATTTCTACTACGTGAACTCTCAGTAAAAGTAAAAAGACACTCGATTCTACTAAAGCAAAACCACTGTGATACCACAGACAGCGCAACAAATGGCATTAAATTTAAGACTTTATTTCCATCCCTTAAAGTTCAAAATTAAATGAAAAGAGTATCATTAGACTTGTTCATTCACTCTGCATAACCCCTTTCAATTTTGGACTTCAACATCATTGCTTTAAAGTCTAAAATTAATTGCGATTTTTTGCAGTCTCCATAGTATGACAGTGGTTTTGCTTTACAGTATCGAGACCCTGTTCGTGTCCTCTGGATCATAATTTTTGTTGATATTCATGTTATGTTAAGTAGTACTACTACTACTACGGTAATATTAAGTTAGACCTATGCATTACTATTATTTTACAATTGAGAACTCATCTTTTCTCAAAACGAAAGCAAAGTAATTTACCAGCCAAAATTGTTCCGAAAACAAAATTGTACCTACTTATAAGTGGACATGAAGTGTAAAGCAACAATAAATATAAAATATGTACGTGGGTTATTAAAGTGGCAGTCACTCTCCGTGTACGCGACCAGTGCGACCACATACATCCTACATAACATTCATATCATGGCCGGCCCTTTGAGAGAATGGTACTCTTCTGTACCTGAGGAAAACATGTAAAGTCCATTAAGCGCTGTAGTTATCTCGCAAGTCACCTTTGAGGTCCTGGCCTCGGCCCCCAATTAAACACAATGCGTATAAAAGGTGACTTTTAGAAAGATTTTCTGTAGAAGGTAAAATTATATTCTGTTAAAACGTGTTATGAGATATTATAAGAACTGCCGAAGACGATGCTGCGTAGTCGGTCTGTTTTGAACCTAGGCTAAAATATTTATGGTTTATATTTTATTTATTTATTTATTTATTTATTAAATTGTGGAACATAGGTTTTACAAAGATCTTAAAATAATAAATATAGGTGCACTATGTCCTGCCACTTACATGGCGTACAAATTAAAATTAAATGTCATCATGATTAGTATTGGTACTTACAGTTATGGTTAGTAGATATCGATTACAAGATTAGTCCTTACTGCTCATAATAATACATTGCTCATAACGCTCAAACAATACATTTTACTGTCATATACATATACAATAATTATAATCTATTGTCAATGTCAATTTAATCAATCTTATGAACCAATAATAATATGTAGCAATAAAATCATTAAAATTTCTCGTTTAGATACTCATTGATCGAATAATAGGCTTTCTCTAATAATAATGTGAGCAATTTATTTTTAAACTCTTGTAAAATGTCAATGGAACTTATAGATTTAGGCAGTTTATTATAGATTGTAGGTGCCATGCAGAAGACACTATTCTTATACGTGGTTGTTTTAGACGCTACCACGTGGAGTTTACCTGCTCTACGGCTACTACTTACTGGTGAAAATTTTGACCAGTTCCGTCTAACAAACATGCACATTTCGAGAATGTACATGGACGGCATTGTTAATAATTTTAAACTTATAAAATGTGTTTTAAACTTATAAATTTTGTCTAAACTCTTAATACTTAAACGATTTGATTATCCATCGGACCACTTTGCGGACACGCGGGCAAGTGAACCTTTAAGCTTTAAACAAGAGCATGCAATATATTTAAACTTGTACTAACCGTAATCCCATTAAGGGCAGATGTGCATGTGGTACTTGCTGCGCGCCCGCTTCGCTGCACCACTCCGGATACGCACGATGGAACTCTGCGAAATCACCTGTAGACAAAGACACAATGTCGTAATTAGACAGTATTCAATTGTTACAGCAATCAGTTTTCACCATTTCACCAATAAAGATTACCAGCGATTATGTAGATTTGGTAATTAGATATCATCAGCAACATATATTATCAAGGACGAAAAAAGGCAACAAATCCATGAAAAGGACAGTACTCTCTGTTTATGAAATATAGACCTTCAGTACGTTGTAACAGCATAGGCATAGAATATGTAAACTTCATTCAGTTATTTATTCAGAGTCATCTGAATCCACCCAGAGGTCTGAGTAGCCTTTGGGTTGGTTTATTTAATAATAAAAATAATAATAATAATAATTTATTTCTAAGAATATGGTACATTGAGGTCTTTATGTTATTTCACTTGTTGATGTCAGTGTGAGTCATGGAATACTTCTTCAATGTTGCAAAAAATATAGAAGCTCATGTGGTCAGCGTATTTCATTCCGTCACTAACAAGAGCATTACTCTTGTTAACAAGAGTAATGGTTAGTACAGCAATTACACGCCACGCGATAACTATTGGTGCAAACTAGTGTAGGTGTGGACGCTAATTCGGCTTCAAGTTTATATCGTTCATTCATTGTTCTGTCTCATTGATATTCTTTCATTCAAGTTAATAGTCGAGCGTAGCGAACTGAGAATGCGTCTAAATTCTTATTATTCTGCTGTGCTATTCTTGTAAAACTTATTACTATAATGTGTTTTTATTTCGAGTCCTGCGTACGGCACAAATCGATCGAAAACACCAGTCAAACGTGATTCTATTGTAACCTAGGTCATGTGGCTCTAAATAAATATAGCAAGTCGCTCATAACGCGCGTTTTGATTTGACGCGGTACGTTGTCAATGTCAATATCAGTGTTACACGTTAAGAAATAAAAAACCACGTTAAAAAAACCAACTTCAAGAACTAAAAGCTATTTACATAATAAAGATAAGATAAAAATTACAAAATTTACAGATTTACTGATCTGTTAGAAACCGGTGCCTCGTCCGAGAAAAGTTTTTTAGGAGTTAATATATCGATTTACCCTATTTCGAGTTCTTTTACTACGCGTAAGAGGTACATTGATATATTTACTCCTAAAAAACTTTTTCACCGCCAATACTCCAGTTCCTCCGTGATGGTGCTTGCAACAGCGCCTAAATATCGGAAACTCAGAACAATATAACATGGTAAATATCCCGATTACTTTAATACTAAAATATCGGATATTTTCGGACCTTGGTCAAAACACACATAAATGTTTATAAAATTAAAACTACTCGTCCAAACTATATCAATTTTTTATGGTACCAAATGCACAACTATTCTGCTGCAAACTAGAAAAGAATCACGTAAATTGGATCATAAATCTCAGAGTAATCGGTGCATACATGAAAAAAACCAATCGAATTGAGAACCTCATTTTTGGAAGTCGTTTAAAAAGGGGTTGCATCCATCAACACATGTGATGCGTTGGAAATTTTTTCACAATTGGATTATTAAATTTTTTCACAATTAGGATGGTTGTTGTAATTTGACTTTTTAGACAAAACCACATCTAGCGGCGCGCGGCGTCTGGGGAAAGGGCACTCAAAATAAAGGGTCTGTTTAGAAATGTCATATTTTATTATTTACTCTGTTGTAAATGTTACACGTACATTATTTAAATACAGGTAAAGGGCGGTCTTGTTCACGTCTAAATGTCAAAAATATTTACACATTTCGGGGAAACAAGCTGTCGACGTTACGACTACGTGTTAAATCTCCCTGTTTGAAGGTGTAGGAGTTAGATATGGTAGGTGTTCGCCTACGATAAAGGTTATGAATAGAAACAAATGTTTTATTTATTTGATACTGAATACAAGACGCAATAAATCATAATAACTCTGCTTTGTATTAGTAATGTGATAATCATGACAGTAACACGAGTGCAAATTAAATCAATAGGACATATCTGTTGGCGATATGTCGTTCAACCTCAACTGACGGTAAATGCAGAACGTACATCTTTGGTTATAGATCCCACCTAATCTAAAATTGATAGTAGTAACCGCGGTAGCCTAGTGGTATGGGTAATGGACTGCTGAGACTGGTTCGATCCCAGGTTTTACCATGGCTCACACCAATGACTTTTCGATGATTTTCGAAGTTATGTGTGTATTTATCGCAGGTTTATAAGTGCCCGGTTAATGGCAATAGGCTCGCCACCTATTACATTGGGACCTAAACATAAATTGGCGAAATGTGGGTGCTGGCACCTCTGCCTACCCCTTCGGGGATATAGGCGTGAGTTTAAGCTATGTACTACAAATAGTATAAACGTTGGCTCGACATTAAATCTCGCGCCGTGCGAAGTCATTTGAACTAAGAGTCTCTCGTGCGTGGTCGACTGTCAACTGACCAGCTCCTAAAGTGAAAAAATTCTAAAATAATAAAGTGAAAATTACTTCAAACTAAACCATCTAACGAAGAGTAAACATCTACCTCGGTTAAAGAGTTCAACCAACTACTATATAATACGAGTATGGAAACTAAAATTGCTAGTTATAACGACGCTGTTGGGTACAGGTGCGTCGAAAGCAGCACCTCCAACGTGATACTGTAAACGGGGGCTCGTGTCCACCATTGTGATGTTAATAATGCTCCCATTATGTCCATGAGTACTCCTATAAGAGATATCCAATACTTGCCGGATTACTATTGTTATTGATGCCTGTTCATACGATACAATGAAAGGATGGGACGTCACGACCATCATAGCTAATCCGACATGGGCCCTTATTACCTATTGCCAATCGTAACCATTTGATCACGCGTTGCCGTATTAGCACCGCCCATTTAATGGCATAGGAGACGGATAGTTTAGTGGTTTTTGATAAACTCGACACTACGTCGCGTCTCTGTAATGAGCTCGTTTCTATCACAGAACAATGAATATCCTGGTTGGTATCGTTCACAGCATTCCTTCAATCGACATTAGGTTTGAAAAAGTCTCGCCCTAAGACAATAAGTAAGGCGTAACTATCTACGTCTGGTACACAAAGTGTTCTATGAGACTCATACAAGTCAAACTAAGAGGAGAAAGAGTTAGTGGACCATGGGCTCCAACAGGAAAGTCTTGGATGTAACCGAAATCCACACTAAGATGATGATAACCAAGTGCAGATACCTACAAACGGACCAAGACTCCAGCATAATATTACATACGTTTAACTCTATAAAATATTGCCTGTATAACCCCGGTTGGACTAGGGTGTTTCACCTATAATGCCTATGTTGAGCAACCTATATTCTAAATAGATACCCAAAAAGTTTGGTTATAATACTAGGTGCTAATTACGTTACACGTTTCGATCGTTTTTGAACACTTTATTTCAATTATGTGCTAATTATTTATCTATATTTGCGTAAGCGTTTTATATAGCTGCAAATCTTCACGATCCAATTTCGTTAGAACCTCGATCAGCGTATCTGATTCGCTGTTTTGTGTAACCATGACAACGTTGGGCAATCCGATAAAGCACAAGTGCCTATTTACCACTTTCACATTAAAAGTGGGCCATTAGAAATGCTGCAAGGGTAGCAGGCAGACTAGCATCACGCAGACGCGCGACAGCGGTGTGCGGGGAGCGGCCGGCGGATCAGCATCGATCCGGTGACTCATAGCGGCCCATTCATTCGCCGCACTCAATGAACCCGCCGTACCCTCCTCCTACTTTTTCTACTCCCACTCTCCACACGCGTCCTCGGTAGCAAGGACTTTATAAAATTCTCCCCTCTCGTCGCGTAAACTTAATCCTTCATCCCGTTACACCTACACAATTCTACACGCGATCGTCTTGCTTATATTTAGTGAAGAGTATGACTTACCAACTATACTACCGAGAGCAAAGCAACACAGGCTTCTGTAGTGAAACAGACGAAAATTGAAAAAAAAAATTCGCATATAGGTACAAGTTTATGGAGACCTTGAATAAATATAGTGCAGCATAAAGCATGATGAAGAGATCCAGGCAGCATACGTAAGATGCGAGAGGCGGCCGAGGGCCGAGGCACGCGGGGAGGCTAGCGGAACGTGGCGGAGCGTGGGAGGCAGGTGCGGACGGGAGGCCTTGGCCCGTCCCGCGTCCTTCCACCGGCGTTTATCAACAACCTTGTGCGATTTAAACCACCTAATATATCATTATGTAGACTAGACTAATACCAACCTGAATATTATTTCTTCAGAAAATGGAATTGATTTGAGAATGGAAACTTACTTACTTATATTTCTTTGTTTTGGTAGTAATTTTGCTAAATATATTAGTTTAATAGGATCGAACTAAACAGCATTATTACGTCAACCAACAACGACGTCTAATACCTATATGGACTTAGGTGGGCGAAAGGTACTTCCCTATTAAATATATTTTTTGTGGGTTTGTAGTTTGTATCAATCTTTAATGATTATCTAAATGAAAGTATACTAACACTGTAGTATCTCACATCTTTAAATAGACTTTAATCAAGCCTGTTGGGACAAATTGAACCAATTTACTAAGGTTGGTGGGCGACTTATAAATATGATTGCACATCGGCCTGTATTGACTGCTCTAAGTTGGCTCGACTAAATCTTATATGACAAACAAGTTTGGTCGCAGTAACTTACATAATACTATCATACATACGTGTAAATACTAATAGAGAGTCAACTCGGCTCTTTTATGGAGTAACGATGCGGTGCGGTATGAAGGAGAATGGGTCACCCTCCTGCTAGCAACGCCCGAGGTATGTGCGCCAAGTCTAGAAGTGCTTGGGTACGCCTGTTCTGGTGTGTCAGATACGGAGACGAATGAAAATAATACAAAATATAAATAATTAACCTATATTATGTAGTCTATAAATAAAGACGTGTCTTGTGAAATTAATCAATAATGTTGTGTTATTTCTTAATTATTTTGAGAAATAAAAAATCAAATCATTAGATCCCTAGATTCATTAAATGTACGACAATAATTATGATTACTACGATTACTGCAATAATTACGATTACCTACCGATTTTAAACAATTGGTCACTGTAAGGTCTTAAGTATTTATATGTGTAATAAATACTTCGTTTTTATACATATTTGGTATTGCGAATTTTGAATTTATTTCGTTACCTAGACAATCTAGTCATAATCATATCTTAAAAATTAAAGTCTATATATAGATGATACAACTAAACATATAAATAATTCATCAGAATTTACACACACACAGAATATTTAAACTTTAATTGCTTTACATTTCATCTGAATTATGCACTTTTGAATACTTCTTTAAAGTTAAATATATGAAAAAAATAAGCTCTTAAAAGTATGAAACAAGAAAATATCAGGGATAGCCATGGTCGTATGCCGCTTTTCCATAGAATGTATCGTTTTGTTATATATATGTATATATATTTCTAAAGCGTGATTTTTCAGTAGTCGAATTTTAGTTTTATTTTATTTATTAGAGACAAAAAACAGTTATGCGTTACAATAAAATCTTAAAAACCAGGCACACAAAATAAAAATGCACAACCCACACTATTGTCCACGAGTTTATAATTGTGTTTTAAAATACGAACGAAACGTTTTAAACCTCATTTTTTATTTATATTATTTTGGGGCAAGCAACAACTATAACTTATATGTACATATTTGAAATGTGCTTATTAAGTCCTTTCATTTGATACCAAACACGGCATATTTATCTCAAAAATATTTTTAGCACAGTACTTTATGACAGCTAGAGGGTACCACATTTGACAAGTCATGTAGTCTATAACCAGCGGAGGACTAAGATGCTTATAACGATACCTTATTTGTTTAGTTCTAATAAGTAGTTGAGGAGCTATGAGGAACAGATGAACCTACATATTTACATAGCCTGTCAAAACCATAACCCTCCTATGGCTTGGCCGTAGTCGGGTAAAAAGGTGAAGTAAGTAAAACAATGAAGACATAAAAGAGTTATAAATATAATACCGCTCGACCAACTTCCCGGAATCTAGTAACCTGACGTCACTGGATATAATTCGAATCGGTTTCTCCGAATCAACCAACGTGATGGAAGTTTTGGGTTTCATGCGGAATTCTCAAAATAGATTTGAGGTTGTGCTCGGAAGTATAAGGAGGATAATTTGATCAAACGAGTTTTATTATAATCTAGATTGGAAATAATGCTGCGTGTAAAGTAATTACATTTGAAGACAACATCATTGGAAGATATTCAGAAGTAGAGGTGTGCCCCTCAATCAATCTTGTAGATTGATTGGCGTCTGTGAGCGATATGCGGCGGATATACAAGACTTCCAAGAGTGAGTTGATCGTTTACAAAGCTAAAACAAATCAGTTCAATGGTACTCCACTCAAGTAAGTGCAGAGTATTAAATACTTGGGACATCGAGTGACCGAGTTTCTCAGGGATGACATGGACATGGACATAATTCGGGCGGAGGGAGCTGTGCGTTAGGGGCGTTAGGGCTAATATATTTGCTCGCAGGCGTGGATAGCTTTGCAGCCATTGTCAGAAGTCGAATAGCATCCCTGATCGATCAAGTACAGGGTGGTCCGTGGAGTGGCTTGATGTGGACAATAGCAATTGTTACTAAACTTCCAAGTACATACGCGAAAATAATATTTAATTAAGTTATTTATAGAATGCAAGGGCCATCCCGTTCTTTTCCGTGGGTATCATGCAAGATGACTTAGGGACCTTGACCTCTCTCTGATAGTAAATATAAGCCCATGAAAAAGTACCCTGGTCCCGGCGATTCTCGTATCCCGTGTTTCATGTCACCCACAAACACTGTTGGTGAAACGTGGAAGTTATTACAACTCACATTATAAAATGTAAAACTGAAGAACAAAAAAACAGACATTGTTGCGCGTTTAAGTGAGGTTTATCAGTTTTATCACTTTACACTAAAGTTTAAATTTCCTTACATGAAAAACTTCATAATAATAATTATACCGCAGTGGTTTTAACATGAGTTAAATAAAATTTTAACACAATATTAGAATAATGGTGGAAACCGATTCAGTCAATTCTGAACAAAGTAGGTATAGTCTGTTTATTCTGTTGCAAGTTGTACCTACAAGTACTTAATTTTTTTTTTAATTTATACGTGTGTAAAGATCGTTTTTGTAAATTAGTCAGAAACTTTTTCGTTGAAGCGAATTACTGATGTTTAGAAATGAATGGATTACGTGTCAAACGCAGAGAATTTAAAATTACTGGCATCTGGCATTTCTGTTTCGTGTTTTTAAGATGTTAATCGCAGAGCTTCAGAAAAAATGGTATGAAATCTCCGCGGTACCCCCTACCCACACCCGAAGAGGGCCAGCTCGAAAGAGATGTCGCTGTGTCGGTCGGGATGCGAGTGATATGCCTCAGACAACCTGCGACCCTCAGATGACGTGCGTTTTAGTCGGTTAAAGTCTGACATAACTACCCCTACCGGTTTCAGGAGGGGGGGACTATCCTGTGGAGGTTGGAAGGTCAGATGGTAATTGCTTCCATAAAAAACCAAATCTAAAAGAGAAAGAATAAGTGGACCCTCGATTCCAAGAGGTGGAAGCCTCGGTTGCAAACGGGAACCGTGCTAGTGGTTTTGCAGAAAGACTGGGTGAAGTCGTCCAGGAACAGGGACCTGGTTAAGTGCTCCTACATTAGTGGATAAGTTCTTAATAATGGTAAAGACCTTTCTTTAAAAAAAAATAGATAGTGTACGTGCGTGAATAAAATAAGGAGTGTTCTATAATAATTTCTAATTATTACAATAGGAAATAGGTGTGATTGTACGTTATATATTGCTGAATAGGTATAATAACAATAATATAAATGTCATTGTTTATTAACTATATTATAAATGAAATCATTAATTTAACTTAATGTTGACCATGGCGTAAAACCACTAACATAATGAATATAAATGTATTATGGAAAATGAAATAAACCTAATCGTATAAATAAAATATGTCACATATTGCGTTTAGAATTTAAATAAAGTCTTTCAAATGTCCTGTTTATGTATTAAACAGTGTAACTGTAATGAATTATAAATGTTGAATTAATTGATGGTCGGCTTGGTTGCAAGCCAATTAATGAGTGGCCCCGCTGTCCGCAGCTCGCCAGATAATGTTGTGTCTGATAATCGTACTATCTGAACAGGGCTACATCACATGCACCCGACCTCACATCCACGCAACAATGTTTACTTATATCTATTATGGACCATAAACTCTACTGTACCTATTCAAATGAATGCGTGGTAACAAATTGGTGGCCTTTACGTGCTTTTACGGCGTAACAAGTTACTTTTTTTTTTCATTCAGAATCGCTGTACCGAAACGAGACATAAATAAAATCAGAATACAATACGCAGCACAAAATAGTAATCCACGGATTGAACATTACATCAGCACATAAAAACTGTCAATGCCAATGTTACGCCTTCAGATTTATTTAGGTACTTGTTTATACGCACTATTCCATTCAGTGTCTCGCGCTTCACATTTATCAATGATATTCTGTTCGTTATCAATCGAGTCGCTGCAGGATACGCTACATCGTAACAAAAGACTTTATAACTAACTGATAACTGCCACATAAAACATAATAGTCATCGGCATGCGGAGGAGTTCATTCCGAAGCGATCCACATTTACGAGACCGCTTCCCTTTCCCATTTCGTTTTCCTCTATTAGCCTCATAATATTTGCGCGCACGCCGGCCGCCCTGTCCAGATGCACACAATTTCCTCTACTATTATAAATGTTAAGCCTGAAAGAGTTTACATTCAAAGCAGAGCTTACAACATCCTGTTGTTCGCAAGCACGTGCCATTAATTTTACGATCGGCAAGCTCTTTCCTCGCACTTCAAATGAGCAATTCAGCTCGGAATATGGATCAATGGAAATAATTTATTCCTTATATATGATTGTTGATTAGGTTACTTTAGGTCAGCAAATGAGGTACTATACAATCCCAATGACATCAGAGTAGTTTAAAATTAAGAGCTTGTATTACCTAGGTATCAAATTAAAAAAATAGTGTCAAATACAGATAGGTAATCCAATGCTGTCCATATTAAGTTTGTTCTGGGTATGCACATAACTGCTTTAAGATAATGTTATGCTAATTATGTCCTTTATGTATGTACAGCATGTTAAAGGTACCTGTAATATTTTTTCTATAAACTTCAAATTTCAGAGTGAGTAATAAAGTTTAAGCAAAAAGGTCGGATTATAATTTAGCAAAGATTCGCAAGATAAGCGTATCTTTGCTGTAAGATATTTACGAATCTCTTTAAATTAATTAAAAGCGTGGTAGTGGCGATTTATTTATGGATTTTACGTAGGTATGTTCGCACCAGTGTTGTTATATTTTTATATAGTTTACAAGCACATGGTTATACAGACAGGACGTGAATGAAACGGGAACTTATTAATAAAATTGCGGCGCTCTTCCGTCCGTTGGACGAAGACCGAAGCAGTTGCTCCGTCCGGTCTGCTTTGATCATCCTCCAGTTTAAACTGCCAGATTGTAATGAACATGTATCTTTATTTCTCAATTAAGTTTTTAAAACAGAATATGACGCCATGAAATTGAGTGTGAATGAAATATTAGCTTGATTTGTTAGGTGCCTACCCTCTCATCTCATTAGACACGTGATTTGAATAACTGTATGCTTTAGCATTAGTTAGCAGTTTTCATATTCATTGGTGTTATTTACAAAAACAACACTTTTCATTCAAGCCGCTTCATTTCATTGTTCAACAAATTATATAGAAATAAATTGACCGTATAATATCTACTTATAGTTGTGATTGTACTCATTTAACAGTCCAGAAAATAATACAAAGGCGGCACAAACAAGCGCATTCGAGACTGTGCTGCGATTATAATCTATCGTCTCGCATTGAGGAGCACAATAAGTAGTCGACTTCCTCTCCCACGTTTGGAGGAGCGGATGCCTCGACTCGCGACCTCCGGCTTGCTTCTTACCAGTTACGCCCCTCACACATATTAAAACTAAAATTCTTCAATGAATTATTCTACGTCATAGTAATAACTTATAAGAACACGCACGCTAATCAACTCAAGGCTGAATTGAGTTATTAAGATTTGTAATAACTTAAAGCATGACATTTTCGATCGGTAATGAAGAAGTTAAGGAAATTTGTTTAGTTTAGTGTTTAATTAAAGTCAAATTTCGATATACTTAGTTTACTTTTACAATTAGATTTATCCGTATGTGTTGATCGCTTTATTTTTCATCTGCTAATAAATTATAGTACCAAAGGCTGTAGTGTAGGCACATTAAACATAACATAAGCTGACATTTTAAATAAAGCATTCATGATATCACTAATCATATAACTAACTGAAAATAATGCGCGGATGAAACAACCTGGATAGTCCAGTAGGACTAATCAGAAAGGTAAAAAAGATATGAAATAATTCTTTGAGCATTCAGGTTATTAGTCAATTGCACTGTAAATATCTATTGAGGTTCCTATCAATGAATATTATGAAACGGTTCCTCGCCGTTGCAACCGGTATTACGTGTGTGCCGCCACAAGAGTTAGGTAATAATTAACTGAATGAATACAGACGTGAGAATAAAGTTTAATGTATAGTTAACTATGTAGAATGTAATACTTGAACACAAATTATTGTATCACCTATTTATCAGTTCCTAAGCTTTGTTTTCACTAAATAAATAGCAATATCACTCTCTCAATTCACGATATTAATGATCTTATTGCCATTGTTAGAATTTATACTTTATTTTTTGTAATACATATGATTTTTACATATTACATGGAAAGAGAGGTAAGTTTAATATAATCAGTCCAGCAAGTTTTATTTCAACTTTTCATACGCAATCGTTTGTTTCTGTTCAAAGTAAAGATTAAAAATGACGTCTAACTAATGTAGAAACTATGTTACCTTTTATAATTATTTCGGGACGAGAGCTTTGGTCTGGCTTAAAACTCGATACGACTCAATCAATGATATAATGCTAGTCCTTTTTCATTGTGATGATTAGATCTCACTAGATAATTTTTGACCATTATATAGAATTGTGTCGGACTTGGTCGACTGTTCTAACACATACCCCTATCCAGACAAGCAGTAGGTAGCCCTAATTCACAATGCACTGCTGCTGAGTACTGAAAGGAAGTAGATGCTCTGTAGAAAATAATCAGATGGTCTGGTTATGGCGGCAAGAGTGTTGAAAAGGTGGCGCGCTCGTGTGTGTTATGCGGGAACGTGTTTCGCTCAATAAAACAAGATCGTCAGCTGTATTAGGATCCATAGAAGGTTACTTTACATTTAGTCCCACCCTCTCATTTTCTAGATAGGACAACAAGTGCAGGGCTTACATGTCACCCGTATACGGCGTAGAATATCCGATCAAGAACCAAGCGGCTTGGAGACTCTTTCCTTTATCGCACCTTAATGGTCCTTTATCGCACCTGGAATTCAGCCAGCCAGCTCACGTAGTCTTCCTACAGTCCCGGGTCCTTTAAGCGGGGTTTGAAAAGGCATATTATGAGGCCGTCAAGCGGAGTGTCACCATTGTAACATGGTATATGTACGTAATAGTGACCATCTTTTCTGAGACTTTGCCTTCAGCTTACCATCAGGCGAGGTGTAGTCTAAATGACGTGTCCTATACAACAAATATAATAACAATAACTCGGCGACACCGTGTTGCCTTAATAAGGTCGGTTTCACGATAACATGTGCAGTGGTCTGCCTGACAATATAGCATATTTGCTCACAGAAGTTGCTGCACACTTATATTGATATAAAACATATTTTCTGACATCCTACACAATGCTACCTAGACCCTCATTAAGCATAGTTTCGCTAACTTAAGTTATAGATTTCAGAATGTGAATCAACCTATTTAGATATGGAACAAATAAATAATTGATGTGTATAATCATTTTTGCAACCTTCAGAGGACAAAATTAACATTTTTCAATTCATATTGTCTTTTATTGTAAATGTACGATTTTATTGTAAAGTTTTACAGTTAAGGTGATCAGTAAATTGGTTGGGGTTATCTTCTAGTGCTGTTGACAGTACTAACAATTTGATTTGGCCAAATTCAATTCTAAGAGGGTTACTATACACATTACATATATATCACTGTGTAGGGTATGGTTGTGCTCATGTCCTCTACAATTTTGATGTTGTTTCTTAGTAATTATGCCTAATCACAAGTTACCTACTAGCTTAAGTTTGGCTGTCAATTCATGAAGATACTCCTTTTGATATTGAATATTTTTAGTAGATTCACCGAAAATATTCAAAATTATGGATAAGGATACTGATAAGGAACATCCGATAGGCTAGTATATCCTTAAATAGGACCAGTTAGGAAAAGATATCAAAATAATATCAAATAACAATCATAATAATGTTATGTTGTATATTTGATATGATATTTGAAGACTAATTTAATGCTTTATTTATTACATACATTTTGTAATTTAGGTCAGGTTTTATGTCAATTGATAAAGTTTACATGTGTATACAATATTGCCATTACAGAAAAGGTATTTGTCAATCTTGGAAAATGGTTGAAAATGTAACCGCGGTATGATCAAAATTGGTATTATTTAAAAATAAGAAGTTATAATGGATATTTTCCTTCAGGTTGCAAGTTATCGCTATGCTAATTCCTATTGTAAAACAATCTAATATCGAAAAGCCCATGTGGGCTTTCCTATTAGAGCTTTTTTTAAAGTGAATCTGACATAATCGCTGTGAAGTCACTGTTTTCATGAATCACATTGAGTAAAAGTTTTACTAAATGTGTGCATCCTCTTATTTTATTTTACATAATGTTTCATTCATGACAACATGGCACTTAGACGGACACAGGACTGGATTAATAAACCTATTAGCATTATGACTTCCAAAGTTCACCAGCAAAAGCATTTTATGCTGGCGACCAGGCAGATGATACTTCATAAGTGTGCCATTACATCCTCCTTAAAGAATCCAGCTTAATGTAGCATATTTTCAGTGTTGAATTCTAGCCTGAAATATTTTCATTAATTTAATGATGTAGAGTAGATGCATCATTGATGATGATACAAGTTACAGAAGAGAAATGATCTATGTCTAGCAGTGGACTGTAATAAGCTAATTGATTCCTTGTTTGATGATTGTATTTTTTTTATACCACTTAGGTAGCAGACATGCGCACGGCCCACCTGTTGGAAAGTGGTTACTGTGGCCTGTGGACGTGTGTAACACCAGAGAAGCCACACTCGCGCCTGTAAGCATTAACTTTGGACACAAGTCGTAGCACTATAAATGACACTGTACGGATTTTGCCTCTGACCAATAGCAGTAATATTGCCTAAAACAACAACCATAAGTTTTAATGTTATTCATACAGAATTAGATCATATTTTATGAAATCCAAAAATGCAGTGTTTATACACATTGCAGAGTTCACTCTAGATTTTGTACACCTAATAACAATTAATGCCGTGAGGTTCCCGGTAGAGTAGAATTTGGACCATCCCATCTCTTCCCATGCGGTGTCGTACAAGGCGATTAAGGGATAGGGCTGTTTAACATCAGACAGATATATACAGCCCAGACTCAGCCTCAGATGCATGACTCGAGTCAATAGTAGTACCCCCTATTACGTGGGACCGAATACAATTATTGGTGAAATGTGGGTGATAATTCACCTCTGCCTAACCCTCCGGCGATAAAGGAGTGATTACATGTATGTATGTATTAACAATAAAAGTAGTTACTTATAGAGAGAACTATGACTTCAATAATCTGAGATGGGATAGAACTGAAACGAAGTATCACTATAATAATCACAATTCTCCATAACTCACATAAATAATTCAGATCCAAAGCATATCAATTACAACCACATTGGCTGCTGATATAGTTACATGGGTAAAGGATTTTTAACATTTACATTTTCATCACTATCATGAAATTACTGATATTTTAAGTAGCAGAGACACTGTAGATATAAAATAAATGCATGGTTTACCTTCAAGGCAGACGACCTGCACGCCATCTTGCTTGAGTCTTCTAAGCAGAATTCCATGCACGGAGTCTGGGTCCCGAGGTGCTCCGTCAGAGTACAAGATGAATATCCCTCGGGTTCGACAATGTGAAATCCTTGCCTTTAGCTCTTTACACTGCACTGTCGATACGAGTTCAATCTTGCCCGCCGCCAGCCGTCGCAACATTATACTCGGTATTGAGAAATTAACTGCGGAACGGATGTGAGACTGCGAGTATTCGTTAGACCCCCGACAGTCTATTAGCACCGTATCTCTCTCATCCGATCGTAGTTTTGTTAATAACCACTCCTTTGACACCAGGTCGCATTCGCACTCAGAGTCTGTAGGCATATTGAAATTACAACGTTCTCGTTATGTTTACACGAGCCCTTTGCGACTTATAATCGCCTGTTGCACTAAACCAAGTAATTATAAATTGAGTTCAGATACACAAACATAGTTATTGACACTATCATCTAACACCTATTATTTACTACAAACGTTTACAGAAAACTAATGATAGACATCTAAAATAAACACTAAGTATTTGAGTCTTCACCACGAGCAAACTAGGCGCCAGTCGGCGAAGCTAAATGCAACAACGTCCGTAGAACGATTTCATCTAAAATGCGGGGGAGGGAACGGCATGAAGGGGAGGATGGCGGGCGGCGGGCGGTGCGGGTTGCGGGCACCGTACGGCGACGGCGGCGGCGGCGGCGCAGCGCGACACGATCGGTTAAATACAGATTAAATTATTGTGTTCGTACCTTGATAGTCTGTTCATAGGGTCGCATTATTCTAATTAAATATAAATATTTAAGTACTTATTGTATTTTTTATTTTAAGATTTATCAATCTGATGATACTTCGCCTGATGATAAGCCGAGGCATTCCAAGATCCTATCCTAAGAATAATCTACCCGAGGTTATCCAACATGTTTACAAACATGTTCTCCTATAAAATATTTTATATACGTTCCGTTTCTCACTGCAACCAACTGCAACTAAACGTTTCTTAGTTTTAACCTGACATATCTATTACTTGCCAAAAGATATCAAAAGGGAAAAATACGATGTTATTGGGTTGTAGATGTAGGACTAACTTACTTGTCTCTCTTACTCTTATGGTCTCTCTAGTAGTTAGTATAATACGTCTATGCTGTAGTAGGTATATAATATAATTTATAAACTAGTCTGTGGGTGTAGGTATAATATTTAAACATTTCAGTGCTTTGGCCGCTTTTGTATTAACCGCGACTCACGACATTATCATGCATTAAATACTCATAGGCTCCAAATATACATAAAGCTCAAGTTAAAACACGATTGTACCACTACCAATTGCAGCGTTATGGTAACCACTTACCATTGATGAGTAGAGAATATGGATATTATAATTGAGCATAATATTCTAATGCCTAATAGTTTGATGTGGCAGCCTGCAAATAGCAGGATAGTGAACGTCACATATCATATAAAATACGAATCAATACATTTGTATGTTATCTATAATCTGTTTGATCTGTGGTCGTTCTTCGTTTCGTTTATTTTTTATTACGTTGCGTAGACTTTAGTTTCGGCTCGAATTGTTTTTAGAGCTTGCAGGATATTAGTAAACACTCACAGAGTTTTAGCGAAATAATAAAAAGAAGTACGGCTTGGTATAACAATCGCTTTAAAAATAAAACATCTCAATGGATAACTTGTACGCTGATTTAGAGAATTATAATGAAGTCAACATTGTTGAAGAGGTACAGTAATTTAGCGCCAAAAATATACTGTCATATCTAGCTATTATTATGAATCGACTTAGTTTCCCATATAAATATCTTATAATCATATTTTTGTATTCGAAAATATTTATTATTGTTTCTTATAGCTACGCAATGAGAACAAGGAATTGAAGTTGAAGCTTGAGGAATATGAAACTGCTATCGGTAAACTTCAGAAAGTGAGTATCTTATTACAAACATAAAATATTATCTTTATTTGTATTTCTTCTTCGTTATTTATCTCGTTTAGGCAATAAATAAATATCTGTTCTAATATATGTGTCTCGTAACTCAATTCTAACAAGTATTGCCACACAAGTTACTCTGTATTTTGATGCCTGTGATCATATTACACTGGTTATTGTCCACTTCAGCATCATGTTCAAGGATGGCTGACACATTGATATTGTAGAGCTTATTACAGGATTATGATAAACTGGTCCTGGAGTTCAACAGCTTGCAGACCAACTATTCATCTCTTCTGATAACAGCCCGTGGAGAAGTGGAAAGAAAAGCAAAAATAATTACTCAACTTAACCTTGAGTGAGTATAAATAGATTTCTTTTACATTCATTTCTCATTATTATTGTACATAAATATAAATATAAAATATATTTACACATTTACATACACAGTTATATTTAATGATTATGTCAGTTACATAATATAGAGGCTGATTCCCTATTTACTAAAATCTTTTGTAAATAAATTAGCATTAAACAGTTATGATAGTGTTCATTTACTGCTGAACCAGATTCTTTTTTTTTTTTTTTTCTTTTTTATATAGGACACGTCAATTGGACTTCGCCTTGCCCGATGGTAAGCTGAAGGCAAAGTCCCAGAAAAGAGGGTCACCATTACTTACACATACCGTGTGACAATGGTGACACTCAGCTTGACGGCCTCATCATATGCTTTTTCACGCCCCGCTTAAAGGACCCGGGACTGTAGGAAGAAGGAAACACGTGAGCTGGTAATGAATTCCAGGCCTTAATGGTGCGACAGAGGAAAGAGTCTCCGAACCGCTTGGTTCTTGATCGGATGTTTTGCACCGTGTGCGGATGACATCTAAGACCTGCACGCGTTGTCCTGTGTAGGAAAGGGGAGGGTGGGACTAATTGGAAGAGCTCATCAGAACACTCCCCATGGTACAAACGGTAAAATACAGCCATAGATGCAACATCTCTACGCAGCTGTAAAGGTTCTAGGGTGTTCGTGATCTCGGGATTCCCAATGATGCGGACCGCACGTCGCTGCAACCTGTCGAGAGCATCTAGTAAGTACTTTGCTGAACCATCCCAGAGATGCGAGCAGTACTCCACACAGGAGCGAATTTGTGTCTTGTATAGAAGACACCGCTGCTCCGGCGTGAAAAACCGTCTCACTCTGTTCAGGACTCCGAGTTTTCGTGAGGCTGTTTTGATGATACTTTCGATGTAGTTTTTGTTATTCAGGTTGCAGCGAACATCCATACCTAGGATATTGAGATTGTCCTGCAGTGGCAGTGGCGTGCTCTGAAGAGTGGGGAGGGGAAGGAAAGAAGATACTTTTGCTGTAAACGCACATGCCTGCGTCTTCTTGGCATTGAACTCAACCAGGTTCTCAGAGCCCCATTGAGAAATGTGATTCAGGATCCCGTCAAGCTCAGTGACAAGAAGCTGCCTTTTCTCCGCGATATCCGACTGCTTGGCCGCAGGATGTCCATGATAACTCCCATGCAAAGTGCTATCGTCTGCATAACAATGAACATTGCCGGTAGACAGCATGTCGTTGATATGCAGAAGGAAGAGAGTGGGTGATAAGACGGACCCCTGGGGCACGCCAGCATTAACCTGCAGAAACTCCGAAGCTCGTCCGTCACAAAGGACGCGAATACGGCGCCCCTGCAGGAAGCTAGCAACCCAGTTGCACAGCCTAGAAGGCAGACCAAAGGCAGGTAGCTTGGAAAGAAGCGATTTGTGCCAGACTCTATCGAAAGCTTTGGCGATGTCAAGACTAATTGCCAGTGACTCGCCGTGCTTGTCCATAGCCTCACCCCAAAGATGGGTAACGTATGCTAGAAGATCACCCGTTGACCGTTTCGGTCTGAAGCCATATTGCCGGTCATTAATTAAGGAGTGATCCTCTAGGTGCCGCATGAGCTGTTTGTTGATTATGTGCGCGAACACTTTGCACAGCACTGAGGTGACGGCTATGGGTCGATAGTTGGCTGGCTCCGAGCGATCCCCCTTCTTGGGAATCGGCTGAACATTCGCCTCTTTCCAAGGCAAAGGCACTGTACCCGAACTGTAGGATAGCCGGTACAGGCGCGTAAGCATTGGAGACAACTCCGCTGCACATTTTTTCAAGACTACCGCTGGAATACCATCCGGACCACTGGCTTTCCGGACATCGAGTGATATCAGGCATCGCGTGGTCACTGTCGGGTAGTGTTGGTGTCTGCGTACCACAATCATCGATTCGGGAGTTGGCCGCAAAGAGATTAGCCAGCAGATTTGCCTTCTCTTGCGGCTCATGGGCCAGGGATCCATCAGGGTTACGCAGCGGAGGCAGCGAAGGCTGACAGAAGTTGGCTTGCACGGCTTTAGCCAGTCGCCAGTAGCCACGGCTTCCCGTGGGATGCATCACTAGCTCTTGACCAAGCCGCGCTATGCGCAGGGCATCCGCTCTGACGTAGGCCCTTCTGCAGACCTTTGTGGCTCTGTTGTACGCCGCCTTGAAGTGGCCCAGATTGGGATGGCGCGTGGCGCGCGCCCTTACCCAAGCGCGGTACGCAGACTGTTTTTGTTCAACAGCTTCCGCACACTCGCGCCCGAACCAAGGGTGCACCCCGCGGTCACCGGTGACATCGGTGTATGAGATATAGTATTCCATACCCAGACCGATCTCACCGGCGACAGCAGTAGCACAATCCGATGGGTTCTTACCTTCAAAGCAGCGCTCAACCCACGGGATGGACGCAAAATAGTCACGAAGTCCATCCCAGTCCGCTGACGAGTAGTGCCAGAGACGCCGCTTCCACTGCACGGGTCGTGGGGGCGCTATAATGGGCACCGTGGAACAGACCAGGCAGTGGTCAGAGTTGCCTAAAGCGGCTCGCACCGATACACTGTACCGGTCCGGATCACTCGTCAGCAGAAGGTCTAGCAGAGAAGGTGCTAGGCCCGACCTTCTTGGTATCCTAGTGACCTCGTGCACCAATTGGGTCAGGCCGTGCGCCAGAGCAAACGCGTGGGCGGCTCTTCCCGCATGGTCTGTTTTGGAGGAGCCCAACCAGATCTCGTGGTGGGCGTTAAAATCCCCCAAAAACACCATTTCGGCATTCGGAAATCGCTCCTGCGCATCATCTGCCGCCTGACTCATATATTCAAAGAGTTGTCGAGTTGTCTCAGCATCTCCTGTATGGGAACGGTAGAGGCACACATTAGATCTGACTCGTAGGGCCATGGTCTACGTGTACCCAAAGGATGGAGAAGGATGGGTCCTCTAGGCAGCGCAAACGGCGACAGCAAACATCCGCCCTAACAAACACGCACACCCCGGCTTTTGCACGAAAACTTTCCTTTCTTCCTCAAGAACATAGCCAGGGTAGAGCAAGTAGGTCGTGTCGTCAGGGCGGTGTATTTGCGTCTCCGTTAGAAAAAACATGGCAGGTTTCGCCGTCTCTAGGTGTTGGTGGACGGCGTTGAGGTTTGCATGGAGCCCACAGATGTTAGTGGACTCCACCTCAAATAGCAAGCTTTTGGGAGTGTGTCGAGCCGCTGTGTTGCCTATTTCCTTGAATTGCGCTGCCTTGAGTTTGGGTGGGAGAAGGCGTGAAAAAAGAGGTGATTGCCGCCGCAGCACCGTGTGACAAAGCGCGGGATATTGGTTTTATCTATGAATGTGAGGCATGGCGAGAGCCGACGCGCCGAACGGAAGGGCCCCCGTACCCCCCCGAGTATGGTCGCCGGGCTCCCAATTCCGGTCACCAACCGGCACGACGAACCATATCGGGATTATGCGCGGCCTGGTGAGGCAGCCTCCCAAGGTGGTTAACCCCAGTTGGGCCCCTGTACTATACCGCGGGCGGCCAGCGGCACCACCGTTTCTACAGGTCTCCCTGTTCGGCGCATCGCCCCGCGCCATCCCCACTAGACTACGCCAAGACCCACTGGTCCCACTAGTGCTGCGACAACCACCACCTCTGCCCGGCTATGCACTTGCTGACCCCTGAACACAATCCAACCGAGATTGAATTGCTATGGAGGGTTTTTCGCAATAGTACACGGTGGTACCTACCCGGTCGAAACTTGAGACAAATTTGTGCCACCAAGTTTCTACCACCAGTATCTGATTTTCTGTTGACCGTTAAAAACATTTGACTCAATAGAAATTTTGGATTGTACAGATTACTTATACAATAGTATTCCAAATTTTAAAGGATCTTATTTATATAGCCTACTCTCAACACAAAAACAAATATTTTTATAAAATTATAATTTATTTTAATAATAGGCAGTTTCAAAAGATATGTAATGTTTATTAATAAAAATAAATATATTTCACTTTCAGTAAGGACATGATGATATTAAAGACATTACAAAATGGCAATAACAGGGTCCGAAACAGATTCCAAAGCAACAATAGGAACGCAGCCAAAGCAAGCAACATAGAGAGTAATGTTAGTGTTGATAAAAAAACAAGGAATGAACAGAAGCACAATACCAGTGATGATAAAAAGGACAGGTATATTTTTAATTATATTATAAAATAAAATGATTTAATAAAGTGAGTCTTAGGATGGGTCTTAAGATAGATCCCTTGTGGCTCACAGGAGCATTTTAAGCCATCTGCCCTGGTTGCAATATGAGCATCTATGGTGGTTGTTATGGGTATTGAGTTCCCAAAAAATCTGACAAGTGGCCTAACTACATAACTTATTATATGGTCTATGGGTTGTGGAGTTCAGATGCTAGTTGCCGATGCAACCGGGACTAATGCAATATAATCTCAATTAAACATAATGTAAGTACCTAAGTAGTATTTGGAACAGTATCCTGCACTTAAACCTAATGGATACCCTTAATATATGTTGAAAATTGTTTAATTTTCAAGTGGAAATGTTGTTCAGTCTCATATTGTTTCATTTCTAGGTTTAAAACCAACAGATCATCAAATGCGTCTGTGCCACCTTCTGATAATTCACAGTTAATAAACATTCTAGACAAGGTTATGAAAAATGTAGACACATGCATTAGCAAGGGTGAGCTCAAAGAAAATGTGTCACACTGTAAACCTCCACATACAGACAGTGCAAAGACATGTAGCATTAAGAGTAGAAGAAAGTCAATGCCAGCTGTTAAGTAAGATTTACATATTTCCTTTCATTCTATTTTTTAGATTATAAATATGAAAATAAAAACATATAACTAGCACAATGAATATTGTAAAATTTATTTTGTGTTTAATTATAAGATTGTGTAATTGTAAAGTTTGTAATTTAATAATTTATATATAAAATTAATTTTATAAAGTTAATAATCATTAATAAAATTGTATGAATGACTTATCTCAAAATTATCAGTGCACTGACAAAATTTAATTATAAGATAAATTTTATGTGTACCTTGCATAAATATGTCCTTATGTAATATTCTAATGATTTCAGTAACTCACACTTTAGTACAGATGAAGACTGTGGATTAGATAAACCCACCAACCCTACACTTTTAACAGAAAAACCATCAGAGGAAATATCTACAACTTACCCAACAAAAATTTGCAATGAGAAACTTAGCAGCAATACATCAGAAACAACAAGTATGAGTGGAAGGAGCTCTAACAATCAAGAACTGCCTAAAGAAGGTTGCAAAACAGAGACGAGCAGATCCTCTGACCCTGAAAAGTTTAGAGAGAGTGATGGATTTACTGGGCCTCGCAGATTTTGTGACAAAACTGGAGACCATGACAAACTCAAAGAGAGTGACAAACTCCGAGAGAGTGACAAGTACAGAGAGGGTGACAAGTTTAGAGTTGGTTATAAAGACAGAAAGGACTCAATTAATCGACAGGGCGAGCAGAGCAGAGAAGGTGACACAAACCGTGAGGGTGACAAATACAAGGAAGGTAATAAATTCAGAGATGATTATAAATTTAGGGATGGTGGTAAATTTAGAGAAGATGTCAAATTCAGAGAAAGTGAAAAATTGAGAGAGAATTTGGAATATGGAGAAGGTGATAGAAGGAGGCAGATTACCAAATATAGGGGAGGAGATAGGAATAGGGAAAGTGATAAGTTCAGGGAGGGTGACAAATATAGGGAGAGTGAGAAATATAGAGAGTATGACAAGTTCAGGGAGGGTGAGAAGTATAGAGAGTATGACAAGTATAGGGAGAGTGACAAGTTCAAGGAAAGTGACAGATACAGGATGGGTGACAAAAACAGGGACAGTGACAAGTTCAAAGACGAAGACAAATACAGGGACACTGATAAATTTCGAAGTAGAGAAAAATTTGATCCTACACACAGATACAGAAGACGTTATAGTCCAGAAAGGTCTTACAAGAGAAATTATAGAGAATTTCAAGAAGATCATAGACCAGAACACAAAAAACATAGAGTATCAAGTCCTTCTCCTGAAACCCAGACAGTCTATCAGCAAAGAAGTCAACATCATAATATAAATTACGAAGTTCCTAGACATAAAAGTGATATACAGAAACCTCGCCATGAATTAAGACATACAGAAAATCTATCCCTTGATAATCATGAGGAGCCTAGTAGAAAACGTCAAAAAATTGATTATGAAGTACCCACTGACGATAGAAGACATCGTGACAGAAACCCTGTAGTAAGGGATGAATATGACATGCTGCATGCATCTTGCCAATCCCCAGATGCCGTATTTTCACCTGAACCACACCCAGATTCAACACTTGAACATACTATCAGAGGTAAAATACTTTAAGATCATAAATCTGACGACCTATTGTCTGCTCAAAAAATATTTTAAATTTTTATTTTATCTATCTTTTAATTTATATCTGTATTCACATGGTTTTTTTTTTTCAGAAATTAAATACGTAGCTGCATCACCATTGGAAGATCCACGTGTAACCAGTAGAAGGTATGTTATACAAACTGAAAATGGAATAGATAAACTGTCAACAGCAGTAAGCAAACATGTTCATATTAAACCAATAGATAAATCATTATGGAATATTGAATCTGTTGCTATACCTGATGCCTTATTACATGAACCCCAAGCAGAATTTACTGAAGAAACTATCAAGCAAATGTACATGGATGTTGATAACTTTGAATCCAATTTATCTGTTGAGTCAGGTGAACTAGTTGAAGACACTTTAACTGAAAGTGTTGATGAAAATGATCCACAAGTTCATGAGGTTAATAAGACACCTACTCAAAAAATACAACCAGAGCAAGTTCAGAAGATTAGTGAGATATATAATATTCCTAAAGTTACACCAAGCTCTGAAAATATTTCTAATGAAGTTTATAATGTTACTGAAAATTTAGACAAAAATGTTGCTGCCAATAAAGTTTTAAAAGTTAATCAGAGCTCTAGTACACCACCAACAAGGCTATCACATATTGACAAAGATGTCAACTTAGTACCTAGCACTGCTAAAAATGTTTTGATGGATAAGCAGGATTTATCTACGTCACAATCAAAACTCCCACAGACTGATGAAGGTGAGAACTTAGTACCTATCACTGCCAAAACTGAGTTGATGGATAATCAAAGTTCAAATATATCACAATCAAGACAACCACAGATTGAAAATACTGAGAACTTGGTACCTACCACTGCCAAAAATGTTTTGTTTCATAATCAGAGTTCAACTATGCAACAATCTAGATTACCTCCGATTGATGAACATGAGAACTTAATGGCTAACAATTTGAGCAATGTAAATATTCACAAAAGTAAAAAAGAGGAACATACTCAAATATCGTTATCTGAAATGGCGATGGTTCAGGACGATTTAGAACTAAGCGACGAAACAAGCGACAATATGGAATTTCATAAGCAAGAAACAACAGAGCAAGATGTAATTCATCGAACACAATCTACTGTTGAGGCCAAAGTTAGTGATAGAAAGTGTGATTTCAAAATTGCACCTGCAATTCAAGCAGATAATGTTGACAATGTTATTCTTATGACTGATGTGAATATAAAGGACTCCAGTGGCCACAAGAAGCATAAGAATAAAAAAAGAAAAAGTAAATGTAAAGAACAAGATATGGATGAATTGAATGATGATGTCACTGTGACCGAAAAGAAGACTAAATCTAAAAAAAGTAAAGAGTTAAAACCAAAGCAAAATAAGAATAAGTTTACAGATCTATTTGGTGACAGTAGTAGTTTAATAACACCTGAAGATCTAGGAATACCTTCAACTTGTGTGCCACTTTGTGAAGATGCCCAAGATGCTGTAGACATAAATATAAATGAAATTGCCAGGAGCCCACAAAATAAAAACGTAAAGCAAGATAAAACTGAAAAGCAAATTTTTAATGAATTCACACAAGATTGTAATGTTGACCAGATGGGAGAGAATAGTCAATCCTTGAAAAAAAGTGAGGTACAAGTTGCAAGCCCTAATGTGGACTCACATGTTACAGTCTACCAAAACCTGAATGCTGAAATAGACACAAATAAACCTGGCATTGTTAAAACAGTCATAATTTCATCAGGTATTCAACCTCAATTCATATCAGATAGTGCAGAAGGCACTACGGAAATACTGGCTGAAAATATGGAAGTCAATAAACAGAATGTTGCTGACCAAAGTCAGTTACCAGCCAGTGTGGAGTCTAAGAAGCAAGTTTCTTTGCAAGCATTAGCTACATCTACACCACATAAAGAACTTTCTATTCTTAAGAAAATTGAAACTGATTCTTCTAATTGTATGAGTGTATCTAATGATAGTAAGAGTGAGTCTGTAGATACAAAAGAATCGATACCTGATAGGTCTAATACTCAAGAATCCCATGACGCACCAGATGTGAGAATATTTGTAAGAAGGCGAAGAAAAGGTGTTAAGAAAACTTAGATTAAGTTTCTTAGTGAAAATACAAAATTAAAATTTAAGTATGTTAAGAACCTAAACAGTTATTGTTAGTGTTGCGGGCACAATAAAAGTTAAATGTGTTTCGAATTTAAGGGTCGGCAGCACGGCCATAGGCCACGCTACGTTAACAACTTCTCATCAGGTGGGCCGTGTGCTTGTCTGCCACCTAAGTAGTATAAAAAAAGATGTTATAAAAAAGTAAAACTCAATAATTACATTAACAAGTTGAAATAGGAAAGTGAGGCAATTTGAGATTTTATCAATAAAACTTATTTCAAGGGAGGGTACTTAAATACTGTTAACTACTCACTAATAAGCGCGTCATAGTTAAATTGAACTTAAAACCAGACGTTTGATTACACAAATCAATCCCAGTGAATCCAAATACCTATCACAAATAAAAAAAATTAAAAAAAAATGCAGGAATTGTTTAGTTTACCTAATATTACTTTTTAAATAGCGGCCCATGAGAAGACTTTTGGTGTACGTCATTTTATTTTTTAATTATAAGAATACATACAAATAAACCTTATAACTTAATATACCGCAAAATCTATTCGAGCTTGCCTGTTAAAACTGCAGCAATAGAAAAGAAAGCACTGAAGCACTGTGAATGGAATTAGTGGTCTTATGGACTAATTTGTGATTAGTAACATTTTTGATGGCGAATACTAAGCTTAGCCACAGCTGTAAATATTGAAATTCAATGTAGATTGCTCTTGTATGAAATTAAAAAGTCAATTAAGTGAAAAACATCGGTTAGGTACTTAACAAAAAGTAAAGTCTAATAGGGACTAAGGTTTGCTGGGAGAAAACTCAATATTGAGTTAAGCTCGCCTTTGTACACCAAGATGTATTTGTGATTGTCTGTTAATGTATTATTTTCTTGTGTACAATAAAGAATTAAACACTGTTTATAAAAACACATTTAACAAATTAGGTTAATTGAGTAACTAGTGGTTCAATTTCGGTTTTTGGTCTTTAAAATAAGTTTCTAAACAGAAAAATATTTATAAACTGAGTTTTTGAACATAACATTTAGAAAAAAAACATCCAAGATTGTTTACGTTTAGTTAAGTACCTAACAAATAATGGAGTATAGTATTTTTATTTTCTTGTATGCGCTGCGAAATGTACTCTTTACGCGCAATTCGCCTTTTTTATACCTTTGGAGGATATCACGGAGTGCTACGGTGACAGAGGAGATCAGATCCACCGATTATAGACTATATTGAACGTATCCGCGCCCGCCAAGGCATCATTTCTATCGTGACTTGGAATATATGCACCGGGAAGTAGGTATATGTGAGCTTAGTTGAAGTGACTTCAATCTGTTTATCAACTTAATTACAAACAACCTGCAGTGCACTCAGCTTGAAAATGACAAGCTTATAAACTTCGTTATAAAACTATGCTGCTATTAATATATGATATACATTTTGTAGTTGTACATACTGTAAATTTACTTAACTTTGTTATATGTTACCTCATGTAAATACTCTTGTACAAGGCAAATTATTGCAGTAATTAAAACCACTGATTATATTCCCATAACAGTCTTTATTTTCCTTAAAAATAATCCTAAATTATATTTACATAACATTGGAAAGATACACTTATTTGAAAACATTTGTACATTATTTTTATACACATAAATAATTTACATTCAATTTTAAATTAATTAGGAAGTCTTTTCTAGCGATATTACTTTGGAACTCACAGGGGAAAGGAGGGAGGAGGGACATTGATGCAGTAAAACATACTTAAGAGTGATTTTAACTAATGGATGAGGTTAAGAGTTCCATACATGGCTTTTAATTCGAAACGAATTTCTTTTAAATAACAATAATACACTTATACATGAATTCATATTGAATAATCCTAGTTTCATATAATATTGGAATTATTACGTTAGGACATTTATAGTCATTGCATAATGCGGGTAGACGATAATACTTGGAACACTATAGCTGGAGAAATGTGCTTCATTGAGAGATATTCTGGAATACTACAAGAATGAATAATTTTACCCTCACAAATTGCAGTAGTTACTAATTTAGTGACGTCATTTTGTATCGGGTCAAAATTTTATTTAATAAACTAACGCGTTTGTTGTTAATAATAAGTTCAGTCTCGAAATTATTTTGTTTTAAGAACTTAATTTCTTTTATTGTATTGGTTAGACTTTTATAAACTTACATTTTTAAACCAACATGCTCAGACAACTTCCGACATTACATCTCTAACGTAATAAGACTATTTGTACCTGCTACTTACTCATCTATATATTTTAATGTTGATGTCAAAAATTGCTACGGTAATATATTTAACGGAATGCGTAAATGACTATTTAATACAGCAGTAACAGTCAGTCAGCGAGCACACTGTAATGCAAATTATTATAGTAATATAAGTATTGTAAAACATGTGAATACCTATCATTTATAGCTTACTTTAATAAATGAAACCCATGTCCTGAGATTGAATGCATTAATACGTATTTACGACTATGTCGTCTCGTCAAATCTATCATACAGAGACTTAAAAAATGATTTATAAATATTTGTGACGATAATAATGTAGGGAACTTAAATAGGTATGTAAATAAAAATATCCGATCCAAAAGTTGATTCGTAGCGATATTATTATCAACACCATCTTCATTACAGAACCTAGCGTCTTCCGAAGCTTCCACAACGGGCGGTCTCCCGGTGTCGTCAGCCAGCGTGTTCATGTTGTGTATTTTCAAGTCATAAACGACTGGCCGTGGACGTCATTTATATTAGCTAAGCTTATCACAGTGCATGAAGTCCAACCATCAGCTGCGCCGAGTGCCAAATCGTGACATCGTCAAGGTGGGTTCGCCCTCGGTTAGCCCGTAAGCGCTAACCTTCGTCGCTCGGAGCGCTCCTCGACACCGAGGCGAATACTCGCGGTGGCCACCCACCGCTTTGTAGGGAAACTCTACCGAGTTTAAGTTTGTCAGGCGATCACATCTAGATCGATTACATGAAGTCGTTGGAGGGTCGCGGGTTGGACAGGGTGCCTATGATGTTGTTGGCGGAGGGTATGTCGTCGGCGCGGCTGGAGCTGGAGGCGGAGGCGGAGGAGGGCGAGGGCGCGGCGCGCTTGCCCAGCTTGCGGATGAGCGGCGGCGCGGGCTCGCGCGGGCACTCGCCCAGCGGCGCCACGTGCTGGTAGCACACGGCCGACGCGTGCCCCGAGCGCACGGACGGCAGCGCCGGCCCGCGGGACCACGTGTTCGTGGCCGGCTCGTACACCTCCACTATGTCCAGGAACGCCGTGCCGTCGTACCCGCCTGAGGACAACCATCGCTCTAATTAGTCGTCGAACTTGTCGGATTGAAAATAGCCGTGGTGTCGTAGCGCTCCACCGACCCCGCTATGTTAGTGCGTGCGTGTACTCACCGAGCGCGTACAGCTTGTTGTCGAGCACGGTGAGCGAGAGCGCCGAGCGCGCCGTGGTGACGGGCGCCACGCTGTCCCACGCGTCGCGCTCGGTGTCGTAGCGCTCCACCGACCCCGCTATGTTAGTGCGTGCGTGTACTCACCGAGCGCGTACAGCTTGTTGTCGAGCACGGTGAGCGAGAGCGCCGAGCGCGCCGTGGTGACGGGCGCCACGCTGTCCCACGCGTCGCGCTCGGTGTCGTAGCGCTCCACTGACCCCGCTATGTTAGTGCGTGCGTGTACTCACCGAGCGCGTACAGCTTGTTGTCGAGCACGGTGAGCGAGAGCGCCGAGCGCGCCGTGGTGACGGGCGCCACGCTGTCCCACGCGTCGCGCTCGGTGTCGTAGCGCTCCACCGACCCCGCTATGTTAGTGCGTGCGTGTACTCACCGAGCGCGTACAGCTTGTTGTCGAGCACGGTGAGCGAGAGCGCCGAGCGCGCCGTGGTGACGGGCGCCACGCTGTCCCACGCGTCGCGCTCGGTGTCGTAGCGCTCCACCGACCCCGCTATGTTAGTGCGTGCGTGTACTCACCGAGCGCGTACAGCTTGTTGTCGAGCACGGTGAGCGAGAGCGCCGAGCGCGCCGTGGTGACGGGCGCCACGCTGTCCCACGCGTCGCGCTCGGTGTCGTAGCGCTCCACCGACCCCGCTATGTTAGTGCGTGCGTGTACTCACCGAGCGCGTACAGCTTGTTGTCGAGCACGGTGAGCGAGAGCGCCGAGCGCGCCGTGGTGACGGGCGCCACGCTGTCCCACGCGTCGCGCTCGGTGTCGTAGCGCTCCACCGACCCCGCTATGTTAGTGCGTGCGTGTACTCACCGAGCGCGTACAGCTTGTTGTCGAGCACGGTGAGCGAGAGCGCCGAGCGCGCCGTGGTGACGGGCGCCACGCTGTCCCACGCGTCGCGCTCGGTGTCGTAGCGCTCCACCGACCCCGCTATGTTAGTGCGTGCGTGTACTCACCGAGCGCGTACAGCTTGTTGTCGAGCACGGTGAGCGAGAGCGCCGAGCGCGCCGTGGTGACGGGCGCCACGCTGTCCCACGCGTCGCGCTCGGTGTCGTAGCGCTCCACTGACCCCGCTATGTTAGTGCGTGCGTGTACTCACCGAGCGCGTACAGCTTGTTGTCGAGCACGGTGAGCGAGAGCGCCGAGCGCGCCGTGGTGACGGGCGCCACGCTGTCCCACGCGTCGCGCTCGGTGTCGTAGCGCTCCACTGACCCCGCTATGTTAGTGCGTGCGTGTACTCACCGAGCGCGTACAGCTTGTTGTCGAGCACGGTGAGCGAGAGCGCCGAGCGCGCCGTGGTGACGGGCGCCACGCTGTCCCACGCGTCGCGCTCGGTGTCGTAGCGCTCCACTGACCCCGCTATGTTAGTGCGTGCGTGTACTCACCGAGCGCGTACAGCTTGTTGTCGAGCACGGTGAGCGAGAGCGCCGAGCGCGCCGTGGTGACGGGCGCCACGCTGTCCCACGCGTCGCGCTCGGTGTCGTAGCGCTCCACCGACGCCAACTGTTGCGCGCCGTCGTAGCCGCCCACCACGTAAATGTACTGATTCATGGCCGCCACACCTGCGCCGCAAAGTCGTACCGTTACCTTACTAATACTATGACATGTTGATGACAAATTTTAGGTGGATTGGTTCCTAACTGAACAACTATGACTAAATTCGACTGTCGTACAACAAATCCAGCGAACATACCCGCGCCGCTCCTGGCGATGGCCATGGGCGCGACCTCGTTCCAGCAGTTGTTCTCGGGGTGGTAGCACTCGACGGAGGCGATGCGGCGCGCGCCGTCGAAGCCGCCGACGGCGTACAGCAGGCGGTTGACCACGGCCACGCCCACGCCCAGCCGCGCGCAGCCCATCGATGCGACCGACGTCCAGGTGTCCCGCTCGGTGTCGTAACTACAATGTTACAATGTTCGTCCAATTATCAATCAATCGGCCAAATTTTGTGCAGCTCTTATAAAAAACGGTTCACATTCTTTGTGGAGTTTAATTAGTTATGTACATACATACATACAATCACGCTTTTATCCCCGGAGGGTTAGGCAGAGGTGAATTAACACCCACATTTCATCAATCATTGAATTCGGTCCCACGTAATAGAGGGCGAGCCTATTGCCGTCTTCCGGACACCGGGTAGTTATGTATTTGAACAAAATAAAGTTATGAAGGCTATATAATTTTATTTCTATTATATGTATCTGGGTGACTGCAGGTTGAAGTTCAACCTAGGCGACGGAACTTAGCTTGAGTATTTTTTTATTAAAGGTTTTGAGGTCACAATGCATACTTTAGTAACAATATTATATGTATAAATGTTACTGTAACATTGATATAAGTATCTCAAAGATATACGAGATGGCATTATAATATGTATAATGCGTATAATGCAAAAAAACATCGATCCTATTTTTTTATCAAACGTCAATTTAGATAAATTCTTATCTAAATTTAATTTGCATTCAAATCGTTAGAATGATTTCCGAGATAGTAATGGGGAAATATATGTAAATAAACATGACTTGCTAATCATACACAACTTGTTAACTGATAGTACAATGCGAACTAACATTCCTACCAAGTGCGGTCGTCGTACTTCAATTTAAAAATCCGTGTCTGGCTTTGAATTTGTATAACGTATCTTAGAAACATTTTTGATAACGCGGATTAGCATTTTTTTGCTGACTAACAGTAAATTTATGCAAAATATTTGTACAATTTGAATTAATTTATTTGACAACACTACATATACATCAAGGTCGCCGGGAAGCGCTGGATGCGGGCTGCTTTAGATCGATCATTCTGGAAGTCTGTGGGAGAGGCCTATGTTCAGCAGTGGACTGTGTGTGGCTGACATGATGATGATGATGATGATGACATATACATGTGTAGAATTTGGAATACGTACAACGTGCAGTATATGTAAATTCTATACACTCATAAATCTTGAAGAAATAAAAAATCATATATTCTCCGTATTTTCTGTGAAATACGGCAAATTTGGAGTGCAAAGTTTTAGTTACGTTATTTTTATGCCTTAATCTAAACACTTTAATAGTTGTGTCACGTTAGTAATTGAAAATTTAACAGTAAATGATAACACTTACCATTCTACAGACTTGTGATATTCCGAGCCGGCCGAACCACCGACAGCGTACAGCAGACCGTCCATTACTGCCACTCCTAACTGTGGACAAATTGTGTTTCGTAAAATCCTCCTAGAAAGATTGGACTACACTGGGAATATTGGAATAAAATGTAACTAATGATACTACATAATAAATTAGCTTTGCACCGAGTGGAGTGGCGAGACAGTGCACTCGGCCGATTAATTTTCAATTGGTTTATGATTGGCAAATTGGTACCGCCTGCTATAAAACGTGTTTCGATCTTTTCGATAGCAGTTAGGTTTTATTTAATTATTCAATAATTTATTTAATTATTCAATAACCCAACAAGTGGTTCCCGGCAGAGTAGAATTTGTACCATACCATCTCTTCCCATGTAGTGTCGTACAAGGCGACTAAGGGATAGGGCTGTTTAAAATCGGACAGATATATACTGCCCAGACTCGGCCTCAGATGCACGCTCGAGTCAATAATAGTGCCCGAAATACAGCAATAGGCTCACCCCCTATTACGTGGGACCGAATACAATTATTGGTGAAATGTGGGTGATAATTCACCTCTGCCTAACCCTCCAGGAATAAAGGCGTGATTATATGTATGTATGTCAATAATTTACTTTTTCTAATCTAAATCAATACAAACAAATATTTCCTCTATGTAATATCAATCAAGTATAGATTTGTAGTTCTTGTGTGACTTACCCTATGCCTAGGCGTGGACATCGGACTGCAGGGCCGCCAGTGCTCCGTGGCGGGATTGTACACATCCACCCAGTCGCTGTCGTACGAGGAGCCCGGCGACGTGTTGCGACCACCCACTGCGTAGAATAAACCCTGTGAATGAATGTCTTGTTTTATTGACCGGCTGAAACCAAGAGGAGGTAGGACACGACACGTTCGAATTGAGCAGTCCGACTGTGGAAGTACCTCCACCCTACAGAATACCACGGCTATAATAACCTCGTGTTGTGTTCCCTGCGGTGAATAGGGTAGCCAGAGCTCGCGAGAGTTTTTGTGCTGTCAGTGGGAAGACCAAAGGCTTGTCCTGATTTTGTGTTCTGCACTGAAGGCACAGAAAACCCTTATCTTACAGGGTCGGCAGCACGGATGTGACTCCACTGGTGTTACACACGTTCATAGGTCACGGTAACCACTTTCCATCAGGTGGGCCGTGTGCTTGTCTGCCACCTAAGTTGTATTAAAAAAAAGTATCCGGGCCACAAGACTCGACCCGACAGATCCGTATAAAGCCTCGTATGTAAGGTTACGATAACTGACCGGATAAAAATACGTGGATGTTTGTGATCTCGTCAAGATCTATGAAACCGGTACACTTGTCGATTGACAGACGAGCCTCTAGTACGTCACTGGTGTTGTACATGTTCATAGGCCACGGTAACCATTTTTGTTGTGGGCCGTTCTCTGGCCCCTAAAGGTGTAAGAAGGAAAAAGCCGGCCAAGTGCGAGTCGCGCACCGAGGGTTCCTTAAATTAAGCTACATAAACTGTAATAAGCGGAGGATCGAAGAACATGGCGCACATTGGGAGAGACCTATGTCCAGCAGTGGACAGCAGTGGGCTAATTGATGATTGATATTTTAAATGTGTTGACTTATAAGTTTGATTATTTTAGTTTCAAAACGTTTTAGTGGTATGAATTTCAACTTGTTGTGTCCACGCATTCCTGAGAAAAAGATATATAGACAACTATCTGTCAAGATCTTAAACAGACGGACAACGAAGTTCCGTATAATAGTTCCGTTTTTATTCTTTTTGAGGTATGGAACACTAAAAAACAATTGAGATGGTGGGGTTATGGTACTAAGCGGAACTGACTCACTCAAAATACACTTTTGGCTGTATAAAAGTGCAAGGTAATTGTGACTGTAGTTTAATTCTAACGATGACTTGGACACTGAGAGACTTAGATATGTAGGTATGTGTAGCGATGATAGACTTAGAAGTAAAAAGATATCATAAGAATGACTGGTAGAAAACGCTTAAGATATTAAGTCCGCCTCCGAGCAACTTTTTTTATACCATTTAGATGGCAAACAAGTACACGGTCCATCTGATGTAAAGTGGTTACCGTGGTCTTTGGACGTGTGCAAGTGCACTATTCAGTTCTGAATATTATAAAATGCAAGATGTAATCCACGGCTCCACCCGCATGAAATTATAGTCTTGTGTCCCGTGATCCACCGATCTCAAGACAAAAAATATCTATTCCAGAATATAATATAGGTCTGTTGTGGGTACACAAAAACTAAAAAAATACCATCCATCCATAAAAGATTTCATATTTATTTCAAATATAAGTAGGTATCTAATATTTTTTAATTCTGTATACTATTTTTTGCTACTTATCCATTCATTAAATTAGTACCGACTTTTTCTTTAAAATATTTTTTATAGAACTTAGGTGGCAGACTAGCACACGGCTCGCCCAATGGTAAGTGATTACCGTGGCTTAAGGATGTGTGCAACACCAGGGGGGTCACACTCGTGCTGCCGACCCTGTAAGAATAGAAAGTTTCTGTACCGTCATTGACGAAGACAAAGCAGGACAAACCTTTGGTTTTCTCACTGACAGCACAAAAACTCTCCAGTAAGCTCTGGCTACCCTACTCTCCGCCGGGAACACAACACGAGGTTATTCTGGCCGTGGTATCCTATAGGGCTGAGGTACTTCTCCAGTCGGACTGCTCAATTGGGACGGCCTACCTTACGGACGGTCGTGTTAGGACACGACGGTACGGAGGTAGGCATCCTGCACTTTAAGTACAGCACTTTTTGATTTGATATAAATTGCTTTTTTTTAATTATAATTATGTCAACGGGAATTAACGCTATCTCGGTTAGATGTACCTACAGCTTACGAACTAATTGGTAAAGTAAATTTCTACCAGTCATCCTGAGGATGCATTATTAAAATAAAACAGTATGACAGGGCTATTTAGTGTTATATATAATATTATATAATTTGTCCTTATAATATAATTTACTGGTTGTAGCACTTGTTAAAACGGTGACTTCAAGAATATAATGTTTTTGGAAACATTCTAATCACAGTCATAAAGTGAGAAGTATTTTTAAGTTAATGTAAGTAATTTTTATAAAAAAAAAATTGTGACCTTGTAGTTAGAGATTGAACCCGGGACAACTGAAGCAAAAATAATAAATTGGGCATCAGTGGCAATGAGACCATTGGGCACTATGACAACAACTCAAGATTTCATTGAGTCTATCCCTCCTATCGTGACCCATTGGAGTTACCATTGCCAGAATTTAACTACCCACATTTTTTTTTACGTGCGAAAAAATCCTTACGGATACCTCCGGAGCCGGTGGGAGAGGTTATGTCGGACTCGAACCGACTAAAACGCACTGCGCCTGTGGGACATTGTTAGTTGCCGAAGGTGAGGTTGACAGACATATCCCTCGCACCCCAGCTGAAGCGGTTGCCGTTAATTAGCAATTCAAATATTAACCTTAAGAAATACAGCTCCCAATCCAGATCTAGGCACTGTTAACCTCGGTAGAGTTGTCCAACTGCTGTCATCGAGGTTGAACGCCTCGAATAAGTCTATGGAATGCCTGAAGTAACCTCCCGCGACGTAGATGATGCGAGGAGTGTTCGGCCTTCGCTCCTTCACTACAGGTTTCTTATGTAATGTGAGATCCTGAAACAAAAATTATATAAATAATGTCTTAAAAATTGCGGTAGATGGCTCCAGTGTCACCCTAAGACGTGTGTATAGGAAATAAAGATGAAAAGAAATAATTTATTCGGTTGTCTTGAATATACGTGACCAATTATTATTATTATAACTAAAGTCTAGAGAATAATTCATATTTCGCAAGTGTTCTTTTCTTTAAATATCATTGAGGTGGGTATAAAGCGAGGGTAGGTATAAGAGAATTTAAGCTTTCCAGGTATATCAGTGTGACAGAAAGTTCTTCTAATTGGTCGGGTAAGGGTATTCATCCTAGAAAAGGACTGATCGCGGGAAATTCCCAACTTGGATGTTGACTTCATCGACTTTAATTTATGGGGCTGTCAATTAATCACTTGATCACTTGATTCTTAACAATTTTTTAACCCCCCTCCCCCATGGTCATACGTGGTGAGGGTTCAAGACTACGCCTCCCCCATACCCAAAATCACGTGTATTTTATTGGTAAATGTTATTTAAAAAAAAAGAACAATATTCACTTATTTCGCGCAAAATTTATAAAAAAATACGCGTGAAATAAGTAACATGCACAGGCACAGTGTACACGGGGTATCTCACTATACCCCCGTACCTCCCCCTAGTGATATTTCGTGATTAAAGCCCCTCCCCCTTTTAAGCCTCACGTGATTAATAATGCATAAAAGTTCCATGTAATGTCTTACAGATTAAGCCCCTTTTATTTATAATTGAAACATTAAGTGATTGTGTCGTCATCTTGTGTCATAAATTAAATGTATCCCGAGTGATAACGGCATAATACTCAATAGGTAAAAAAAATCTTATATATAAAATTCTCGTGTCACGGTGTTCGAACTTGAACTCCTCCGAAACGGCTTGACCGATTCTCATGAAATTTTGTGAGCATATTGAGTAGGTCTGAGAATCGGCCAACATCTATTTTTCATCCCCCTAAATGTTAAGGGTTGTCCACCCTTAACATTATATGGCAAAACGACGTTTGCCGGGACAGCCAGTAATAATATAAAAATTACTCTTTGTTCGAAACTGAGAACAGATAACAAGGTACTAATGAGCACGGTAATGAAAACATCGGTGAAACTCTGTGGCGCTAACGTCCGTATCTACATTTTCTTCGCGACTTCGTACATATGGACTTAGGTCTGAGGATTATTTTTTTACGCGGAACTCAAAAACAAAGTAGTCTAAGTTAATCGTTATTCTGTCAGTGAAAATCCTGTCAAAATCTTTGGAGATAACCTAGAACAAATAGACAGGAGAACAGAAAAACATTCTGTAACGGTAGCGTACTATTTACTTTAACATTTATTCAAATGCTGTATAATTAACATCACAAACAGATACTTATCTAGATTAGCAACTATTAGCGGACCACCCCGGGCTTGAAATAATTTCGTTAAAAAAATATTATAAACCGATTGCCGCGCCACCTAACGATCCTGAATTGTACTGTCTATTACTTTCACGCAAGTGTAAATTATAGCTTAGTAAAAGTTGCACAGCAGTCGAATGAATACGCAGCGTTGAAAATACTGATTACTTAAAAATTGATTCATGGTTATGAAAAAATTAAAAAATACACAAATTTTAGGGTAGATTGATATTAAAAAAAGAACGAACCATTTCTCTAGAGAGGCTATTCGACACTATAGCCTTCTGAGATATACATCATATTTTATATTCTTGAAATAGCAAGTCACGAATAGTAGCAGTTTTATGATTAGCCAAAAAAAGGTCGTGTAACAATATTTTTTTATACCTATCATTGCTATTTTTGTTCACATCTTACTGAGGGGTGACTAAGGGGTGAAAGGTTGTCTAAAAATTTGTAATGTTGGTAGTCATCATCATCATCATCATCATCTTAACGTTAGTTCCAGCGGTCACGGCTCTCAGGTCGGAGTCCGGAGTCCGCTATGTAATGTTGGCATAGGTCCGCTATCTAATTCTAAAGATAAATGTGTATCGCACCAGTATAATCGAGTTCTATCGATGTCGTACTCAATTATAAAGAATTATGAAAGTAGAAGAAGCGAAAGATGTATGTCAGGATCTTATTCATTGTTATGAGAATTTATCATGTGACATCTCTGGCGACATGCGAGTCTATTATATATGTAATATAAGTGTTAATACCTACTCCTGGAGGAGTAATCATTACATTAAATATGTACTACACATCAAGTCACTTATCAATCGTGATATATATTCACCTTAAATATCTTAGCGAGGTACTCCCTGCAGGCGGGCACCTTCTTGAGCACCGTGCACGTGCTCATTTGCTCTTTGAGGAAGCTCGGCGTTAGGTACTGGCAACGCACCGCTTGGAGGATATGCTCCATACGCGGGTGGCGCTTATCCTCGTCGAATTTCACCTGGAGGATGAAGAAACGTAAGTTAGACAGCATACGTGTAGCGAATGACACAGTCTTGTGCTGTCAGTGCAGAAGACAAAGCAGGACAAGCCTTTGGTCTTCCTACCGGCATCACAAAAACTCTCCACGTGAGCTCTGGCTATCCTATTCGCCGCCGGGTACACAACACGAGGTTATTATGGCCTCGGAATTATGTAGGGCCGAAGTACTTCCCCACTTAACATTATAAACTTACTATTGTGTGACAAAATTGAGAGCATGATTTGCATTTTCAGAGTAACTTCAGCTGTGGGTATCACTGTGACTCATGTAGCTTCTTAGCGTTCAGATGTACTAGATAAGCAAAAAACAAAAAAGCTTTTGTATAGAAACATTAGAAACTCACTCTAATGTTTCTATACAAAAGCTTTTTGTTTCAAAATCTGAATTTATCCGTAGGGATTTTGAATATGTTAAAAAGTCATCAGGTTCAGTTCAACCTACGTTTTCCAATATTTTTCAGTATTCAATGTATTATCACATAATATAATAATATTCAAAATAAATTAACGATGTGTAAAATCTACGTTACTTCAGTTTCTACACTAACTTTATGCTTTAAAATCTAAAATTTCTATAGCTCCTCTGCTATTACCTATAATTCAAATAGGTATAACTTGTTCATCGATGTATAAAACACATTGAACATGTTTATCACACAATGCTACTTTCCTGAATCGACGAACATACAAGTTGATTGATTTATGAATTGACAATAAAATACCAAGTTTACACTGATAAATACACCGATAGGTAGGCGAAGTGTTGAGTATTGTACAGATTTCAACAAATAATAAAATATATTGTCACGTAATTTAATTATGCCATAAAATATAATAAGTCTAAGATTACTACCGTTGAGTTATATATGTTATAGTCAAAACTCTTAAAACAAAAGGGGTCCAAGGTCCAAAATAATTGATTTTATTTTTAAGTTAAACTAGATAAGCATGGCGTGAGTTTCTATGTAAAGTTTTTTTGTTTCAACATCTGAATTTATCCGTAGGGATTTTGCGTATGTTAAAAAGCCACCAGGTTCAGTTTCTATAAACATCATGGTGCTAGATTAGACCTAAACAACATAATCATTATAAGTCACATTGATTAAAATTTCCGACCGAATAATCAAAAACCCGGCTCATTCTTTCATAGACTTCGTAAAAATTTAACTTATTAATTTTGTAAAATTAAAGATGACACAAAAACTGTTATCCTACGTAAAAGATAAGTATTGTACAGTTATGCAATGTATTAAGTTGGAGCCAGAGAAAAAAAAACATAAGAAAAAAGATAGGGATATTTAAAACATATAGGTATTTTATGATCGTTTTATCAGTACCACAAAATATAAGAAAACGAGGTTTGATTGGCGAAACTACACAGTCACCGAGTATCTGATTAATAGAAAAAACAAGTTACAGATAAATCACATTAATTTCAAGTATAGACCTACTATGTTTACGCAACGGGAGAGGATTGACCTCGTGATCAGCTGTTTGCAAAACTTTATTATTTCGTCAGCGTTTTAATCTTTAGTGCTAGCAGACATTAATATCAGACGCGTCTTCAGTGTGTCACTGGTTTATTGAAAATCCCGCGAGTAATTAACAAGACAGGTACTCGTAATATGTACAGTCCACAAAGGAGACACGTATACAACACTTCGTATAAAGTTTTATGGAAAGGTCGTCTGTCTGTCTGTCGACTATACAGTACTGTACTGACATATTGTACAAACTGTACAGAAGAATGCAATTCGTTAGCATTTCGTTGCAAATGGAATTCAAATCCACATTAAAATTAACCAATATAATGTGTGTGAGAGTGAATGAAGCGAGAGTAGTATGTCAGGATCGTAGCAAATGGAGATCCGTGATCTCTGCCTACCCCTATGGGAAACAGGCGTGATTTTATGTATGTATGCACAAAGTGTTACAAATATACGCAGGTAAGGTAAGTGATGTACATATGTACAATATAGCATCTGAATATAATATACATAGATCAAATATATTGGTTTCAGAATATTATATGTTATTTCCATACCCAATTCAATACTGCTTGGTACACCTCCCTTTCTTCCCTGACGTTTAGTTCATCTTTCCTGATCAGACAAATTAGTTCCTGAGGCGTCAACTGCAGGAATTCCTCCTCTTGACACACCTGCAAATGATGTTCACATTAGAATTGAATCGAGAATACATTATAAACCTAGTTTTCACGACAGTAAAGTATAATATACAAGGAGCAATTACTATCTATATATATGTGTATAAAAATCAATTGCTGTTCGTTAGTCTCGCTACAACTCGACAACAGCTGTGAGAAAAATTCGAATAATTGCCGGGAACCAACATCCACGCGGGCAGAGCCGCGGCCAAAAGCTAGTATTTTTATATTTGTGAGTTTACAACGACGCGCATAAGCGGTTCAGTTTAGGGAAGCGGTTCGGAGGGAAAGATATGATTGTGTTTAACTCCGTCTCTTTCCTCTGTTCAAAATTGAACGTGATTGATGAACGTCGTGACAAGTTCGTTGAAATCATAAACATAACATAAACTAAAGGCTTGTCCTGCTTTGTCCTCTACACTGAACTCTGTCCTTACAGGATCGGCAGCGCGAGTGTGGCTTCTATAGTGTTACACACGTCCATATGCCACGGTAACCACTTTCCATCAGGTGGACCGTACGCTTGTCTGCCACCTAAGTGGTATAAAAAAAAATTGATGATTACCTGTGTAAAATGCCTTTCTATGAATTGGTTGGCTTTCTTCTTGAGATCTATGCAGCAGTGCTGCTCTGCGAAGTTGGCAATGCCGATGGCATTTGAAGGGTCCAGCTGTCGTTCCAGGAATGCGCAGCAGGCATCTATCACGTTCGATATCTGTCGGGACAATTCTAAAATAAGTGTAGATTGCTTTAAGTGTTTCAATTTTTCGTTTATGATATGGGTCTTAAACGAGAATTGATATATCGGCTTTTGAATACAAATAAGAAATCCTGCCAATTTAGAGTCTCCTTGAGAGTAAGAAGAACCAGTTTAGTTTACAAATATTAAGACGAATGTTGAAAAGAGAAGAGGGACTAGCGAACAATATAGTATAATCATAACATGGGCTCGTGTGACTTACTTTATGCGTATAATATATTTCTTCACTAAGAGAATAATATTCTTTTAAAATACAGAATGACCACCTTCCTCAACTTGGTGTTTAATGTTAAAAAAAAACTTACTTTAACTCTTTATATCTCTAATGTTTTAAAGTAAATTCAATTTAGTTGTTACATTAATAAATGAACGAAAATGGCGAAGATATAAACATTTCGTTGTTTGCTATTATTCAATTTTAGAAAAAGGAAAAATTTAATAATAATTAAATATGAACGTCATTGAAAAACTGCAAAGTCATCATTACAAACATTGAGTCACAACACCTAAGAATATATTCTAATGTCAGTCAAGTCACTTATTATGCGAAAACGGTAAATGACATTTGTGATAATTTTATTATGCTAGGTATCTACCACTAACATGAGAAAAAGGAAAGAAAATAAATATTTTTATTAAGCCTTCTGCACTCTTAAAAACCGCACAAAATCTATACTAATATTATAAAGCTGCAGAGTTTGTTTGTTTGAGCAAGCTAATCTCTGGAACTACTGGTCCGATTCGAATGATTCTTTCAGTGTTGGGTAGTCCATTTATCGAGGAAGGTTTAAGGCTATATATCATCACGCTACTACTTAAGGGAGCGGAGCATTAATAATAAATGTTAACAAATCCGGCAATTTTTCATACGTATTTTGAAGACTAAAACATACGGGCTCAAAGGGATATGAAGCTTCAAAATATACCCCGGGCGAAGCTGGGGTGGGTCAGCTAGTGTATAATATTAGTCGTACTAGGCTACCTAACCACTAGGTTAAGGTGTCGGCTTCACAATCGAGAGGTCTCAGGTCCGAATCCTGGCTATTACACTGTGAACGTAAACACTACTAACGTAAATCTAAATAATTATGTATGTAAATGAGTACAAAAATCTATTCAAGATTATTTTATTATTTATTTTTTCTACTCTGCCTGTGCCGCTGATGTTATATATCATAATAATAGATATTGTATCATTTTTATTTACCATAATGAAGGAAAGTACCTCTTGTCCATTAATACCCAATATTCAGCTGTTAGGCACGAAGATAAAACTCCGACACAAGGCAAATTGAGAAATAATCATTTTCATAATTTTTATACAGATTTAACTTAAGCCTACTAATTTGTAATGTAGCAACGAACCTTCATTTAGGAACCAAGCAATGGCTCTAACACAATACATCGTACACATTCTTTGTTAAGACGACAAACAAACTTGAATAAACATTAGTTACTAACAACAGATTGCGCGTGAATGTCAATAGAATATTTACTTACTTGGAACATGGTAGCGGCAGGTAGCAGCTGGCAGACAGTTATTTCTGTGATCCTAATCTTGCCGGTGTAGAGGAAGTACACGAGCCACGCGATTGCTGAAGGACATACACCTTGAAGACGAACTCGGGACATTTCGCACTCCTTAAGGCCGCTTGTGAACATCGCCTGTAACAAAGACATAACATAACATAAACTCACGCCTATATCCCCGAAGGGGTAGGCAGAGGTGCTAGCACCCTCAGTTCGCTAGTTTATGTATAGGTCCCAATGTAATAGGTGGTGAGTCTAATAGTGTATTAAAACAAAAGAAAGAGAGAAAAGTAAGTAAAATTAAAATTAATATATGGCTTTACACAAAAAATTATCAACATAAATACTGCATTCACAACAACTACAGCCAGCATCGCAAGATAAATAGGTAGAGCCTGTGAGAATAAGAATCTGATCATAAAAACTCACAACCACTCTTTTCTTTTGTTATAACAACTTTATAGTTCCTGAGAATAATATAGTATTACTTAGAATAAAATAACTCTTATCAGTTTGGTTAAATGGAGTTAGTATCTTACTGTGCCAACTCAAGTTTATGAAAATAGTTGTTTGTGTCATATGCAGGTCACTAACCTGATATAAGATGATAAAAAGGGGAAGTACGTAAATGTGATAAAAGTTGATATAACAAAATGAAAGAATTGATATAAAATCGGAAAGATTATCGTTAAAAGTATTTATTATTGCATTATCTAGATACTGCTATTGATAAGCGTGATGTAAGCTTCAAATATCAAAGGCAGAATACTGATAATTATAAAACTAGTAGTTCTGTGAACAGTGGACCTTACGAGTACCCTTTCCAATATTCAATATTCTTATTTTAAACAGTCTTGGGTGGTTCACCGAAAAATAATGTCAATACGTTCTTAAAAAACGCTGCAGCAAACCTCCCCCTTTCTTTCTATTTGTTTTATTATAAGGAGGTTCACCTTGACGATGCATGATTTCTTTTTCACAACAGCCTGTGAGGAATGGTGACCTAGATGTTCCAGCCGTTCATGAATAAAGCAACAGCAAACTTTCCCCCTTTTCTCCTCCATTTTCCCTCCTATCAAAAAAGGTCTCGACCTAAGCTGTTTTACAATCAAGGAACAAGAAGTGTCAAGTTTGGTGAAAATTAGTTAAGAAATGCGCCCAAGATCGGAACTAACAAAGAAACAGACATACGAACAAAAGCAAAATCGGCCACCTTGTCGAAACGGAGACTTGCTCGCTTCGCTTGCCCGGTCAATTTCAGTTCAAAGCACCAGTTCACTACAATTATGTAGGTACTTTGAACATTTTTGAATAACACTAAAGGTGGATTATACAATCATTCGGTTCACTTGAAGGGAAATATTCTATGGCTTCATAACCAAGTTTTTTCAAAATTATATAATGGTGATATATGCAAAACCGATTACTTAGCTAAGTATTATGACTATTATGCAATATCTACGTATAGAATATCTTTTCTTATAGTACGATCCTGGAAAACGGAAGATACAGAAGTGAGTTCTAATAATGAAATCATCGGTGATAAAAAGTTAAAACCTATATTCGTAGCATTAAAAAACCGATAGACAACACAAACTATAAAATCTGTGTAGGATTCCCCTTTCAGAATTCTAATGTAGTATGTGTATGTATAACAAATTACATGTTTATTACATTAATGTAAATGTCAAATGTGCATATTGAGGATGACTTGGCGTTCGTGCGATTCCATCAACCCACGTGATATCCTGCTGATAAGGATATGGTGATATCTATAGAAAGTGGAATTATCGATAGATAAGAACGATGAATGAACGCACGTTGTTGTAATGTTTGTGTATGAATTCCACTATTTAATTTAGATAAATTATCGTAAAATATGAAAATAGAATTAAATACTTTTGGCATTGGATACGAGTCATGCATTAAAATACAAAGTTGTTTAAGGCTACCAACATCTACCTGTTAGTAAGTGGTCACTGCTACCTAAACGTCAACAACACTAGCGGTTTCACTCAAACAAAAAGTAAACAACTAGTCCATCGCAGTCCACTGCTGGCCTAGGCCTCTCTACCAATATTGGGAGGCCAAACGGGTTGGTACAGGGTTTTATTTCAAGTTTTCCTTCTCTCGCAGTGATATCGTCTGCGTATTTTTCCGCTGGTCGCCTCTTACGACTCCTTTCGGATGGGATGGGGAGGTGATACTTGTATTCTTTCTCCGTCACCACACGGAACCACTCGCGTAAGACCAATCCTACCATAGCGCCATGTCCGAGGAACCTTGTCTCTTAATTCTACCAAAATAAGCAAGTCGTGTTGCTTAATTTCACGTCACTAATCCCTGGTCCAATATCTGCTTCAGCTCCTTTGATGCCGATATGACATACTAATCTTTTCTTAAGGCACAAACATCCATTCTTTTATTGTGTTTGCATTAAAATTTATAAATTATAGATTGTCTTTGTCAGTGTGTGTGCAAAACATATTCAAAAAAAGTTAAAGAGGTGATCAATCTTAAGAACAAATTAAATACAATACACTTACGTCTCACAAAGGTAAATTTAAATAAATAAATTGATGATTCATGCTCATAATATATGTTGAAGACTAACATTGTATTTTATAAAGATTTTGTCATAAATTATACAACATATTTTATTTATTCTTGAGTAATTAACAAAATAGTCTGCTGTGTAAATTGATACCGTAATACCTTTCGAAGATTACCCGAGATTACATTAAGACATTTTCGGAGCTGTTCCTTTTTTTAGATCAATCAATCAAATAGCCTATCGCAGTACACTACTGGCCTACTGTGGCCACGCTGCCAAGACTTAGTTGGTACAGGGTTTGATTACAAGTTTTCATTCATTCGCAGCGATATCATCTGCATATTTGTCCGTCGCCTTACGACACCGTTCGGATGAGATGGGGTGGCGATACTTGTTTTATTTATTCGTCACTACACTGTTTTAGATGGGAAAGCTAATTTTAAATGATTATAACAAACATTATAAGTGGGATGTTGTGTTGATCGCATGATCGACAAAGTTAGGGGTCCTAGAATTGTAAGTACAGAACTTTAAGCAATAATAAAAATAATATGTTTGTTTATTTAAGTAACACAGACTCATTTTTATGTTAGTCATAATATTCTCTTATTCTATGTTAGTACAAATTCAGCGTGAAAGGTTTAGTTACTATATACACCAGTATAGGCTCAACACCGAGGTGGAGAGCCTTTTTTTTATACCACTTAGTTGGCAGACAAGCACACGGCCCACCTGATGGAAAGTGGTTACCGTGACCTATGGGCGTCTGTAACACCAGAGGAGTCACAGTCGCGCTGCCAACCGTGTAAGTACAGAGTTTCTGTGCCGTCAGTAGAAGACAAAGCAGGACAAGCCCACTGACAGCACAAATTCTCCAGTGAGCTCTGGCTACCCTACTCACCGCTGGGAACACAACACGAAGTTATTATAGCCGCAGTATTCTGTAGGGCGGAGGTACTACCCCAGTCGGACTGCTCAATCGGGCGAAAATACCGCCGTGTCCTACCTCCTTAAAAGCCTGCAGCAGTGATTGTAATATGTACAGTCAAGTCTACTGGCTATACACGCCAAGATTCTGTTGGGGCTCACTCGCACACGACGCACACTGTTCCTGCATGATCGTGTAAAAGCAGTCGACACGTGTCTCCGCAAACAGGGCATTCCCGACCCAAATTAAAGTCCTGAACATAACCTACCATACAGAGATAATTTTATCATTAGGTAGCTATAAGATACGCAGATATTATCTATCAACATGTAAATGTACTCAGTAGGTACACTTATACAACGCACAAACCAATTCGTATTTGTTGAGGATGATTTGCAGATTTTTAATCAACTTTTTATTATAAGTATAATTGGGTTGTTTCGGTGACGTAGTTATATCTTTATGGTTTATTGAACTTCCAACAGATGTATAATAGATATCATTCGAAATGTGTTTTAAGTATAATTAATCGCCTCACTAATGTAATGCATATATATACCTATTTGATTGCAGGTAGAGGCGACCGTTTGAACAGGGTATGTATTTATTGGTCGTGATATATATGTGAGGTCATAGATTGGGCTGCCGTACCGTAAGTACCTTTATATCTTAAATTTGTGAAGCAGTTACGAGTACTTGTAACATAGTGGGATGTACTCAAAGTACTTAACTGTTAACTAATATTTCATAACAGGTACTAAACTATACAATGGTTTGGGCATTACTGTGTGGCTTGCATGGTTTATTGTGTAGTAGTAACACAACAAAACAGTAGTTTTGGATGAGTTTGGTTATTTATCTGTTTGTTTGCATTTAAGGTGCTGCCGTACCGTACTTAGATTCGTGAAGTATTTACAACTGTTACAAGTACTTGCGACACAGTGTGCGGTACTAGTACAAGTTTAAGTACTTGTAACTCTTAAGATCACTAAACGTGAGTTGGCAATTGGCAACATTGGACTTTTGGATGAGTCAGAATAAGTAATTAGCCTATCACAGGGTCAAGATGGTGCGAAATCAGAGTGACATCTTTTATTGGTTAAGATTACAGTCTCCGCTGTTTGCTTTACTTTTGATAAGTAAGGTCACCACCTAGATAAAATTATGTATCGAGCCTAACTGGACTGATAACAGTGATAACCTAGTTTCATGCATAGGTTTGAGCTGAGTTAGGAATTATGTTAGTGTTATAAGTTAAAAAAAAACAAAAAGCGATATTTAACGTATTGAAACATTTTCTTTTCGTAGAAAATAATCAAATCGTTAAACTGAATTGCCCAGAATTTTAATAAATAAAACCGCGGTAGCCTAGTGGTATGGCTAATGAACTGCTGAGACGAGGTCTCGGGTTCGATTCCAGGTTTTACCATGGTGTGCCAATGACTTTTCGATGCTTTTAGACACATAACGTGTGTATTTATAGCAGGTTTATAAGTGCCCGGTTAATGGCAAGGCAATAGCCTCGCCACATTGGGTACCCACACAACGTAAACATAAACTGGCGAAATGTGGGTGCTAGCACCTGTGCTTACCCCTTCGGGGATATAGGCGTGAGTTTATGTTATGTTATGTTATACCTAATAGTATTTTTTTTCAGTTGTAGATTCTTAAAAATAATTAGTATGCCAGTCATCTCAGTCGTCATTTTTATCAAATTAATTATTCATTCAATCTTCAGCTGTGTTGATGATAAGAAAGGTTATTTTTTCAATTTGCTACATATAACAAGAGATGCAGATGGTTTAAAATGCCGAGTAGTTACTAGTAGAGATTTGCTGCCAAAGACCAATAAATAGAATTCTTTAGTCGAGGTGTACCATGAAATTTAAATGTCTTGCATTGTTTTAAAAATTTTGTCTCTAGAGTTTTATAACATTAAAAATAATTTCTTCATAGTTGACCTCCAGCCTTAGCTTTTTTGAAATCACTACTTGCCGCTTGATTTTTTTTAGTAAAGTGTCAATAAAAAAGACCTAACTTTTAGTGAAATTTGACAGTAAACAAGTATCAAGCTTCATATTAATGATACCGCAGCTCAAGGACATAATTATACAATGACAGGACGTTAGCGTCCCGTCCTTCCTGTTTGACCCACGCTTTAGGTTTCGATAACATTTAATTAGTTATAATTTTGAGGTGAACTTGTTTTAGATTAGGATGGGAAAATTTTTGACTCAGCTCAGGCGAGATTCGAACCCGCCATCTTTCCCGTACAGGAAGAATGCTCTGTCCACTGAGCCACCGAACATCGCCTGAAGCCACAGCCAAATCTTCCCATATATATCCGTCTTACGACGACGGGAAGGGGAAGGGGAAGGGGAAGGGGAAGGGGAAGATCGCTGATTCGGATCCCGCCTGAACTGATTCATTTTATTCCTTTGATTTGTATAGTTAGCATACGAAATGCTGGCGCCTCCTTCTGCGAGCAAGTAATGCTCGTGAAGGAGGAGGTGGGGCGGGAGCGGCAACGGGAGCGACGAAGGATCGCAAGGCAAGCTGCCCGCGTACGAAGGCAACTCGGGCATCGGAGGTCGATAAACGACCTCCGCCCCCCATGAGCGCCGGCCTGGGGGCGACAGGTGGAGCCACCTGTCACCCTGGCAGAAGCAGGCCGCGGCGGTGGTGCGCCTGGCGCGCCTCCCCGTTTCCGGGGACGAGTTGGGGACTCTGTAGTCCCCACACCCGAGAAGAGGGCCAGATCGTGAGAGATGGCCCTGGGTCGGCCGGGGTGCGAGGGATATGCCTGTCAACCTCACCTTCGGCAACCAAAGCGACCCACCGGCTCCGGTGGGGCGGTATCCGTGGGGATTTTGCGCACGTAAAAAAAAAAAAAGCATACGATATGCTTTAAAATTTCATTCAATAAACTTGTTTTGTTTTAAAAAATCAATGGTGAGCATGATGATATAATACCTCTGTCGCACCATTAAGGCCTTGAATTCATTACCAGCTCACGTGTTTCCTTCTTCCTACAGTCCCGGGTCCTTTAAGCGTTGCGTGAAAAAGCATATGATGAGGCCGTCAAGCTGAGTGTCACCATTGTCACACGGTATGTGTAAGTAATGGTGACCCACTTTTCTGAGATTTTGCCTTCAGCTTACCATCAGGCAAGGCGAAGTCTAATTGACGTGTTCTATATAAAAAAAAACTATAGAAGTGTAATTCTGGGTAGGGCAATATAATACTTACTTTGAAGTAGGGGCTGCCAGCTGCTAACACGACTTTGTGTACATGGAACAACTCGTTGCCGACCTCCAGCACCACATCTGTCAGCATATGGTGCGACCGCATTGTGAACATCATCTGTGGAAACAGACAGTGTTGAGTTTTCTGATGTAACGTTTTCTTATGATAAAGTGTGGTAATCATTTTGAATATGACATTTTGTACTTTTCCACTGTATTCTCAAAGGTTTGTATTGAATAAGACAAATTGTACTTCTAACCAAGTACAATGTGTTTTATTCAATATGTGTAGTAGGTTCCACCAAGTGCCATCAATCAACAGTATTAACAGTGTAGTAATCACTTGAAAAGATGTTTTGTATGCGTTACATGATTGGCGGCAAAGCATTGTAGAATGATAATTTTTAAAAAGGTAATCACTGAACTTCGATTTGTTAAACATCACAATGACAAACGCATAAGAATATACGGATTTGTAACGTTTTTTCTTTTTTTTTATACCACCTAGGTGGCAGACAAGCGCACGGCCCACCTGATGGAAAGTGGTTACCGTGGCCTACGAACGCGTGTAACACCAGAGAAGCCACATTCGCGCTGCCGACCCTGTAAGCACAGAGTCTCTGTGCCGTCAGTGTAGAGGACAAAGTAGGACAAACCTTTAGTCATTCCACTGACAGCAAAAATTCTCCAGTGAGCTCTGGCTACCCTACTCACCGCTGGGAACACAACATGAAGTTATTATAAACGGGGTATTCAATAGGGCGGAGGTCCCCCAGTCGGACTGCTTAATTGGGCGGAAGTACCGCCGTGTCTTACCTCCGTATTCGGAACGTACAATGAATTGTGAAGTGGCAACTTGCAATCCGATTGAATCGTGAAAAAAATAAACAGAAAGTCCTTTATAGTACCAAAATGACAAAAGAAAGTACGTAGGATATACTATTCTTGTTGAATACATTAATACCTATCGTACTTCATGAATATTCGACTAATTTCAATTTAATGTTATTTTAATTTATTCGAATTATGTACGACTTTTACCGAATACAACTCATTTCTAGTGTTTTGACTAAGCTTGATTTAGTTACCGGGGACCTCCACAGCACCTACATACGTTGAAATTCATTTAATCAATGAAATGAATCAATATTTATTAATTTCATTAGAGTAGAACTACAAAAAGATAAATTCACTTAATGTTAATTTCATCCAATGTCGCCCCAAGTTGGTTGTACAGAAGAATTTGGAATGTAAGAACTGACCTTTGTAGCTCAATGATCAGAGCCCCCTGTAAGAAACTGATCGCGGTTTCAAGTCCTGTCTCAGCATTTCACTTTTCCAATCTTAATCGACTTAATATTACTTAATTTGTTACTAACACTTATAGAAAATTAATTTGCTAAAGGACGTATTTATTGATTTTCAAAATGAAGATACTCGCCAATTTGTAGTATTTACTGTGGCAAAGTTCTTCGAAAAAATTCAGGCCTAAGGATATTTGGTCGTTAGGCTTTTTTGCACTTGAGTATCTAGGTAAGTATATCAAAGGTGATACAAAACATTATGCCCTACTTATGTGAGACTATTGCGACGAAATTTTCGAGTGAAAATAAAATTAATTCAATTGGGTCGATTAATCGAACTCGTTAAAATACATACTAAACTATGCACTATTATCATCGTTTCTTACAATCCCGATTATCTATTGCGAAAAAACCCCCCACCAGGAATGTGTGGGGTTCCACTAAAAAGCCCCTCAACCTCACCTGCAAGCGAGTGCATCTGTCGATTGACGGACGCTCACGCAGACGTCGTTTTTGACACACTCATTTATTAGTTCAAGGTAAATAGAGGTTAAATTAAATGTTACCTCAAAAGCGAAAAAATATTTAAACGCTGTCAGATGGACACGTTTGGGTGAGAAGGCGTTGATATGACTTGATCCTTCGGATCAAAAATTTAAATGTATGTATTATTTAAAAATGTAATTTGTATTCATTATAAATAAACATAATAAACATAAACGAAAAACATAAAGATTAAAACTAGTTCATAAACAGACAGAAACAGCAACGAACGATAAACAGAATAATATTGTTTACATAGTAATGCTAGTACTGATAAATAATATGCACGGTCATACATAGCACATGACTAAGCAACTTGTTATCTGATATGTACGTCAAAGTTACGTCAAGTGTTCGATTTTCTTTTTGTATAGTTAAGCATACATTATGCCATACTTAACCCATAAGCCATACTTAATGAATCAGGACATTTAGAAATAGAAAGAAAAAACGTGGAATAATGGAGGAGGTGTATTGAGAAACTTTATGACGGGAAAGGATTGGCAGAGGATATAGAGAGTGACGTAGAAAAGACTGGGACCGCCTATTTTGAGAAGAGAATTTGATGTAGATTTGAACAGCGTACAAAACGGGAAAGTGAAGTGAAGTGCCCAAAGACTTTAAAGTCAGCAAAACAGTCACACTGCCTAAAAAACCAAATACCTTTAAATGTAAGGAACACCGCACCTTAAGCCTCATTTTACAGGTCTCCAAAATACTTCTAAAAATAATGCAAAACAGATTAAGATAGAAGATAGAAGGAAAGAGGAGAAGAGGTAGACCAAGAGGAACGTTTATGGCACAGGTAAAAGAAAAAATACTAGTCGCGTCTTATCAGGACGTTTAAGGATTGGCGGAGGAGAGAAGACTGATCGATACAAGTTTAGAGAGAGAGAGAGAGAAGCATAAATTCTCACACTAGTCCATACTTTTTCCTCTTGAATGGCATACTCTTTATTTTATCAACATACCTACATACAAAATGCTTTTAAATACATCCTAATTTTTTTTATAATACATAGTGTAAATATCACCGGTATTAGTTTCAAGGATCAAGCTACCGGTAGTTAGGGCTCCAAAGACAGAAACCTCCTCACAATATGTGCCGTGTTGAGGTGCACTGCCTTCTGCATCAGACCCATAATCCAGCAGCCAAAGGAGAGCCTCTTGAATTTTTGACCGGGGCACTAAGCAAGTAAGCAATCAGTCTATGTTCCAAGGGTCAATATATGTAATCATATTTTTATTATTTTATTAACGTGCAAATACAATCGTTTTATTAATAAGATTGGAAGATAAGTACCTATATCAGTATCAGAATAAACGGGATATTTACCATGTTTCATTGTTTTGAAAGAGGAAAGAGGGTAGATCGATATAATTACTCCTAGGAAAAAACTTTTTCTCTGTTCACCGCCACTACTCCAGTTCCTCCGTGATCAAGGTGCTTGCAACAGCGCCGAAATATCGGAAACTCAAAACAATGAAACATGGTAAATATCCCGTTTATTCTGATACTGATGTGAGTGACCATTATAGTTTAAATACCTATAAAGTACCTATATGACTTATTATTAGATTGTTGCATATATGAACGTGCCTGACCTTTATAAGTATGGAAAATATAGTCAGTTGATAAGTCACACAATATCTCCTTGTTTAAATATTTGCACTTGCAAAATATATTATCTATCTATAGGTACATTTAAGTGATATAGCATGATATATAACATGAAGTACTTAATTCTAATGTCCATAATATAAACAATGTAAATAAGTCTTAATCAAACCAATTAATCTAATGTATGTTTGTTATTGTACCTACATTGTGTAACTACATTAAAATTTTCATATGTTTTTATTATGGTATACCTATATCCTTCAATCGTCATTTTACTTATTGGTCGATTCCTAAGGATCGTACCGTGATGTGAGATAAATAGCCTCTAACTATAGGCATTTTGTACGTGCCTCACACCTCAGCCAACCCAGAGCCACCTCGATCTGCCCCTCCTCGGGTGTGGGCACCACAGAGTTCCCGATTCGTCCTCGGAAACGGGGAAGCGCCTCCTCTACGGCCTGCTTCTGCCCGGGTGACAGGCGACTCGGCCCGTCACCTCCAAGCCTGCGCTCAGGGGGGGGGGGGGGGGGAAGGTCATTCATAGACCTCTGACGCTCGAGTTGACTCAGTATGCGGGCAGCTAGGCTTGCTCCCGCCCTATCACGAGCATAACTTGCTCGCAGAAGGAGGCGCCCGCCACCCAAATAACTATAGGCTAGGCTGCCATTTGCAAAAAGGTTTTTCAAATCAGACACATGCACGATTAGCACATTTCAAATATGTAGAAGCAATAATTTAGCTTTATTAATAGTAATAAGATTAAAGCCTAATAAGGTTAGTTCTCACCGTGAACACGCACAATGTGATTGGTCACGTACGCACGTATTAGGTCCTTGAGATTTGTTCTTATAACGGCAAGTTTTCCAAGAACGGACTAGGGGGAAATTATTACAATATCCCTGTCATCATTAGCTCCGATGAGATGAACATGAAGCCTGAGGGGGTTTCCGCACGCAATATAAACGGCAACGGGCGAGGTGACTTACATAGAACTAAGTACGTATGTTTCTACTACTACTAGCACGGGGACGGGAGGGGCTAGTCTTGATGGCTGTTGCGGCTAGACATGTTAAGCTTGAAGTGTTCTAAGTGTTACTTGATGGATAAATGTTAAATTGTTTTCTTTTATTTGTCAATAAACTTATCTTATCTTATCAAAGGAAGATCTTGTAATAACTTTGCATGGGAGTCTGGTATCTACAGTAATTTTGAGAAACTGACTACCTCGGGGTACAGCAGTATCGATTGTGACTGTGCATCAAATCATAATCATCTTAACGATTATCCTAGTTCCATTTTAGGCTTTTATTACGGAGCCCTGGGGTACTCTTACTCCTGCCCTACTGCCATCTAAACCTAAAAGAGGTAAGTTTACCTCATAGCTCCAAACAGTAGGTGTAACGTGCAGGTGAGTTTGTTTGGCAGAAAAAAGTATTCTAGGTTCTCCTTCAAAAAATGTTTATTACTGCGGTAAATCGCCATTAAGTTGCAAATTATGTAGATTACAATAATCTTTATTTGTAAATATGGTACATAGTTGTTACATGTATAACGAGATAAACATGTAAGGTTCAGCATATTCTGCCATTTGTGGCGTACAAATGTATAGTTTATGTGGAATTTAAATTGTTAGATGATTATAAGTACTTACATGCATGTTTACTAACAAATCATATTGTATAAAATTATTTCTTCATTATAATCATGTTAAATATGACAAATTATCATACTTAAATAAATACCCATATCATTGAATGTCAAAAATCAAGTCAAATTAAAATATTGTCAATTCAATTCAATTCTTATTGAATGGTTTCTAAAATATTGTCAATAACATTCATATTAGTTCAAATCAATCATATTAAATTTATTACTTCTATGTCAAACACCATAAGCTATCATTAAAAAAAATTATCAATGTCATAATAACATTTTGTCCTTTAATTCCCTTCTAAACAAATGATAACCGCTAACTATAGGGCTGACAGCACATCAGTAATATAAAAGTAGAATATTGGTTTATACTGTTTCTGTCGTCATTAATGTCATCACTGTCATCATTAATGAACGCAATAGAAGGAAATACAGCGGTAGCTGTTGCGAAAGATCAGTGGATTGGTATTGCGAGGGTCGCAGAAATGTACCGGCTTGTTAGACATCATAGCCATGTTCAAAGTTCATTCACAACGTTCAATAGATAGAAAGGAATTTCGATAAAAAAGATAAACGTACATTATATTATCATTTCAAAACCTAGTTTCATTGTTTTTCATACACAAAGCAATATTGTGTTTAATGATCCAAATATAACTTCTTCCTGATTTGCACGCTGTCTCTGTTATCAAATAAACCACACGTTTTGTCCGTAATATGATAATGTCCTATTGCAAATTACATATTAACAGTTGCTTATTTATAAAAATAAATAGTTTGCTTCAGTTATTACATATTTATATATATAGCTAATACGCTGCTAATAAGGGTCCATAAATAAAGGACTTCTTTATGTGTTCTACAGTTTCTGCTGTAAAAAAGTTTGGGCATTAAAATAATACTTTTCTATTTTAATATTAATGACCTATATAAATGCCTAAAAACTAAACTTTTGAATTTATTTTAAGTGCACTCAGACTGTCGTGTCGTGGAAAAAAGCTCTAAATACTGAAGAAAGCAATTTTTAGCCTAAGGAAATATTAGACTATTTTTCACGTAAATCAGCATTCAAAATTTTTTAAAAACTCTTCTGAAACCGGCTAGAGCCGAAAAAATCCCGTACAAGTTAATCCAAAGTACCTAAATCTGAGTAAATAAATTCAATGCAACAAGAAAGACTTTTCTTTTACTTAAAGGTCCATCAGACAAGTACCTATATTAACAATACTGTTAACAATAATTATTTTTTATTATCTTATTATTTATTATATTATAATGATTAGATACTACATGACTGAACTTTGTAGTTTGCAATGATCTTTATTATTAGCTAACTGCGTGAGGCACGCGTACGAGTATCTGAAGGATCCGATGATTTGCAAGATTCTGTTCCATTTTACATTCATTGTTGTTAACCACTTACACATGTCAAGTTAGCGTGTATGCGTGATTTCATCCTTAACACGTCATTGTAAGTACATCGTCTCGTACAAATCTATACTAATAATAACTCTGTAGCAGGTCATTAAAGATATTTTGAAAAAAAAAATCACTTGAGGGTAATATCCATACAAATATATTTTTACAGTTTTTTCTGTCTGTCTATCTGTAAGGACCGTCGCAACTACTGAATAGATTCAAATGAAACTTGCCACGTTTAGAGTTCATATACTAAGGAAGGGTCTTAGATAACTTTCATTTTGAAATTCAGCTAGGTTCCCTTGGGGGAGGGGATGAAATTCAAAATGTGAATAAAATTCTTTAACATCACAACAATTTTTTTAAGAGTTGTTATGTATGCAAAGTTCTCAGTTTTATTTTTTATAAGTTATATTACCTAACCCCTAACCTTTTATTGTTCCAATATGCTTCAATATAGTACGATATTTTTAATTCTTTTTCAATAATTAGCTTATTTGAAAATGTATTTTTCCAAGATTTGGACAATTTGAACGCTTTTAAAACCGAGCGCAGTTTTGACGCCATAATAACAAACACTAGTGAGGAAAAGCGCTAACGGAATATCGCATTTTTTTTCTTTGGCGGGCACTTTCAAGTTTTGACCTCAATAAATTGATTAAACACAACGATAAGCTGTCTCGGTTTAATTTTTATTGCTTTTATTAACCATTGTTCCAATATCATACGATATTTTTCATTATTTTTCAATAATTAGATACAATGGGCAAATAAAGAGGGCAGTGGTCTTTCGACTTTGACGTCATAATAAAAGACATTAGTGAGAATAAGTTCTAACGGAATATCACATTATTTTCTATGGCCCTTTTTATTATTTGACGAAAGTAGATTTTCTTTTTTCACACTTTTAGTACCATGTACCTATCAAAGCCACCATGACCCAAACTACTAGTGGACCAGCGTTCTTACCTGTGTTGGGAGCATGCGCTGACAAACTTTCAGCTTTTATAAAATGACGAAAGTCTTTTCACGAGCTCTAAGTCCATTATATAGGACACGTCAATTTGTTTTCTGCAGGATTATTTAATCAACACAGAAACCTTTTATGTAAATTGATCTGGGCACACTGTTATTTCATCGTCATTGGTCACGCATGTTTATGTTGTATTTGTTGTCTTTAGGTAAAAAGGTTGCTGAGGGATGGGTTTTTTTTTTTTTTTAAATTAGTTACGCACGCGTTGTGAGGGGTGGTGCGTGATTTGTATAGTATAATAAAACGAGAGAGAAGTTCACGCGGAGGAAGTCGTGGGCACAGCTAAACTAGCTAACTAAATAATAGTCAAAAGCACGCACGGTGCGAAGGCTTAGAGCCAAGAAGAGCACCGCCCCGGGACCCGACGGCATTCCAGGCCGCGCGTGGGTCCTAGCTCTGGGAGAAGACGGTCTCGAACCCCGGCTGAGAGGGTTCCTCAGCGCATGCTTGGAGCGGGGCCAGTTTCCGAAGATGTGGAAGACGGGGAAACTGGTCCTCATCCGAAAGGAGGGTCGCCCGGCGGACGAACCGTCCGGCTACCGGCCCATTGTGTTGCTCGACGAGGTGGGCAAGCTCTTTGAAAGAGTTATTGCAAAGCGCCTCGTCGAGCACCTCTCTGGTAGGGGGCCGGACCTGGCGGATGCCCAATATGGCTTCCGCCGGTGGCGGTCCACCGTGGATGCCATCATGCGCGTGAGGACTTTGGCGGAGGAGGCAGTTGCCCGGGGTGAGGTGACGTTGGCGGTGTCCTTGGACATCTCCAACGCGTTCAACACCTTGCCCTGGAGTTGCATCAGGGAGGCACTCGTGTACCACGGTGTGCCTCTCTACCTCCGCCGCATAGTCGGGGCGTACCTGACGGAGAGAGCCGTCATCTACCCAAGTGCGACCGGCGTCGGTCGGCGTGAGATGTCGTGCGGTGTTCCACAGGGATCGGTTCTCGGGCCGCTACTGTGGAACATTGGATACGACTGGGTGCTTCGCGGTGAGCTTGCGGACGGCGCCGCCGTCACGTGCTATGCGGACGACACGCTAGTGACGGCGAGCGGGGCTACACACCGCGAAGCGATCCTGAGGGCCACGACCGCGGTTGCTCAAGTCGTGGAACGGATCCGGCGGCTGGGCCTTGAGGTGGCTTTGCATAAATCCGAGGCCATGTTCTTTCATGGACCTCGGCGCACGCCACCACCTGGTTCCAGTCTCACAGTGGGAGGCACTCTCATCGGCATCAAGCCCCAGATGAAATATCTGGGACTCGTGCTCGACGGCCGGTGGGACTTCGGGAAGCACTTCCGAAGTCTGGGCCCCAAATTGGCGGGCACAGCCAACGCTCTGGCGCGGCTACTGCCCAACCTGAGGGGCCCGGAGGACTCCTGCAGGAGACTCTACGCGGGTGTCGTGCGGTCCATGGCCCTGTACGGGTGTCCCGTGTGGGCGGACACCCTGAGTGATCGGCACATGCTTCTGCTGCAGCGTCCGCAGCGGAAGTTGGCGTGCCGTATCATAAGGGGGTACCGCACGATATCCTTCAACGCGGCGAGTCTCCTCGCCGGATCCCCGCCATGGATCCTGGAAGCGAGATGCCTTTCGGCGCTATACCGGTTCCGAAGGGCGGCGCGGGAGCGGGGTCACGATCCCGAGCCCGAAGAAATTCGGGCCGTGAGATCCCGGCTCCACAGGGAAATGGTGGCGGAATGGGAGAGACGACTTGGGCAACCAAGCGCAGGGCACGCCGTAGTAACGGCGGTAAGACCCATCATGGGGGAGTGGCTAGAGAGGCCACACGGCAGCCTCTCGTACCGTCTGACGCAGATGATCACCGAGCACGGATGCTTCGGAAAGTATCTGCGTCGGATGCAGAAAGAGCCAACGTCCGAGTGCCATCACTGCGACGCGAGCGAGGACTCAGGTCCGCACACGCTCACCGAGTGTCCGGCGTGGGAGACGCCGAGGCGGGAGCTTGTGGCGGCCCTGGGAGTGAGGGTTCTCACGCTCTCCACCTTGCTCGCGGCGATGGTTCGCTGCGCGGATGCGTGGGCGGCCGGCGCCTCCTTCTGCGAGCAAGTAATGCTCGTGAAGGAGGAGGCGGGGCGGGAGCGGCAGCGGGAGCGACGAAGGATCGCTAGACAAGCTGCCCGCGCACGAAGGCAACTCGGGCGTCGGAGGTCGATGAACGACCTCCGCCCCCCATGAGCGCCGGCCTGGGGGTGACAGGTGAAGCCGCCTGTCACCCTTGCAGAAGCAGGCCGCGGCGGCGGCGCGCGTGGCGCGCCTCCCCGTTTCCGGGGATGAGTTGGGGACTCTGTGGTCCCCACACCCGAGAAGAGGGCCAGATCGTGAGAGATGGCCCTGGGTCGGCCGGGGTGCGAGGGATATGCCTGTCAACCTCACCTTCGGCAACCGAAACGACCCACAGGCGGCGTGCGTTTTAGTCGGTTCGAGTCCGACATAACCTCCTCCACCGGCTCCGGTGGGGAGGTATCCGTGGGGATTTTGCGCACGTAAAAAAAAAAAAAAAAAAAAATCAAAAGCACGCACCTTCATAAAGTCGCTTACGTAGTTCCCCATGCAGAAGGTCATGTCACCGATGTCGTTAGAACCGGTCCCAACCTCGCCCTCAAGCGATGTATCACAGTTGATGGGCGGCAAGTTGTCCAGTGACACATCTTCGTCAGTCTCCATACCTGAAGAACGAGAAAGCTGCTTACAAGGACATCGTAACGTAACATGAAAGGATTATATTATATATACATTAAGTCAACAAGAATTTTGCATCGATTAATTTAATACGAATTACGAACGCGGGATTCGAACCCGCGATCTTTCCCTTACAGTACCGCGGGTTCGAATCCCGCCTGCACCAATTCATTTTTTCTATTTCTTAATAGATTTGAATAGTTGGCATACTAAATGCTTTAAATTTTCATTCAAAAGAATTTTGCACTTTATTTCATTTTTTACAAACAGATAAAGCCTTCGAGCTTTATCCCAAATTAAATGGATTTTCAGATTTTCAACTCAAATGTCAATGTTTCTGACATAATCTGAATACTAATACCAAATACTTCGCTATAGGTTATCCGTTAAAAGTAATTTTATATATGTGAGTAATATTCGCGTAAACCAGTAGTAGAATCTGAATAAGTTTTAAAATAGCCCACAAACTTTTTACATTACTGGATTTTTTTGTATGCATGTAGATAAGTATGTTGGATATCTTATTATTAGGTATAAACATCCGTTGTGGTTGTCTCCAAACGCGCAAAAGCATCTTGGAGTGAGAAAAAGTCACTTTTTATTTGACGGTAAGTCATCTAAGGAAGTAGATTAAAAATTATAAACTGATATAAGACGGATCACTAGAAGCAGGTAAATATTATTTATCACATACCATACCGTAGATTTAATCACGACAACAGAACAGAGTTGTTACTGTAAGGATGATAATCAGACCGGTTGGCTTTAGCATACTGGTGACATTCATGTTTTTGTTTCAATTAATTAGGTAGATACTCAAATACCTACTCTACAAACTTCGAAATTTTAGACTGATCGACGAGGCATGCCATTATGTTAAATTGTAAGGTGCGACTGTTTTGTATTATACATTATATTTTGAAGTAGACAACTTTGGAGGAAAATCAGAGGTCAGTACGGGGATCAAAAAAGTGTTCAACAAATGCAAAAAACGGGTTTTCTCGTTTAAAAGATTTGAGGTTATGCAAAAATGTTCCACGTAAAATATAATACATGTGTTTTTATTAAAAAATATACATCGAATGAGTTCTAGTAGATGGTTCAGTAATTCTTGAATAAATTGCGAAGAACCATGATTTTGGAGTCCAAGTATACAATCAATTGAGGAGGTAGGACACAGCGGTATTTCCGCCCAATTGAACAGTCCGACTGGGGAAGTACCTCTGCCCTACAGAATACCGCGGTTATAATAACTTCGTGTTGTGTTCCCGGCGCGGCGGTGAGTTGGGTAGCCAGAGCTCACTGGAGAGTTTTTGTGCTGTCAGTGGGACGACCAAAGGCTTGTCCTGCTTTGTCCTCTACACTGACGGCACAAAAATCTCTGTTCTTACAGGGTCGGTCGGCAGCACGGATTTGACTCCACTGGTGTTACACACGTTCATAGGTCATGGTGACCACTTTCCGTCAGGTGAGCCGTGTGCTTGTTTGCCACCTAAGCTGTATAAAAAAAAACAAATCTAAACTTCTTAATATGAAGACTTGAAACGTTGCGTTAAAGATTAATGAAACTTTTAATCTAAGTTATGAATAGACATATCTTTTAGTGCATCGCGGTCAAATGTAAGAAATAGTACTGAATCTCTGTAAAACGACCAAATTTTTTTATACCTAATCTAGAATGATTTTGAAACATTTTCATATTTGGGAAGAGTTCATCTACAACTTGAGATATTGTAAAAAGTATAACAAGAATCGTACACCACTACCTGAAGCAGCTATAGAAGGATAAGCCGATGCCGTGCCCTCGGATCCTGACTGAAATAACTGAAAAACCCGAGTGCGGCAAAAAATAGGCCGCGATTGTCCTGAGTAAGATGAGAAAGATTTTCACACAAGAGCAGTGGTCTTCTATATAAGACACTGCTCCTGTGTGAAGTATTGTTTTTGTTTTGTCTCTGAGATGGCTGTGAACATTTCAAATTCAACGGTTTCAATAGACTGCGGTCTTGAGTTATAGGGGATACTGAGGAAATCGCTATCACGAGCACCTTTGAGCCTCTACACATGCGCAGAAACCATGCCTCTTTTTTATTTTAAGAAAAGAAAGTAACAAAATGTGTTCGAAATGGCATGTGCATGAAAAATAACAGAAGCAAATTACGATGGGGATACAATTGATTGATTGATTACGATGGGGTTTATCCTTGAATTAACCCAAAGTTCAATTTAATATTAACGTACTGTTTGGGTAGGCTCGGCAGGGGGGTTTGGTTTAAACCCGGGTTATGAATTGCTGTAACCTGCAGTACGCAATAGTTTATAGTTATTTAATACGATAAAGTGACTTTGTATTACATTTTAATGGGATAAAACCTAAATAAACTGTTGAGTTACGTCTCTAGGTCCTCGGTCACTCGTTTGTCGGTTTGTATCTTAGGAAATTAGGTACTATACTCTCAGTTGTCTAGGCGGGTTAAACCGAGTGAACAAAAACCTCACGTCATAGATATTTTAATAATTTAATTCGTTATTTTATTATTTAAATGAATAAACTTCAATAACATAAAATAGACCAAATTCAACTAAATAAAAATTCAAAATTAAAGGTGAGGCGAATAAAAAATTAATTGATTAGGTGCGACACTTGATAATACTATAATATGGATTTGAAAAATCTGAAATAAAAGATATTCTATTCTATTCTATTCTATAATTATTTTAAAACAATAATAAAAACAATTATTTACCAATATTGATTGGATATAATGGTAACTCAACGTCTGCAGTGAGTAGTTTCATTTTGAACATAAAATATGTGTATAATAAATGTAAATTCACTTTTCAGACACACAAACACACACGCACACATACACACACTTGTTGTATAAAATATTCACAAACACAAAGCCATGGTGCGTATTGAAAATAATGCAAATATGGTACAGTTTAGTACGACTGCATACGCGGTACTGAAATAGGTAATTCAAGACAAGCGTCCACCAGTCATGGTCCGTCACATTAAACTCACCGAATCACAGTGACTCAGCATTCAAACACAATTTATCACTTTTATCACGTTCGAATATTAAAAAAGATACTAGCTAAGGTCAATAGACCCGTTTTCGATCAACTAAGGGTTTGTTTATGCGAAATCTATGGCGTCGATGAATTTATTTATTTTATTAAAATTTGTGAATACATTACATTTATTTCATATCTCGAGTGCTATGCGCGGATTTGCCTGTGTGTTCTGGTAGAGTTATTTGATGGAAAAAGGAGGATCCTTTATATTTCATTCAGTTTTTATTACCAGTTGCTTCAAGCCCAATTTTAACCTATTAGGTTAAGGTGTCTAGGCGTGACATGTTAACTGAGAGACTGAATGTTAGCTACAACGGCTCTAACTGCTCGCAAAGAGCTAGTTGCATTCGTATTTTATATAAGTACGTGAATTTTCGTTGGTATTTTCGAGGTGGAATCGACTTTAACATCTATAGATCCCGTGGGTTCGAATCCTGCTTCCATTACGTATATTACCGACGTGAAACCACTCTTAACACAAGCAATATAGGTTATCTGTTGGAGTTAGAGGGAATATCAGTAATTTACGTTACTAATATTGTTTAAAAGACTACCTCTGCGTCATACGTTCCATTGTCTGCACGAGACCAATGCCTCTTAAAAAATAATTCAAATGCGAGTCGGACTGTCAGGTTTTCGTACCATCTCCTAAAAGACATTTGAATTTGTTGCCATCGAATGCCTTCATTAATATCGGACAAAATATAAGCACTGTGAATAAGCCGCATCCTGTGAAAATCAGTGGTATGTCTTAGTATTAAGGTATCTTTTTGTTGGTTACTTTTCGAGTACCGAAAGTTACCGAGTGGTAAGTGTCTAATCGAAAGTATGGAGGAGTTTACGTACTCTACATTCTACATAAGTGTGTTATAATAACAGTATAAATATTTAATTTATATGATTGATAACGTATTAAGTAATCGTTTAGTTCTTATATAACACAAAATAGATTATGATATTATATCATCATCATAATCTTACATTAATCCCGATCGTATTCGAGGCTCTGACTTAGGAGACGTACTCGGGCCGCGTTCCAGCTTTTGCTCCACCGCAGTATCGTATGACAAAAGTGATATGGGGAACCATTCCAGATGCTCGATCTCAAAATGGCCATACCGGTCATACGTTACAGCGGGAAGGGCTGCCGACCGTGGTCAAGGTCATATATTTATTAGCCACGTAGTCTGGCGGTCCTCGCAAAACGTGGCTCCATCAACGCAGGCGACTCTCCTCGTTTTATATAGGATGTCACCGACATGCGAGACTGCCACGGATGCACGAGATCTTTACGTGTGACACTAGCATATTCATCTTCATGACACGCAATTCCTGCTTGCGATTCTCTAGCAACGGTCACGTTTCGCTCAACGGTTTAATCTCGGGTCGGGCATTAGTTGGTAGCAGCTCTCGTAAAATCGGATTTTTGACGTCACTTTCATACTTTTATATTTTACATGCATATAATCATGCCTTTATCCCCGGAGGGTTAGGCAGAGGTGAATTAACACCCACATTTCACCAATCATTAAATTCGGTCCCATGTAATAGGGGGTGAGTCTATTGCCGTCTTCTGGGCACTATTTATTGACTCAAGCTATGCATCTGAGGTTTAGTCTGGGCTGTATATACACACATCAACAAAGTCTAGGGAACAAGGACATTTCTAGTTTTTATTTAAAAACCCTTTCTTGTAATAGTGAGTGTTTTATATCAATAGAAGGGTATTTTTATACCGTTTTTAATTTTAATTTTAATAAAAACATTTTCATACCAAATTTTTTTTTTTTTAAGAAAGAATTGAATAGTGCCAATATTGAGTATTACAACCTTCTATGATTAGGCACAAAAATAACGAGGTAGTAAGAAATACAGTAATTAACCGTACTTTAAACGTTTTTAATAATCTGTAGGACCTCCTAAAGCATTAGCAACAGCTCGACAACGGCGTGGCATACTTAGTATGAGATTGTCAATCATCGTCTGTGGAATATGGCTCCATACACTGCGAAGGTGTAAAAAAAGTTGTTCTTCAGTGTTCAGATTTTCCAAAGAATCACTGAAAGCTCTTCTCCCAAGCAAATCCCAGGCATGCTCTATGGGATTGAGGTCGGCAGACTGAGCAGGCCATTCCAACGTCGTCATATTGTGCTCGCTTAACGCATTGACCACTACCCTCGCGGTGTGTGACCGTGCATTATCTTGCATGAACATAAAATCTTGACCGAACTGCTGTCGATAAGGGATTACCATGGGGTGTATAACCTCCTGAATGTATTGGTTTGCATTCAAATTGCCCCGTATCCAAACGAGGTCGGTCCTTCCACCAAGGCGAATTCCAGCCCATACCATGATTGTTCCACCTTGGTAAGGATGAACTTCTTGCGGATTCTGGAGACGACTCTGACGTCCAGGAACTCGCCATATACGCACTCCTCTCGAATCAGGATGAAAACCGAAGCAAGATTCGTCGGAAAACAGAACCCGTGCCCATTGATGGTCGGTCCACTGTAAATGTGCGTTAGCCCACAATAAGCGACGACCTCGATTTCCACGTCGAAGAGCTGGAACCCTAAGCGATCTGCGAGCATAAAGATTGGCTTCGTGTAGTCTTCTTCTGACAGTTTGATCGCTAATAACCACTTGATGCTGAGACTGGAGGCCTGCGACCAACTGACGAGCAGTAATCGTGGGTTGCCGCCTTGCGGAATTTTGCAAGAAACGATCTTGTCGCGGGGTAGTAACCCTATTTCGTCCCCTGTGACGTTCGGCAACATCCCCTGTAGACCTGTAGCGTGCCCATAATCTGCAAATTACGCTTGGTTGGGTGTTGACAGCATCCGCTACGTCGCGTTGAGTTCGTCCAGCTTGCAGCATACCAACAGCCCTTAACATCTCTTCGCGACTTAAATGACGACGTGACATGATGACTACAGTCACAAAAATGCACAAACCATACGTAAAAGACGTATTATTGATAATAAACGTTATTTACAATAAAAAAAATAATTTTTATTTTGCCTCAGAGAAACTGCACAATCAAACACTTTTAAAAGTTTTCCCTCCATATTCGAAAATCATTACTTATTTAAATTTATTTTTAAATTTCGAACAACTCTGTAATCTACTTTATTCTATTTTTATTTATTTGCTGCCAGTTATTTGCAAAACAAGATTTACACGAAAAAAAAAAATTGGGGTCATCTTGTTCCCTAGACTTTGTTGAGGTGTTTATTTGTCTGTTGTTAAACAGCCCTATCCCTTAGTCGCCTTATACGACACCACATGGGAAGAGATGGGGTGGCCCAAATTCTACTCTGCCGGGAACCACGCGGCACTAAATAACATAAACTCACGGGTAGGCAGAGGTGCTAGCACCCACAATTCTCCTGTTTATGTTTAGGTCCCAATGTAATAGGTTGCGAGCCTATTGCCATTAACCCGGGCACTTTTTATATTTTAAAGTTTCATTAATACATGTATTCTGTTATATTCTGTCAACGGTGCAAGTATCACTAGATCAGTGGCATATAAACAATAGCAGTTGCTCCCACATAAAAATAGGATATAATTAAAATATAAATATAAAATATTGAAGGTCAACCGCATCGCAGTTGGACTGGATAAAGTGGACGCTGAACTCCGTATTAAAGGCCTCTGTTACAACTGGGGTTACACAATGGGGATAATGACTACTGGAAGAATTTGAATGTATAGTAAAAGAGATACAGTTGCACTCAGTGGCGTAGCTAGATGACCTAGGGTCCCTGCACAAGAAGAAACACGGGCCCCATGTATAAAATTATTCTTTTTGGTTGTGAAAACTTCCTAAGTTTTCGCATGTTATTTCTGGATTCCGATCGGCCTTGGTCACTCGGCAAAGGTGTTTATGTAGGAATCGAACCCACTAAAATCGCACGATGTCTCGAGTCTCAGTACCGAGGTGTCAGCTAGACCAATAAGGCACAATTCCTTCGTACTCCGACTGACCCTGGTCCATATACGGCTTTGTGAGGGCCTCTTCAAATGTGGGAAAGACTGTATCTCAATCTTTCCCAGATTCAGTCTGCCCCCTTGCTTGCTTTCCACTGTGATATCTGCTAATCAGAGGACTTCGTGGAAAGCTTCCAAGCAACCCAAGCAAGTAGTTGGCCATAGCTGTTAGCGTCTACCAACACCGTCTTGGGAGAGAGACGCTGCTGTCTCCATACCCAAAGTGCACCGTATCGAAATCGGAAATCTTCCAGGCACTCCAAGCCGTTTCCCTGGGTCTGCTTCTGCTAGAACAACGGTTAGTCTCAACTGTCTTCCTTAGGCTAGTGCTAGTTAAGGTTGGAGATCGTTCCGCGATCTCCACCGCCTGGAGCGCCTTCTGTTGCACGTGAACTAGCCAGTCGGTGACATACTACACACTCTCACTGCTGATACGACCAACACCTTGCAGTTTGCAGTGTAAGACTACTAGCTCCACGCTACTAGAACACGACACCGCTCTAACCATGCTGGGCATTGGGCCTGTGTGTGTAGTGGTGTTTCCATGGAATAGCCCTACCAGTGGTAGCATTAGTGTTGTGCTATCCCCAGCTAACATTTTATATAGACGGATTATTGTTAGAATCGATAGGTGACTGTAACAAACCAATATTTTAATGTAGTAAAGACTAGCGATTTTTCTCATAAAAAAAAATAGTTCTGGAACTCTTGTTTCATAGCACAAAAATTCCTACGAATATGTACTACGGGCGGTCGGAATCGGATGGGCTAAAACCGCACGTCGTCTTGGGTTATCAGCTGAAGAGGGTGAGATTGGTTCTGGCATATTTCTCACGCTCCTGCTGACCCACGACCATCAAAATGCCCCTTTCGGTTGTGAGACTACTGTGTCTCCATCTTTCCGGATGATCCCCGGATAGGGAGAGTCGTGCTTCTCGCGCGCCGCCGTCTTGGCCTGATTCTGCTAGGATAACAGGGCTCCACCTATCAACCTCATGGAGGACGCAGGTCATTGAGCGTAATTTCATTGGGGCGTTGGCTTCTTCTGGATCCGTCATAGATAATACCGAAGCACCCATGCCCAGAGATTACCTACATCAGCCGGGACCAGAGGCCCCTGTGAAGACCACACAGGATTCATAGGAGTCGCTCTAGCCAGTTCTCCATGATGGAAGCACTGGATTGCAATTATAGTATTATTTACTATCAATGCGGAAGGCGGAGGATCGGAGAAAATGGCGCACATTGGGAGAGGCATATGTCCACCAGTGGACTGTGGTGGGCTAATTGATAGATTGATTGCTTACTATCAATAGATTTTATATTATTATAACTGATAGAATAATATTACTATCTAGCCTACTAGATAGTAGCTAGGGGCCTTCTCAGGGGGCCCCCAAGCTCAGGCTCAGGCTTCAATCATGATGACAAATCTTTCAAGGGGATATTATTGTACACACACAATTCCATATAAGTTATTTTAAAGGAGTTGCCATGATTAGAGTTGTGCTGCAACCCATTGTTTTTTACGAAAGTGTGATTTTTCACTAGTTCCATAATATGAGGCTTACTAGTTTGGGCTCAGTGGAGTGGAGCTCGGGGGCCCCCTATGCTTCGGGGACCCCGGTGCACAGCACTGCCTTGCCCACCTATAGCTACACCAGTGGTTGTAAAGTTGTATGTAAAAGTTCAACCATATCTTCTTTGTCAAATGAACATTTTGGTCATTTCACTCAGTATGTTATTATTATTCATAGGTGGGACAGATAGCTTTTCTTCAAATATAGAGTAAATTCACCTATCATATATCTTGACAATCAAGTATGTTTACAAACCTTTGAATTCTTTGTACATATATGCATATTTTACAAATAGAGTGCAAAAGTTTAAAAATAAAGAGTAATCCAAACTTTTAAATTTTTGCATTGTTCAATGTTCAATGTATATTAATGTGTATCATTGTTCAATGTATATACAATAAAGTTAATGGGAAATAACGCAATCAAGAAAAAAGAACAATGCAAAGTTTTGAACTCTTTACTTTTAACTCTTTACTTTTAAACTTTTGCACTTTATATGTATGTAAAATATACATAAATGTACAAAGAGTTCAAAGGTTTGTAAACATACTTGATTGTCAAGATATATGATAGGTGAATTTACTCTATATTTGAAAGTTTTTATATTACCCTTTACTACTAAAGGGTAATATAAAAACTTTTTTATATTACACTTTACTACTAAAGGGTAATATAAAAACTTTACCTATACACAAAGTTATAATATGCTAATTCAACTTAATTTGTAATCTAAAGTAATTAGTTACATAGTATAGAACTTTATATATTAGATTAAAATAATAATTTAACTAAAAAAAAGTAGAAAATGCAATTGAAGATGAAGAGGACACAATTTGTAAGCTGTATGTTGTGGCCTGAAAACAATGGTAGGGGATTGGAAGTAATGGCACACATTGTGAGAAGCCTATGTCTAGCTATACACTAATTGATTGATAAGTGTTGTTTTGAGTTATAAGTACTAATGAATCTTTTTTATTTTTGAGATGATATATAGACTTCCTATGCACTTACTTTAATATTTTATTAAAACTAGAATTACTTTGGTAAATAATTAAATACCTATAGCAAAATATGACTTGTAAAATTGCCTTTCTATGTAATATATTATAAAGTTATGAACTATTGCAAATGTCCGGCAACAAAATTAAAGGTATACCTGATATATTTTATCGGGGACCGTGTGATTTAAAGGCAGCCAAGTTACTGGCTACTGCGATATTTTCTTCGAGTCGTATATCAGGTGCAGATTCTGAGTATGTATTCTAAGAAAGTTCAACTCATAATTTATATTTTATTAGACACTTCGTTTAAAGATAATACAGAAGCACACACAGTTTATATTACACAGTTAGCGCGTCACAAATTTTTTTAATGGAATGTAGGTGCTGTTTAACTTTAAATATTCTGATTTCGTGAATTTAATACCTTTCCATCTTTTGACTTAAACTGACTGTCATTGTCAAATTGTCAAGTCAAACAACATACTGGATCAGTATTGCCAATTGCCACGACCTGGATTCCACCACAATACGGACTGTAAATCACCAATTTGGGGATTAATAAAATCAATATTCCCCATACTTTACCGAAAATTTTCATTAAAGAAAAAAATATTTAAATTGAATATATTTATTAAAAAAATACTTTAGAATTGACAAATAACTATCGCGAAGAAAAACGATATATGACTTTTATATTAGTATGAACGACAATGGCATCAGCAAAGCGATCGAATTGAGAACCACTACCTTTTTGGAAGTCGGTTATAAAGAAAGGTGGCAAATAACTATAATTTCTTGGTCTTTAAAATTAAATGCACACATACTGTAAATATAGAAATAGTACACAAAAAAAAAATACATTGATGTAAGATATACATAGGCGAGCTTAAGTAACTCAATATAATCAATATCAATTTGTATTACGTTCTCTCCTCTCTCAGCAAAATTTCGAGTAGCTGCGTTCTATTTGTACGAACTAGATAAATATTTCGCTACTTCTAAAATTACATCATATTCTTTTTACCGCCATTTAGTGCAGAGTTTATAAAACTTAAATAGTTCTATACTACACTGTGGTTCTATAAAAGGTTGCAAAGAACTGTCAAATAAAGTGCGCCTTTGCGTTTCGTTCTCTTAATATTTATCAGTTATTTCAGCAGTCTCCTCCTGTCCAGTGTCTATGAGTCTATGGTCAACAAAACTTAACAAATTCGACAATGGCAGACGCTAAGCAGGGTAAGTTTCTTCATTATTCTTATTTTTCCCACATCGCCATATGATAATTAGTAAGTCTTTTTCAAAGTCATTTGTAGATAAACATCATAAGTTGTTTAAAAATGATAGTTACAAAGAAACTACGTTTTTCTCATCTTGTCCATGCTGCATCGTCAATGAGTTACTTTATGTTATTTGACTTTCCAGTTTTTATATTCTCATTCACACAAGACTCAGCGTTATTTATAAGTGCTGGCGATTTATTACTAAGAGATAATGTCTTAAATTATAATAAATTGCCCAAGTAAGTAGACATATCCTTTTATTCATTCTGTTTCTGCTTACTCTTTTGAAGTTTTGAATTCTTTACAAAAGGAAGCAATCATGGGCCCAGTTCAGAATACAGAATAGTCCTGCATTCTAAGGGGTCCAGTTAAGTTTATTTAGGGCTAAATATGGTACGAAATTGGAAAGTGTTTCGAAAATTAAGCAGAGTTCACAATGGAACAATAATATTGTAACAACAGTACAAATGACTGCTATTGTGATTAGCTATCAGTGTTATCAGAGGTAAAGAAGCATAAGCATTTAGTTTTTATTCTTTTATATCATGTTCAATATGTTTTACTAATATGAAACAAATACTTTTAATTTATTATTTCACATACTGTGTTGTACTATATATTTTTCGTAATGAAGTATTTAAAATTTATTGTCAGGTAAATCGCCAATTGAAGATTTCTATAATGGAACATCATCTCAATCAAGAGCTGTCCTGGCCAAACCTAGACTTGGAGGGTTTGGCTCTACCAGTTTTGCATCCAGCTCTAATAAAGGGTCCTGTAATCCATTTGGTAAGTCTATACTTTTGTTAAATATTATTTTATTATATTTGTTTATGTCACTCACCAACATTGTTTATGAACGAAAACACAATATTGTATTGTTGAGCCCATTTTTAATGACAGTTTCAGATTACTTTTTGTCCAGCTTATCAAAATCCATTTGAGGCGATCATTTAAAAACTTTTTTAGCTTTATCTCTTTCAAATTTTCAATGTGAGTTTTAACATAATAAATATAATATATTTTCATTTCAATATGGTTGTTTGAAATATCATGACTTATGCAGATTTTTTAATTTACAGGCTCAATTTTACGGCCATCTCAGTTGAAACCTACTGTTAATCCATTTTTAAAAGTATCAGGAACAGTTTTAACTGACACAGAAACAAAAGAAAAAAAAGAAGATACACCTATTGATGATAAACACAAAGAAAAAGACACCCAGGAAGTAGATGTGCCCAAGTTTGTGCCTCTGGGATCTGCAAATGTTACAAGAATATCCAATGTTCCTACAGCAGTCCAACCCACACCTAGCTCTTCATCAGGATTTGTGTTTGGACAAAATTTAAGTGAGAGAGTTGAATTAAAAGAATCATTGAACAATGGAGAGGCTACAGCTACAGAGAATGGTTCATCTTCTAGGAGTTCTGAGTTATTATTCACAAGTGCAGCAGCCTCGGTTAAGGACAATCAGGTAAGTGAAGACAACAGCCTTGTGCACTGCTAATGGATACTCCTCATCAGTCTCAGAGCCTTTTACCTACAGAGTTGGGGCTAACTTTCTGGTTTGACCTCCACAACTTTTTGTATTGTTCTGTAGTTAGAGGTGTCAGACAGAGTTAGAATAATGGATGTTTCTATTGATATAAATTGAGAATTAATTGCAGTAGTTTGGTGCATTGATAAAAATGCACATACAAAAAACAATACAAATAAAATTGTAGTGGGTAATGGTATCATTTTGTATTAATAACAATAATAATTTTAGATTTAATCTTGCACTAATTAATCTAGCGTCCATAAGGTCTATTCTGCCTAAAAAAAACTATTAAAAAGTAGGTTTCAATTTAATCTCAATGCCCTAAATAATAATATAAATGTTCTTTCTTGCAAATTGACATTTTGAAAGTTTGAATTTAGAACAGATTTTGATTACAAGAATTCATATTCATATTAAGTCCTAACTTTTGACAAACAGTGACTTGATATGGTCACATCATGTCACTGTTGTACCTAACTACAAAGTGAATCCTTAATATCTACATTTAAATCATAATTTTGATCCAATCCTGTTGTTGAACTTGTTTGAATAGAGTAGTGTAATCATTGTCATTCATTTTCACCTTCACAATATATGGTCCATGAATAATCAGTACTTACTTTTAATTCTCAACTTATTTTAGAATCCTGAGTTGTTCTCAAATAAATTTTGCACATTCAGATCTTTTGTACTTTGCTTGATATTAGTTTTTGAGTTTGAAAGTTCAGGACCTCATGATTTACAAATATATGTTGCTATCGGCAGAAATACACTTTAAACAATATTGTTTGTAAATGAATAGATGAGAAATTATACAACATAGTTATTTTGAAATATTGTATAATCGTTCAGATATATCAATATGTAATTAAAAACATGCAGATAGTACACTCATTACAATACTACTTGAATTTTCATAAACTTATTGATAAGGTCACTTGTAAGTTAGGTAATGTAAATAATTTTATCATGTAAAAGATAACAAGGTACTTCAAAAAAATTCTTGAATAGTGCATAAGAAAAAATCTTAGAGGCCAAAGTCTCAGATTTTCTTATACTTTTTTTTCTAAATAATACACTGATATAAAGAACTTTATATGTAGATTCTTATTTGTGTTTTTTTACATAGTATAAAATTGAGACTCTTCTGCTGTCTGTTAACTGACATCTTTAAAACTACTCAAAAGATTTTACTGCTGTTTTCAGCAGTAGATATAGTGATACAAGAGGAAGGTTTATATGTATAATATATAAGGGTTGCGGGAACGGGAGCGATATTCTCCGCGGGCGGTGTCGTGGGCATCTACTAGTTAATAACGTTATGTTTTTACTAGACCTCATTTTGGAGCCGTACACTAACTTTGATAGTGGTATACATGAGTGGATATGTGGCAAGGTTGTGGTTTGGTGACTGGCTCACTTCAATTTACCTACATGTATATGTCAAGGTCAACTTATTTATCCACCAATTGAAACATAAAGTAGGTTTAAAGTTATTGAGGTATCAATGTAATGATTTGAACAAAAAAAAAATATAAACAAGCAACATTGAACAATATAATAAAAGACAAAATTCAAAACAGTATTGAACCTTATTGGACGATTTACCTTTTTAAGAATGTTCTATTGTGTTAATAATGGGTTGTATATTAGTTACCACAGAGGGTGTGTGGTGTGTGTGGCCCTCTGACCCTCTGTGGCGTGTCGATAGGCGCAGGTTCGATCCCTCCGCTCAGTGCAAATATTTGTATGCATAAATACGGGGTATTTGCATTGGTCTGGTCGTGTCTAGTAGAGCACCGTCGATCCCGGTTACCATGGAACATTTATGGCAGTCGTTATGGGTAATTGAAGCCCTAAAAAGTCCAACAACTGGTCTAGCTGCTATGCTTCAATATCGCCTTTGGGTAGTGGGAGTCAGCTAGCAGTTGATTCACGGAAAATATCGAAGTTCAGCCAAATCTGCAGTTAGATGAGTAAAGTGGACCCAGACTCCGAGGTTCAGCGTCGGATGCGTCTGGGATGAAGAAGAAATGTTCCTAACCACACAAAGATGAATAGTTAATAGTTATTGTGTGTTTCAAAAGAGATTTCCTGTGATGATCTATGCCATAATTTTCTCAAGTGACAAGGCGGTAATTCCGCCCAATTGCGCAGTCCGACTGGGGAAGTACCTCCGCCCTACAGAATACCGCGGTTATAATAACTTCGTGTTGTGTTCCCAGTGGTGAGTAACGTAGCCAGAGCTCACTGAAGAATTTGTGCTGTCAGTAGGAAGACTAAAGGCTTGTCCTGCTTTGTCTTCTACACTGATGGCACAGAAACTCTGTATTAACAGGGTTGGCAGCGCGACTGTGACTCCTCTGGTGTTACAAACGTCCATAGGCCACGGTAACCACTTTCCATCAGGTGGGCCGAGTGCTTGTCTGCCACCTAAGTGGTATAAAAAAAAAAGTGAAAATTGAGACCAGGTTCGGGTAAGGGCTTAGTAAGATGAGCTATATCGCTTGTATGACAGCAGGCATATTGACCTAAAAAAAATTTGACTATTTTTTAATTAATTTTTCTCTTATTACTTTTATTAATTTTTATATGTTTAGTTTATCTTAATCTTGTGCTGATTTGAATTCTTTTTTTTAAATAACCACTTATTGAATTCATCCTATTTTTAGGAGGAAACAAACTCAGGCGAGGCAACAAGCAGTAGCGACGGGTTGGCGGCTGCCGCGGCTGAATACGAACGTTCACACGCGAGACCTCCGCCGCCTACAACTAATTTCACAATGACTGGTGAAGAGGGAGAGATCAATGTTTTACAGGTTTGTATTGATGCTGTCACAAAAACTTACAAGTTAAGTCTCTGGATAGGATACTGACTGACGCAATATAGACTAGTTAAGAGTGCATACTTATATTTTTCTTCTAATGTTGTTTCTCTTATCTGTATACTACAATTTTATAAATTGTATTAGTAATTATACGTAATATTGAAGTTCTGTAGTCATCAAACTTGTTAAACATGTTTTGTCAAGTAATTGCAGATATCGTGCACATCAGTGAGTTCTAGCCATAACACTAGCATCCCATCTATTCGAAAAGTGTCACTTTGTTCCACTCTAAGCGGGAGCAAAATGCCTCATTTTTAAATTTGGAACATAAGTGTTTAATTCATCGAAATCGAACGCAAATGTATCATTTACTGGCTGGTACTTGCTGGCCGTACGACGCGAGGACACGCGCTAACAAAAAACAAAAAAACAAAAGCGCGCGCATTACTTATTAAATGTCTCTGGCTGTTTATACTGGAGATTGATGACACTTGCTGGAACTAGTTACACATGTTGGATATCGGGAGCAACGATTCTGTTACGATCTATCTAGCGGGCAGAAAATTGATTTGAATTTGGAGCATAAGTTTGTCATTCATAGAAATCGAACGCAAATGTATAAATTACTGACTGGTTAGCCGCACGGCGCACTATGGTTACCCTCCATACAACGCTGTCTCAAAAAGTTTTAGCGAAAATGGTTCTTCCGAATTCTTTTGACAAAAATCAATAGGTAATTAACTAACCATTTAATTCCAATATTATTTTTAATTTCAATTATTATATAATAGGAAAAATAAGTTGCTGAAGTACAGTGACTCGAAAAATTGCTTCGAATAAATTACACATACAGTCATTTCAAATGAGTGTTGTAATATTACCACTAATATTCTTATTAGTGGTTAAAGTTATATTTTTATGAAATTTATTCTTCTTTTATTTGAAAGCTCTTATACTCAATAATATGTGTGCAAATTTTCAAGTCTTGAAGCATACGAGATATAGATTTTTGAAACGGTAAACCCGTTTCTGGACCATAGTGCGGAGGTGCGGGGATCCGTGCTAACTAGAAAAGAACATATAGTATATAATTATATCTCTGGCTGTTTGTATTGGGGATTGATGGTGCTTGATGAAATTTATTCAATATGACATTTGTACTTTGCTTGTAATCAATACATATTTTCTCAAACAAATGAGAAGAATAGTAAAGGATTCGAGAGCAGCTCTCGAGTCATGAATATGTCATATAAATCCCTCGTTGCGCTCAGGATTCTACGTCAGAATTCCTCGCTACGCCCTCGCCGTAAAAATACGATTTTGCTCCCTTATCATACAATCTACTATTTCCCTCGGACGATATACTTTGAACTTCTCGTTTCTCTCGAAAGTCTACGGAAATCCTTCCCTGCACTCGTGATTCAAAGTAGCGCCCTCGCTGTAAAAATACTACTTTGCTCCCTTGTCTATAAAATCTACTCTAGCTTAGCTAGAGAGGTTAACGTGAATACTGTACCACCTAGGAATTTTGGTTACTGTTCATCATTATTATAAAGACATAATTTTCTGACTGCATCTGAGGTCTTCACGTTGCGAGTCCAGGGTCCTCGGGTTACTACTTTACTAGTGTTCTGATACATAATAAATAATGGCAGATATCGTGCCGACTGTTCGCGTGGGAGGCGGGCAGCTGGCGGGAGCGCGGGCGCGGCGTGCTGCGGCTCAACGACGCTGAGGGGAGCGAGGGGGGTGAGGGCGGCGCGGCGCGGCTGGTGGCGCGGGTGGCGGGCTCGCTGCGCGTCGTGCTCAACACCAAGCTGTGGCCCGACATGGTGGTGGAGCGCGCCGGCACCAAGTCGCTCAGGATCACCGCCGCCGACGCGCTGCAGCAAGTCAAACTGTTCCTCATCATGGTAACACTGCACACTATCTATTAGTTCTCAACACCAAGCTGTGGCCCGACATGGTGGTGGAGCGCGCTGGCACCAAGTCGCTCAGGATCACCGCCGCCGACGCGCTGCAGCAAGTCAAACTGTTCCTCATCATGGTAACACTGCACACTATCTATTAGTTTTCAACACCAAGCTGTGGCCCGACATGATGGTGGAGCGCGCCGGCACCAAGCGCTCAGAATCACCGCTGCAACAATTTCTTCGCCCAAAACACGCCGGTTCAACTCAGTGGATAGTCGTCGTCGCTCATATAAAAACTTCGCAATGCCTTGTTGCATCGCGCGGCTATTTAGAGATTGAGGAGTCAGCCCTACGCGATCAAGAGGTTCTAAGTTTGAATCTTGGATATTACACTGCCACCATGAACCCACTCCTAACACAAGTAATTTAAATTAACTGGCTTATGAATTTAACCATTGTTTATCTTTTCACAGGGGTCGCCAGGCGATATAGTACAGTTGCACAGAGCACTCACAGCACGGATCTCAGAAAGCAAAAGGACAACTTCGACGTTACCAAACCCCGGCACACAGAACACAACTTCTCAGAAGGCCGCCGAGCGACTAGAGGCTGACACAGATGACAATGACTTTGAGAAAGCTGATGATACCAACTGTGATGACAAGAATGATGCTGTTGACAGCGCACTCGATGACGACCTCCCAGACGAGCTGGCAAGCAACGATAGGCTACAAACTGACAATGTACACAAGACTGATGAAGAATCCAATGTAGACGATATGAAGGCAGACAGTGAAGCCAGGCCACTGAAGCGGAAAGAGCCCGTGGAGGACGAGACCTCGCCCAAGAGACAGTGCCCCGAAATATTAATAGAGTGATATTCATAACGACGTTATATAAACTTTGTGATGTAAATGTGGACATGGTTCATTTGTTCAACATCCGCTAAAAGCTCTGGGTCAAATAGAAATCTTATGTAAATGTAACTAATAGCTAATGTGTAGAAATATTTATGATTAAATTAATATAGTATTTTACAACATTGTTGATTATTACTAATGGAGATTCCATTTCTAATAATTGTTTTGATTCAATCGCACACGCATTTCAGTTATATTAATGAGTACAACTTCCGTGGTTGCAATCTGCTATGTACCAGCTCAACATTTCTGTTATCACATTCCAATCGTTGCGAATAGACGGTAAATGATAGCACGTTCGGCCCGAGCTGATACCAAATACAAAACTGATGTGGTTTATTTTCTGATAGATTTTTAAATAAACTATTTCACATTGGAATCTAAATTGTTATTGAAACACATCCTGCAACCTGTTTCCTGTATCTGTTTAAAAAGTACGCATGCTTGTAACGTGGGTAATAGTCTTTTTAACTTCAAATTAAAAACTTTACCTACGAGTTCGAACGTGGTTATAGCATTTCTAACGCATTGGAGACGAAGACGACTTTATAGATACATTTGGAGAGGGTGACCACAAGCAATGAATGCTGTTTTATAATAATAATAATATCATTTATTTTCAGAATAAAATTCCATACAATGATTGTTAGTATCACAACTTAATAAGCTATGTTAGTACCTCTTATCCACTAATTAATCAAGAAACTTAAAAGTAAATCAGTTCATGTATCTTCCTGAAGCATCACCGCCATTATGTATACGGCACCAATGCTCCAGAAAGACACCATCAGCACTATCAGCTATCATTTTCAGGATGCCGTTGGTACTTCTACGTATTCTGCTCATTAGTGATGCCGTTCTCTTGCGCATTATTGCCGCAAAACCATCCGTAGCCGCTTCAGCGAACATTGCCGAGGCACTGCAGAACCGCGACAGCCCCAACAACTTCCTGAACGCGTTGTTGTACTGGATCCGAAGAGCATTGTAGGCCCTTTGCGTATGTCTGACCCACAAACTACACGTATAGAAGGTCTGGCAGTAAGCCTTAAAAAGAGTTACCTTCACCGGCTTCGTGCACCTTGCGAATCTGCGAGCCAGCATATTGCATCGTACCGACAACGCACTTCGTTCCCTTTCCATGTCCTGGTCATCATTTAGATCCTCAGTCACAACATGGCCAAGGTACTTGAAACACGACACTCTTTAATGCCCTACCATACAAGTATACAGGCGGTATAGTCCTATCCTTTTTCATCTTTCCCCCAAACACCATGAACTCACTATTCCTTACGGTATACAGGAGACCGTGTGATAACGCGTATCTCTCACAAACTTCAAGGAGTTGCCTTAGCGCGCCAATCGAAGGGCTCAGCAGCACCATGTCGTCCGCATAACTGATGCTATTAATTGTCATTCCATCTATAGAGCATCCGACAGCTGTGCTGCTGAGCTCCTCGACCAACTGATTGATGTATAGGCTAAAAAGCGAGGGCGAGGACAACCCACCTTGCCTCACACCGCACCGCAGCCCATATTCCTCCGAGAAAACCCCAGACCATTTGAATGGTCAATTTGATGGTTATACCAGTACTCTAAAACTGCAATCATCTCATCAGCTATATTCTGCATATTCTATTGTAATTAACCAGGTCAAATGCCCTCGACAGGTCCAAGAACACGGCATACACTGGGGTGTTTCTGCTAGTGTAGTAGTTGACCGTGTACTTAAGCGCCAGAATAGCCGATTCAGTAGAAAGCCCGGACCTAAAACCGAATTGTGCATCATGTAGACCGAGCTTACCCGAGATTCTTCGCTCCAGTACACCGTTAAGCACCTTAGCGGTTACCGTCGCCAACGAAATTGGCCTATAGTTTATACGTTTTGAAGAGATACTTTTGCTGTAAACGCACATGCCTGCATCTTCTTGGCACTGAACTCAACCAGGTTCTGAGAGCCCCATTGAGAAAAGTGATTCAGGATCCTTTCAATCTCACAATCTGACAAGAAGCTGCCTTTTCTCTGCGATATCTGACTGCTTGGTCTCAGGATGTCCATGATAACTCCCGTGTAAGGTGCTATCGTCTGCATAACAATAAACACTGCCAGTGGACAGCATGTCGTTGATATGCAGAAGAAAGAGAGTGGGTGATAAGACGGACCCCTGCAGCACGCCAGCATTTACCTGCAGTTACTTCGAAGGTCGTCCGTCACAAAGGACGCAAATACGGCGCCCCTGCAGGAAGCTAGCAACCCAATTGCACAGCCTAGGAGGCAGACCAAAGGCTGGTAGCTTGGAAAGAAGCGATTTGTGCCAGACTCTATCGAAAGCTTTGGCGATGTTTAGACTAATTGCCAGTGACTCGCCGTGCTTGTCCATAGCCTCACCCCAAAGATGGGTAACGTATGCTAGAAGATCACCCGTTGACCGTTTCGGCCTGAAACCATATTGCCAGTCATTAATTAAGGAGTGATCTTCCAGATGACGCTTAAGCTGTTTGTTTACGATGTGCTCGAAGACCTTGCACAGCACCGAGGTGACGGCAATGGATCGAAAGTTCCCCGGGTCTGAGCGATCTCTTGGATCGGCTGTACATTCGCCTCTTTCCAAGTAGATGGCACTGTACCCGAGCTGTTCAATTCAATACATTTATTTATTTGCTTGTAATGTGGTGCAACAAAAGATGGAAATAAAAAATATAGTAATCCAGCACATTTCGCCATAATGTTGGCATGCAAACACAGATTATTAGGTATACAAAGCAATATCTACTTAGCAACTAAAAAAATATTGCAGCTACAATAATGGCGCAGCCGTTACAACGCATTTCTGCAGTGGTACGAATGACATACAGATTTCTTTAAAAAGTCTTCCACTGTATAAAAAGTCTCGTCCACCAACCATTTATGTAATGCAACACAATTTTTTTTTATGAGGCTGGTCTATAATCGACGCTGGCAATGAGTTGTAAATTAGTGGATTCATATAAACACAACTACCTACGTCTAAATATTTCTAACCTAGGTACCGGCATCTCAAGTGGCATGTGTGTAACTTTCCTTTTATTGAAGTTCTTCTTTTTATTGAACAGTAATAGATTATTTTTCGCAAATATGGCGCTTTCATATATATAAATACATGGTACGGTTAAAAGTTTATTGGCTTTGAACACAGGTGAACAAGAGTCTGTCTATGCCATACCAAATATAGCTCTAATGCACCTTTTTTCGCTATAAAAAGATTTCTGAAGAGTTACCCCAGACAGTAATGCCGTACCTAATAATCAAGCAGACATAGGCATGATATACCATTATGGCTGTAGATTTGGATATTATATCTTTTTTTTTTTTTACGTGCGCAAAATCCCCACGGATACCTCCCCACCGGAGCCGGTGGGAGAGGTTATGTCGGACTCGAACCGACTAAAACGCACGCCGCCTGTGGGTCGCTTTGGTTGCCGAAGGTGAGGTTGACAGGCATATCCCTCGCACCCCGGCCGACCCAGGGCCATCTCTCATGATCTGGCCCTCTTCTCGGGTGTGTGGGGACTACAGAGTCCCCAACTCGTTCCCGGTAAACGGGGAGGCGCGCCAGGCGCGCCGCCGCCGCGGCCTGCTTCTGCTAGGGTGACAGGCGGCTCCACCTGTCACCCCCAGGCCGGCGCTCATGGGGGGCGGAGGTCGTTCATCGACCTCCGACGCCCGAGTTGCCTTCGTACGCGGGCAGCTTGGCTTGCGATCCGTCGTCGCTTCCGCTGCCGCTCCCGCCCCGCCTCCTCCTTCACGAGCATTACTTGCTCGCAGAAAGAGGCGCCGGCCGCCCACGCATCCGCGCAGCGGACCATCGCCGCGAGCAAGGTGGAGAGCGTGAGAACCCTCACTCCCAGGGCCGCCACAAGCTCCCGCCTCGGCGTCTCCCACGCCGGACACTCGGTGAGCGTGTGCGGCCCCGAGTCCTCGCTCGCGTCGCAGTGATGGCACTCGGACGTTGGCTCTTTCTCCATCCGACGCAGATACTTTGCGAAGCACCCGTGCTCGGTGATCATCTGCGTCAGACGGTACGAGAGGCTGCCGTGTGGCCTCTCTAGCCACTCCCCCATGATGGGTCTTACCGCCGCTACTACGGCGCGCCCTGCGCCTGGTCGCCCGAGTCGTAGCTCCGGATATTATATCTTTAACTTTTCGTAAAGCAAACACATAACTTTAGTTCCACCCTCCCCTTTCCTACTCAGAACAACATGTGCAGGTCTTAGATGTCACCCGTACACGGTGCAGAATATCCGATCAAGAACCAAGCGGTTCGGAGACTTCTTTGCCGCACCACCAAGACCTGGAATTCATTACCAGCACACGTGTTTCCCTCTTCCTACAGTCCCGGGTCCTTTAAGCGGGGCGTGAAAAAGCATCCTGATGTGGCCGCCAAGCTGAGTGCCACCATTGTAACATTACTTAGTTTCTGTAATGGTGACCCTCTTTCCTGAGAATTTGCCTTTAGCTTACTATCAGGCGAGGTGAAGTCAAGTTGGCCTGTCGAAAAAGAAAAAAAAACAGCTGTTCATAAGTGTAGTAAATGTTATTTATTTACCAAATAGAATGTTTGTGCTGATTAGTTTTTATTACCAAAGCACAGTCACAGTCATTCAATGTATTGTACCCACACTCAAATAAAAGAAACAGTTCGTTTTTCATTTCTTATAAAATTAAAGTTTTGTTTATTTTTTTCCTTTTTTTACGTTTTATAACTTATATTTTGTCGCAAATATTTGGGCATTGAAGTAACTGCTCATAATCGATCCGAAATGAATGACTTTAGAATTAAATTATCTTCACGCTGTATTTTCCAGAACACTGTTTCCTTTCTTTTGCTAACAATTGATGATGATTATTAATTACTAATCTACAATTAAACCACACTCGCGGACACTGGTATCGGTAATTACTATTTTAAATAAAATTAAAGCATGGAGCTGATGTTAATACGGCTACTAGCGCCATCTGTTTTCTGTACAGCCGCACAAGCATCGGAGACAACTCTGCTGCACATTTTTTTAGAACCACCGCTGGAATACCATCCGGACCACTGGCTTTACGGACATATAATAAATGAATCCTTTGTAGCGGGACACTTGCCACAGGACTGGAAACACGCCATAGTGACCCCAGTATTTAAGAAGGGGGATAACAACAGCCTGGTAATTTTCGCCCTATCAGCCTCACCAGTATTGTAGTGAAGATGATGGAAACAATTATTTCGCACAGCTTGACCGGATTTTTGGGCCGAGAAGGCATTATGTCAACCAGACAGCACGGATTTGTTAGAGGAATGTCAACAGTCAGTAATCTGCTGACATGTGTTCAGGACTGGACCAGGGAACTTGACAGCCGCAACCCAATATCTAGACTTCGAGCACGCATTTGAAAAGGTCCACATCAACGACTTCTCAACAAACTGGAGCATTTTGGGATACGTGGTTCCTTGCTCAAATGGATAAAGAACTATTTGGAAGGTAGAACATTCCAGGTGCGTGTTGGTGGCTCCCTCTCCAAGCAGAGACCCGTTGCGAGTGGTATGCCCCAGGGCTCGGTGCTTGCGCCTCACCTGTTTGGAATATACATTTCAGACTTAATCGAGGTGATTGAGTGCCGGTCTGCCTTCTTTGCTGATGATGGTAAGTTCTTTGCCAACCCACTTATACACAATGGACAGCTACAGGATGACTTGAATCGAATCCAGAACTGGACCAAAGATTGGGTTGTCAAATTAAATACATCTAAATGCAATGTCCTGCATTTGGGGGTAACAACCCAAGGGTTATATATAATCTTGAAGGAAGCATCCTGACTTGTATGACTCCTGATCTGAAGTGGGCAGAACACATCTCCACTGTTGTAAAGAGGGCAAACTCATTTATATATGTAGTTCGGAAGTCTTTTCAAACCATGCCTGTCGACGTTTTCCGAAGAATTTTTAAAACATATATTAGACCACTCTTGGAAAATGGATTCCAGATCTGGAGTCCATACCTTCACAAGGACATAAATACCACAATAAATGGATTCAAAAATAGACTTGATGACTGGCTACGACTAGGCAACACAGAGCTCAAAAAAGTGACGGACAGTTAAGGCTTCAATAGAGAGACTACACATTTTATCACTAGATGTGAACACATCAGCTTGTAGCTGCTTGTTCATAAATAAATAAATAAATGTTTTTGTGTCTGTTTTTAAAAGCTTTTGGGAGTGTGACGAGCCCCTGTGTTGCCTGATTCTCTTAATTGCGCTGCCATGAGTTAAGGCTTGGTTAAGGCCTGAAAAAGCGCGGGATATTGGTTTTGTCCATGAATGTGAGGCATGACGAGAGCCGACGCGCCGAACGGAAGGGCCCGCGTACCCCCCCGGATAGGGGCGCCAGGCTCCCAAATCCGGTCATCAACCGGCACGACGAACCATATCGGCCTGGTGAGGCAGCCCCCCAAGGTGGTTAACCCCAGTTGGACCCCTGTACTATACCGCAGGCGGCCAACGCCCTACCGTTTTACAGGTTTCCCTGTACGGCGCGTCGCCTCGCGCCATCCCCACTAGACTACGCCAAGACCCACCACTGGTCCCACTAGTGCTGCAACAACCACCATCTCTGCCCGGCTATGTACTTGCTGACCCCTGAACGCTATCCAACCTACAATTGAAGTACTATGGAGGGTGTTTCGCAATAGTGCACACGCAGTGGTAGGTACCCACCCGGTCGAAATTTGAGACAAATTTGTGCCACCAAATTTCTACCACCATAGAATATCCTGATCATATTCATATTAAAATATAATTTTCCTTCGGTTTCACCTCACCCACCTGGATAAATATTGTTATATCGTTGTACTAATAACCTTATTAGTACTAGTACAACAATATTTGTATTGAGTTATTAGAAAAGTGGTATTTAACAGCACTTAATCGGTGGTACCAACTACTTAATTTGACAACATCGCACCTAACACATATTTATTCTAATAGCTTTATAAATATTTCACAAGCTTCCAATTTGTACAAATAGGATAGCATTGAAAGTGCTTATTAGACAAAATTCTTTAATTGGTACTTCATTAGCCCTAATTGAAGTGTCGCCAAAATTGAAACGTACATCACAAATATACAGGATGTAGGTGTAAAATTATTGCAGTCGCATTTTAATTTTTTTATGAATATTCTGATAGGAGACAGGACCACCTAGATACCCACATAGTTGGTACGCGAAATCCGTTCACTTATGTGGGTTTCGTACCACACCGAAATATGGGGAAACTTGTGATTGATAAGTTCTAAAATGAATAAGTAAATAGTGCAGAAGTACGTATTCCGTTTTTTTTTATAAATTCGCGTACATACTTAGTTTAAAAACATTCAGACTAATGCAAATAATATACATATACATATTTATACATAACTAGAGAGCGGGAATCGAACGCGCTACCTCTGATTTAGCAATTGACAGTGCAGTTAGATATCCATCTCTGTACATCGTGTAGTGAGTAAAGAAATATTTTTTTAAATAGGTGGGTATAATCCCCAGACACAAAAACATCCTGTAGAATCATACAAATTATTCATAACGATTCAGAGTTGACACTTCATTACAAACAATCAACACGTATTTCAGAATACACTGCTACTGAAAGCCGTTAAAATACAAAGTGTAACAAAATACACGAACTATTGGCAAAATGCAAGGTGAAATAACGTACTCAACATTCGACGGGTTAAGACCTCATTTTGATGCATTGGCCAGAGTGGGTTATTTTAAAGTCGTTTTGAAACCATTGTCCCGTACAAAACGAATTTTACATAATGCGTATCGGTACATTTTAGGGTTTCTTGTTATAATTTTTTTTTTTTTTTTTTTTTTTTTATATAGGACACGCCAACTTGACCTCACCTCGCCTGATGGTTAGCTAAAGGCAAAGTCTCAGGAAAGAGGGTCACCATTACAGACACTAAGTGCTACAATGGTGGCACTCAGCTTGGCGGCCTCATCAGATGCTTTTTCACGCCCCGCTTAAAGGCCCCGGGACTGTAGGAAGAAGGAAACACGTGTGCTGGTAATGAATTCCAGGTCTTGGTGGTGCGGCAAAGAAAAGAGTCTCCGAACCGCTTGGTTCTTGCTCGTATATTCTGCACAGTGTGAGGGTGACATCTAAGGCCTGCACGTGTTGTCCTATGTAGGAAAGGAGATGGTGGGATTAGTTGGAAGAGCTCGTCAGAACACTCACCGTGGTAGAGATATAATGTACAATATTCAGCATCTTTTCCGAGTAGTACAGGTAAGCATCATTATTGCAGCCATAGTCCCGGTCCAGAGCCCGCTCTCCTCTTTTTATTGGTTTGGCTTACTTTGGAATTTGCGTTCTATGATTGCCGTCTGACCTCTCAATTCCGAGAGGAATGCTTGAGACAAAGCTTCGTCTGAATCAGCAGGCCGGTGTACTGCACCAGCATGCAGGTGAGGCTGGCGTGGCACCGAAGCGAAGATCTTAGTTGGGCCCCTTTTTACGTGCGAACAAGCCGCACGTAAAAAAGGGGGCAGGCATTTCCAACGAACCCCGGCCGAACTGGGCTTCAAACACCATGTAGTTAAAGGTTATACGTTATTTAGTTTTAATTTTGATGTAATAACTGTACCTATTAACACTATTATCATTTGACGACCTCTGTGTAGCGGTAGAACGTTCGACTGCTACGCAGGGGGCGTGGGTTTCTTTGGTCTAGGTATTTCTATGTTCATTAAATATATATGTATTTACAAAAAATATCTCCATAATCTGTAAATCTTATATATAAAATTCTCGTGTCACAATGTTCGTTCCCGTACTACTCCGAAACGGCTTGACCGATTCTCATGAAATTTTGTGAGCATATTGAGTAGGTCTGAGAATCGGATAAGTTAGTGATAAGGGTTGTCCACCCTGGGAACCGACATCCACGCGGGCGGAGCCGCGGGCAAAAGCTAGTATGAAATAAAAAATAAGTAAATATATGAATGCAATATTTTTCTTGAATTCTTTAACCTCAGGTCCGACACAGCACAGATCAAATGGTTGACACGCTCTTCATTTTGCTGACCACCATAACCACCCTGGGGAAAGAAGCAGCGTTCAATCTGAGAAGCCACCGCATTGACAACATCATCGAAACTGTTAACGGTTGCTACATTTTCATTTTTATTTGCTAGGAGTTTTTTGCTTGGTCCGGAACCTACATGTGGTGCACCCTAGGTACACAGGAGAGACGCTGCCGCCTACAGCCAATCCAGCCGATGCGGAAGTGGCCCTTTAGATGACTGTACGGAGGCTCTCCACGAGCGCGCCTCGGAGGGTGCAAGGGGCAGGTTGGTTTTCCGGGTGCAGGTGACAGATTTGGTCACCTGTTTTTCTCAACAAAAAGTGAAGACTTATATTTTAGTAAACACTTTCGTATCACTTTCCATGTTGTAAGTAGGTACCTAATAAACGTAATTGATCTACACACTTACCTACCACGTTAATCTTTGTATCATCAAATCTGTGATTAGGGGCGCTGCGTGGAGAAAAATGTATTATTAGGGTTCCATAACTCAAGATGAGAAGTCTGTTAAGACGCGTTTCTCAGGAATTCGTAGAAGTATCAAATTGCAATTCATACCACATATCGCGTGTTTCCCGACAAAGTAGAATTTGGACAACCCCATCTCTTCTCATGCGGTGTCGTACAAGGTGACTAAGGGATAGGGCTGTTCAACATCAGACAGATATATGCACCTCAGACTCAGACACAGATACATGGCTCGAGTCAACAATAGTGCCCGGAAGACGGCAATAGGTACGCCCCTATTACTTGGGACCGACAGCAGCGATTCGTGAAATGTGGTCGTTAATTCGCCTCTGCCTAACCCTTCGGGGATAAAGGCGTGATTATATGTATGTATGTACCACATACTCAGGTCTGTAACGTCTTGAAAGTTGTAAGTCCACGTAATCATATTATATTGTTGTTTATTTAACATAAGTTCGTCTCTGAATACAATTTTGCACGGAACCCTCTAAGTGCGAGTCGCACGTAATCACGAAGTAGATACAAGTACACACCAAATGTTTATAAAATAATTTATTTTGATAAATTGGTGCTATTTTCTGCAGGGCCCTACTTCGCAGCAAGCAAGCCATACCATGTAGAGGTTTTAAAAACTAACGCCGTAACAATGTCTCGTCTGCTTACATTTTATCATACGGCTGCAATGAGTTGTGCAGTGCTGTGGACTATATTCCCTCTTGTAAATAGATCTCTAGGTGAAGATGTACAATTCACCGGATATATTCCGTATGATACCACGGAGACGCCAGCGTAAGTTGGAACTTTTTCATAGTTTAGCTTTTTCTTAGTTAGATATAATTTATTATTATTTTATTTAAAACTTTATTAGAAATATAATAGTTTATAATGAAATAGTTCTTTATCACATTCGCACTGCTAAATTTTGAGTCCAAATCCTTACATTTCATCATACGGCTGCAATGAGTTGTGCAATGCTGTGGACAATATTCCTTCTTGTAAATAAATGTACAATTCACCGGATATATTCCGTATGATACCACGGAGACGCCAGCGTGAGTTTTCACAGTTTAGCTTTTTCTTAGTTAGATATAATTTATTATTATTTAATTTAGGTGTGGGTTATTCAATTAGTAGAAAAAAAAATTATATATTAAATTAATTTATAAGATTTTTTTTTTATTTAGGTATATGTACGAGTCACGTCAATTAGACATCGCCTTGCCTGATGGTAAGCTGAAGGCAAAGTCTCAGAAAAGAGGGTCACCATTACTTTTTCATTTTTATTTTTACGTGCGCAAAATCCCCACAGATACCTCCCCACCGGAGCCGGTGGGAGAGGTTATGTCGGACTCGAACCGACTAAAACGCACGCCGCCTGTGGGTCGTTTTGGTTGCCGAAGGTGAGGTTGACAGGCATATACCTCGCACCCTGGCCGACCCAGAGCCATCTCTCACGATCTGTCCCTCTACTCGGGTGTGTGGGGACTACAGAGTGCCCAACTCGTTCCCGGAAAACGGGGAGGCGCCGCCGCCGCGGCCTGCTTCTGCCAGGGTGACAAGCGGCTCCACCTGTCACCCCCAGGCCGGCGCTCATGGGGGGCGGAGGTCGTTCATCGACCTCCGACGCCCGAGTTGCCTTCGTACGCGGGCAGCTTGGCTTGCGATCCTTCGTCACTCCCGCTGCCGCTCCCGCCCCGCCTCCTCCTTCACGAGCATTACTTGCTCGCAGAAGGAGGCGCCGGCCGCCCACGCATCCGCGCAGCGGACCATCGCCGCGAGCAAGGTGGAGAGCGTGAGAACCCTCACTCCCAGGGCCGTCACAAGCTCCCGCCTCGGCGTCTCCCACGCCGGACACTCGGTGAGCGTGTGCGGCCCCGAGTCCTCCCTCGTGTCGCAGTGATGGCACTCGGACGTTGGCTCTTTCTCCATCCGACGCAGATACTTTCCGAAGCACCCGTGCTCGGTGATCATCTGCGTCAGACGGTACGAGAGGCTGCCGTGTGGCCTCTCTAGCCACTCCCCCATGATGGGTCTTACCGCCGCTACTACGGCGCGCCTTGCGCCTGGACGCCCAAGTCGTAGCTCCCATTCCGCCACCATTTCCCTGTGGAGGGTCACCATTACTTACACATACCGTGTGACAATGGTGACACTCAGCTTGACGGCCTCATCATATGCTTTTTCACGCCCCGCTTAAAGGACCCGGGACTGTAGGAAGAAGGAAACACGTGAGCTGGTAATGAATTCCAGGCCTTAATGGTGCGACAGAGGAAAGAGTCACCGAACCGCTTGTTTCTTGATCGGATGTTCTGCACCGTGTGCGGGTGACGTCTAAGATCTGCACGTGTTGTCCTGTGTAGGAAAAGGGAGGGTGATTATGAATAAAAGAGTAAGAAAAGAGAACTAAAATATATATTGCTATTTACCTATTTACAACTTATATATTTTCTGATTAAAGAGTAGTAATCCCGCCATTTTGCACATATTTTGTTGAATTAATCTTGATTTATTGGATTTAAAACTTTATTAGAAATATAATAGAGATAGTTTATAATGAAATAGTTCCTTATCACATTCGTACTGCTAAAATTTTAAATCCAAACCAAGTTCTAAAACAATTATATGACCTAGATATTATCAAATTCAACGTACCTGTAGATGATGTAACACATTATAAGATTTACATATGCACTATATAAACGTGAAAGGAAACAGCACGTCTTTGATTCTCCTTATAAATATTTAGTTTTCATCTTGATAGCTAACATTTTATCGTTTTTAGATTCCTGCTGACGTTAACTTACATGAACATTTTAATAACTTTCCAAGCTTACGGCAATGTCACAATGGATTGCACAATAGTGGCATTCTACGCACAGGCCAAGATACAAATACAGATACTCCGATATAATCTAGAACAGCTAGTAAAATCGAACTTCGACAAAACATGTACAGCGGTAATTGGAAAGTTTAAGGAGTTTCATTACGACGATAGAGAAAAGGTTCAACTGCAGCAACGTTTAAAGAAATGTGTAGTTCACTACTTGGAAATTTTACGGTAGATATCTATTTTTTAATTCAAGACCCCGGACTCTTAAGTGAAGGCCTCGGATGTGGCGAGGCTGACTCAAGAATCATAATGATGATGATTAATTTTTTATTATTATACTAGCTGTTGCCCGCGGGTCCGCCTGCGTGGATGTCGGTTATGTAAAACAGCATTTGACCTTTCTCTAGGTCTAATCTACCCCTATAACAAATTTATATAATAACCGCGGTAGCCTAGTGGTAGGGGTAATGGACTGCTGAGACGAGGTCTCGGGTTCGATCCCAGGTTTTACCATGGCACACACTTTTCGATGCTTTTCGAAGTTATATGTGTATTTATTATTTATTATTTAGTTTATAAGTGCCCGGTTAATGGCAATAGGCTCGCCACCTATTACATTGGGACCCAAACATAAACTGGCAAAATGTGGGTGCTAGCACCTCTGCCTACCCCTTCGGGGATATAGGCGTGAGTTTATGTTATGTTATGAAAATTTTATCAGAATCGGTTCACCGGTTTAGGCGTGAAAGTGTAACAGACAGACAGGCAGATAGAGTTACTTGATTTATAATATTAGTATGGATATTTTGTTTCAGTTACCTACGTTTAAAAATGATTTATTCTTCAATACTCGCATTATTTGTGGATTTATTAATTTTGTGATTGTTTTGATCTCTGGTTTTGGTCGCATCTACCGATATACTTAACTGTTTTTTATTGTCAGGTTTACTGAAGAAGTGCAATCAATATTTAGCGAAGCAATGGTCATCCAATTCTTTGTGGTAGCCTGGGTAATTTGTATGACTATGTACAAGATTGTAGAGGTATGCATCCATGTCAGTTTTAATTTATAATAATAATTTATTCATAGATCACAATTGCAGCATCACAGAATAAATAATGTTGCACATTTGAAAACAGGGTTGTTCTTCTACAATAGGTTGGTTGAGTTATTGCTCTCCTAAATAGACTATAAGTAGCCTGTGTTAGGAGATACAGGGTTCCTAGGGGGAACCCTGTATCTATATACAGGGTTCCTAGGGGGAACCCTGTATCTATCTATCTATATATATTGTAAGAATTAGTCAGTTTTAATACAGAACAATCAAAAATGTCACCAGAGTTTAAAGAAGTAAAGTTATTGGTAAGACGTGTGGTGACGGAGAAATAATACAAGCATTAGATACCGTCTCATCACATCCGAAGGGTGTCGTTGTCGTAAGAGGCGACTAGCGGAAAAATACGCAGACGATATCTTTTTTTAATATTTTTATTCCACTTAAGTTGCAGACAAGCACACAGCCCACCTGATGGGAAGTGGTTACTGTGGCCTATGGACGTTTGTAACACCAGAGGAGTCACACTCGCGTTGCCAACGCTGTAACTACAGTTTCTATGCCGTCAGTCACTTCAAGAGTAGCAAAACTCAAAATAAAACCCTGTACCAACCCGTCTGGCCAGCATGGAAACTGTAGGCCAAAGTCTCCCAACATTGGGAGAGGCCTTTGTCCAGCAATGGACTGCCTTCGTTAGGCTAATTGATTGAATAAGACGAGACACTTGACTAGTCCCTTACAAAAGGAATGCTCTGACCAATTCACATACAGGACCTTGTTTCTGTTAAAACAAAACCATTGTCATAACACGGACACTGCTAAAAATCCATTTAATTTTTCATTTTTCGACTTTAAACCATTGAGACTAAAGTCCAAAATTAAAAGGCTTATTGCATAGTGAATGAAATTTTTCATATTTTTTTTTTCATTTAATTTTGAACTTTAATCATTTAGAAATAAAGTCGAAACTTTAATGCCATCTTTTGCAGTGTCTGTAGAATGACAATGGTTTTGTTTTAGTCGAATCGAGGACCAGGGAACATGTCTTGATTCTCCTACGAGTATACAACAATCTTGGGGCGATAATGTTATGATGGTTCTCTAATCTAAATCTTAATTTTGTTAAAAAATATTGCCGCGTGGTTCCCGGCAGAGTAGAATTTGGACCACCCCATCTCTTCCCGTGCGGTGTCGTACAAAGCGACTAAGGGATAGGGCTGATTAACATTGGACAGATATATACAGCCCAGACTCAGCCTCAGATGCATGGCTCGAGTCAACAATAGTTCCCGAAATACGGCAATAGGCTCACCCCCTATTACGTGGGATCGAATACAATTATTGGTGAAATGTGGGTGATAATTCACCTCTGTCTAACCCTCCGGGGATAAAGGCGTGATTATATGAAAATATTTCTTATTTTTCAGTTGAGCATGTTTTCTCTCGAGTTCGTCTCCATGACCATGTATTTAGGATGTATGTTGGCACAGCTTTTCATCTATTGCTACTTTGGGACACAACTTAAAGTTGAGGCAAGTATTAAGACAGATGGAGCCACAATGCGGGGAGACTGGGCAGTTGGGTGTCGGAGTCAAGGGCCTTAATTACTGAAATTGGTCACCATATCCACGAATAGGCGGTGACTCCCGCTCCGGCTCGTTTCTGGGGCAAAGAATGGCCATCACAATTTAGCGAGGCAACGTCGTCGATTAAAGTAGAATTTGGGCCACTCCATCTCTTCCCATGCGGTATCGTACAAGGCGACTAAGGGATATGGCTGTTTAATATCTGTCAGATATATACAGCACAGATACAAAGCTCGAGTAAAAAATAGTGTCCGGAAGACGGCAATAGGCTCGTCCCTTATTACGTGGGACCGAAAACAATAATTGATGAAATGTGTGATAATTCGCCTCTGCCTAACCTTTCGGCGATAAAGGCGTGATTATATGTATGTATGTATGTTATATGAATTTATCAATAAACTATAAATAAATTAAAAATAACTAATTACATTTCAAATACGGTGCCAAATAGCAGAATGATAATGTTATTAGTCAATCCTCATTATGCTCATTGTTAGGGCAATTGGAAGAGTGATTTGGCATTGTAATGAGATGGCACTTGTCATGTTTTGTTTTTAGAGCGAGTTCATAAATCAGTCAATATACTGCAGTCATTGGTTGTCTCTGTCTCCTCGTTTTCGACGTCAACTGCTCATCATGATGCAGCGCTGCGGTCAACCGATAGCACCTCGGATTGCTTATGTCATACCAATGTCCTTGGAAACGTATATTGTGGTAAATTTTAACATTTATAAATAATAATAACTCTCAAAGTTTGTACCAAGCCTGCAGGACGCTCTGGTTTTTACAGGAGCTAAGTACACCATCTATGAAAATTTCCGCTATAACGGTCCACGAGATAAAGCCTAGTGATAGACAGACAGATGGGCAGTGGCGTTCTAGTAATAGGGTTCCGTTTTAATCCTTTGGGTACGGAACTCTAAAAACTATCGTGATAAATAGTGCTACGTGTAGAGTCTCGTAGACTGTGCTACAAAGTGCTACGAATAGACCTAAATTGACCTTAATTTTTTAACGTGCACAATTCCCCACGGATATCATAAGTTTAAGACATTTCTCTCGCACCCCGAGCGACAATAGTCCATCATCATCTGTAAGTTGACCCGTTGGGTGTGGGAACCACGGTGTCCCCATATTTCCCGATAAAAGGGACTTGAACCCGGGCCCTCTCGACGTTTAAACAAAGTAATGTGGTTGATCAAGCTACTTCAAAGTGGCTCCTTCTTCCGGATACGATTATATTTAATTAACGTATACTTATGCTCATACTTAGGTACATATTAATATAAGTTATAAGGTTCAATCAATCTAGTATGATTATTTTCTGTTCTCATTCTGTTTATTTTCCCAGGTACTGCGGTCGTCGTACACACTCTTCACTCTCTTGAAAAGTTAAATTAGAGATTCTACGAAAGTGTCAAACCACGCCACGTATATTTTTATAACTTCCACCAGTCGTTTAACCTCCGACAAGCATATTGTTTAATCTACCACAAGCTTCTTCGTATTAAACTCTAATGTTGTTTTTTGTATAAGATTTGTTTATTTTATTCTCTATCGTGACAAGAATAATGTTTACCTTTGTAATGTACGTCTTGGAGCACAAAGCTGCCACAGCCCCAGAGGTCGGTCGTAAAATTGACCACCGTTTGATTCATTGCGTCTATTTACTGCCGTTTTACAGCCAACGATGACGATGGATGTCAGGAACAAATCGCGAACTGCTCCAACAAAATGTTCAACCTATATAAACTATTGTTCTCAAGTTTCTCAGATAGATTACAGATTGTTCTGTTTCTTGCTAACGATGAACGTGTCTAATTAAAGAGCAGTGCATCCAAATAGGTATTTATGTGTGCAGTGCGCAATTTACTGAAAGGGCCACAGATTATGGCTAACAGTTTTCGAGTGAGAGCGGAACTCCAACAATAATGTAGGAACTAGGACGGCCTTCGGTACTTTTCAGAGAAGTACCATAGCAAGTTACAATTAATATGTAATTCATAGGACTTATATGAGCCAAATTGTTGTGCAAGTTCTGAGTGTGTTGTGTGTTCCGCAGTGTCATTAAATTGTGACTAAGATTTGAAATGTCATCAGTCGTCCTTGAAAAGCAATAAAAATAAAAGTAACTATGTTTTGTCTACTGCTTGAGTGAAGAAAGTGAAGATTAGGAACGCCTATAAATAAAGGTTGGCAAGTTTATTTTATTGTGTGCCAGTTTCTTCAAACATGTAAATAATTATTTAAAGCAGCGTAGGTATGCGTTTTTGAGTGACTACTTAACTTTCGAGTGTAAGCTACGTGACGTCTGACTCACGCGGACTCCGCCAGACAATTCAGGAGCCCGAAACCCGCCTGTTCAGTGCTCCGGACGACGTAAGTGCCGAAAGTCGTGTAAAAAGTTGTATCCGGCCGCGAATAGCGCGCGTGGAATTCCGTTTATAAATACACGAGTGCCGGCGCGGCGGGTCGAGAGTCTTGGTAGTGCGTTTCTGTTCAGCACGAGCGATCGTAGCAAGCGAGCGAGTGCTCACCGGCGCCTGGGTCCGCTAGAGCGAGGGCGCAGGGCTCTGCGGCACGCGTGAGTCCGCGGTATGCGCGAGCGCCGATGATATTCACGGGCGGGGGGGCGCGCCGCCGCACCTCGCCCGCGCCGCGACCATTGCGCCCGCCCGCCCAGCGACTACATGCCGACTTTGTGAGTCTCCCAACTTGCGCTGACGATTACAACTAATTTATAAACTTATCAATACCATTCTGTAACAAACAGTATTGATTTGATATCTATAAGTATATCTAAGTACCTAAAGGAGTAGAAAAGGTGTGTAACGATGACTTTCAAGTAGGTATGGCTATTGTTATCCGGTTGAAGACAATCAGCTGTGGAATTCGGTGTAAACAAGCTGTTGGCCGCAGTGACGCACTTTACATTACAATGGCGGGTTAACTCCTTAATAAGTTATGGTAATAAGAATTGGTAAAGAGGATTGTGTCTGTTTTTAGAACGTCAGGATAGATATACATCAGATAGGCATTGTAATTGTTTCGATATATTGACGATGCCAATTAAAGTCTTTGTGCTCGTAGATGGAGAAATTTAAGGCGATCGGCATTCCTGTTCCCTACGTGCCGTTAATTGATCTTAGTTGGGTAAAAAGGACACTTTTTCGTAGTTAATTAGTTCTGAGTACGTACTGTTGTTCTATATTCATGTTATTATATATATATATATATAATAACATGAATATAGTTATGAACATGAAAAATATATTTATATATATATACAAAAATATTTGTCAAAATATGTGGGTGTGGGTTATCCCACACCCACATATTTTGACAAATATTTACTATTGTAGCTCTTTCGAATAAAAGTAGGCGAGCACATTGTTATACTTAAGTGTATGCAGGCATGCACCTCTCCTTTATAAACAGGGGAATCAACTACCTATAATTATTTTTAAGATGATTAATTAAAATATACAAAGATACTACGTATTAAAGGAGGTAGAACACGGCGGTATTTCCGCCCAATTGAGCAGTCCGACTGGAGAAGTAAAAGTTAACTTCGTGTCCGGCCTGGGGGTGACAGATGGAGCCGCCTGTCACCCTGGCAGAAGCAGGCCGCGGCGGCGGCGCGCCTGGCGCACCTCCCCGTTTTCCGGGAACGAGTTGGGGACTCTGTAGTCCCCACACACCCGAGAAGAGGGCCAGATCGTGAGAGACGGCCCTGAGTCGGCCGGGGTGCGAGGGATATGCCTGTCAACCTCACCATCGGCAACCAAAACGACCCACAGGCGGCGTGCGTTTTAGTCGGTTCGAGTCCGACATAACCTCTCCCACCGGCTCCGGTGGGGAGGTATCCGTGGGGATTTTGCGCACGTAAAAAAAAAAAGTTAACTTCGTGTTGTGTTCCCAGCGGTGAGTAGGGGAGAATTCGTGATGTCAATGGGAAGTCTAAAGGCTTGTCCTGCTTTGTCTTCTATATAAGGCACAATACGTAAAGGAAAGTAGAGGTTACATTTCGCCAACCACATATTTTTTTGAGTTTAAGTAATCTGACCTGCGGGTCGGTACACTTACTAACGGTCTCCGGTCGGGGCCTCTCGGAGATCTGACTTAAGTTGCTGTTGTTTTCTGAGTTAAGAATAGCGGATCCCGTTCTGCAAACTGCAAGTTTTTCTTGCAAACAGGTCTAAAAAGGCCACTTTATTGGTATTAGGATAATATTTTGTTTTGAGGCGGTATTTACACGAAATCATAATCTGCTTAGTAAATGAATTGTTGTAATTCTGCTCATATGAGTGACTATTACTAATTACATAGAAATCTATTAAAATCTACTGAAAATTCATAAAGTTACTAGTTTTCAGCGGAATCGCTCAATGTGGCTTTTTTTAGACCTGCAGGAATAACGCTCGGAAAACGATGGGATTTTTCATTTAAGTAAAACCATATGTTTGACTTTCTACAATTTAACTTTCACTGTTGTTTCACTGGTGAAATTCAGTCTTGGTTGCGCAACTTATCATTTATTTTTGTAGAAAATATAAAAGGGATAAATGTGTCTAGTCTGGTGCGTACCACCGCAAATACCGCGCACATGTTCAAACTGCTTTCGCTACAGTCATTGTATTAAACTTTCTTTTCTATATTTACTGCGCATCAATAACCCTCCCCTTGCTTCACTGAAGTCTAACCAATCAACTATAGCTACTCTGTCAGTTAAATTGCGTTCATGCTTGGTATCAGTCGATCGAAACGCAACGACCGTAAATCGAAGGTAATGAAAGATAAATTTTAGAACTTTTTATCCCATTAATGTGCCATAGTAACAATGTAATCTTATTATATTTCATTTGTATCAGGAAATTAAACCTGAATAAGGAAAATAGGTATTAATGAAAGGGACTAAATAAGACCTTTTTAATTATTACATATTTTTAAAATAATAGGTATATATCGGTATAACAATATATTAATAAATATAAAAATAACATCACTTAATACTTGTAGACAATTTAATTAATAATTAACTTTTTATTTTACATATTCACATAATCTACATGTGAATTAGATAATTCACATATGATTTAGATAAATTAATATATAAAAACAAGGTTCAGGCATCAAAGAATTCCTCCCCATCTATGTCAACCGGGAGGGTGGTCAGAAGGTTGGCGCCATTACCATGTTGAACGGCCATACCATTTTTTTGCGCAAGGAATAAACTAGCCCTCTGGTCACGGGTAGGTCTATTAGACGCTTAAAAATATATCTCGACCCCAAATCAAATATGTACCACTTAAATTACTACATTTACGCCGTTTGAGGGTCCCTGCCGACGCAGTAGCAGAGCAAGCGCATCCCTGGAAGATGTGAAGGCGCAAGGGTGTCAGCATATGTTGCATCCCACAGCAAATGCCTTCCCATCTTCCTAGGCATCAATGACATCCCATCAAGCCTCTTGCCATCGTCGCGTGCCAAACCAGTAGGTTCTCATACGACTGGAACGCCGGCGGTGACAAGATCTCGACGGGATATATCATCGGTATACGCTTTTTTTTATTTTGTATACCACATAGGTGGCAGACAAGCACACGGCCCACCTGATGCAAAGTGGTTACCGTGACCTATGGACGTGTGCAAAACCAAGGGAGTCACACGCGCACTGCCAACATTGTTAGCACGTCGCTGTGGAGAAACGCAAGGAGCACCTAAACCTAATTAAATATAAATTACGTAAACTTGGTGTGAACAAACATATCTCAGGACCTGATGACGCATGGATGAAAACGTTGTGACTGATCGGAATTATGATAAAGAGAATGACGAGAAAGTATTGATAGTAAAAAAGTGATGGTTTGGGCACGTATCGTTCTACGTGTACTGAGACATGAGTAGTTATGTCACGTGTAAATGGGCAGGCAGGTAGGGGTCGATCTCGCATTGATGATTGTAATGAAAAAGGGGAAACTCAAAAGCATTCCAAACCGGCGGGTTTACAAAATAGGGAAACTCGTGAAGTGTGTAAGGAAGGGCAGACGCAGATTGCAGGCTATTGTCTTTGCCTAGCAAGTAAAAAGGAGAGATATTTGTGTGTAAACACAAAACATATTTGTGTGGAAACAGAGAATTTCTTGACATGTCAAATTAATGATGATCATGGATCAGTATGTACAGCATATCAATTTTTAACGAGCACATAAATCATTTTGTTATAACATAAACAAAATAACTATAATATTATCTTCAAGTTTTTATCTAACTCTACTACAACTGGCTCTACTATCTGTTTATTTTTTTTACGCGCGAAATATCCCCACGGATATCCCTCCACCGGAGCCGGTGGGACAGGCTATTTCGGACTCGAACCGACTAAAACGCACGGCGTCTGTGGGTCGTTTTTGGTTGCCGAAGGTGAGGTTGTTAGGCATGGTGATAGATGGGAACCACAGAGTCCCCAACTCGTCCTTGGAAACGTAGAAGCGCGCTAAGCGCGCCGCTGCCGTTGCGGCATGCTTTTGCTAGGATAACAGGTGGCTCCTTTCGTCACCCTCAGGCCTGCGCTCATGGGGGGCGCAGGTCGTTCATCGAACTTCGACACTCGCGTTGCCTCATTACGGGAGCAGCTTGGCTTGCGGTCCTCCTTCGCTCCCACTGCCGCTCCCGCCCCACCTTCACGAGCATAATATGCTCGCAGAAGGATGCAATATCTCTATGGTAGAGTCAGGTAGTTATGATATAGTAGAGTTCAATAACATGACTACATACCTAGGTCTCACCACTGCTTTTACTTATTATAAATTCCCGACTTGAGTACATAACTATAGGTATCTACCTATTCTAAAGAAAGTTAACTTTTATGAACGTGCAATTTTAGTTATAAAATGCAACTGCCTACTTAGAACTAATCTCAAATCGAGACTCGTGATTGAATAATGTTCTAGATTTGATCCTGTTTAGTCTAGCAGTCTAGCTTAATTCTTGTTAATTCAAATAGAAAATGATAATATATGTATATACACCATTAAAATATTTTTGTATAGTCTGTTGTATAATCAGAATTACTTTAACTATTGGTATTGTCAGTAGTTACCTCAGTTTCAACAAACATGTCAATTATTTCTATTTCCACTGATTTCACACTTACTGTTTGCATTTATAAATCTCTAAGCATCTTAAACAAGCTGTGTATTTGTCTAAGTGCTAAGATTTAGCAGTGCTAGCTTTAGTTATGTTTCGATTATTTAAATCTAGTAAATACAATGCTAGAGGGATGTAAAAGAAAAGAAAATTGTTATTATTGAATGTCAATTGTCACCCACTTCTAGCTCGTGAGACTTAATCACAAAACCAAAATCACACCAATCACAAAAAAGACATTAATTAAGTAGGTACTTAACTTGAAGTTGATATTAAGTAAGTAGGTACTTGAAGATGCTACGGAAATTGCGCTACTCGGCAGATATAAGCACGAGTGTAATTTACTTTAGTAAAAAAAGATAGATCTAGTAGTAGGTAGGTATTATGTTATCTATGGTAGTAGGTAGTATTGACAGATAAGCTCTGTGGCGTAGCGGTAGAACGTGGACCGATTCCCGCAAAATACAAATATTATTATGGATGAAATATATTTGCATTGGTCTGGGTGTTTCTATATATGTATTTACAAAAAGAAAAAGTATCTAAGTATGTTTATCACCATTCCAGATTCGATAATACAAGCTAGTACATGGGTCTAGATAGCGTTGTTTATGTTGTGGAATATTTATTTATTTCATATAAAAACGAAAAAGCGCATTATGATTTTACAATGTTAATCTTATGTCCTTTGGGTTTCAACTATTTAGTTAATCTGTGCTTTAGGGTCGAACTGCCTTCCCCTACAAGCTGGTAAACGGTACTAGGTTCTGGCGCAGACTTTCCTCTTGAGGTTGCGAGGTCAGACGACTGCTGCCACGTCTATAAAAGTCGTACCTACAAGATATACCAATAGGAGGGGACAAGTACTTCTTATACTTTTGGTTTAGTTATATATTTTCAATATTCAACATAATAAATATTTTTAATAAGACTAACGCATCTTGGTCGCACTATCGGTGCCCCGGCGGCGGCGGCTGAGGACGCCGCGAGCAAAAAAAGGGCGAAATACGCAGCAATGGAGCCACAATATTATTTTGTGCCCATTGCGGTGGAGACTATGGGCAGTTGGGGGTCGGACACGAAGAGGTTGATCGCGGAAATTGGCCGCCGCATCCACGACCATGGCGGTGACTTCCGATCCGGCTCGTTCCTGGAGCAAAGGTTGGCTATTGCGATTCAGCGGGGCAACGCGGCCAGCATCATGGGCACCTTTGCGCCGGGAACGATGCGGAGTGGGTTGTTTGACGCGACATGATCGCGAGTTTGTGTCGTGTATTTATGTTTTAATTATTTTGTATGTGATAAATAAGATTGTAAAAAAACGATTCAAATAAGACTAATAAAAATATTATATTATATTAGTTTGTAGCCGGACCCTGGACTTCGAAGTAAAAGTTTGGATGCAACCGGAATGGGTAATTTAAAACATCGAGCATTTATGTTCAATCAATTCAATGAACTTGCTTTATCCCTGTCACAATCAGTGCATGTCATACCTAAATTTGACATTCTTGAAAAATCATCGAATCACACCTTCCTAACAATATGGCACCATCTGTAGGCGACGCGACGCCTCGAATCAGAGTTTATACAAATGAATAAATCCGTAACCAAACGGTGTCGTAACCCACAAAACAGAACTAGCTATTGTGGTATAAAGATATTGGAACGCCTCCTTGAGTATTGGATGCCGACGCGGTCATTTCTCGCAATGCTCATAAAACAGTTTACAGCCGAATCGATTTAAAAATACAAGCATTTGTTGTAGTTCGCACAAACATTACAAAAATGTTATGGAATTTTAAACAAGCTGGTATTATTATAATTTGATAAAGATAACACAATTAACATTAAGTCAAGATGCATCTTATTGACTCGAAACTTTTCTAATAATGATGTCCTTACAATTTGTAACTTCAACTCTTGTACCGATTCCGACCCGGCAGAATCGGCATTACTAAGCTTTGTTAGCCACGTAGCCTGCTGGTAGCTACAAAACGTTACTTCACCAGTCAAGGCGATATATTTCCTGCATTTTATCTGTGATGTACCTGAAAGCTGCCTGCGAGAATTCCTCATGCGATGTTTATTAATAACCTCGTACATTTACCGTAACATTTTTGTCTCCGCAACACGCAGCTACTGCTTGTGTGGTTGAAGCAGCGTCCACGCTTCGCTGCTACAACGACACAAGCTGGCAGCCGCTTCGCAGCCGTGCAAAAGACAGCCTAACGATTGCATGTGAGATGAGTTCTGGTTGTACCACATGCAAAAAGGTTTTATTTATTTATTAATAGGTTTATCCACAGCAAATGTATTTGCAAGGTTGCCACCTTTGTGATAAGCATGAGAATAATTCAAGAACAAGATTAGTTTAATCGCATTATATAGTTTAGGTACTACTCAGATCAGCGGTGAAACTTTTTTTAATAGGGGCCAGAAAGTTAAAACATTTTTAGAGGAAGTAAGATTGGTAGACACATATCTGTCGGACTCTGGCCGTTCTGGAGCCAGCTCATTTGAGCTGGCTTTCTTCAGGTGTGGATACCACAGAGTCTCGGCCTTTTTTATTTAATTTGCAAAAAAATAATAATAATCAGTAGGTCAATTTTTAAATTTGCACGCCATCACATGGCAGAATATGAGCGAACTACACTATGTTTTTATACCACCTCTATACACCATGTTCTAGCAAATAAATGAATTTGAATTTGAATTTGAAAAATCTTTGTCCCTCAAACACTTCATTACGCTCCGTGACTTGCAACATAATTATGAACTGTCTAGTTGAATTCTGTACCTTGTTGTTATTGTTGATGTATTATTTAAATAAGTAGAATCCACTTTATACTTCTGGACCATCAAAATATAATGACAGCAGACCATATACTATTCATGTCGATGGACCGTCAGCAGGCCGGATTAAATGCATTCACGGGCCGGAGTTGGCCCGCGGGCCATACTTTGCCCATCACTGACTTAGATATTTATTACAATATCGATGATTGAAACATCCTTTTAAACAAGTAGGTATGTAGAGGGAGACTCCGCTCTATCATATTAAAACGTAACATTTTGTGGTATAAACCAATGTAGGTATAACATTTGAAATGTATAATGAACCATGTCAGTTATTTCCCGAAATAAAAGTTAACGATGAATGTTCACTTGTAAGTAAAATGAGTCTCTCAGAATCGTTATATTTTTCAAGATGTAGTCTTAAATTGTGTCTACTAACAATGATATTGTGCCGTGAGTGATAGTTGAATGGATGCTGACGCACAAAATATTACACGAGTAGCATTGTACCGCGAGTTCCGGCTATTAATACCCGTGCATTTACCACGCGGTTTTACTCAACCTTGATGTTCAGTGCTCCTCGCTCGGAGCTAAGATGCGACCAAGTTTCCTTATGCTTGGAAGTAATTTGTTTACAATATTAACAAATGCTATCTAAGATTCAGCGTTATTTTAAGTATTTTCCGTCTAGGTATATATAGTTAATTTGAACTAGGGTTATATACACTCGAGAGCAATGAATCCGGGTCACTTAAAGAATCCTAAAAATCTCGGAAACTAAAAATGCTAGGTTAATGCAATAAATTGTATTTAATAGACAATGTAATACTCCTTAAATGAAGGTATTAAAACTTCTTAGTTATTGTAAAGTTATATCATAAAAAAATCAAATTTGAAAAAGGGCCACTTTCGAAGATGGAACTACGAAATTACAGCATTTGGTGTTGCTTTTGTTTGTAATCTGTCATTTATGTGGGTACATAAACCATGTTGATAGTGCTCTATATTCATTAATCAAGCTGAAATTATGTCGCTTACGCCTGAAGAATGCACCAGAATACTTACAATGCTGGAAACCGGCCGGAGTCAGCGCGATACAGCCAGGACTGTCGGTGTGTCGCTGTCAACAGTACAAAGAGTTCTCCGACGTTACGAAGAAACTGGTTCTAACCTACGCAGACCAGGAACGGGCAGAACCAGGTGTACCACAGCACGAGAAGACCGATACTTGGTGAACACCATGCTTCGAAATCGCTTTCTCACAGGAACTGAACTCACCAATCAGTTTCGACGCCTCGGAGGAAGTAACCCAAGTGCATGGACAGTAAGACGTCGGCTTGCTGAATCTAACTTAAAACCCCTTAGACCTGCAAACGGCCCTAAACTGGAGCGTGGGCATCGTATTTCGAGACTAAGTTATGCCCAGAGCCACGTAAATTGGAGTATTGAAGATTGGTCAAAAGTTATGTTCTCCGACGAATCAAAATTTATGCTCTACAAGCACGATGGAAGACACAGAGTGTATCGAAGACCAGGGGAAAGATTCAAGCAAGCATGCATCGAAGAAAAAGTAGCCTACGGTGGTGGGTCTGTACTTGTGTGGGCCGGAATTTCTTCTGAAAGTCGCACAGAGCTGGTGATCATAGAAAACGGCTCTTTAACTAGCGTAAGATATGTGGAAGAAATCCTCAATGATCACGTTGGTCCATTTATGGTCAATTTAGGTGAGGATGCTATATTTATGCATGACAATGCCAGACCTCATACAGGTAGGATTGTGAATGACTACCTTCAAGAGATGAACATTACTCGTATGGAGTGGCCAGCGCGCAGCCCGGATATCAACCCGATCGAGCATGCTTGGGACGAGCTAGGCAGATGCGTAAAACAACGAAACCCTCCCCCAATCACGCTTCGTGAGCTCAAAATTGCTCTCACAGAGGAATGGGAGAATATTCCCCAAAATCGTATAAGGAACTTGGTGTACAGCATGCCAAACCGCGTAAACGCAGTAATGGAAGCACGAGGAGGCAATACGAAGTATTAAAATTCAAGAAAATCGTAATAAAGTTCAAAAATTTCATGTTTCCTATTTTTGTTTTAAGGAGAGATCAGCAGTTTTTTTCTTTATGTAATTTTGTGTTAATAAAATGTATGGTGACTCATATTTTTTTTACTTTCATTTAAGGAGTATTACATTGTCTATTAAATACAATTTATTGCATTAACCTATCATTTTTAGTTTCCGAGATTTTTAACATTCTTTAAGTGACCCGGATTCATTGCTCTCGAGTGTATTTATTGATTTCAACTTGGTCATAAAATGTGAACAGAGGCAGAATTCTATTAATTTATCTGAACTTGCGCATTTGAATAAAAGTCGATACATTGGCATTATAATACAGATTGAGAAGTAAATGTGCATTTAATTCATATTCCAATTTAAAGAGTTTTTGTAAGAAATATATAGGTACAGGGACGTATATGCTTATATGTTACCTTTTAATCAAATAATATTTAGCATTAATGGGCGTGACAAAATTTTTCTTCATTATTTCTGTATTTTCATCGTTGCCCAAGATTCAATCGTTGCTCGAAATAGGGGAAAATGAAATCCTAATAGCAATTATCTTTTGGAATTCCTTGGGCGGAGGACATGGGCAATCGCATTTGGTTTTACATCGTATTCGGTTTGTCATCCGCCATCTTGAATTTAAGGATAAATTTTATTGAATAAATTGTTTATTTATAATTTTACACGAAATTCACGAAATATGAAAGTTATTCATTTTTCATTTTATTTTTTAATCTTTATTTATTTACAGGACTTTTATCGTAAGACATGTCAGTCCTATTGTAACAAATTATATTATTTACATTTACTAAACATTTCTACACATCTCATAAACACACCTTGCAGCATCAGAATGAGGTGCCGATAAAATACTGTGGAATGAACCTACATTTTTTATTCTTATATTAAAATCTAAAACTAGTTGTTCGCTAGCACTACGATTTCGTTCACACTCCAAGAGCAAATGTTGGACATCGTCTATTGTGCCACATGTTAAACAGGCGAATCAACAACTCTCATCATGTGTCCAAATTTCCGTGATGGAATATGACCAGAACGCAGTCTCAAAGCTGTAACAATTAAATTTCTATTTAGGTTAGACTGGCCAAACCAAGGACAACGAGGAGGTTGACGCTGGATAGTTTTGTACCAAATTCCTTTTTCCTTTGACCTTTCATCGAAATATTCTTTCCAAATGCCATAAAAATATGTTTTATAAAAATTTAAAATTTCCGTATAGTAGTGTAACATTTCAAAACAATCTCCTTAAAGGGACCCTAGCTTTGCTAATTTATCGGCCTCCTCATTACATTTTCTTAGTAATACTATATAAATTTTTTCTAGCGCTGTGCAAGCGATTGGCAGACCTCTTTTGCCTCTAACAAATTAATATAAAACTATGCTAACTATACAATATATATAAAAATGGAATAGAGAAAAAGAGGGAGACTGTAATTTTAGGCATCGAGACTGTAATTTTGAGCATCGCCTCTTGAACATTTAACTAAGTGAAATAAAGCACTTGGCAAAAAGCACTGTCGGTAAAAATTACCGTTTTAGAAAATTCTACTTGATCTATATATGACAATGCTTCCGAAATTGCAATGAGTTCCAATGTCATGATGCACACAGGGTGATTAATTTTAAAGCATTTTCTTATGTTTCTCCCAGGGTCATAAAAAGCTGCACCCAAACTATTACCAGTTTTCGAACCATCAGTGTATAGCGTATGCCAATTTCTGTAGTTGTCACATAACTCTTTGAGAATATTAAATTTCAAATAACTGGGGTCATAGGTTCTCTTAGCATGTAAAACAGAGTTCAGAGTAGGTACCACTATATTATTTACGTCTATGAAGCTAATCCATATATCCAAACTAAACATTTCCAAGGGATAACATGAACTTATATTCTTTTCTTTGATCTTTTCATGACTTAATGCGAGGAGAGGTACTTTTTTGTTTTGCCAAAACCTACTAACACTTAATCCAAATAAGTTTTCCACCAAGGTTGAGGTTACACCGCTCGACCATAAATTACTTCTTAAACAATATTTAATTGCTAGGTATTTTCTTCTTACTTCTAGAGGAGGAATTTCATAAAATTGCCTACATTTTAGTTTTCATATTTTTTAATATCGTAGATAAGTATATAAAACCAAATCAACTTTAGCCTATAACGGTCTACTGTAGAATATATGCAACTCTAGTGTCTGATCCTCCGCCTGCACGTGCACCAAACTGCCCCAGATACCTTTATCAGGTCATCAGGCTAGTGACGTCCTACCAATCGTTTATCAATTCACGGTCCTCACTCTACTTCACTCTAGGACTCGTTTACCGCTATGGCCTCCTTCGGTAGATGTGGCCAGCCGGTCCATTATAATTTCAGTCTGCATATTCTGTGAGTTATATTGATCTTTAACTCTGGTTTTCCAATAGCAACGTTGAGTATGTTTCATACTTCAGTTTTTACCGAATCGTCAGTGTGTGAGTACGATTGACAACTGACTGTTTTTTTGTTCTTTGACACAGATGGCATAAAAGATCTGTTTATTACCCGATGGCGAAGCAAAAGGAGGGTTATGATTTTGATAGGCCATGTATGTATGTAGGTTCATCTGTTCCCTCATAGCTCCTAAAGCGTCTTAGTCGTCCGCTGGTTATGGCTATATAATGTGTTACTAAATCTATTCAAAGATTATTAGAGTCAAAAGGTCTATTGTGCTTTTGTGGATTTGGAAAAGGCCAAAGTGGTGAGGAATGAACTTTGGTCGGTACTGTCTATGTATGGCGTGAGTAGCAACCTTATTCGAGCTCTGAAGTCTCTCTTTGAGGACTCTAGAGCTTGCGTGAGGATACATGGGTCATACACTGAATGGTTTAGCATCCAAAAGGGGGTAAGACAGGGATGTGTAGCGTCACCATGGCTGTTTAACCTTTTCATGGATAGTTGTTTGCAAGATTTGAAAGATAAAGAATGTGGTTTAAGAATGAAGAATTTACTCGTCAAATGTCTTCTCTATGCTGATGATCAGGTTTTACTTGCGTCATCGGCAGATGAGTTGCAGGAGATGGTAACAACTATGCATGAAGCTTTTGAGAGGAAAGGAATGAAAGTGAATGTTAGTAAGACAAAAGTTATGGTTTTTGAAAGAGATGAATGCGTGACAGAGTGTAGGATTTGTATAGATGGAGAAAAAGTAAATATATTTGGGAACATTGTTTACGAGAGATGGAAAGCATGAAGAAGATGTTGAAAGGAGAGTGATAGCTGGAAATAGAGTGAATGGGGCACTACACAACTTTATGAGCAGCCGGAAAGTGTCCGAAAAGGCACGACTGGCTGTACATGGTGGAGTATTAGTGCCGACTCTTATGTATGGTAGTGAAAGTTGGGTGTGGCAGAAAAAGCATCAGAGTAGAGTGCATGCAGTAGAAATGCATGCGTTGCGAAGTATGTGTGGCTTGACCTTGAAAGATAGAGTGAGAAATAGCGTGATAAGAGAACGATGTGGAGTGATAGAAGATGTAGTGATGAGAATTGAGAGAGGAATGTTGAGATGGTTTGGTCATGTTGAGAGAATTTTACCTTCTTCCCCCCCCCCTCCCCCATCTCAAACATGAAAAGTAATAAGAGTAAGAGAAACGTTACCACAGCGGCACCATCATCCACAGTGAATGAGGATTTCTGCAAAATCAGGGGCCTACACTCCAACCTTAACGCGGTCCATCTCCACTTAGAGACCGCGCAGCCTACATTGCTTTTTCTGACTGAGACGCAAATATCATGCCCGGCCGATACAGCCTACCTAATGTACCCCGGGTACAAACTCGAGCATAGCTTTATGAGTCGCGCCGGGGTATGCTTGTATGTCCGGGATGATATTTGCTGCCGCCGTCTCCATGGTCTTGAGGATAGGGACCTGTCAAGTTTATGGGTATGCATAGATCACTGTGGCCACACCCGTATCTATGCATGCCTTTACAGGTCTCATAGCGGTGACCTGGGCACGGCTCAACTGTTTCAGCATCTGCAGCGGTCGGCGGACAGCGTAATTGAGCAGTACCCCACTGCGGAATTAGTATTATTAGAATTAGTATCGTAGGGGGACTTCAACGCCCACCACGTGGAGTGGCTGGGGTCTCCTAGGACTGATTTTGCGGGAAGGGCTGCTCACGACTTCGCTCTAGCCTATGGGCTCTCTCAACTGGTGCATTCTATCACTAGAACACCAGAAATTGAGACCCACAGAAGCTCTATACTGGACCTTCTGCTGACTACGCTCCCGGATGAATACTCCATAAGGGTGGAAGCACCTCTCGGTAATTCGGACCACAGCCTCGTCCGGGCGCAAGTGACACTCGCGCGGCCTGAACCACCGCGGCCACCTCAGTGGCGGCACGTGTGGCACTACAAGTCGGCAGACTGGGACGAACTGCGAGAATTCTTCGTGTCGTACCCGTGGAGGCAGCTTTGCTTCACTTCTGATGATCCAAGCTCCTGTGCAACAGCAGTCGCTGACGCGATTCTAGTGGGTATGGAATGTTACATCCCCAACCGCTGGGTCGCGACAGGAGCGAGCAAACGCCCGTGGTTTAATAGGCCTTGCAGGGAAGCTAGAGACCGCAAGCAATCTGCATACAAGGCTTGGACCACGGCTCTTGCCAATAAGGATCCGAACATCGCTGAAGTGAAGCGGAAGTTGAATGCTGCTTCAAGGTCCAGTAAAAAAACAACGTCTAGAGCAAAGTTTGAGTTCATCGGCAGAATTGGCGAGCGGCTTGCGCGCTACCCATCTGGCAGTCGTGCATTTTGGTCGCTCGCTAAAGCTGCCGAGGGAAACTTCTGCCAGTCTTGCCTTCCACCGCTGCAAAAATCCGACGGTAGTCTCTGGCCCATGGCGCTAAGGAGAAGGCCGATCTTTTGGGTAGGTAATCTCTCTGCGTCAAACTCGACTATGGACGACGGGAACGCCGAACCACCCATCATCCCCAGCTGTGGTGCTTCGATGACCGAAATTAAAATCACACAACGGGTGGTCCGGCGCGAGCTTAAGTCCCTAGATGTTCGGAAGTCGAGTGGGCCGGACGGTATACCGGCGATGGTGCTTAAGCACTGTGCCCCTGAGCTGTGCCCTGTACTTACATGCCTTTTCGCACTCTCATACTCCGCGAGGCAGGTCCCGGCCTCGTGGAAGACTGCATTCGTGCACCCTGTACCTAAGAAAGGTGACAGGACAGATCCGACCAATTACAGGCCTATCGCTATAAACTCCCTTCTCTCGAAGGTTATGAAGCGTGTTATTAATACACAGCTCCTGAGGTACCTTGAAGGAAACGATCTACTGAGCGACCGACAGTACGGTTTTCGCCACCGTCGCTCTACCGGTGACCTTCTTGTGTATCTCACAAACCGGTGGGCGCAAGCCATCGAGAGTCGCGGTGAGGCACTAGCGGTCAGCCTCGATATAGCGAAGGCCTTCGATTGGGTCTCGCACAAAGGTCTTCTTACGAAGTTGCCATATTATGGACTCCCCGAGGGATTGTGCGAATGGATCTCCAGCTTTTTGTCCAACAGACGCATTCAAGCCGTCGTCGACGGCAGCTGCTCGGACCGCATGAACATAAACGCTGGTGTCCCACAAGGCTCCGTGTTGTCTCCGACGCTGTTTCTGCTGCATATCAATGACATGCGATCTGATGGCTCCATTCATTGTTATGCGGACGACAGTACCGGGGACACGTGTTACACGGGCCGTGCAAATATCCCTCAGTCCGAGGTGGAAAAGAGTCGCGAACAACTTGTGTCTGAAATCGAGACTACTCTCTCTGGAGCATCCGATTGGGGACGACTAAACCTAGTCCAATTCAACCCCACTAAGACACAAGTATGTGTATTCACCGCTAAGAAAACCCCATTCATTGTAGCACCGCAATTCCTGGGCACACCGCTTACCATCTCCCAGAGTATCGGGATCCTTGGTGTCGATATCTCCAGTGACGTCCAATACCGAAGTCATTTGCAGGACAAGGTTAAGTTGGCATCAAGAAAGCTCCGAGTGCTCAACAGGGCGAAGCAGTATTTCAATTTGGGGCAGCAACTCCTTCTTTATAAAGCACAAGTTCGGCCTCACATGGAGTACTGCTGTCACCTTTTTGCTGGAGCACCTGCATACCAGCTTGACCCCTTCGACTCGTTGCAAAGACGGGCGTTGAGGCTGGTTGACAATCCCATACTCACAGGTAGAGTGGAACCTCTTAGCCTTAGGAGGGATTTTGCCTCACTGTGTGTGTTCTACCGCCTATACAATGGTTTGTGCTCAGATGAATTGTTTGACATGATGCTCGTAGCTACATTCTATCATCGCACCTCTCGCCATAGGCAGGGAATTCATCCCCACACATTGCGACCTGAGACGGTGCGCACTGTGCGGTATGAAAGAAACATCATCCCACGCACACTCAAGCTGTGGAATGACCTCCCTGCTGCGGTTTTCCCAAGCGCCTACAATATGGGGTTCTTCAAGAGGGGCATCAGAAGGTTTCTTCATGGTCGGCAGCGCGAGTGTGACACCCCTGGTGTTGCATACGTCCATAGGCCACGGTAACCGCTTCCCATCAGGTGGGCCGTGTGCTTGTCTGCCAACTAAGTGGTATAAAAAAAAAATGAATCAAAGAAGACTCGGAAGGGGAAGACCTAGACGCACACACCTAGACCAAATCGGGGAAGTTTTAGAAAAGGGGCAGGTCAGGAGTACTCTAAACCGACGAGCATGCATGAAGAATGTAATGAGAGTGAATGAAGCGAGAGTAGTATGTCAGGATCGTAGCAAGTGGAGATCCGTGAACTCTGCCTACCCCTATGGGAAACAGGCGTGATTTTATGTATGTATGTATGTACTAAATCTATTGTGGCGTTCTCTAGCGGTCATAAAGTATTGTATTAAAAAATAAAATTGAGATGATTGTCGTCTTGGGGATAAACTGAAAGGACTTAAGTAGCACATTTCAAATATGTATAAATTATACCTTTTGCTTGCCCCAAAATAATATAAATTAAAAAAAGTTTAAAACAAAAACCTGACTACTGAAAAAATCACGTTCAAGAAAATATCAAGGATAGCCGTGGTCATATACCACTTAGTCTAAGAAAAAGGCAAAAGTGGAAAAGTGGCATACGACCACGGCTATCCTTGATATTTTCTTGTTTAATATTTTTAAAGCGTAATTTTTTCAGTAGTCGGGTTTAGAAAAGCTCGTTCACTTTGCCTACGCTTTCGGCTTGTCACAACTTTGTAATCGTTTTCAACGATCTCTTCGCTGAACTGCGGTTTATTTTCGGTTCGTAACAATATATTCGTGTTCCGTCTCGCATTAACTGTTACTTACCACGCCCTAAATAATGGCTGAGCGCGTATGGTAAACTTCAGCTTTATTCTATAACTAAAGTAGGACAGGGCTGAAAATTGCTGGTTGGAAATTAAAAGCATTTAGGTTTACCTGAACATTATAAAGGTGCGCAATGGTGTTTAAGTCATTGTCGTCATCATTTTTATATAGATGTATTTTCCTGATTGATTCTGACACCAATGTGTCCTCAGAGCTCAGGGTCCGCCTTCCGGCCGTTCCTCCTCCATTTGCCACGATTTTGGGCGACATGGTAATGAGACCATTTGCACGTATGCCACCCTCCACAACATCAAGCCAGGATTTCTTGGGCCTACCCCAAGTAGTCGTTTATAAGACATTGTGCTTATAAAGTCTTGATCTTGGCTTAGTGTTATACCTGAATAATTTATTTGTTAACATTTAAACTCAAGTGAAATAGAATGATTGTGTAGACTCTCACGTCACAACTTCACAGGACATTCATCATATTACTTTTCATTTTTAGCACATTTATGTATACATCAGTTTATTTTAACAAACTGATCACACCACTAAGTTGTAAACTGAAAATTCAAAAATTGTGAAGATAAAACATGATTTAGAATGATTGAGGCTATAATCATGCTTTGTCCTCTACACTGACGGCACAGAACTCTGTGCTTACAGGATCTGCAACGCGAGTGTGGCTAATCTGGTGTTACACACGTCCATAGGCCACGGTAACCACTTTCTATAAGGTGGGCCGTGCGCTTGTCTGCCACCTAAGTGGTATAAAAAAAAATGTGGTGAAAATTATATTAAGTACTGCATCGACCATAACATTTATTAGCGTTATGTGAGATGGAATATTAAGATTTAATGTTTATCTAGATTGTGCCCGATGTTTCCTTCAAACTTTTGCTGGTTCCAAATTTTCTTTCATACAAACGTTGACCAAACATATAACAACTACCGCAAAAAAAGATATCCCTAATAATAACTCAAAAAAAGTGGTGAACAACACTTGTGATTCATTTGACGGACAAAAGATTGACGGACGAGGTGCAGACTTTCTTCTTGGGTTTGATTGCTTAGACAAGAGTCTCTACTGTAAAGTGAAGACAAACCAAATTGAATGGAGTACGAGAGTGGACCCAAGCCTCCAAACTACAAGCTTTTAGATGCAGATAAGCCCCGATGAGAAGAAATAATATTTTCTCTAAAATTATAAAGTATATTTTCTGAACTCGTGTTATATAATCGAACCTTGTAGCCCATAATTATTCTTATATTGAACTCGTTAGTGTGACTTCGCTATGTTCTAAGTTAAGCTAAAACGGAATGTGAGTCACTATTGCAGATACGAATAATGCTTAAGTTGTGACCCTCAGTTGACAGCCTCAACGACTTTTTCACGTTGATTCTATAATCACGTAACATCTTTCCAATAAATGGGTCGTGTGCTTGTGTGTCACTTAATTAGTTTAAAAAAATCGTTAATTGTGACTGTGACTGTGCTGGTACTAATTATATGCTAATAAAATATTTCCTGGTCGTTGACAGTTGTTTGTTGTTGATTTTGTACAAAACTGTTTTATATGGAATTCAAATATTCGATCTACGTCGTCGACCATTTGTCCTTTGTCTTTCTTAATCGATCATAGATCTATATAATAGCGGGAATTAATAATGAGATAGACATCTCAATACAATATGACAAACGAATGATCAATGTTGGCTGTTTGACATCAGCCGTGTATTTCAACTGTAACAAACTGTAGTCATCCGAATCCATGCCAGGGAATTCGCAGACCTTGATCGCTAACACTTTCTATACAAATATTGGTGTGTTTACGAGTAGTAGCGTCCCTTCACCTGATGGGGCGTTACATTTATGTAAGAAAATTTGGCGTTTATTGGCGATGACAGTTTAGTGCATCTCCGCCGGTTGGTGTGACGTTAATTTGGCGATGCGTCCCGACAGTCCCGGCTCCCGCCCGCAACATCAGTCGTTTACAATGTCATCTTGGTTTCGGGTATGTCCATTTTCTCGTTTCGCACGACACTCACATTCTTGGCTTCCATAAAGCTTTAGGTACGATGTCGCTGAATAAGAAACCTCATAATGTATATATATTTACGTTGTGCTTTGTAGCAAGCGGAGCGATGGAGGGAGCGGGCTGACAAACTGCTGCCATAGACAGAGTAGGTAACACTTAGATGATAACATATAATGCTGTGATATATATTCCAGATTTCCACGCGTAATCTTTTAGCTTTAGTCTAAAATCAAAAAAACAAAATTCAAAAAAGTTAACAATCAATCAGTCAATCAATCAATCAATCAATCAATCAATCAATGTAATCTAGGTGCCTACGTTCCAAAACCTTCGAAACAAAACAAATGTTTCAACTATAAGAAAATAGAGTTTTACTTTTTGATACGTTTGTAATGTCATGATACGTATTATTGACGCTAAGGAGATTGAAAACATATAGATATCTAATAACTGGCATAATTTATAGACTTATAAGCATACAAACAACTTATTGTCTCGTTATCCCTTGTTTGTATATTTGTATATTTGACGTCGTCGCTTCTTAGCGTGCGCCGTGAGCACGCATTGTTGTCACTTGGCAATCAGTCAAGCTAGCGCAATTAGCGACGACTGACACGGTGCTCCCGGCGCACCAACAACAAACGGTTGATTAACTGTTGTGTTGTGCATCTACAAATGATTCATAAATGTTTACCGACTATACCTAGTAGAGCGTCCATGATTGTCCAAAATCGTTCAACGGGACTGTCAGCCCTCGCTAATATTGTTTCTTGGTCCCCACTGGCTTCAGTCAACAGGTTTTCTTATGCTTAGTTATTTACAAGATTAATGACAGAGTAAAGAATCTACCTCCTGTTTCTCTATCTAGTACCTGTTTAAATCTGTCACATCAGCGTAAATTTCTAAGCGAGAACTGTCTAAAGTAAATGAATAAATAACATACATTTATACATAAAATCACGCCTTTATCCCCGGAGGGTGAGGCAGAGGTGAAATAACACATACATTTCACCAATCGTTGAATTCTGTCTCACATAATATGAGGTGAGCCTATTGCCGTCTTCCGGGCACTATTGTTGACTCAAGCCATGCATCTGAGGTTGAGTCTGGGCTGTATATATAATATATGTCTGATGTTAAACAGCCCTATCCTTTAGCCCTTAGCCTCTTATAAACAATTTGTAAATACACACTGTACCTAGGTACCTAGGTCAGGGTCAGGCTTTACTGTTCGATTTATTAGGCCAAGGATTACATTGGAAGGCATGAAGGCACAATATGCTGTCGGTCCCAGAATACAAACCATACAATCATCTATATCAGTCGTTACACGTAGTTGGAGCCCTAACAAATCCAAAAACTGTTCTAACTGCAAAACTTCAATATCAAGACTGAAGTGAACGCCTCGGATGTGACCGGGACTAACGGTATGATGATGATGATACTATAATCAAATTGTTAATAACTTTAATTCGTAAATATTGTACTTTTATAAGTTCGATGAGATCGAAGAGTGAGTTTCGATTACAAGTATCAACCCATGACGGAGTCCTTTATCGCGAAATAAATGCACACGGCAAAGCTCCATTCTCTATGACAGTCAAGTAGAATATACGACTTCTTTTCTGTAACCAAGTTGCTAATAAGTATTTGTGTGTTCCAGTGGTTGCCGGGCGGGGGTTGCGGCGAGGGAGGCGAGGGCGTAGTTCGCCGCTCCCGTGGCAAGCGTATCACACAGCGCCGCGGTGCCATCAAACACCATAAGTAAGTATAAAAAAGTTAAAAGTTATTCAGTTGCGACACTAAGTAGGTATTCTACTCACTAGATTCTAGTGACAAGTTGAGCGATTTAGGCTCTGTGTTGCGGAATCAGTTAGTACAAGTATTAAAATCAAACAATGTTATGATTTTAGCCCAGTTACTAATTACAGTGTCTACACTGTCTACTCATAAATACTCGTAAACTTATAGACAAAAAGCAGAAACAGTAACTGTATGAATTGCTAAAAACGAAAAATCTGGTATTTTTTACACTGAATAGAAAAATAGACACTTCTCTGGAACTCCTAGACTTATTACAGACGTATGTATATTCAGTTCCCTCTTTTTGCTATTTAATATCATTAAAAGAAGTTTAGGTAATTTGTATAAATAAAATACGCTATAGTCTATTCACGAAGCCGTGAGAAAAATTGTAAACAAAGAAAACAGTGGTTGTCAAACTTTTATAGCCGATTAGGGCGAAAAATGTATTGTGTGTTTAATAGATAAAAATGTGAAAGTAAAGTAAGACTAAGTAGACATCTTCGACATGCCGTCTACATTTAGTTTAGTGTGAAAAGTAATAAAAAAGGTAATAAACAGATGAGTTGTTTATTATTAATAAGAAGAGTATAAATAAAACAATTTAGGATTTGAAATTGATTTAGATTGCCTGTATGTTGGTGGTGGCGGAGATTCGAGACGACCTGTTGTCTTCTTTTCTTGTACAAACCGGTATACAGAGGCTCGTGATATTCCCATAATTTCTGCAGTCTTGTCCATAATATCAGTTTTGTAGGGATACGAATCTTTGGGCCAAGTCTCTTCTACATGTTTGAACACATTAATAACTGTCTCCTTATCCATAGAATGCATTGGAGTACGCTTGGAACGTTTTTTCTTCGGTGAAGTAAACGTACAAGCACCGCTCGGACCAGGTTCACCCATTTCCACCAAAATTAACGTTCAGAGAAAAGAAACTTAACAATAACTGAATATAAAAACTTAACACAACTATAAAACTTAACAAAAACAATAACTTTAACAACGAATAATAAAGAATTAACGAAAACAATCCGGGAAGAAACTCACGTCAACAAGTTGATCACGAGTAAAAAATGGCGGGTGTAACCCGGCTAAATACAGAAACTATTAATTGTACTTTCATTACTTAGTATTACTGTTCACCTTTATTTAGTAGTACTACAAATGCATTCAAAGTTTGATATTCACAACACTTATAGATCTTTTATAAGGTCAATAATTATGAATATTAAAATTTTACTTAAAAAATATGATAAGTGTTAAGGTGAATATTAATTAAACGAATTAATTAATATTCAGCTTGTATTAAAAAATATCACCTAAAATATGCCGGTTTGTTCATAATTTTATCTAGCTTCTTACATAGTTAAAATATTTATTAAATTCGTAGTTCAATTATTGATAAAAAACTGACACCTAAAAGAACCTTTTTTATGGTTTGTTTACCTTTTTTCGCACGGCTTCGTGAACGGACTATAGACAACATCGTGGGTCGTAAACAACAAAAAGCTTTGACATGACAAATTACTATCATTAAGTTCAAATTACCTATAATATCTACATCACTGTGGAAGTTCTTTTGAATGAACGTGTTTTCGTTAGCTCATGAAATTTTTCGCCAGCCACGACGGAAACATAACGAGTGGTGCACAATTCCTCGACAATATATCACGCCTTCTCTTACCTAATTCTGCGCATCTTCATGTTTGAGATTTTTTGGCTGGCGCATGTTAGCATCGATACATCATCAGCTCCGCCTACGTAGTACGTGCTGATACTTATTTAAATATTTAACACGATATGCGACAGGTGTAAGATGAATTTATTGAATTATGCTGGAACGCGTGTTGTGGTACAACAATTTCTATATTACGTACGCACTGGAGTTGCGGCCACGCGCCAACTGTTATGAGTCCAATTTTATAATATTAATGTTAATAATGGTCACAATAAACTTGTGATGGGAGACATTCCGTTCCGGGGCTATTAAGAAGAGCTTACAATGCAACGACGTCTAGTGCTCAGTTTCTACAGCGTTACTATTGTTATCAGACTAATTGATGAATGACTTACAAAACATACCATTTTTTATTTACTTACGCAAAGTAACGTCCCTATTTTTGGTATCATCTCGCTATTTATGGTCATATAGTTACTTTTTTCTCATGCCACACTATTGCAGGAGGAGAAATCGGAAAAGAGTTTCCGAGGGGAAAATAGTGAAGTGAAACTTCTTGGCCGTAGTGTCACCTGTGTCTCGGAACGAAATGACAACTATTATGAATGAAATGTCAACATGGCGAACGCTTTCTACATAATAATCTGGAGTTGCATCAAAGAGGTGCTTGTTTTTATAGTGGGCCTTGCTACCAATGCTGCGCATTTGGGACATACCTACTGGAGAGAGTAGTAATCTAATTGGGTTAGCTAGGCCACAGCACAAAAAGCGAAAAATATATGCAGCGTTCCGCAGGGCTCGGTGCTAGGACCAGACTAATGGACAAACGCATTGTTTACTGGGTACTACTTGGTATGCGCTTTTAAATTTCGATCCCGGCCCCGATCACTCTGAGTCTGAAACCATGAAAAACATCCGAATCTTGAATGAAGTCATATGTTTGCTTTTTACAGGATTCACGAGGTGAACGGTCACCGTTTTGTGGCCAAATTCTTCCGTCAACCAACGTTCTGTGCGTTCTGCAAGGAGTTCTTGTGGGGCTTCGGCAAACAGGGCTACAGCTGTTCCGTGTGTCAAACTGCCGTTCACAAGAGATGCCACCACAAGCTTCTGGGAAAATGTACTGGATCGTCCGCGTATTCAGAATCCACTGTGGTGAGCACAATTACTTGGTGTTATTTCAAGCTTTTGATATATAAGTTATTTGGACAGATTTATATTGGGATCACTGTGATTTATATTGCAGTGAAGATAAAGATTTTAAAAATAAGAACACAGATGCCGACATCGCTTGATACAAATATAAAATAAAAAATAAATAGACACATTCTGTTTATATTTATTGTTATTATGTTTACTAGACGTTCCTAAGCAAAATGTGGGTTAGCAACACAGTACATAGTATATACAGGATATATAATATATTTGATGATTCTGTAGGATCGTATTTCCCTAAGTATCCAATACATGGTGTTTCTGTATCAACTAACCATTAAACATCATTTATTGGTTAGTTGGTATTAAATGACAAGAAGATACTTGGCGAAGTATCGTATTGTAGTTCAAACTACGAGACGTGCCTCAGAGAACACTTTAAACTATGAGTCCCGGTTACGTATGAATATCTGTGGCATTTAGTTTTATTCGACTACGGAAGCAAAAGGAAAGTTACGATTTTGACAGGCTATGTGTGTAGGTTCATCTGTGCCCTCATAGCTCCTCAGCCACTTATTAGAAATGGAAAAATGAGATATCGTTAGAAGCGTCTTAGTCGTCCGCTGGTTTTAGACTATGTGACGTGTCACTGATTTAAAATTTGAGATAAATATGTCGTGTTTCGTATCTACTAAAAGGGCTTAATTAGCACATTTCAAATATGTATAAATCATACCTATTGCTTGCCCCAAAATAATATTAACTTCAAAACTAAAACCCGCCTACTGAAATATCACGCTCTAAAAAGTGTTAAACTAGAAAATATCAAGGATAGCCGTGGTCGTGTGCCACTTAAGTCTAACAAAACAATACATTCTAGGGAAAAGTGGCAGGGGACCACGACTGTATTTTTAATTTAAAACTTTTTATTTCAGTAGGCGGGTTTTAGTTTTGAACTTATTTTTTTATCAAACCTTGATCACACACACCGAGTGGAGCAGCGAGACAGTGCACTCGGCTGAGTTCTCGGTACTCGTGAATATAGCGCCGAGTACTCGTAGTAGCTCGATACTTCACACGTACCGAACACTCGCCCGAGTGCATTGTCTCCACACAGCACTCAGTCTAGTCTGTAGTAGATACCTGTGTTTTGTCTAACTTCTATATCGCTATAACATTAACAATACGTCATTGTCATTGCAGTACCTGCGGGAGCGGTTCAAAGTGGATGTGCCTCACAGATTCCGTCCGCACCAGTTCATGTCACCCACGTTCTGCGACCACTGCGGGGCGATGCTGTACGGCTTCTTCAAACAAGAGCTCAAATGTCAAGGTATAATATCGCAGTCAAATAATTTCACAGTCACAATTTCTTGACTGCGATATTGAAATAAATTGAACATCGACAGTCGCAAGAACTTACAGATAGTGTGCACAAGTCCCTCCGTAAGCTCATTTGACTTACTATGACCCTCTCGATGGGAGTAGGCAGAGGTTTAAACTTTTTGCCATTTTACTTGGTATCACGTAGGGAGTAAATCGGCCAGCTCACCTTTACCTTGGGAATTCCAATTAAAGGATTGCATTGGTATATGATTATGGTCCAGAAGTTGTGGGTTAATTAGTTAATTGTACTGTTATGTAGTTAATTGTACTGGTTCCGTTGTTCTAGATTTAATAATGATATATATATACATATTAATGGTGTGCAATAAAGTATATAATAAATAAATAAATTTACACCTTGTCGTACAGTAATTGTATACTATCTGCAAGTTCTTATGAAGAACCGTTTACTTCTAATGTTCATTGCATGAAACTGTACATAATTTTTTGCCAGCTACAGTGATGTCTCGTCGGTACGTGAGCTTTTCAATATTCACTTTGATAAACGCAGCGATTGTAACTAACCTGTTTTCATTTTCAGTTTTATCTAGAACATACTAGTGTGGTCAGAGAATCTATAACTTACCTATATTATTGTAAATGTGCTTACTAATACTAATAATCTCTTAATACCCGGAACTATTAATATTGCAGTAATAATGGCGTAATAAAACATTTACAGCGGACATGTTGCTAAGGGATATGCTAAGCTTTGTGTACACATGTGACTTATATGCTTGTATCCCACGAACGCCTAGCTTTGTAATTTCTTATAAGTAAATGTCGTTACCACAGTCTTTTTTTTATTTTTTTATACCACTTAGTTGGCAGACAAGCACACGGCCCACCTGATGGTAAGTAGTTACCGTGGCCTATGGACGTCTGTAACACCAGAGGAGTCACAGTCGCGCTGCCAACCCTGTAAGTACAGAGTTTCTGTGCCGTCAGTAGAAGACAAATCAGGACAAGCCTTTAGTCTTCCCACTGACGGCACAAATTCTCCAGTGAGCTCTGGCTACCCTACTCACCGCTGGGAACACAACACGAAGTTATTATAACCGCGGTATTCTGTAGGGCGGAGGTACTTCCCCAGTCGGACTGCTCAATCGGGCGGATATACCGCCGTGTCCTACCTCCTTCGGGGGAAGTACCTCCGCCCTACAGAATACCGCGGTTATAATAACTTCGTGTTGTGTTCCCAGCGGTGAGTAGGCTAGCCAGAGCTCTCTGGAGAATTTGTGCTGTCAGTGGGATGACTAAAGGCTTGTCCTGCTTTGTCCTCTACTACACTGACGGCACAGAAACTCTGTGCTTACAGGGTACCCACTTTCCATCAGGTGGGCCGTGTGCTTGTCTGCCACTTAAGTGGTATAAAAAAATATGAGAAGAATGAATTAAAACAATAAACAAAATTAGTATATTTAAATCTATTTCATGGTACGCCCTGCGTCTGCTGCTGCTGTCTGCGGTCCGCCTCCGGATCATACCTATTCTATATATCTAGTTATTAATTTTATATAATTACTAGTCTTAACGTTGTTTTTCATATTACATTCTCTGTATGTATATGTATATATAATATAATGTATTTTTTATGTAGAATAAGAAGGTTTTAGCAGCCCAAGGCAACCTCACCTGAAAACCGGTACAAATATTAACGGACGAGCGAACGTACAGGCTTTTTTCTAGGTGTTAGGAGGTCAGACGGAAGTTACTTTCGCAGAAGCTAAGTTAAGAACATTCAAAAGAATAACAAGAAGAACGAACCCGGGCTCCAAAGAACAAACTTTTAAACGGGAATAAATGTGTGATAGTGATGATACTTGAACCATTGCTATTGGCAGTAGAGCCATGCTACAAAAAATTTGTATTTTCTGGTGAAGCTCTTGCTATAGCGGAGTAACGGAAGGATTTTTTGTTTACAATGTCTAACTATTCGTAGCACTACAGGTCTGTGTAGCTCCTCTCGTAGCATTTTGTAGTACAGTCTACGAGACTTTACGTAGCAGTATTGATTACGATAGTTTTTATACATACATATAAATATTTTTAAAAAATATAGTTCTTCTTTATTTAATAATATTAATAAATAAAAAAACACAATCACACGCATTCGCGCTCTTCCCTAAAAGAAAGGCGCGACCGGACCTGTACCTGGCGCGAAGGTGCCCATCACGCTGGCTGCGTTGCCCCTTTGAATGGCGATGGACAGCCTCTGGACCAGGTATGATCTGACGCGGGAGTCACCTGACTTCTCCCTACATACATACATATAATCACGCCTTTATCCCCGGAGGGTTAGGCAGAGGTGAATTAACATCCATATTTCACCAATCATTGAATTCGGTCCCACGGAATAGGGGGTGAGACTATTGCCGTCTTCCGAGTACTTTTGTTGACTCAAGCCATGCATCTGAGGCGGAGTCTGAGCTATATATATGTCTGATGTTAAACAGGCCTATCCCTTAGTCGGCTTGTACGACACCGCATGGGAAGAGATGAGGTTGTCCAAATTCTACTCTGCCGGAAACCACGACCTGTTTTTATAGTAAAGTACCTTTTTTGTTAAAAAGGAGTACTAGTAACAGAAATTACTAACAATTTCATCCTCTAGTAGTATTTTGTAGTGTATTTTATAAAACTAACTGCGACACGAAACATTATGGCCCTTACTAATAAATAAATAATTCAAAAGGTTCATACAACTATGTTATTCCATACACAATTTTGAAATAACAGCTGCATTACACCCTTTGTTAATTTTTATTAGTGAGGTCATATCAGCATATTATGTTTATAAATATCGTAAATGTGTTTATGGACCCCACCCAAATCTTAGGGACTTAAGCTTGTACCGCAGTCATTTGAAGGACAAGGTTAAATTGGTATCAAAGAAACTTGGAGTGCTCAACCGGGCAAAGCAGTACTTCACAGAGACTCCTCCTTTATAGGGCACAGGTCTGGCCCCATATGGAGTACTGCTGTCACCGTTTGCAGGAGCACCTGCATACCAGCTTGACCCCTTCGACTCGGTGCAAAGACAGGCATTGAGACTGGTCGACAATCCCATACTCGCAGGTGATGTAGAACCTCTCAGGCTCAGGAGTGACTATGCCTCGCTGTGTGTTTTACCACCTATACAATGGTTTGTCCTCAGAGGAATTGTTTGTACTCAGATGAATTGTTAGACACGATGCCCACAGCTACATTCTATCATCGCACCGCTTGCCATAGGCAGGGAATTCATTCCCACACATTGCAACCTGAGACGGTGCGGTATGAAAGAAACTTCATCCCACGTATACTCAAGCTGTGAAATGAGCTCCCTACTGCGGTTTTATCATGCACCTAAAACACGGGGTTTTTCGAGAGGGGCATTAGAAGATATACGCCCCTAGTGTTGCACACGTCCATAGGCCACGGTAACCACTTCTCATCAGGTGAGCCGTTTGGTGTCTGCCACCTAAGTGGTATAAAAAAAACTTACAAACCGATACACATGCTGATTGAAAGACGCAGCAGTAGGGCAGATGGCAGTCCTCCCAGAAGAGAAGCAGGAGAGCGAACCCGTGCTTAAAAGTGCAAGTATTGGGTGGGTGCGACTGGGGTTAGCAGAAGATTTTACCAGTACCCATAACCCATCATAGCTCTTTGTAGTACACAATCTATTCCCGTCGCTGCCCAGCGAGTGTTTATATCGGACTGGAACCGACTAAACCCGCAGGAAGAATCGGGGTTATCGTATCCCTACATTCGTAGCATGCTAGGTTATAATAGTTATCAATTTACAGTATTGTAACTACCGAGGTCTGTAGCTCATCATAGTATAAAGTAAAAATAAACTATATTCTTAGATCTATCCTATATCTGTTCATCTATATCCTACAACCTTGCCTTTGTAAAACCAAAACTAGAAAATATACTAGAAGCGGAATTTCCAAACACAAGCATCAAAATAGCTTATATGGAAATTCTTGCAGAAATTACTTGTACAAAAATTGTGTAATTTAATTTTATTCATTTATTATCCTAATGATTAACTAAGAATACAGTTATACAGGTGACTTTGTCAACGTAGACTTAACTCTGAGTTTTAATTTAAAATATTTTTTCTAAAATAACAATAACCTAAGTTATGTCTTAAATTTGGGATTTTGGCATCTTGGATCACTGGCTAGTGCCAATGATAAATTCGGCGCAGCGACTTTGAAGATTAGCCCAAATGAGATAACAAACAAAGAGTTCAATTTTATTAATTTGTGTAGAACATGTATTGTATAGTGCTACGTGTTGTCTCGTAGACTGTACTACAAAGAGTTTCGAGAGAAGCTACGTAGACCTCTGTAGTTATAATTTAACTACAGTCATTCAAAAAACTCAACCGATCACCCGCTCACATATATGTTAGTAATCATTTCTTTAATACTCATTCAGAAACCTTGTACAATGTTTGAAGTACAAAAATGTAAAAATTAATGTATTTAAAGTATCAGTTGGATTTAACGTTGAAGAGGCATGGTATTGAAACCAATATGTAATGAAACTTATGTCCGTTAAATGAAGGTAAATACCTACATTTATGTCAAGCAATTCTTTTTGAAAGAAGAATAATATAAAGAAATATACATAAAATAAAATTTAGTATAATGACTTAACGTGCATGGCAATGCAACACATGAGAGCGCGATGGTGCGGTACATCAATTCACAAATGAAATGTCATTGGGCATGGAGCTATAACATTGTATATACATACTTGGATTTTCGGAAGATATATAATTTTGATAGATGTAATAATTTTTTAAGATTTATGTAATTTGTTAAATAAAAAAAATTGCTACGCAGGGAATCGATCCCGCGTTTGATGCCCGCTCAGTGTAAATATTTATATGCATTCTTCAGAGAGCACGTTGTATCGTTATGGGGAGTTTGCAAGGAAATTATAAAGCATAAATAATAATGTTATAAGTTAGGAAATCAGGTCCTCCGCCATAACAAGAAAAATGCAAGTCATTGACAACATAGGACGTGACCACAAGCGTCACTCCCACTCCACAAATGCTGGAAAACCCTAATACGAGTATATAAGAACTGTTATTTAGTCAGACATTGTTATTTTGCTTTATTAAGTCAGAATAAATATAAAACAAAAAGACTGTGATAGCTTTCATCACGTACACAACACGTATTTTAGTCATTTTTCACCGTCTGCGATCGTTTGTCTTATCATACAAGATAAACAAACAACAAAACTGATGGTTAAAAAATATAAATTCATAAACATTATTCCACGGATATGGAAAATCCGAATAGAAATAACATCAACATCATGCGACAGCTGTGAGTTACTGAAACATATTTTAAGATATACCTCTGTTTGCCTCCCACTCAGCGTAAGAGTACACGAACGATTGATTACCTCGGAACTATCTTTGTACTGTGTGTTGCAGGCTCGATATTTGCAGAACATTTATGCGAGCAAGAAGTCGATGTGCCAACTGAAAATGGGTCATACTTGTTTACGTTAAGTGCAGCTACTGCCTGCAGTTTTTGGTAACCCGGTGTCGATATTTTGGAATATCGATGGGTCTTGTGTATATGGGCCAAATTAACAATTAGGCCATTATTACTTTTTTTGGTAAACGCATCTCATCGATTTAATTAATCATGTGAGCAATTAATAAATGAACATGTCTGCATGTAAACAAGAGACGCTTTTTATTGAAGTATAACGGCATATGTGACACTTTTTTAAACGTACTAGGTCCAATGAGTAGTTTGAGACTCATACTTGGGGAGGCTCCGCGAGTGGTATATTTATACGTTTAACAATCTGTTAACCTGTGAATTAAATTTCAAGTTAGACAATTTAAATAAATGCATAAAATGCGATATAGTTTCATGAATTTGTTGAAAAAAATTATTGAAATAGTATTAAAACTACAATCAAGCCCCTTATTTAATATTTTGAAATGTCATTACAAAAAACAATAATAAAAAATATGTGAGAACGAAACTATAGCAGAATACACGTACAATGACCAATTTGACACATTGGCACTTGTAGGATGTTTTTAAAGAATTCCCATTTTAACAAAAAAATATGTAAAAGGGCCAATGTGCAGTAAAAAAAGACCATGTACATAAAACGCAGTAATATAAATAAGGAGAATAAATATATATAAGCTAGCAAATTTCGTAAACTATGTTAGGTTTTATATAAATTTTTATATTAGAACTGAAACTACTAAAAATAAACATTATAGCGAATTCAAACTTTTGAAGCCTTGATGTAAAGATGTCATTTTGCATTTTAGCCCATACACATAGGACCCATCGATATATAAGTACAGAAGCGTCTAAAACTGAAGTCATGAAACCTACTAGAACCTTTTTTTATGCGGAAATCCCCAACAGATACTCCCTCGCCCTGCCTGCCAGCCCGCGGAGTGGTTATATCGGACACGAACTGACTACAACCGCATGCCATTTAGGGTGTTCAAGGAGTAAGGTGGCCCCGGAAGGGACTTCTTCGTCACCCCGGCTGACCCAGAGCAGGGTTATCTCCGGTAGTAACAATATAGATCAATGACATATCACTCACTCCCCATTGAGCTAGAATCATAAAATTAGACTAGAAGCAAGTTGTAACAGCAAAAAGACCGCAAACCAAAAACTTTATGGCACAAGAGATAAAAATAACGAGTTTTTATAAGTTAATAGTCTCATGTTTAACCTCCATCATATTTGAGATTTTTTATATTCTAACTAAACAGCTTTACTGAAGTTTTTTTTAGTAGTAAAGTTTCGTAGTCTTCAAAACTATAAAGAAGCTTTTGGGTTATTTTCAAGTTGAATTTAATACTAATCGTTTTTCACGTTGCTCGGAATTTTAGATGGTTAAAATGTCACGTCACATTTATTAAAATTAACTTTGCACGAACATTCCTATCGTATTTTCATTCAGTCATAATTTAACAACCATTTGACATTTTATCTGAAATTGAGTCGCTAAACTATAACATGTAAATTGTTACAGTCCACACTCGTGCCAAATCATGTGTTTATTTATTTTGAAAGGAAAGAAAGTCTTATAATCTCTGTGTAAATGGACAATAAATCTTAATCTATTTATTTGTGACAAGCAACTCGACTAGTTACTTACTATATCTATTAATTTGAAACGATAATATCGTAAAACGGGCGTATTATAGTTTTAAAGAAGGAAGACTTAATAACGTATTTCACTTTAAACATAATATGTGAGTTGAAAGGCGATTACTCAAAAATTATCTTACTCCTTATTCATTTATTTTTGGACCAGTGATATACTACACATATGACTTACCTATCTACAAATTCCTTACAACAGCATAAGATGGTAATCATTTGGTTGAGAAATCATTGTAGATTTTCCAATCTAATTTTTTATCTTATGTAAAAAAAGGAAACAATATAATAACAATTTAACAATTACCTTGCCAATCTGAATATATATGAATCTAAATAAATTATTCTCCAAATGTTTAAAAATCAAAATCATAGTTCAACCACGACGTTCACCAGACTTCGAAGTAAGGCAACGGATGCGACTGGAATTACGCAAGGATGAAGAAGATTTCCATTGAAATGAAGAAAATTGGAACACTTCGTCACCTACCTCATTAATTTTCTTATTCCGACTCTAAGGCTGAGCCATCAATGAGATTCGATAAAGTAAATGTGTATCTCTTAATTACTTCTCTTAATATTTGCGGTGGTGCCACCTCCTTTCCCCCTTTATGATATGTAACCGACACTTTACTAAAATACACTTGGAAAAGTCGGACGAAATGTTCAGTTTTGAGACACTAGAAAACTAAATTATGGTAGGAGAGAAGACCTTTGAAAAGTTTGTAACAATTACATTAAATAACGCAGATAAAACATACGCTGCATAAATAACGGTTCTCCTATCTCATATATCTGCGTTTTCGATGCTTAATTTGAACCTTTTGTATCCTATTTTATATTCTTGTAAATATTAATTAGTTTATATCTTATTACATTAGTTTATCTGCGTTACTCATTTCAAAATCAATTAGCTAACCCATCTCCACGTCGCTCGCAAAGAACACCTACGAGTATAACCCAATTTCAACGCCACTTAGCGGTTTCAATAATTATATTAAATTTAGTTATTCATGAATAGTGTGGTAGCGCATACACATAAAACGAACTAGCGAACATTGATTTTTAATATTATAAATTTTAGATTTACACAGGCTATTCAAAGAATTTGTCATAAATGGTCAAATGAAAAATAAAGACACTTAGCTAAAACTCCCAAAGAAGTTTTTTTTCCGTGAAATAGCTTTTATTTTAACGTTCCACTTACTAGGTATATAGGTGACGAACCACTTGGACGAGACTCCTTAGCGTGTTCTTTATAAATTAAGTATTATTTATACGTTTTCTGGCCTTATTTTTTGTCAATTCATAAAATGTGACACTAAGCGGATTACTTCAAAGAAAAAAACATAAAATAATCTCCACCCTCATATTTTCTGTTCTGTGCTACCACGCAAATCTCCACGTTCATCTTTAGATAATAAGACAGATTGTTTTTGTTTAACGCGTGCAACTATTAAATTAATAAATAGGAAAAATAGTAGGCCAAATAGTTTACTTGGAATCGGTATATTATGCTGATCAAAATATTTTACTCAACATATTTTATTTCATACTTAACCTCATAAATATCAGTAATATGTTGCATCTTCTATCGTTTTTTTTTACCACTTAGTTGGCAGACAAGCACACGGCCCAACTGATGGAAAGTGGTTACCGTGGTCTATGGACGTTTGTAACACCAGAGGATTCACAGTCGCGCTGCCAACCCTGTAAGTACAGAGTTTCTGTGCCGTCAGTAGAAGACAAAGCAGGACAAGCCTTCCCACTGTCTTCCCACTGACAGCACAAATTCTCCAGTGAGCTCTGGCTACCCTACTCACCGCTGGAAACACAACACGAAGTTATTATAATAGTTTAATAGTTTATGATAATATTACTAGCATAACAAATTTATTATTGTTAAAGTGTTTATGTGAACCACCGTTAGAATATTTTTCATTGTCTTCATCATTATTCTCCAAGCGATTTTCCAATTGCATTTAAAATTTTTACTTTGGAGCTGTGGATTGATTTTGATTCGGAAGCAATGTTGTCAGCCCTCCTAGACAAGTGGCAATTCGTTGACCGACGTATTGTAAAACAGAATGATGAATGTATGATATATACAGTCCAGACTCAGCCCAGATGCATGGCTCGAGTCAACAATAGTGCCCGGAATGCGGCAATAGGCTCACCCCCTATTATGTAGGACCGAATACAATTATTGGTGAAATGCGGGTGTTAATTCAACCTAACCCTAGAGGGATAAAGGCGTGATTATATGTATGAATGTATGGGATTTGACGCAAGGGAACATCGAGTATGTTATTTATTATTATTCCTCTTTATTATTTTTTCTCTTTATTTAAAATATACTCAAATTCAAAAACGCATATTTTTGGGAACTAATACCAGTCCCCGCAAATGCTCGGGTCACATAGCGAATCACTCTTGGTCGGGTGAGCACCCTTGTCACGGCCACACGTCGTTCAATCCTGCATTGCCATGCTGGTATGGCAAACTTAACCGTATGGCAGTCTCTTTAACAGGAAATTTAACACCTGCCATACGACATGCTGCCACAGCAGTATAATGAAGCGTTGAATGAATGTCACCGAGATTTTCACTATTTTCTAGATAACTAGGCAATAACCAATCAAGGCCACTATTATTATTATTATAACCCTGAGAGCTTCTTCAGAGGGTCGTGTATTGTTTAGGAGGTGCACAGGCTTGAAGATGATGTTGGCTTGGACTTCAAGGAAGTCGTCATGTTAGTAGGACCCTCTACAGCCTTATTAGGGGTGCTTCAATCTTATCTTTAATTATTTTCTTTTAGATAGATATTTTTTCAAATCCAAATATTTATCACTGGACTCGTTCAAACAATGTCTATAGCATCAAACAGGTACATATACAAAACAATTCTATAAATACGTTTCAGTGTGTCGCAAGATGTATTATTTTTAGATGCTACTGCTACAATAATAGTATTTACGATTGTGATAAATAACACGCACTCGATTAACACGCTTTGTGACTGACACGGAGCAATCATTTCACTTATATTTGGTTATTTTATGTTAATATAAAATAAATGAAACATTCGAATTGTTATTATACAAATACTGTTACTCATATTTACTTTTTAAAACTTTCTTCCGAGATGCGTCACTCGTCTCTATTATTATCTACTTGCCATCATCAATCAATCACCTGAGGCGGGCGGTTGCAGGCTTGGGCGGGCGGGAGGTGGGCGGGACGTACCTGGAGCACGCGCTCGCCTCCGCGCCGCCGCTCTGCAGTCTGCGCGCGCGTCTCGACGTGCGACACCGGTTGTCGCGCGCTTGTTGCGTAACGCAATAGTATGCCTCTGTTTTCGGAGCATATCGCGAATATGTACTACGGGTCGTCGTCCCCGTACACTGGATCACATTACAGTTATAGCAGTTCAGTTTCCCCAATTGGATCATACAGTGCTTCGTATCTCAATCCAGGTGGAAGCTACAGCAACCATTCGTCTATCGGGGGTTATTCTCGTGCACCTTCAACATCCAGATGGATTACAAGTTCCGGAAGAAATTATGCTCCAATGCTTAGCACTATTACTGAAAGAGGATCGGCAAGTCCTATCAGAATAAACAGTCCGAGACGATTACCTCTATCAAGTAGAACTTACGGTACTCCTAACTATACCCCGCGGCCTGTCAATATAAATACTGCAGATATTGACGTTTCGAGAGATAAATATCGGCATAAGGTTGAACCTTATACGCCCTCTGTACCGAATCCACCACCACCGATATCATCTCCAGAAAATTCTAACGATGAAAATGCACATGGCCCCTTCATGCCCCGTGTTGATGGTAAGACAGAAACTACTATTGATTCACCTGCAGTGGTGGAACGGAGTACCATAAAACGCGGTAGAACAGTGGTAAGACTCTACACTATTAAAAGAAAAGAAAGAGATTCACCTCGCAAGCCTACTGAAGAACAAAAATGTTTAGATAGTACAAACAATCAAGAGGAAGTACAAACAGTAGATGAGGATAACAAAACGGATGAAAAGGAGTTCATGAAATGGAGAGAGAAGCTTTCCGATGATTTGGCTTATAAAGATAAAAGAGAAAAGAAAACTTTGGGTGCAAAACTTGTGGAAAAATTTATAGTTAAAGACAATAATGACAAACAATCGGGTACACCAACAGAAGTACAAAACACGGTTAAAGATATTACTGAGGTATTGCCCACAACATCAGCACATATAACTACTTTACCAAGCAGTAAATGCCTAGATCGGAGACGTTCCTTGGAACTGATGGCAGAACAAGCTAACTTATTCGATTCATTAATAAGAAGTGAAAATCTTAGTACTGCTACACTGGATTTGAGCAAAGTAGGTACCGTTGAGAATAAAAATAATTTACAAGCATTTGAGTCTATTAAAAGGCGAAAACCTGACAGTCTACCTAGTCCGATTAAAACTACAAAATCTGATCATTCATTACATGAATCATTAAAAACACATCAAGATCCTAAAAACATTTGCAAACGACGAAGCATAAAAAGATCTTCTTCAGGAAGTAGCATCCGTAGATTAGATTCTATTACAGAACTTCCCAAAGAAATAAGTAATCCAAGTTTGCCAGCTATAGAAGAAAGTATACCATATTTACCAAAGGAAGTTACAAAACCAAGGGCTAAAACTAAATTAAAACCAAAAATTACAAGTTCTGTGGAAGTATCTCCGCCAATGAGCCCGTTGAAATTTATAGTTGAAAAAGTAACTGTAGAAGAAAAACCTCGAATTCAAAAGAAAGAAATAATATATAGTAGTGAAGTGGAAGAAGTACCCGTTACTAGTGATAAAACATTAAAACAGGATTATGAACAAAATACTGTTAAGAAAATTGTAACTAATAATCTGGATAGCGAAAAAGAACTCCCTTCACCAGAGCCCGAAAATGGAAACTTTTGGGATAAAATAGGAAAAAGAGAGACTGTTTACTTAATGAAAAGAAAGCAAAATTTAAATGAAGTAAAAGAAAAATATAAACGTGCCTTGTTTTGGTTTCCTGAAGATGGAGAAGAGGGCAATTCTGAACAATCTAGCTCTACTGATACGAAGGAATCAAATAATAGTATAGAAGCTAACGAGAATAAAAATGATGATATAAGTACAAATAAATCAAATGTTTATGGAGTAAATGAAGCAGATAATATTATTCATAAAGATATTAATGATGAAGTGGTATTGAATGCAGACATTGTAAGGCATAAAATAAGTGCAAAAGAGACGGTTAGTGATATAACCCCAATGACTGATCATCCAACAGAAAGTATCACAAAAACGGGTAACGAAAGTAGTATCATACCAGTCTTAGATGCAATAAAAGGTAGTATTAGCGATGGTTCAACATTAGAAATACTATCTAAAATAAATGATAACTTGTTACAGTCTAAAATAATAGACGTATGCCAGCAAAATACGGTGATGGGTAAAAGTGCATCGTTAGAAACACTCAATGATGATAAGACTAAAGTACCTAGTCAAAAGAAAACTAAATCAGAAAATTCTAAGAACATATTAAAAACAGGGATGAATATAGAAGAAAAGTCAATTCAACCCATTAATTCACAGTTATTTAATAAAACACAAATACAAAAACATGAGAATGAAGACATTTTATTAGAAGATACCATTTGTACAACTGATAAACAGGAAATAGCAAAGAACATAACCAAAGATTCTAATAAACAAACAAAAAGCTGTCCAACACACCTAAAAGGCTTGCAGAAAGTAAAAGAACTTAATGCAGAATCTCAAAAAACAAACGTAACGTGTCCCGTACATTCATTAGGTATACAAAAAGTAAAAACAACCTATGATTCTGCAATTGATAACAAAGAGGTATCTAAAGATTTACCTGAATCTAAGCTGGGAAGTATTACTCAAGTGGAGACTATGTGTGCGAGTACTGATGATCACAAGGAAATTAATATTAATACTTCATTGATAAGCAGTGAATCTATAAATAGTGATGAGGTATCCAAAGTAAATGTAATAAAAGAAGTCACAGCAAAAAATGCTAATACAAATAATACTGTTGAATGCAATGACAGTAAATCAAATGAAAATGTTAATGACCTCTCAAGAAATAATAAGACTGAACAAGTAACATTAAACGTCTCGAATACAACTTCAGAAAGCAAGGAAATCTCTATGGGTAAAGTAAATATCGATAACTCTAGTAACAAAAGTGAAGTAAAACTAGTAAATTCTGAACTTAATGTTACAAACGACAATTTGAAGGTACCTTTTAAAATTTTAAATAAAGCTAAGTCGAAAGATAATACCACTGGGAATAAATCTAGCAAATGTGATGAAAAGGATAAGGTTGATGAGCCAAAACTAACACTTAACGATTCTATATCAAATATTGAGGAACCATCAACTTCATCAGCCAAGACTTCAACTGTGCTACATGCAACAGCTGATTCTGAAAATAATTCAATGAATTCCAGTTTACAAACAATGATTGATGTTCCTGATAAGCATGTAGTAGTAAAGTCACAAGACATTCCAAATGCAGATATCGAAGCAACAACAGAAGCAAGAGTACAAAGTAATGAAAAGACAAGAGAGGAAAATAAGGCTGATAATATTACCCAAAAAGATGAAGTAACACCTGAGAAAGAAATTGTTAGTCCACCTGAAGTAAAAACGCCTAAAAAACCTGTAAAGGAAGAAAAAGCCGTGAGACCTTTAATAGCCACTCCACGTCCACTTCAAAAGAAACCTCCCCAAGTTATTCATTCATCGGATTCATCTGATACTTCTTCAGAGGAAGAATCTTCAGAAGAAGATGATGATTCGGATTCTAGTGAAAGTTCTGGAGAGTTTTACGAATGTGAAAACAATCCTGACGGTCGAACTTCTACTGGTTCAAATGATTCCGGGTTCGATTCTTCGGCACCTGCATCTCCTGCAACATTTTCACAGATAAAGAAAGGTAAGTGATCTTTTATGAAGTAAATATAAGGAAAATAGGGAATAGGGTGTCTACATGTTCATAATGCCCTAAAATCTACTCCTACCTACTAATTTTCCACTAATATGAACGGAAACTGCACGTCTGCTTTAGCATGGCTTCATGCATAATAAATGTTGCATGGTATATTTTAAAATAAGAGAATCTTCCAATTCCTAGAGCCACGCGACAATTGATGGTTTGTTTTAGACTGTGATGTTAACTGCCATCGAAAGTGTGAAAAGCTGACAGCGAATTTATGTGGCGTGAACCAGCGTCTCTTGGTGGAAGCCTTAGCATCAAGAACTGCATCTAAAAAAGGTCGGTATAACTGGAGATACTAAAATGTATCAATGTTGGAGGTGAAATCAGATTTTTTGTCATCACATGAATAGAAATTGCAAATACGAGCGTCACTGTTACGTCATGCATTGCGCTTAAAATAGTTTTTTATTAGCTAGGGACTGGTATCTGTTAATTTCAAACTAAGTTTAGATATGAATACTTCAGATCATTTTACGTAAATTAATAATATTGAGGTAGTATAGAAAGCTTGGCGAATTTGGAATTTTTTCAAACAATTATTTAGCTAACTTTTAACTAAGTAACATAAAATTGTTGAACTATTTCAATTAAAGAGACAAAAGCATTAATTTCTAGCAGTGTACGTATTTATAACATTTTAAACGTATTGTGCGTATTTGTTTATGTTCAGAAGTACATTGTGGCGTGGGTGTTAAGATGTGGATATCTGGAAAGTGGCCAATCATTTGCTCACCTGTACAAAAAATAATAGAACCAATAGCCGCTCAAACACTAATAAATTGATTGAAATGATTGGACTGCGAATTAAATATTACAAGCATATATTTTACATCTCAGTTAAATTAAATGTACTTATTTTAGTTTTTTAGGATTACTGTTCATTAAGCACGAATATTTGAAAAATTTTGAGATTTATTAAGATAGAAAATAGGTGCATATGTGTATTTATTTACAAAATCATTTTGTAATTTCCCTATTATCAAGAATTTTCAATCGATATCCGAATTACGCCCTTAGTGCAAATTCTGAAAATTATTTCTATTCGTAGTGACGTCTATTGATTGTTTTCAGAAGTATTGTTGAAGGACATTGTAATTTGATCAATCACCGCAACGTATTGTCGTACAATGATTGATGCCAGCGCATGTCTCGTGATCATGCGGTTCGATGGTTCTTCCGATCGTCGATTACTTGGCTACTTTTCAAATGTCACGGCATGTATTTCTATTTACAACATGACAGCATATGGCCTTTTGTCAAAATTTGTATGATTAACAAATTTAGACCCGAAAGTGGCAATAACATATTATGTACGTTTGGAACTTTCACTTAAATCTAATGTCATTTATTAAAGGTAGTACACCTGCAGGCATATAGAAAAAATATAAAAGTTAACTGCAAATGTTTGGTTTTATCTTTATGCATGGAAATATTGAATTTCTACTTATACCTAATATATTTAAGTATTTTAAGTAATGTAATTCACCTTGTGCCATGTTTATTTTCTTCTTTAATTCATTACATAAAGTCTAATATAAGTGAAGTAGCTGAAGTGATCACACTCAAAAAGGAATTTCTATGATTTAGAAAAAATATATCATGACATTCAATTTCTCTTACTCCTTTGCAATAATTGTATCTTCCTCTTTTAATTCGATTTCCTACATGAAATAATACGTAGGTTACTTATATTAGTTATGTTCAACAATTTGTTATGAAATATCTATACTTAATCATCTATTTATTTAAAGCATTGTTTAGCAAATTCTGTGAACGTGTTCTTGCTATACTGATATTGTAATATTTTTGTGGAAATTATTGAGGAGAAGAGAATTTTCCAACAGGTGGTGAGGCTTCGGCGACATCTTCGAGCTCGGCGCCTACGCAGTCAAATAACACAGACATCTTAGAACAAGAGCTTGGTGAGATTTGCACTTTTGTAATATACTATGTGTTAATTCGCTTCTGTATACTTTTGTACGTTTGCAATATTCCTTCGCTTTTAGAAAACGTAGAGGAGTTTACGTAAAGCGAAACAATGTACATAGAATGTTACGTAGTCCAGCTTGCAGCTACTAACACCTACCAGTTTCCGTAGATACCATTCTTACAGTAAGTAAATAAATTATTAACTACTTCATTAAATGTTCTTCGACAAAGTAATGATGGTAATCTTTTGGATCATCACCGTCAGACAGTCAATGATGTTTATATATGTATATTAAAGATGAACAAACGAATTCATGAAATGGTCAAAACAAATAATGGCATGATTTGACAAAATTGAAGAGGCGTACAGTTCACAGATTCGTTTGTACGACTACAGCACAGAATTATATTGAACAAACGGTAAAAAATATAACGATACGCAATCTTGTATCTCAAGTTTCATTGACAGATTTGACAAATTGTCAATGACAATTCTGTCCTCAGTATCTAGTTATCGAAATTCAGGACTGAGTATCTTTCTGTCTTTATAGAATCCGGGCCTTAATATAAAATAAAAAAAATACATTTCGTTCCATTCGTTAAGTATCATCGAACAAGGAGAACAATAATATGTCAGTTCAGCTAAAAAATAATCGTACTGATACTCGTAAATTCTATTTCGGGAGAACTCTCAGCCTTTGATGCTATAGAGACGTTGTACATTTGGCAAAATAATCGTAATGTATTTGTATCCGCGTTAACATCTGCCTGCACCTTATCAAGACTAAATCTCTGCACCGATCGTCATAAAACTGACCCTCGATTCTACTAAAGCAAAACCTCAGTCATACCACAGACACTGCAAAAAATGACATTAAGTTTTATTATAAAGTCGAAACTTGAAAACAGAGTGCAAGCCCACGCCCTAGTTAGCAATGGAGTTCCGCAATCTTTTACAAACGTCGTCTCGTCGTTGCCTAATCAATGATGCAATACTCACATAATTTATTTCTCTCGTAGCACTCTGCTAACAACAATAAGCAGTCTATATTAGTAAGATGAGGACACCACTGGTTACGAGGAAATGTAAAATCTGATGAAAGATAAATGAAAACGTTTTTTCTTCTTCAAGATTGATCACTATGTGCTTCAAACATGTATTTTTATATTTTCAGAGAAAATTATGAGTAAAGAGGAAAATTTACACATTAAGAAATGTAAAGACAAATAATAATTATGAATATTTATAATGTATTTGTAACGACCCAAAACAAGCCATTTGCCAAGTTCTGACAATCTAAACAGCAATATTAATTCCCACCAAAGAAAGAGTTCTGACAATATTAACACTAAGAATTTAATGCCAAAGCGATGTTTATAGGCTTTTGAACGCATTGAAGTATACAATTCAAAGGAAACTTACTGTAGTACATTTTTACATTTACATATTATTTGTAGGATGAGAATTATAGCCTCTAAACACATCTTCTTACTGGAACATTAAGAGGTGATAAATAAATAAGAGTGACTCGCGCTACTAAAACAGTTCAACAAAATCTGCCCTACTTTGTGTACAATTTGTTTCTTGCTAATTTAACGTGTTATGCAATATCTTTCCTTCCAATATGAGATGTTACTGCCTAAGTGAAATAAATAGAAGTAGATATTATTCATTTACTTACTGTATATATACGTTACAATAAGTAAACCAGTACAATCAGTCATGGATATAGGATTCCGAGCTTGATAATTTTCGGAAAAGTTTTATAGCCAAATTCTTTTCTCGCTGGTTTTTGACACAGGAAACATTAATTAGTGGTGATCACAGTTATTCCTATATTCGCTTCTGAGAATATCTTTTTTTATACTTTACTTATTTCCACAGGGAATTTTGTAATTTAAAAGGTGTACTTATTGAATTAAATCAATCATACATTATTATGATACGTAAAGCAATGATTGAGGCGTACATTTTTATCAGTACACAAATGTGTAAAATATTAAGTAGGTAATGTGACATTACTATTTTACAACATTTCACGCGTCATGTAATACTTAGAATTTAATTTGAGAACTGCAAAACATTCATAAATTATAATTACAATGACAATTTCTCACGAATTCTATTTTAATTTGATAGATCTTAGAGAATTTTGATAGTCAATTGAATTATTTGACATTAAGATGAATATGTATATAAACAAATCAGATTTTTAGGCCAAAGTTGGACATAAACATGGGGTATTAATATTTGACTTAGGGATCGGTTGTTTACTGTTCAATGAGCTGATGGGCTGAATAGTGACTAGCTTCCAGTTTTATGAAGTTATGCGTTTAGTTTGGAAGCTTTACCTAATTTTTTTCTCAATTATCGACCTATGACAAACATACAGGCGGAGGATTGTACGAAGTTTATGTTCAGCTGTAGATTGCAATAGGATAATTTGAATGCTGAGAAGTGCTGGCCACACCGATACTAATGCTGAAAGTATTAATTTTTTAATGAAGAAAATAAATCTCAACACAGAAGTTTCCTTTTACTGTAGTGAGATCCTGGTAGTCTGACATTACCGAGACGACCTTGATATTGCCCGTCTGAGCAAATATTTTTAGCTGCGCTCACGATCTCTCACGAGGTGAAAGAGATTTAATACATCACAGATGCTATACGCAAATTATGTCATACTACTATAACACAACGTAAACATTCATGAACTTGAATTGTGTCGTAAAAAGAATGGCCGGGACGTTTACGAAATATTTATTTATTATCTATTATTATATTAAAATTATAGATATAAGTGCACTATGTCCTACTACTTACATGGCGAACAATTTTTTCTTTTATTATTATTTTTTATACCACTTGGTTGGCAGTCAAGCACACGGCTCACCTGATGGAAAGTGGTTACCGTAGCCTATGGACGTGTGCAACACCATGGGAGTCAAACTCGCGCTGCCAACCATGTAAGCACAAGAGTTTTTGTGCCGTCAATGTAAAAGACAAAGCAGGACAAGCTTTTGGTCTTCCCATTGACAGTACAAAAACTCTCCACTGAGCTCTGACTACGCTAGTCACCGCCGGGAACACAACACTGTTCACTGTTCAATTAGCGATGAAGTAATTGTCACGTGCCACGTGATGGCAAAAGAAATAGAGGTAGGCAAGCTAGAAGATGGACAGATGATATTAAGATGATTGGAGGAACAATCTGGTTCAGAAAGGCTAATAATAGAAAAGAATGGAAGCAGCTGGAAGAGGCCTATGTGTCACAGGACACGCTGATCACTGAACCGGGAAACCCGATATATTAGATTTAAGTTAAAACGCTTTGTTGTATGTTAAGTTTTTTGTATAGTATCAGCAATAAAGGCTAATAATAATAATAATAAAAATTGTCAATGGGTGTATACTGTATTGGGCCCTGCAAATTGACGGACGAGCCTCTGACACAGGTTTTCTTCTTGGTGTTCGGAAGGAAGACAAATGGCAGTCGTTCCCTCAAAAACCGTATAAGCCAAGCCAAAGGAGAAAGAGCAAATGAACCCCAGGCTCCAAGGTGAAAGCTTGGTGATGGTGACTTTGTAATAGTCAATCTGTGGATTCGATTGGTACCTCATCCATTGGTTGTTTGTACGCTCGTAGAGGTAGAGGTTTTCTGTTTCACTGCCGGATAAGTCACTCGCTTATTGCCAACCCTCGACCCTTTCGTGTACTATACAGATAAAAAATGTGGATAGCATATTTCAAACGGGAGGAATCACGGACTAACTTTTAATAGTTTTAATTATTATATTATCAAAATTGATATTGATTTTGCTGATGATTGGCTACAAATTGATAGGTTTTCATTTTTTTTTAAATGTTCTTAGTTTTGCTATTTTCATACATATATATCATAAACATAAACTCACGCCTATATTCCCGAAGGGGTAGGCAGAAGTGCTAGCACCCACATTTCGCCAGTTTATGTTTAGGTCCCAATGTAATAGGTGGCGAGCCTATTGCCATTAACCGGGCACTTATACACCTGCGATAAATAACTACACACATAACTTTGAAAAGCATCGTATGCCATGGTAAAACCCGGGATTGCACCCGAGACTTCGTCTCAGCAGTCCATTACGCATACCACTAGGCTACCGCGGTTATTTTCATAACGCAATATTTTGATTGCGTGAATACTTTGAATATTTAACCTATCTGACTTTGTGACCAAACCACCTCATAATATTTGCAAATTCTGTTAGCTATAAAAATTTGTAATAAACCCCAGAAGAAGCATAAATTTAGTTTATACGAACAAAGCTGTCTGCATCGTCTATGTAGTCGTAGCCAAAGAAAACATTAAATAACTATAAAATAAAATAAACGCAATATTTTTTTTTTGTTTTCTCTAAACGATAGTTTTTCAGTAGGAAGTGAGCCCTCGCTATCAAATCAAGTCTAATGAATCTAATGCTACTATAGTATTAAGGATTTTCTCGAAGACATGACTCTGTAGGATTGACTTTTGTGTGTAACTGGATGACTGATGTATAATGTAGATGTGATGACTTAAAACTTAAATAATAATTTGTACACCACTCAATGGTAAAACATGTTGTGTCCAATCGAAGATTAAGACCTATATAATAAGCACTTGACTATGTATATTATATGTACACATGTTTTTTGCAAATAAATAATATCTTATCTTATCTTATCTTATCTTATCTTATCTTATCTTATCTTATCTTATCTTATCTTAACTTATCTTATCTTATGAATCAGACTCGTAACTCTGAAAGCTAAGAAACCTAGCTTTTGGTTCCTTGGTGGTGCATCATCACTTGGCTTCAATAGTATCAAAATAATTATATGTATTACATACATATAATCACGCCTTTATCCCTGGTGGGTTTGGCACTGCTGCCTAACCCTGCCCATCACGCTGGCTGCGTTGCCCTTTTGAATGGCGATGGACAGCCTCTTGACCAGGTACTTCTCCCTACATACATACATATAATCACGCCTTTATCCCCGGAGGGTTAGGCAGAGGTGAATTAACACCCACATTTCACCAATAATTGTATTCGGTGCCACGTAATAGGGGGTGAGCCTTTTGCCGTATTCCGGGTACTATTGTTGACATAAGCCTTAAGCATCTGAGGCTGAGTCTGGGCTGTATATATCTGTCTGATGTCATTGTCATTCCAAATTATCATGTTATATAATTAATAGCTGACCCAGCAAACGTTGTTATGCCATGTATTTTTATTTGAACAAAAATAACTTATTTACTAATGTAAGTGTGCGGGGATTTAATAATAATCGAAAGATAAAAATCGCGATAGAAAAATAGGGGATGATCGTAGAGGGTTGAAAATTCAGGGTTGTATGTCTAATGATGTATAATAAAAAGTAATGAAAATATAAAAAAAATATCTAAAAATTAAAAAAGAAATTTAGGGGTGGACTACCCTTATCATTTAGGGGGATGAAAAATAGATGTTGTCCGATTCTCAGACCTACTCAATATGCTCACAAAATTTCATGAGAATCGGTCAAGCCGTTTCGGAGGAGTTTAACCACAAACACCGCGACACGAGAATTTTATATATAAGAAGTACTAAAAAAAAGTTAGGTTTATATTAGGTCCTTACATTTCATATGAAATTACCGTTTCGTCGTACTGATCTGAAATATCTCTTCTTTGGTAAAGAATTACAAATTCAAATTTATGAATTCATTTAGCTGGCAGATATCTATTATCAGCAACTGCTAACCATGAAGGAAGAACTAGTTGCTAAACAACTGAGATTGGTCAATCGCTCTAGGCCACTGCTGCACCACGACAACGCAAGACCACACACTGCACAAGAAACAACTACTAAGTTAGATGAGCTACAATTGAAATGTCTGCTATATCCTCTGTACTCCCCGGACCTTGCTCCAACAGATAGATTATAATTTTTTCCGGAATTTGGACAACTTCTTGCAAAGAAAAAAATTCAACTCCGATGCGGTAGTCCAAACCGCCTTCAAAGAGTTTATTGATTCTCGCCCCTATGGCTATTAGTAAAGTGGTCAATGAACTACCTATGAAGTGGCAAAAGTGCATAGATAACAATGGTGTATACTTTGATTAATTAAATTTATTTTACAAAAAAAAAACTTAATAATCCTCCCGTATAAAACGTCAATTTTATATGTAAGGACCTAATATCATGAATATTTGTTGGTTCCGTCAATTAGTTTTGTTTAATGGTCTAAAAGGGTTTTAGGTAGTCAGACTGTTCTGTCGTAGCCACCTGCTTCATCAGCAGTATATCGAATACGAGATTAAGAAGTATTAGGTACTTCATCAATAGTGACATCATTTTTGCGGCCTGAGCGCTGTGCTCTATCTACTAAACACACTCACTTGTATGTACGCACTACGCACGTACGCACACAAACACAACCAAAGACTAACCCCGACGTTACCAATAATGCTGTTCTAACACGTAGTTGTACTCACTTTATCCAACTCATAGATGTACTGACCTATTTACACAGGGGTTTCAGTGGAGGGTTTCGTAGATTTTGAGCATTGCACTGCTGACCTGAAATACGAGATCCTACCTAATTTGGGCACCAGTCTCCCACATAAAGTGGAATATAATATTAAATCAACTCTAACTATGTAAATGATATTGTGGTGAGAAAATATAAAATAAGTTCAAAAAAATAAACAAGAACGTAAAGTTGATAATATTCGTAGCTTTAAAAAAAGAATTGAATGTTTACCATTTTTTAATTATTGGATAGACAGTAGATTCGAATGTATATGGCCAGTATTTTAAACTGTGGAAAAGGAGTTTAGAACTTGTCTGAAAACTTACTGTACAATTTATGATAATAAATGTCATGACGGGTCTGTTGAGGCCTTGGGCGGGACGCTAGAGGTCTGATAAGAATCAGCTCCCCTTCTCGTGTTGTTTACTGATGTATGAGCATAAATAATTTCTACCAATGTATATTTTGTGCACCATTAGTGTTGTGCTAAATGCCAAACACTTGTGCCAATAATTCAAACCATTAGATACTTCAGAGACAGATGAAATACGGCGTATCTTTCTGGGTCAATCAAGACTGTTGTAAGTTATTTGGAGGTATAAGATGCGGTCATTGTACTTACAGTTGCCACAAATCTTGCAACTCAAAAACACAAATTATTATGTTTAAATAAATTGCCTTTATAATGCAGAGGGCACGAACACTCTCGAGCCTTTGCATATGCTAAGAGATCTTCCTTTCTTGGCAGTATTTTATCGTCTCTACCATGGTGAGTGTTCTGATGAGCACTTTTAAATAATGCCACTGTCTCCTTTCCTACATAGGACAACACGTGCAGGGCTTATATGTTACCCTCACACTCTGCAGAATATACGAGCAAGAACCAAGCGGTTCCGAGACTCTTTTTTTGCCGCTCCACTAAGACCTGGAATTCATTACCAGCTCACGTGTTCCCTTCCTTCTACAGTCCCGGATCCTTTAAGCGTAGCGTGAAAAAGCAACTGATGAGGCCGCCACGCTGAGTGCCACCATTGTAACATTATTTAGTATCTGTAATGATGGCACTCTTTTCTGAGACTTTGCCTTTAGCTTACCATCAGACGAGGTGAAGTCAAGTTGGCTTGTCCTAGATAAAAAAAATAAAATAAAAACATATGAAAAATTTTGAATCGGTTCTATCTTAATTGATTTGAATACTTAGCATACTAAATGCAATGTTTAAAAATGATTGCAATATCATTCATTGCTTCCGATAGTTCACACGAGTATCGGTAGATTGCTCTCGCCGTCATCGCAAGACGAATATAAAAACATAACATAAACTCACGCCTATATCACCGGAGGGTTAGGCAGAGGTGCTAGCACCCACATTTCGCCAGTTTATGTTGAGACGGACGATATTTAGATATATTTAGGACGATTTGGATGGCTTCAGCCGAGGTTCGGGGGTTTAGTGGTCAGAGCATTCCCCCTGTAAGGGAAAGATCGCGGGTTTGAATCCCACCTGAACCGATTCAATGTTTCCAACCTTAATCGATTTGAATTGTTAGCATACTAAATGCTTTAAAATTTCATTCAAACGCTGATCATTGTCATTACTCATGATGACATAGACGACCGCTGCAATACTTTTTTTTTTATGCAACTTAGGTGGCAGACAAGCACACGGCCCACCTGATGGAAAGTGGTTACCATGACCTATGAACGTGTGTAACACCGTGTGGAGTCACATCCGTGCTGCCGACCCTGTAACAACAGAGATTTTGTGCCGTCAGTGTAGAGGACAAAGCAGGACAAGCCTTTGGTCATCCCACTGACAGCACAAAAACTCTCCAGTGAGCTCTGGCATCCCTAGTCACCGCCGGGAACACAACACGAAGTTATTATAACCGCGGTATTCTGTAGGGCGGAGGTACTTCCCCAGTCGGACTGCTCAATTGGGCGGAAATACCGCTAATAAATACTGCTAAATTCCAATAGTTAGGAGTCAGGTCTGCAGTCAGTCGGTAGTGTCCTATCTAATTTGAAGTTTAGCCATACGTGTAAAAACTATTCAAGTATGGTTTGGCTAGATGTGAGCTAAATATAAGCGAGGATCTTGTTGGCGCATATAAACAAATATATACGAAGACGCATACGAAGCTTTTAATTTTGATTCGCCTTCATTAACCGGCCAAAGGGAGCCAGGCCAGAGAGATATTGGCACAGGCATAATTCCGGGGAATCCCGCTCTGTGCCCTCGTAATAGAACCGCAGTATAATTTAAATACTGGTACACATATTATAATATCTTAGGTATTATAATATAAATCGTATTACATCTTATAATAATATCCTATTATATATATTTAACATCTCACAAATATATACAAATCGAATCTGATTTGTCAAAATAAAATAAAGAAAACTGGTGGGGATCTTAAAAACACCATTATAAAATAAATTTTAAAAGTTCCCATCCAATGGACTTTTCTATTTTTAATGTGCGCAACTCCCCACGTGTACCTCCAACACCGGAGGCAGTGAGGGAGGTTATGTCGGACTAGAACCGACTGAAGCGCATGCCTAGTGTGTGTGCAGCAGGTTGCCGTAGGTGAGATTATCCCTGGCAACCCGGCCTACCCTGGCCCATTGATTGGACTTTATTCTAAGTTAATGGTAAAATTATTATATTTTCGCATTTTTTTCGTAAACAGCTGGATCAGGTTGTAGATCATGTAATTACCTAATAAAATGGTCTTATACTTCTTTGTATGCATCACAACATCGGAGATATCGCGATTTCAAGATACTAAGAAGAAATATCTATTATATACAAAGTTACTTGTTCCCATAGTATGATTCATCAACGCAGAGCTTTTCAAGTTGGACTTGTAAACTTGAAATTTTGGTAGTATTTTTAATGTTTGTAGCATCCAACTAAGGCACAGATGCATGGCTCGAGTCAACAATAGTGCCCGGAAGACAGCAATAGGCTCACCCTCTATAACGTGAGACCGAATACATTAATTGGTGAAATGTGGGTGTTAATTCACCTCTGCTTAACCCTTCGGGGATAAAGGCTTGATTATATGTATGTAAATTTCATTTAAGAAATTATGCTCTTGCTGATTTAGGTACAATTACTGAATTGTATGACGATGGGGATAAAGAATTTATCCCCATCGTCACCCTCCCGGTTGACGATGGGGATAAATTCTTTGACACCTGAACCTGCAGGATTGTTTAGGTATATTCAGTTTTTTTTCAAATACTTTAATTAAGTTAACTTCACAGTTGTAGTTAACTTTTTATTAGATAGTTTTCGAGGTAATAATGATTGTGATCATTAAGTTTTCAGTTATGTTTAAAAGTTTCAAGTCCCTAGACAACAGGAACGGAGGAAGTTATTATTAAAATCTAAAATCGATACAAGAATCGGTACCCTGACCGAGTCATCTCTTTCGAGCTAGCCCTCTTCGGTTGTGGGGACAATGGAGTCCCCAACTAGTCCCCGGGTATGGGAGGCACGCATCGCAAGCCTCCACCGCGACTTGCTTCTACTAGGGGGAATGACGGCTCCACCCGTCACTCTCAGGCCCACGCTCATGGGGGACGGAGGTCATTCTGCGACCTCCGACGCCCGAGTAGCCTCCGCTCGACGCGGGCTGTGCGGTTAGCGAGTCTCCTCCGTTCTCGCTCCGCCTCCTCCTTTACGAGCATTACTTGCTCGCAGAAGAAGGCAGCGGCAGCCCACGCTTTCACACAGAGCACCATCAACATGAGCAAGGCGGCGAGTGAGAGAACTCTCACATCTAGGGCCGCCACTAGCTCCTGCAACGGCGTCAGCCACGCCAGTCACTCGGTGAGCGCGTGTAGCCCCGAGTCCTCGCTCGCGTCACAATGATGGCTCTCGGACGTTGGCTCCTACCCGAACCGACGCAGATCCGGTGACATCCTGACTCAGCCGGTTCGAAAGGCTGCCGTGTGGCCTCTCTGGCCACTTCCCTATGATGGGTCTTACAACCGCCGTTACATAATGAATAACTATCGTCAGACTATCGCTCGGCAAGAGCACCGCTTTGATAAGCACCCGCTGATATCTGTTACTGTAATACCTGTGGCCGCTTAGAGGTACTACAGTAATGTCTCTCCTGTGTGCCGCGCCAGCCCACGGTACAGGGAATAGATTGGTCAGATCCCCTGACTGACTTCCTGAGTATACACGGACACCCCGCCGCCGTTACGTCGTGCCCTGAGAGAATAGCCCCTTGAATAACTATTAGTATTCAAACGCCCTAGACAAATAATCGTCATCAACGCATGACATAAATGTCAAATTCCATACATTCATCGTTCTATCCTACAATACGCCATTGTAGGATAGGCCGGCCAACAAATTGCCTCTTGTCTAGAGAGGCAGATGGCTATTCCTCCTAACTACCCTCATTTCGTTACACCACGGTTAAACTTTATTTACTAAGAAACACGATGAGAAATATTTATTATGAATGAGTTCAAGACTCTTTATTTGTAAACGAAACGTGCGAATGAGCACTACCGAATACCCAATGTTTAGTATCGAGAACTTTCCTCAATTATTTAGAACTACGTTAACAGAAATAGATAACTTTACAGGAAAATCGTTTTTACACTTGCACAGTTGCTATAAACGTAAATAAACACCTTGTGTGTAAGTATCACCTACTGTAGTGGGCAGTTTTCTGGTGCTATTAAGTAGCTACCATTTTATTAATCGGACATTATTAACTTTGTCTTATTCTGTTAAGTTACATATAAAGAATTTTAACGTAGCTCCGTGCTAGATTATTTTGTAATTTAATTGTATTGGATGTAAATAAACCTAAATTAATTAATATTTTGAAAAAATTAACCGAGACATAAATTGAATTCATTGAAGACACGGTAGCCTAGTGGTATGGGTAATGGACTACTGAGACGAGGTCTCGGGTTCGATGCCAGGTTTTACTATGGCACACACCAATGACTTTTCGATGCTTTTCGAAGTTATGTGTGTATTTATCGCTGGTTTATAGTGCCCGGTTAATGGCAATAGGCTCGCCACCTATTACATTGGGACCTAAACATAAACTGGCGAAATGTGGATGCTAGCACCTCTGTCTACCCCGTTGGGGATATAGGCGTGAGTTTATGTTATGTTATGTAAAATATCGAATTTTAGCTAGTTTCACACACGATCTTTATATAACTTTGTTAATAAAAGTCAAATCTAAATCGTAAAATGTTATTCAAAAGTAGCTTACTCATTTATTCACATCAAATCAAAATATTTTCTTTTTACGTGTCTTTATTATTTAATAGTAGATAATCACATGACAAAGCCCACGCTGAATTCAAAAATATATTCTAAGAATACTAACGGTCTGTTATTATCACGTATATTCTGTGACGTCATTGATTATCATGTTATTATTAAAAAGTTTTGTAGCTACTGAACTGTCTCAACTTTTATAATATTAGCTCAAGCACATAGCCTATTTTTAACAATGAGACCACTCGGTTCCGTGTCAACTAAAATTAGTATTTGAGGCTACAGCGATTTTTATTGTCTTATTTGAACATCATCATTATTGTTCTCTTTTAATGCATATCGGCTATACAATTTCATAGCCTAGTAAGGGAAATAAGACAGAGTTCGTCGACTTTTACAAGGAGGTAGGACACGGCCGTATTTCCGCCCAATTGAGCAGTCCGACTGGGGAAGTACTTCCGCCCTTCAGAATACCGCGGTTATAATAACTTCGTGTTGTGTTCCCAGCGGTGAGTAGGGTAGCCAGAGCTCACTGGAGAATTTGTGCTGTCCGTGGGATGACTAAAGGCTTGTTCTGCTTTGTCCTCTACATTGACGGCACAGAAACTCTGTACTTACAGGGTCGGCAGCGAGAGTGTGGCTTCTCTGGTGTTACACATGTCCATAGGCCACGGTAACCACTTTCCATCAGGTGGGCCGTGCGCTTGTCTGCCACCTAAGTAGTATAAAAAAACCTTTTTTTATTGTATCTATCGCTTTCTTACGGTTTACAGTATTGCGCTGAAACTTGTTAGACTTATCCCGTATAAAAGTCTTATTTCTCAGACCTTTTTAAATATTATGGCACTGAGGTTTCCGAAATGTAAAGACTTTGTCAGCGATGCCCGTTACCCGGATTGTTTAAATTGCATAAACCACATGTATGTAGGTATATGTGATCATCAGGACTAAAATAATTCTTTCTCTTCGACAGAACAATCCACTGCCTACGACATATTTAGAAAAACTGGACGATTCACACCGCCTGCGCGGTCTATACCTCGATTTAGGAAGTACACAGTTGAAGACTTCCAGTTCATCAAAGTTTTGGGCAAAGGAAGCTTTGGGAAGGTAAGTTCATTAAACTTATGATACGGATACATATCCGATTAAGATATAGAAAAAATTGGAACGGTCCAGGCGGGATTCGAATTCGCGATCTTTCCCTTACAGGGGGAACGCTCTGACCACTAAACCACAGAACCTTCGCCCGAAACCATCCAAATTCTTCTTTACATACGAGTATATCCGTCTTACGGCGACGGTGGACCGTTTCAATTTTTTAATGTATTTTCACGACGGTATTTCCGTCCAATTGAGCAGTCCGACTGGGGAAGTACCTCCGCCTTACAGAATACCGCGGCCATAATAACTTCGTGTTGTGTTCCCAGCGGTGATTAGGGTAGCCAGAGCTCACTGGAGAGTTTGCGCTGTCAGTGGGAAGACTAATAGCTTGTCCTGCTTTGTCTTCTACAATGGCGGCACAGAAACTCTGTGCTTACAGGGTCGGCAGCGCGAGTGTGAGTCCTTTGATGTTAAACACATCCATAGGCCACGGTAACCACTTTCCATCAGGTGGGCCGTGTGCTTGTCTGCCACCTAAGTGGTATAAAAAAATAGCATACTAAATGCTTTAAAATTTCATTCAACGGATACCTATTATTCAGTAACATTATAAATTTTACCGGCAAGAGAACGTTGGTCAGTAAGTTATATGTGTACATAATTATCATTGTTTCATACCGTTTTGACCCACATCGGCCTCAGCGGTGTGCCAGATATCTGGTCTTATGGTTTACTTCACGATTTAAAAATGGACTAATATATTTCAGCAATAAAAGAACGATTCTTTAGTACATTTACGATTCGAAGTACAATTTTACCGAACTTAAACAAAACAAAATTAATACTTCTAAAGGCAGATTTATTTACAATAGATAGGTTCCTAAAGCGTTTTATTACTCGCGTCTGCACTTTGCTGTTTAGCTAAACAGTGTAATTCTTCTTAAATGCTATTGAGAAAAAGTGTTTTATGTTTTCTAAAATCTGAGGTATACGAATTCTCCGTCCGAAAATAAACTAAAACTGAAACAAGAGATTTTGCCAAGAGAAAAATCAGCTCTCGCATACATAGACAATTTGTAGTACACACATACTTTTCGCAGTAAACAAAAGAAGAGCGTACTACCTATAACCGCTGAAAGGTGAATCTATTTATAATAGAGATGACAAACTGGCCACATTCTTTTGCTGCAAACCCAAATGATCATTTAATTTACTAAAACAGGTAGGTATGAGTCGTTAGTTCTGTTTTAAATCAATCTTTAATTTGCCAGATTGCGAATATATCGTTTGGCACATTATGTAATAATCTGTTCGGTCCAATACTTCTTTCCTATGTCTGTTATTATTGTCGAATGTTCTGCATGCGGCTAGTTCGCAGTAAATTTGAAGCATATTTTAATAGCGACATCGTTTTTCTTTCTGCTCTTATTGTGTGTACAAATTATATGTAATAAAGTAAAAAAAATAGTAACTTGGTGGCACAAATTTAACTTGGTGGCACAAATTCGTCTCAAGTTTCGACCGGGTAGGTACCACCGTGCACTATTGCGAAAAACCCTCCATAGCAATTCAATCTCGGTTGTATTGTGTTCAGGGGTCAGCATGTGCATAGCCGGGCAGAGGTGGTGGTTGTCGCAGCACTAGTGGGACCAGTGGGTCTTGGCGTAGTCTAGTGGGGATGGCGCGGGGCGATGCGCCGAACAGGGAGACCTGTAGAAACGGTGGTGCCGCTGGCCGCCCGCGGTATAGTACAGGGGCCCAACTGGGGTTAACCACCTTGGGAGGCTGCCTCACCAGGCCGCGCATAATCCCGATATGGTTCGTCGTGCCGGTTGGTGACCGGATTTGGGAGCCCGGCGACCATACTCGGGGGGGTACGGGGGCCCTTCCGTTCGGCGCGTCGGCTCTCGCCATGCCTCACATTCATAGATAAAACCAATATCCCGCGCTTTGTCACACGGTGCTGCGGCGGCAATCACCTCTTTTTTCACGCCTTCTCCCACCCAAACTCATGGCAGCGCAACTTAGAGAAATAGGCAACACAGCGGCTCGTCACACTCCCAAAAGCTTGCTATTTGAGGTGGAGTCCACTAACATCTGTGGGCTCCATGCAAACCTCAACGCCGTCCACCAACACCTCGAGACGGCGAAACCTGCCATGTTTTTTCTAACGGAGACGCAAATACACCGCCCTGACGACACGACTTACTTGCTCTACCCTGGCTATGTTCTTGAGGAAAGTTTTCGTGCAAAAGCCGGGGTGTGCGTGTTTGTTAGGGCGGATGTTTGCTGTCGCCGTTTGCGCTGCCTAGAGGACCCATCCTTCTCCGTCCTTTGGGTACACATAGACCATGGCCCTACGAGTCAGATCTATGTGTGCCTCTACCGTTCCCATACAGGAGATGCTGAGACAACTCGACTCTTTGAATATCTGAGTCAGGCGGCAGATGATGCGCAGGAGCGATTTCCGAATGCCGAAATGGTAGTTTTGGGGGATTTTAACGCCCACCACGAGATCTGGTTGGGCTCCTCCAAAACAGACCATGCGGGAAGAGCAGCCCACGCATTTGCTCTGGCGCACGGCCTGACCCAATTGGTGCACGAGGTCACTAGGATACCAAGAAGGTCGGGCCAAGCACCTTCTCTGCTAGACCTTCTGCTGACGAGTGATCCGGACCGGTACAATGTATCGGTGCGAGCCGCTTTAGGCAACTCTGACCACTGCCTGGTCTGTTCCACAGTGCCTATTATAGCGCCCCCACGACCCATGCAGGGGAAGCGGCGTCTCTGGCACTACTCGTCAGCGGACTGGGATGGACTTCGTGACTATTTTGCGTCCATCCCGTGGGTTGAGCGCTGCTTTGAAGGTAAGAACCCATCGGATTGTGCTACTGCTGTCGCCGGTGAGATCGGTCTGGGTATGGAATACTATATCTCATACACCGATGTCACCGGTGACCGCGGGGTGCGCCCTTGGTTCGGGCGCGAGTGCGCGGAAGCTGTTGAACAAAAACAGTCTGCGTACCGCGCTTGGGAAAGGGCGCGCGCCACGCGCCATCCTAATCTGGGCCACTTCAAGGCGGCGTACAACATATGTCAGAGCGGATGCCCTGCGCATAGCGCGGCTTGGTCAAGAGCTAGTGATGCATCCCACGGGAAGCTGTGGCTACTGGCGACTGGCTAAAGCCGTGCAAGCCAACTTCTGTCAGCCTTCGCTGCCTCCGCTGCGTAACCCTGATGGATCCCTGGCCCATGAGCCGCAAGAGAAGGCAAATCTGCTGGCTAATCTCTTTGCGGCCAACTCCCGAATCGATGATTGTGGTACGCAGCCACCAACACTACCCGACAGTGACCACGCGATGCCTGATATCCATATCAGGCAACGCGATGTCCGTGCAGTGCTGCAATCACTCGATGTCCGGAAAGCCAGTGGTCCGGATGGTATTCCAGCGGTAGTTTTGAAAAAATGTGCAGCGGAGTTGTCTCCAATGCTTACGCGCCTGTACCGGCTATCCTACAGTTCGGGTACAGTGCCTTTGCCTTGGAAAGAGGCGAATGTTCAGCCGATTCCCAAGAAGGGGGATCGCTCGGAGCCAGCCAACTATCGACCCATAGCCGTCACCTCAGTGCTGTGCAAAGTGTTCGAGCACATAATTAACAAACAGCTCATGCGGCACCTAGAGGATCACTCCTTAATTAATGACCGGCAATATGGCTTCAGACCGAAACGGTCAACGGGTGATCTTCTAGCATACGTTACCCATCTTTGGGGTGAGGCTATGGACAAGCACGGTGAGTCACTGGCAATTAGTCTTGACATCGCCAAAGCTTTCGATAGAGTCTGGCACAAATCGCTTCTTTCTAAGCTACCTGCCTTTGGTCTGCCTTCTGGGCTTTTTTTTTTTTTTTTTTTTTTTTTTTTTTTTTTTTTTTTTACGTGCGCAAAATCCCCACGGATACCTCCCCACCGGAGCCGGTGGAGGAGGTTATGTCGGACTCGAACCGACTAAAACGCACGCCGCCTGTGGGTCGTTTCGGTTGCCGAAGGTGAGGTTGACAGGCATATCCCTCGCACCCCGGCCGACCCAGGGCCATCTCTCACGATCTGGCCCTCTTCTCGGGTGTGGGGACCACAGAGTCCCCAACTCGTCCCCGGAAACGGGGAGGCGCGCCACGCGCGCCGCCACCGCGGCCTGCTTCTGCCAGGGCGACAGGCGGCTTCACCTGTCACCCCCAGGCCGGCGCTCATGGGGGGCGGAGGTCGTTCATCGACCTCCGACGCCCGAGTTGCCTTCGTGCGCGGGCAGCTTGTCTAGCGATCCTTCGTCGCTCCCGCTGCCGCTCCCGCCCCGCCTCCTCCTTCACGAGCATTACTTGCTCGCAGAAGGAGGCGCCGGCCACCCACGCATCCGCGCAGCGAACCATCGCCGCGAGCAAGGTGGAGAGCGTGAGAACCCTCACTCCCAAGGCCGCCACAAGCTCCCGCCTCGGCGTCTCCCACGCCGGACACTCGGTGAGCGTGTGCGGACCTGAGTCCTCGCTCGCGTCGCAGTGATGGCACTCGGACGTTGGCTCTTTCTGCATCCGACGCAGATACTTTCCGAAGCATCCGTGCTCGGTGATCATCTGCGTCAGACGGTACGAGAGGCTGCCGTGTGGCCTCTCTAGCCACTCCCCCATGATGCCTTCTGGGCTGTGCAACTGGGTTGCTGGCTTCCTGCAGGGGCGCCGTATTCGCGTCCTTTGTGACGGACGAGCTTCGGAGTTTCTGCAGGTTAATGCTGGCGTGCCCCAGGGGTCCGTCTTATCACCCACTCTCTTTCTTCTGCATATCAACGACATGCTGTCTACCGGCAATGTTCATTGTTATGCAGACGATAGCACTTTACATGGGAGTTATCATGGACATCCAGCGGCCAAGCAGTCAGATATCGCAGAGAAAAGGCAGCTTCTTGTCACTGAGCTTGACGGGGTCCTGAATCACATTTCTCAATGGGGCTCTGAGAACCTGGTTGAGTTCAATGCCAAGAAGACGCAGGCATGTGCGTTTACAGCAAAAGTATCTTCTTTCCTTCCCCTCCCCACTCTTCAGAGCACGCCACTGCCGCTGCAGGACAATCTCAATATCCTAGGTATGGACGTTCGCTGCAACCTGAATAACAAAAACTACATCGAAAGCATCATCAAAACAGCCTCACGAAAACTCGGAGTCCTGAACAGAGTGAGACGATTTTTCACGCCGGAGCAGCGGTGTCTTCTATACAAGACACAAATTCGCTCCTGTGTGGAGTACTGCTCGCATCTCTGGGATGGTTCAGCAAAGTACTTACTAGATGCTCTCGACAGGTTGCAGCGACGTGCGGTCCGCATCATTGGGAATCCCGAGATCATGAACACCCTAGAACCTTTACAGCTGCGTAGAGATGTTGCGTCCATGGCTGTATTTTACCGTCTGTACCATGGGGAGTGTTCTGATGAGCTCTTCCAATTAGTCCCACCCTCCCCTTTCCTACACAGGACAACGCGTGCAGGTCTTAGATGTCATCCGCACACGGTGCAAAACATCCGATCAAGAACCAAGCGGTTCGGAGACTCTTTCCTCTGTCGCACCATTAAGGCCTGGAATTCATTACCAGCTCACGTGTTTCCTTCTTCCTACAGTCCCGGGTCCTTTAAGCGGGGCGTGAAAAAGCATATGATAAGGCCGTCAAGCTGAGTGTCACCATTGTCACACGGTATGTGTAAGTAATGGTGACCCTCTTTTCTGGGATTTTGCCTTCAGCTTACCATCAGGCAAGGCGAAGTCCAATTGGCGTGTCCTATATAAAAAAAAAAAAAAAAAAAAAAATATGTTGTCATGGATTTCTGTCATTTATCAACACCAAACAAGGTCAAAGTTATATATTTGTAATACATTAGTAGCCGACCTCAACCATTATCGTAACGACCGTCAATTGATTCTTAAAATATGCACGTAATGACATTCGACTAAATATTGATCATTTCTTCCTGTTGTTCTATGTAGAACAAAACTCTATCAAATATTTGGAATCGAATATAGCATGAACTACCTGTGAACTCAAGAATAGATCCGCTGAGATCATGGTATTTGATGGTAAGACTACGTAATACAAAATCATTGGAACACTTTTGACTTGTACTTCAACTTTTAGTTTATAAAAGGACGTATAAAGATAAATGGGGATGTAAAATAACGCTTAATGTCTTTATTATCATATGACAAAAGAACAAATTCTTGCATCTACGTTAGGTTAGATAAAATGTAGTTTTTACGGAGGTCTGCCACCGGTACAATTTAGTAAACTAGTCGTTTATATTGTACCATAGGTATTTAAATTGTACCAGACAGCTAATATATTAATTCTTGCATGCGTTTTCTTTGCCTTTTTCGTAGTGAAATAAAAATATAGCATAGGTACACATACATACATTACCGTCAAGCGGGCACAAAAATATACCTAATTATTTATATATAGTAATTAAATTATATATATTTTGTATGAAAATAATCGGGTAACTATGGGTGGTACAATTTAACGAACCAGGGAAATTTTGAATTAAACAAATGCAATGACAGAACTTCGAAACTTGTCACACCACGCAAATGCACATATATCTAGTTTAAATTTGTAGTAGTGTAAGTACTTTATTAAAAAAAAAGAATTTTCAAACTGCACAGTTTGAGTTTACCTATATCACGTGTATGACCTTACAACTGGTTTGTAAGGTCATACACGTACAAGTATGAAAACTGTTTTTTTCGCTCCCATACACAATTATCGTAAGATGTCAACTTTAAGTGGTGGGTAGTTGTAGAAAAGAAGTGTCATTTAATGAAAAAACTAGAGTTTGTACGATTTAAAAGTAGTGTTGGAGAAAACTCGAGTCCGCGAGTCGACATTTCAGTGCTCAGCTCTTAATCGTAATACTCGACTCACTTAGACACATACTCCTGCTCAATGTGTTGCGAGTTTAGAGAGCATCCCTTTAAACACGAGTTTAGCATTCGTGCTCGAGTTTTCTCGTGAGCTCGAGCTTGCTCACGTAATGAACGAGTCGAACTCGACTCATTTTGAACTGAGCACCCATCACCTTTGCATCACCTAACTAGCTAAATCACTATAATATTATTGTTTATAGTAAAACTGTTTTCTCTGTGTTTTATTTAGGTATAATTGATTTTAATGTAATGTCGCTGGCAATAGCAACATATTATTAACCATTATACACCACATTATACTAGCACAATAGTAATAATAGTATTAAAATGAAGGTGGGAAATTAATGATTACAATGGCGGATCATAGTTTTCGGAACAACATTTTTAATTGTAATTTATAAAAGCATTTAATCATCAAAAAAAGGCAGCCAGGATGCAAGACACATTGTAGCTCGAATATTCTTATTAGAAAGACGATTTCTTTTTTTGGTGATCAAATCTCCAGCTTTTGAAAGAGACTGCTCACTTGGAACGCTTGTTGCCGGATACTTAAAATGTGAAAAAGCCAGTTTCTGGAGCAGAGGTAAACGTTTACTCTGTTGTACCCACCAGGACAGGACATCAGTTGTTTCGGGTTCCAACGGCATTGACATATATATATCAAGCTCATCCTTCTCTAGAGCTTTGTTCTTATATATTGAAGAAAATATATTGTTGCTTGATTGACTTGCTACTTCAGCACTTTGGTTTTCTATAGCAAATTTATCTTGATATTCCAATTTAAAAAAGTTTTTAGTGACTGGAGTGGCTCTTGTTCATCTTGATCAGCAAAGTAACTGTTTTTAAGACGAGGATCTAATATAATTGCATATTTTGCGAAATCTGTACGCAGCAAAGGTGCAAATTCTTTCAATTTAACTGACATGGCTTGTGCACAATCAATCAAGACATCATTAATGCAGTTTGAAGTTTGCTGCAATAAACACAACACAATACACGACGTCAACAAATGGCACAGGAATTTGCCCAAATGTTGTCGGAATTAGACGATGAGTATGCAGAGAGGCTGTGGATACAAGTAAATTCTACTGTGTCATTGTACAAAACATTTATGCATTATAAAAAATAAAATATATTTGATATTCATTATTTGTATTACTTTTTTATAAATAAATGTGTCCTCATAAACAATAATTGCTTTTTTATAACATTGTCAACATATTTCTTCTGTCTATGAAACCTGTAGAAAGAAATATGTGTATATGTATAATAAAAAACTACATGACGTATTACTCAACATTTTTCTGAGTCGAAGTTACATCGAGTTAGTCTTTGAACTCGACTTTCGTTAATAACTCGAGTTTGATTTGTTACTCGAGTTTTTTTTAAGAGTCGTGGATCAAGTTAAGACTTCACGCTCGACTGCACTCTGGACTCTCGAGTTATGAGCATAACTTAACCAGTGGAATTGAGTCGAGTCTGTAAAAACCGACTCTCAGACTCGAGTTTTCTCCAACACTATTTAAAAGGCGGTACAATTTACTCAACTTTCCCCTAATTGTATAAATCCGATTGAGTCATAAAAACAAATAACTATTATGATAGTGCTAAAATGTACAGTCGGCAAGGGAGATAATTATACAATTTTATATGAAATCTCCCTTGTTGTGATAATGTCATTGTGATTTACTTAAGTACCTATGTCTTATAGCAAGTAAGTGGACGTCTGTGTGCTAACAACAACTGACGATAACTTAATTTGACTAAATCACATTTTAATGTATTTACTTATGATTATGCAGGTAATTGCTTTTTCATGTCACAGACAATTTACTATTTGTGTTTCAATACTTCGTAACGCGTATTAAATCACTCGTGTTGATAACTTAATTTGCTAACTAGGAAGTCATTAGATAAACAGTTAATTGGCTGCTAATGAATCAACTTTGTCTCAGATAAATCGATATTAAGAAATGAGTTCCATTCTAGAATATGGGCTTTAGTTTAGTATTATGTTATCTGTGGCTTTAGACACCTAAGAAAAGTCAGAAGTCAGATGACTATGACTAATTCCTACAGGAGAATGGTCTGATGATAAAGATAGCTGTTCTCCATCTGATCTGGTAAACATGCCTATGAAAAAGCGCCCAGGTGTAATAATATATTAGGTATTAACGTAAAGGAGATCTTTATAAAATATATGAATTCAGACTATTTATACTGTGGTTGCTGGAATTTGTTGTTACACATGTTGATAACTCACTTGTACTTTTCCACATTACTCAAAGGTGTACAATGTCATTGTAAACCTTTGAGGTTGCCGTAAGGCGAAACCGGTCAGGTGTAATAAGTAATAAAGTAATGTGGAAAAGTACAAGTGAGTTATCAAAATGTATATGAATTCAATATACAACTTACATAGCATTATTTTAGGCCGCTATGATCTCTACGAAAAAAGTTTGCCTTCAGATCTTGTAACGAATTCCACGAATTTGCGTAAAGCGATAAGGCCGTCCTTTGTACTGCTCTTGTCTTCTCAATTTCTATATCGTGAATATTGTAAACATAACATAACATAACAAAAACTCACGCCTATATCCCCGAAAGGGTTGGCAGAGGTGCTAGCACCCACATAAAATAAAGTATATAATAAATAATGCGGCTTTGCTAACATGACAATCAATTACCAGGCTCATGACTGCGGCCGTTGCGCTTGTCTTGAGCGCCGTAGAGCTTGGTTAGAGCCCAAACACGTTTATTGGATGACATAATAAACTCACGCCTATATCCCCTTCGGGGGGTTTTTTTTTATAGTATGTAGTTCAGCTTAATTAAAAATCACTGAGCTATCTTAAGTAAAATGTGATGTGACTTGTTGATTAGACTTGCGAACAGGCACTAAACACCAATAATATCTCGGTTTAGTAATGGAGATGCAGACACGGCAGTTAATCGTGGGCATACACACAACTTCCGAGCACGTGTGGAAATGTCAAATATTATTTTCACTCGCTAGTTGAGTGCGTTAAACTCGGACAAAGTTTCGTTTAACCACAAAAGACATGCAACCAGTGGTGGATTTTGGGTTTACCAATAGATTGAGCGAGCGGGTTTCACCAATGATAGAAATCGAGATTTTAAACCAAACAGTATTATAATGTAAAATGCGAAAATCAGCTAAAGTGAACGAATTTACACTGATGAAATTGCATTATAATCATTTTTCTTAAATTTTACCGCAGCAAAATCATGTGCCTAGTCCTTGATCAGGGATAGAGCGAAATAGTTTTTTAACGTCCTTTGGACCGTGAACGACGCTTTCGTAACGTCGTATAACAATTTTGTGAGCTATTTGCCTGCAGTTATGAAGTTCTGAGCTATTTTAAGAAAGTATACCTAATATTTATGATTTATTTATTTATATTTAGATACTTAAATCATTTCACCTTAATGCTATATAAATAATAAAATTTCAGTAGTAATCGAATAAGCCACCGCTGATCCCTCCCAGTGCAAAGGTAGGTAGGTACCCATCACACTTGCTGTGTTTCCATCCTGGATTGCGATGGCCAGCCTCTACACCATCTTAATCCACGATCTCCTAATTGGTTTTTTAAATATATAAATATAAGTAGGTCATAATAAATTATATGTTTTGACGGTTTTTAGTTAAGTAGGGTTAAATCCCATGCTTTTCGAAGTTATGTGTGTATTTATCGTAGTTTATAAGTGCCCGGTTAATGGCAATAGGCTCACCACCTATTACATTTGAGACCTAAACATGTGGATGCTAGCACCTCTGCCTACCCCTTCGGGAATATAGGTGTGAGTATATGTTATTATAATATAAGTACCTAAGTCATATTCTTATGTATGTAGTAGTCAATACAGCTGTCGTTAAATTTATAGGTTCATAAAATCCACCTGATGATTTAAAGACTAGTACTAATATACTAAGTGTAGACAACCAGTTGTCATTAGGTGTCTTGTTATTTTCGCTTTGCGTAAATCGTTAAATTTAACAGTCCCACAAATGTTTCAGAACGAAAATAAAGATTCCTTTCGTCAGGTTGTTCTTTCGGTAGATTTTGCGCATCTCAGACTTATATTTATTAAACTTATTCAATTATCATCAACACATCTCGAGCTCTCCTTACTTCAAAAGTAGTACATGTAACATAAGTACCTACATTTAAATTATTACAAATATAATCTAGCCGGCACTCCCCGGCTTCGCCCATGGCAGTCTTCGAAACCTCGTGTCGCCATTATATGCCTCAACTTATTAATTTTCAATTCAATTGTTTTTAAATGGCTTCTGTGTGTTTTTATTTGTTGACATTTATGTTTTTACTGTTTCCCTCTCTTAAATACACTATAGCCTTCCTCAATTCAACACAAAAATATTTTTTTGAATTCGAACATGTAGTTGCACAGATAATATAATATAATTCTTATAGTAGGTAGGTACATACTGCAGGTACTTAATTCTTGAAATTAACTCATTCAACTAAATAAACATACTCATCTTTATAATATGTATCAGTGCCTATATGTAGGTACTAAAAAGCATTAATGAAATGATACTTTTACATTATTATAACATAACAGCCTATATGTAGATATCTCCGAAGGGGTAGGCATAGGTGCTAACACCCACATTTCACCAGTTTATATTTTAGGTCCCAATGTAATAGGTGGCGAAGCCTATTGCCATTAACCGGGCACTTATAAACTTGCGATAAATACACACATAACTTCGAAAAGCATCGAAAAGTCATTGTTGTGTGCCATGGTAAAAACGGGGATCGAACCCAAGACCTCGTCTCAGCAGTCCATTACCCATACCACTGGGCTACCGCGGTACATTACATAATTATGTACTTAGTTATAGTAATAATTGGCGGCGCGGCGGTGCGTCATGCGCGCCTCCCCGTTTCCGGGGACGAGTTGGAAACTCTGTGGTCCCCACACCTGAGGAGAGGGCCAAATCGAGAGAGATGGCCCTGGGTCGGCCGGAGTGAGAGGGATATGCCTGTTAATCTCACCTTCGGCAACCAAACCGACCCACAGGCGTCGTGCGTTTTAGTCGGTTCGAGTCCGACATAACCTCTCCCACTGGCTCCGTGGGGATTTTTCACACGTAAAAATTCAACGTCTAATAAAGGCAAGAGTCTCGCCATTCTAAGTCCCGAATGATTAGCAAAAGTGATTTTTATAAGGTAATAAATATATAAATTTTATAATAAAAAATAAATTAAGGCTTATAAATAGGTAAGTTATAGCACAGACATCATTACCATCATCCTCCTGCCCTTATCCCAAGATTATTTGGGGTCGGCGCAACATGTGTTCTATTTCCATTCATCTCTAGTTGCAGTCATTTCAACATTCACTCCCTTCTTAACCATATCATCATTCACACAGTCCACATCCACCTCATTTTAGGCCTCCCTCTCCCCTTGTAGCCATCCACTTCCATAGTTAGTGTCTTCCTTACGACATTACTTTCATCCCTATGCATTACATGCCCGAACCAGGACAAACGATTTCCTCGTGGCTTTTCTGTGATTGGTGCTACTCTCAAACTTCCTCTAATATATTAATTCCTAATCTTATCCATTCTTGTCACACCACACATCCATCTCAACATCCGCATCTCGGCTACATGCAACCGTCCTTCATCCGTCACCTTTACTGGCCAATTCTCCGATCCATACAGTATACATTAAAGGAGGTAGGACACGGCGGTATATCCGCCCGATTGAGCAGTCCGACTGGGGAAGTACCTCCGCCCTACAGAATACCGCGGTTATAATAACTTCGTGTTGTGTTCCCAGCGGTGAGTAGGGTAGCCAGAGCTCACTGGAGAATTTGTGCCGTCAGTGGGAAGACTAAAGGCTTGTTCCAATTTGTCTTCTACTGACGGCACAGAAACTCTGTACTTACAGGGTTGGCAGCGCGACTGTGACTCCTCTGGTGTTACAGACGTCCATAGGCCACGGTAACTACTTTCCATCAGGTGGGCCGTGTGCTTGTCTGCCAACTAAGTGGTATAAAAAAAAAAAAAAAAAAAAGGCAAGCTATAGCAAATCTACGTAAGGACTTCTTTCAGTGACTAGTTGGAGATTTAGTTTTAATATCGATGGACGATGGATTTCGGATGAACAGCAATTTGCGAATTAAGTAATAGTGATTACGAATGGGAGACGAAAATTAAATAGGTATGCGGATAGTAGGTATACGTGAAGCTCCCAAAACCAATAGCTATAGTCCGTTCACGAAGCCGTGCGAAAAAAGGTAAACAAACCATAAAAAAGGTTCTTTTAGGTGTCAGTTTTTTATCAATAATTGAACTATGAATTTAATAAATATTTTAACTATGTAAGAAGCTAGATAAAATTATGAACAAACCGGCATATTTTAGGTGATATTTTTTAATACAAGCTGAATATTAATTAATTCGTTTAATTAATATTCACCTTAACACTTATCATATTTTTTAAGTAAAATTTTAATATTCATAATTATTGACCTTATAAAAGACCTAAAAATGTTGTGAATATCAAACTTTGAATGCATTTGTAGTACTACTAAATAAAGGTGAACAGTAATACTAAGTAATGAAAGTACAATTAATAGTTTCTGTATTTAGCCGGGTTACACCCGCCATTTTTTACTCGTGATCAACTTGTTGACGTGAGAGTTTCTTCCCGGATTGTTTTCGTTAATTCTTTATTATTCGTTGTTAAAGTTATTGTTTTTGTTAAGTTTTATAGTTGTGTTAAGTTTTTATATTCAGTTATTGTTAAGTTTTTTTTCTCTGAACGTTAATTTTGGTGGAAATGGGTGAACCTGGTCCGAGCGGTGCTTGTACGTTTACTTCACCGAAGAAAAAACGTTCCAAGCGTACTCCAATGCATTCTATGGATAAGGAGACAGTTATTAATGTGTTCAAACATGTAGAAGAGACTTGGCCCAAAGATTCGTATCCCTACAAAACTGATATTATGGACAAGACTGTAGAAATTATGGGAATATCACGAGCCTCTGTATACCGGTTTGTACAAGAAAAGAAGACAACAGGTCGTCTCGAATCTCCGCCACCACCAACATACAGGCAATCTTTGATTCATAGCTTAGACGACATGGATTTAGGCGCGATGTAGACGGCATGGCATGTCGAAGATGTCTACTTAGTCTTACTTTACTTTCACATTTTTATCTATTAAACACACAATAAATTTTTCGCCCTAATCGGCTAAAAAAGTTTGACAACCACTATTTTCTTTGTTTACCATTTTTCTCACGGCTTCGTGAATAGACTATAGCTAAATTGAATTCAAACTATTGGGTACAATATAAACAATTGAAAATTATTTTCCCCTCGATACACTCTCATGTCAATGAACTTATTAGACCAACCCAAATCTAGCCCTGCAATTATTGCTATTGTAGATTAAATATGTTCTGTGATTAAGACAGACAAGACAAAGCATGCCTACATTAAAATTATGTCAGATTATTGGAAATATTCATAATAGTCTGAGTGGACTGACATGAAAACAGAAATCAGGACAGTCAAAGCGGTCAAGTGGTTATTTATTGCAAACAATAACATTGTTTTAAATAACTAGTAACTATGGACTTCAAAGAAAATGTAAAACGAATGAGCTCATACCTCATATCTCGCAGCGATCATGCTGGTGCAATAAATTATTACAATTGTTTCACAGAACTAGAAACCACTTAAAAAAAATACAAAACAATTAAAACAAGATCTATGAATATTTCATTCGATTGAGGGGATCGTAGATTATTGAGAGCAAATAGTATATAAGAGTAATTGAAAGGATGCTAAAAATCCCCAACTGCTGTCACAGATAACATAATACAAAAGCTACCTACTGTGCAGTTTGGCAGATGTCAAAAAAAGCTATAATTTTGAATTTAAATAAAATATTGCATTTTTTTTTCCGTAATAACCAGCCACTTAATTAAGGTAGGTAGGTGGGTAGATTATATATTAAGTCCTCCTAGTACAATGCCGTTCAACTATAACTTAAGGGCAAATATACCGACGATTGTACCTACCTATTTATTTTGAAACATACTTAGGTACACGTATCCCATTTATTTTGATACTGATGTGAGTGATCATGATAGTTTAAATACCTATACTTACACATCACCATTTATAATATAGGTACTTATAACGTTTAGTATGACGTCAGAACCTACGTCATACTAACGAACGTCATCTTTCCGCGTAGACAGCCATTAGAATAATACAAAGCCAGAAAAATATTTGATATCATTGTACGCGTCTACGCCCGGTAGTTACTAGGCAGGTAGGTACCAACTATAAACTCGAGGTGGATGTTGAGTATAATTCAGACTGGGTCGCTTGGTGATCTAAATCTATCTCCTATCTTAAAGGTGAATCTTAATTCAAATAGATAATATTCTGATCGCCACAACGCATTTGCAATTAGATGCAATGCAGTCAGATATGTCATGTACAATTAAGGGTCCTCAATGTCATAACAGTCCTGGTGCTGTATTCAATCAAAAGCAAGGAGATCCTCATCCCTTACTCTAGGTTGAATATAGAAACCCCTTTACTTTTATTAAAATAGTATAAGTCCCACATATCCATCGTGGTTTCCCGATAATCCTTTAGATATTGCCGGCCTGTCTAGACCCCCATGATCGTGTATCATCAGTTCAATCGTGGACTCATATGCAATAGTTATAGGTAGTATAAAACTGAGTAGGTATATTAAGCGGTGACCGTAACCCCCTCCATGATGCGCGATGGCACTTTGCCACATGCAGCTTGCGCGGTTCGCCGCAGTTTACCTGTCGTTTTGTAATACTAGATTTATACAAGTTATTTCGAGCACCTACATCACTGGCCATCTTCCCAACGTCAGAGAACACGTGTCATCGGCCTCCTCACGACGCACTGTCGCCTACTAAACGTCGTCTGTCGTGCATTAACGGCTCTTTATGTGCTTATTGAATGTTAGCTAATAGATACCTATCTGACAGATGCAAACGATAGATGACTGGTTTACTTGATGAAAATACATACAGACTACTGATGTCAATGTTCCAACTTGCTAGACGTGGCAATGGCGCAGGCTTATTTTCCGGTGGAAAATCAAACGGCACGCGCTGTCATAAAAACCGTATAGTCAAACCCAAAGGAGGAGGAGTCTGCGAACTTTCGACTCTGAAGTAATACCTCTGATTCGACCGGGAATATGGCAAAGAAGATGATGACGACATAGAGAACTGCTACGCTTGTTTCGATGGCAAAGACAGCAATATTCACTACATATGATGGTTTTAGCGATGTAGGTACATCGAAGAAGAAAAGTAACCACAACGCTCATAGCGGTATTCAACACAGATGATGGTTTAAGGTTTACTAACAAAACAACGATGTACATCGAAGACGAAAATTAACCACAACGCCCGTTTCTACATAGGTACAAAAGATAGACTGTAAAAATTTGCATGTTGCTGTCGCAACCTTTCCCCTACGATTAATCACTGTACGCGCCTAATTCAGTTACATAAAATCAATTTCAATAACTATCTAGTAATCGGAAATATATTTACACCTACTTATAGCTTTTGTTGCGGTTTGAGGCGCGCTGTTTTTCTAGTGTAGATATTTTTGTTCTTACAGTTGCGTCACGGTTGAGAAATGTTTACTATCTAATGATTTACTGCTTCTATCTATCAGCGTTCTGTGTGTAAGTTACAGTAGGTATATGTTATAATTATAGACGCACCTCTCCATTATCTAGTTAATTCGTAATTTTATGTGGAAAATTCAAAGAGTTGTGGGAATCGCTTTAACGACTTACCTAGTTAAACTTCTCAATTTATACCTACTACAGATTTTTTATGATATTTTTCTGAAATATCATAAAAATGCTGCCTGTAAGAAATTGCCGCAGAGCGATAAGGCCGCCATCTGTACGTACCACGAAATTTAAATCTTATATTGTAATGTAATATGTTATTGGTGTACAATAAAGACGTTATCATTATTATTATTAAATGTGCTTATTTACTATAACTTATTTGAATACGTTGCCTACCTACAGTTACCTCCTTTTGCAAATTGGGCACCTACTCTGGGCTCCATGATCTGAGGCTGCCTAATCGCAGCCCCCATGCCAAAAAATATCATAATATGCCGAAAATCATAATTACTTACTATAACTTACCCTTGTTACCGTTCACCATAACTTAGAACTTTTTACGCCCAGACAGTAGGCCCGGTCATGATCTTATAGATGTTTCTCTTAGGTCGTAAGGGATTTGCGAGTCACAGGTAATTTTCGTTACCTGCCGCCATTTCATTCGCCATATTGGTTGATTGGTGAAACATTTGATTGGTTTCAAATGCTTCACCAACCAACCAATATGTCACCAACTCTTTTTACATATTTTTTGACCTAATACTATTCCCCCGAGGAGGGCCAGATCCAGTCAGGGCCCTGAGTCGACCGGAGCGTGTTAACCTCATCTTCACTTCGGCAACAAAAAACGACCCATGGTCGCGTTGCGTTTTAGTCAGTTCGAATCTCCCACCGGCTCCAGTTGTTGGCGGTATCCGTGAGGATTTTTCGCACGTAAATAAACATAATACAATTCCATACAGACGCAGATAGTTAGGTACTATTAATAGTAATAATATAGTTCCTACCTATTCGTGTTTTATAAGTGCGTAGGTACAAAACACAATCAATAATATTGATAGTATTGAGCACTCGATTGTGACCTAAATACTTGATGGTTTCTCTAGATAGATATCAACTATTTCCATCGAAGTGTTACTACACCTGTAGTTACACATCATCCCAGGTAAGTATTGTCTAAGTGCAGGTGTAAGTATTCCCGAAATTTTAATAGCATCCGTCACAATTGATTTACCGCAACACCAAATATACATTTATTAGCAAGTGTAATCCGCACGTTATGCGAGCCAGAACGGTTCTGCTTCCTGGTTTCGTCCGTTGGCCCAATTGCCTTTGAGAATGGGCCAAGAATACAGAGAAAGCATGATATAAATATGTGAGTTATAATATCAAAACGCGTTAAATGTCACACGCGTTTCAAGAGTTATATCAGCACTCGGTTTAATAAGTTTATATGAAGTCAGTAACCGCAATTATCTTTGACGATAATAAAATGAAAATATATTTCGTGGTACTGTTGCCTAACAGAGTGAGCGAGACCATTATTACGTAATCAGCAATGAGAAACGCCTTGGAAATGCAAAACATATTGACAAACACTCTCTCTACTCTACTTCAGAGCGGTTATATGGGACATCACAACTAAACGCGTGATAACTTCTTGCTCTCGCTTTTTTTTTATACAACTTAGGTGGCAGACAAGCCCACGACCCGCCTGATGGAAAGTGGTTACCATGACCTATGAACGTGTGTAACACCAGTGGAGTCACATCCGTGCTGCCGACCCTGTAAGAACAGAGATTTTGTACCGTAGTCAGTGTAGAGGACAAAGCAGGACAAGCCTTTGGTCATCCCCCTGACAGCACAAAAACTCTCCAGTGAGCTCTGGCTACCCTACTCACCGCCGGGAACACAACACGAAGTTATTATAACCGCGGTGTTCTGTAGGGCGGAGGTACTTCCCCAGTCGGACTGCTCAATTGGGCGGAAATACCGCCGTGTCCTACCTCCTCAAGATCCTCATGATGTCTTTCTCCTGTACCTTCTCTTATCATATCGGCTCTTTTATGTAGTGATTGTTGCCCATGTTAGCCCATGATGTTGACGTTATGGGGCTATCTCCCACAACATCTATAAAACACTGAAAACGCGATCTATTCTTCGGGTGTTAATCTCGTTTATATGTTATTTCAGAAATGTAGCGTTTTACTTTTTCTTTTGTCTTCAATCCTACGCATTACTTTCAAGGAAAAACAATTGTCAAACGTATGACTCGGCCTTTGCTGTTCTAATTGTAAACAATGCCTATAAAAATTCAGTGCCTTAATTGAGCTGCGTATTCCTGTCCGATCCTATAACATAAGTTCATATTTCAGTTTAGGTACTTAAGTGTTATCATGAAGTCCGGGATTCAATGTTTGGGGTAAATGAACAAAGTAAAATTTGGTCACTTATGAATGCAAGAATAGCATTGAGGAGAAAGACGACTTCCTAGGCTACTCTCGTTACATCAAAATGTATTTTAAACGATGAAGACTAGCACCTTCTACCATCAGGTATTGCACCACAACGCACAATAAATAGTAACCATGGGAACAAAAATCTTTAGATATACTTAACCAAGTTGAATAAGTAGATAGACCAAACGGCATATCGGCAGTGGTACCCACTAAAGAGATGAACGCTTTAGAAGGCACCACCGCCGATATGCCGTTTGGTCTACTTACTCAGCACCAGTCTCTTTGCCTCGAACATAAAGTATCCTCAAAATAATATATTGCCACAATCGACTCGAATGACCCTGGTACTATTTTCTTCCACAGGTGTTACTGGCTGAACTACGGGATACAGAGTACTACTACGCTGTGAAGTGTTTGAAAAAAGACGTCGTATTAGAAGATGATGATGTTGAATGCACTTTGATCGAGAGAAAAGTTCTCGCTCTTGGCACAAACCATCCCTATCTCTGCCATTTATTTGCTACTTTCCAGACTGATGTAAGCCACACATTTTGTACCTAATAATTCAAATATTATGACAAGTTAACATGCTTTACTTTTCATATTTTTGCAGTAAATTACACGAATATACTCGAATTCATAAATACCGATGTCGAGATATATACCAAACGTCGCGTTGTAACATTGTAAATGCGTATTTAAGTATATCAATGATTATTTATATTCGAACTGTGAAAGATGAAATTAATTTTAGGACATACTTATAATCTACAATAACCAACAGACAACTAATCCGACCGCCTGCGACAAATAAAAATTACTTGGCGCCCAACATGGGACTCAAAACGTTAACTTAACCTTAAATGGAAATTATTTGTTTTGTAGTCTCATCTGTTCTTCGTAATGGAGTACTTGAATGGTGGTGACCTGATGTTCCACATTCAACAAAGTGGACGTTTCCCCGAGGCTCGAGGAAGATTCTATGCTGCAGAAATTGTCTCAGGACTGAAATTTTTACACAAAAGGGGCATTGTTTACAGGTATTTATTGTTTCGGATTTTATTAAGTTTATTAGTTAAATAGTGTTCGAAAAGCATACTTAGTAGTTTTATAGCTAAATTCAAGTTTTCAGCATTGAACATCATAACGCTTGATGCCAACAAAACGGTACTGCGTTTACACCTTTCACAATAGGACAAACTGATTGTTTGACAACAATCAGTTTGACAGAAACATTCTCATTGTCGATCAAGAATATAGTTTAGGTATAGTAAAACCAAGGATTCCGTGAAATGGTCAAAATAGTAACTACGGTTCTCACTGTCAAATGTATACCGTTTCTTGCAAATAAAGATAATTTAGCATTATTTGACAATATAGAGGAGAAAGTTGCGAATTCCTCATGTCCACGGGATTCGTATTACTATACCTATTGCTTGACACATGGTTGAGATGACTCCCACCAGCAGATGGGAAAACAAAGTAACTACAATAAAAATTTTGATTGGATAGTAACGCAGTTACTATATAATTAACATTTTCCTGATTTGTATTAAATAAATCTTCAAAATACGTGACTCATAAAATAAAATTATTCATTTACAGAGATTTGAAACTGGACAATATATTGTTAGATTACGAAGGTCATGTTCGAATCGCAGACTTTGGCATGTGTAAGCTGCAAATATACTTGGATAAGACAGCAGATACTTTCTGTGGTACACCCGATTATATGGCACCTGAGGTCAGTACAATGTTAAAATTATGACGATATAAGTTAGCTACCTAATAAAGCGTTCCATGACACCTTTACAATAATGTTAACAGGATTATCGCGTTAAGTTCCGTTAATATTATTGGTTATTTGACTGACTAGTCCAATTTCTTACTTTTTATTCATTATTAAGGTAAGATAGTAAGTATTAAGGTTACTTATATCAAAATAAAATATTGTGACGTCATAATAATTAAAGTCAATCATTTGCTAATAGCAAATGATTGACTTTAAATGTTGTGTGGTTGTGTATGTTGTGTGGATTATTAAAAATAAATAAAGACGATAAAATCAGAACCGACGCAACTTTTACCGCTCTTTTATCATTCTTTATATAATGGAGCTTATTAAATAAATAAACTTATTATATAAATAATTTATTCTAACTAAAGGTAAATACCCAATTGGTGGTGGTCTATTGTTGGTTAACTAGTTAAATACCGTCGTTAACGAGCTCGATAGTGTCATACGATAACACTGAAGGCATGTTTTATTATTTCAGATAATTAAAGGTCTCAAGTACAATCAGACAGTCGATTGGTGGTCATTTGGTGTGCTTCTATATGAGATGCTCATCGGCCAGAGTCCATTCAGTGGTTGTGATGAAGACGAACTTTTCTGGTCCATTTGCAATGAGATGCCATCCTACCCGCGCTTCCTATCACATGAAGCTCTCACCATACTGACAAGGGTAAGTTGGTTAGTGCTCCATCTGGAAAAGGAGTCGAGTTCAGCTGCCCATTCCACAATTGTGAATTAAAAACCTACCACAAATTAAGGTCAAGATAGGACATCACAGATGTCAGAGTTTTCTTCGGATTGGTTGTCGGTACCTAGAAGAATATCTGACCAAACACCGATCCACACATACCAATGCTAACTGCTACGTACCAATTTTTGCGCGCTAATATTATGCAGCAGTTTGACAAATAAAATTATTTCTGTACTACAGTTATTGGACAAGGACGCACGGACAAGACTGGGGGGCACTGAATGCATGTACGGAGACATCAGAGAACAGGACTTCTTCCATGCTATACATTGGGACCGGCTCGAGCGACGCGAGCTGGAGACTCCTTTCAGACCAAGAGTGGTGAGTAGCGTTCTTCATTTACTTTTCTTCTTTTTAGTTTATGTAGAAAATATAATACCTACTTTGTTCTATAGCATTGTGTAGTGTATAACTACGGCATATATCTAAGTAAGCTATTTAGGTAGAAAGATATTTTTTTGTTATATTTATTTGTCTAGAACAGTGGTGGGCAAAATTTTTTTAGTCAGGAAGTTAAGAAATTTTGGAGGGCCAGAATTCACATACTGCGATGCGCCCCCGACGGCGGCGGTTGTAGTGTTCGAGCAAACCGGTAAAACCATATATTGTAAACCATATATTGTATAGTTAGCATAGTTTTATATAAATTTGTAAGTAATAGTATATTATAATAGCATATTTTATGAACCTAAACTACTGACTAAACCGGTAAAAAAATGTAATTCGGTATGTCAGTCTTTGTCCTTTCACCAAACTCTTTTCCTATTCGTATTTTATTTTAATACAGAATTTTAAATCTCTTTTTTATATGACCGCCAAAATATAATTGTCGCGGGTTATATAGGTACTATTCATGTCAAAGGACCGTCGTCGGCGGGATGGATTAAATGCTTGCGCGGGCCAGAGCTAGTCTGCGGGCCGTACTTTACCCATTACTGGTCTAGAAGATATTATTGTGGTTGTTAAAGAACATAATATATAATTTTCCTCTCACAGAGACATCCAATGGACACTCAATACTTCGACCGGGCGTTCACCGGTGAGCGACCTCGTCTCACTGCGGTAGAACCACAAGTGCTACGATCCATGGACCAAGAACCCTTCAGAGGTTTCTCCTACACCAACCCAAATACGACGGACCGTTAACACCGTCTCTAATGACATGAATAATGGTTAAAATTCCCTTGTTACACAGCTGGCGAATCAGCGTGGTACAAAGTGCTTCAAGTAGGTATTTTGTCGATGTACTTAAATTTTTGTTTGTCCCGTGGAGCGGCAATTATAGAAATGTGGGTAGTTTAAAAAAAAATTCATACCCTTGACTGAACCCCATCGATAAACACATGCCATAAAACTGTTGGGTTCTCGAATTCGAAAAATACTGCCTCTAACATAAGCATATTGTTTATTATATAAAACAGTGCTCTGAGAGAAATATGGGGTATAGGCAGTTATCAGTCTAAATGCATATCAATAAAAAATATGTATAAAGAATATAAGTGTCTGGTACACAAAATATGGAATTGCCCGACTAGAAAAATAGATATCGAACAATTGCATTATTTTATTACGATATTCGTATCTTCCTGATTTCGTACTAGATTCGACATTTAATTCCCCAATTTGACATTTAGTTCCTATATTCGTAGTATTAAAAAAATATAATTTCTCTGGTCCGGCAATACATAGGACCGATGTTAGGTTTAAAACGGTTTAATGTTTATAACACAAGTAAAACGTTATCTAATTTTAGTATAAAATGCAATATTAAAGCAGAAATGTACTCAGCTTGTATGTTAATATGTCATAGAATTTTAGTACCTAATACAGATTTTAAATGTTAATTTTTACGTTATCTAATATTCGACAGAGCATGTCAATATGAATAAGATAGTGGTAGTCATGGGACGCTCGGTTGAAATATCGAAATTGATTAAGTGAATTGAAGTGGCATGACGTCATATTTCGTGAAAGAACAAATCATACTTAGAATATATACTGCTGCGATATGGGTGTGAGTTAGTTGAAATACATTTCGATATAAGAATATAAGCTCGTACCCTCTACTTGTACTTACAAATTTAGCATAAAACGAATTTAGAACAAGGACCTAAATAAAGAGTACTTTTCAATCGAATTCCTTATTAGACCTGATTTTTTAAAGTGTGTAATTGTACAATGTTAGTAATCTAGTCATTTGACGAATTGTTATTATAACGTTCTTATATTAGGAATATGAGAAACCATGTTCGGATTGTAAATTTTTTATTGAATAAAATATAATTACAATTTTATCTTTTATTTTATTTCTTATACCTTACACTAAAAACTATGTACAGAGTAGAGACGTTAAGTAGGTCCAGACGATTATTTCGTCTTAGTGTCAATGGCAACAATTTAAAATAGCTAAATGCGCCCAAATTAAAATACATTTATATCATTTATCATACATTTTTATTTATTTATTTCTAAAAGGTACGCCATTTTCCTTAAGCCAAGATTACTGCCATTATATGACTAAGCATATAAAGACAATCATATATTAAATCTAGACAGTATTACAAATATACACAGCGTGAAAACGTGGCATGAAATATTTGAAACATATATGGCAACTATAGACACCTAATCGACATACTTATACAAAATTTACAACTAAAAACCTATTCAGAGATATATACCGAATAGGTACTTATAAAAATTAAAAAAACAAGAATAAACTAGAAAAGCTATTCAAACACTACAAACAACATTGTGCACATATGTGCACGTATTGCGTTGTGATGCGCGGTCGGCGACGGTCGCGTCTCACTAATGCATAGCTTCGTAATTAATAAAAATAATTAATTCGCGAAACGCGCCGCTCGGGCGCCGCTGCCCTACATTGCCACGATGGCTACCAACAAGGCGATCATAGTGAACGAGTTACTGGCGTTCATCCAGAATGCAGTCGACACTATGGACGAGATCAGTATCCTGCAGATCTGCAAGTCCAATTTCAAGGCAGAGGAGGTCTGCAGCGGGAAGGCGCTGCTATACCAATCGGTTGGCAAAACTGCCCAGATGCCATCTCGCAGAAGGGATGGAGGGGAACGAAGTGTGCAGGACATCATCACCCTGGTGAAGGGAACCGACCCGGATGACGTGCCTGATTTCGTCGCGAAGGAGCTGCACAAGCTTCCGCCGGTGGGATTCGACCACGTAGATGTCACAAGACTTCTCAAGGACATCACGTTCTTGAAGTCCAGCCTTGCTGATGTGTTGGCAAAATTAGAGGCTTCTGATAAAACTATCAGTGGACTACAGACGGAATTATTGCAACTCCGTAACAGTAATACAGCTAGTACGTCACATAATGTAGCCTCTAATAATGTCAACGTACGACGAGGCGCGCAGAATGCGTCATTTTGCAGTTTCGAGTCAGCAAAATTGGGCAGGAAATGAGTCCCCTGGATCAGCGCTTTGCTCACAACGATGGTGTGGAGCGCGAGCGTGTGCGCTGCCACCGCCTCCTTCTACGAACAAACAATGCTCAAGGAGATAGCGGAGCAGACACGAGATGTCCGCTCCGCTCCTTGAGCATTGCTTGTTCAAGTATCTTCCGAACCATAGAACTCGTGAGGAGTGGAAGTCGGAGGTCGCTCAACGACCTTCAAGTGAGCGCAAGCCAGGAGGTGACAGGATGTCTGTCATCCTAGTATACCTAGCAAAAACGGCACAACGAAATGCTGGATAAATGGTTGACCAGATCGTTAATAAAATGATAAAAAGAAGCGGGCCCAGATGTGTACCCTGAGAGATGCCCGATGAGACAGATATAGGCGAAGAAGAATAACCCGTAACTGTAACAAGCTGACTGCGGTTACTTAGCTAAGAAATGACCCACCTCAGCAAAGAGCCATTGATGCCATAGAGTTCAAGTTTGAGGTCTAGCAGCTCGTGATTCATCATTTACTTTTCATCATCACTTAGTTGTACTCAAATATACTTTCAAAAGTGTAAGTGTCTGTTGTTTCGCTACTTACTTCATAGGAACCCCGCACCTCTCACAAAATTGGTCCTTCGAGCCTGATTGAAGTAAGTAGCCAAGAGTCACAGAAAGAAACTATAGACAAGGAGTACAACAAGAGCGAATATGAAGACTGTAACAGGCTCAGAGTCGGGACTGCGTGTTTCGTCACCACCGGATCTTCAATCCATAATGCCGCAGCAGATGATCGCTAGGAGCTCAGTGGTTGGTGGTCTTAACGACCACGGTGAATTACCGCCATCGGAGCTAACAATAGTATCACTGCAGACAGTTCGTACGCCGTGTAGCGTCAATCACTCATCGACAAGAATGAGCCAGTCACGCCGCGAAGTGTTACGAATGCGTGCTGAATATGAAGCGGATCTGAAGCTTATACGGAGATACAAGAAGGCCTGGTAAGGAAGAAGCTCGCACTCGACATGGCAGAAATAGCTGCGCAGAAATACGATATGAAACAACAGAGAGCCCGGAGAAGGATCGCAAGCGGTGACATATCAGGGCGCGTGACTCGCTTGGTAGATGTCGCAACACGCCACCGCCCACGTGACCGGAGCTAACACCGGTATCAGTGCAGACAGTTCGTGCACTGTGTAGCGTCAGGCACGCATCGTCAAGGATGACCCAGGGACGCCACGAAGCGTTACGAATGCGTGCCGAATAACAGCGAATCTGAAACTTGCGGAGATACAAGGAGGCCTGGTAAGGAAGAAGCTCGCACTCGACATGGAGCAACCGGGTCCGCCGAGAAGCATCGCAAGCGGTGAGATATCAGAGCGCGTGACGCGCTGTCTAAGACGCACCCACCGCCACCCACGTGACCGAAGCTTCGATGCACGTGGCGTTCACTGCCGCCCACATGACCGACGCTCCGATGCACGTGGCGTCCACTGCCACCCACCGAACCGACTCTTTGATGTACGTGGCCGCGGTGCGAGGGGGTTGTTTTGGTAGTGACCTGAGATCCGCTCCTCGGCAGTCTTTTACGTTGTCTCGATCGAGCAGGTTACGCAATTGCCAGGCATAGTCAGTCTTAACGGCACGCAAGTAGTAATTTTGTAACAGTTGCATAGTATTGTATGGGTCTAGCTTAGTTGTACTCAAATATACTTTCAAAAGTGTAAGTCTGTTGTTTCGCTGCTTACTTCATAAGAACCCCGCACCTCTCGTTTACATGAGCCGTCTTCCAACGAATTGAAAAAATACCCGACTGCAAGGATTTATTTAAGATTATTGACAGTGGGCGAGAGAGCTCCTCGTGACACTTCTTTATAATACCCTGCCCCGTTCTCGTGCATCTAATTGCTTAATTTTTGAACAGATATCCTGTTGACTAATCGTGACCTGATACATAGACCGATTTCCGGGGGTCCTGCCTTTTCGCCAAAAATCGTTTACCCGATTATCACTTGCCAACCAACGTTACGCCAATTTTTCACTTTGACGACTAACGATTGTCAAATGTTTGTATGACAACGTTTCATTTGGTAGAATTATGGTTAAGCTGATTATTGTAATGACAAAATACGTTTGGGGCATTTATCTTTTGCCAATTTATTTATTAGGCCAGACAACTTTTAGACGAATAACGTTTTGTCTGTGTAACAGTTCCCTTTCGTACATTGATATAATGTTAAAAAAAAAAGGTTAAATTTGCAAAAATCCAAAGTGTGGAGCGAAGTTCAGGTGAAATCGAAAAGAATCGGTTAGGTTAGGTTAGTATTATGATAAACAATGCACGAGCCGAGCGAGCGAAGCGAGCGTGCCGCGGCAGCGGCCAGCGAAGTGCCGTAACCAAATCCCTTTTATTTCACTACACAGGGCTTTAAATATGCTACATCGGTTAGCTTCGAACTGCGACAAAAATGCACGAGCGTAAAAAATTTTGAAAAGTGTCATTCTAAAAGGTTGACCAAACGTAAAATTGGCAACTGAGAAGTTGGGTAATAAAAACAAAATGAAATCACAAGTTGGCAAATGATTATTCTGCGAAATATAATTCTGGGAAACGTTAGTTGGCAAGTGATAATCGGGCAAACGATTTTTGGAAAAAGCAGAGATCCCGATTTCCGACCTGAGACATATTATGCAGCGCGGAGAGTTGCCCGTCAGGACTGTCATAAACCGGACCAAAATATTATCTTTTGTCATCAGACAGATATGCAAATGTCTTTCATTTCGATTACCGGGCTGTATGGTAGCCCAGATATCCTTAACTGTACTTTCCCAGGCTGGCTGCCTGCCAGACAAAGCTTATATTATTTTTGACAACAACGCAGACACCTCCACCTTCCTGTTTATGTGAGCATGAGCTGTCAAGATCACGTCGATACACGATATAACTAATATCTGTAGTCTCGTTATCAAAGACGCTGCTGTTAAAATTGGTCTCAGTCAGACAAACAATGTCGTGCACTTATGACATGCAAATATTAGCTTAGGCTCTATTTACTTCACATTTGCATGCTTAGATATTCAAAACCAAATTGGGATACTGATTGTATTCCAATTTGGTTGTTGAACTAAGATTATAAGAATTATATTAAGAAGATAAAATAACATAGAATTATAATAGTCTGCATAGCAAAAACTCGGCGACATTGCCCGCACCTTCCGTCGCTTCATTCAGGTCGGCAATTGTGCAGGTGTAGCGGCCACGACAGGTGGTGGTTCATAGACTGTAGAGGTTCGTTACCTAACCTATAGGTACGTATACTCATTTACTTGAAAAATTTGACGTTTCATGTCATGGCACGATCCAAATCAAAATCTTTTCCTATAGATTTTCTGTACATATTCATGCTTGCCAAATTATCTTGTTTTTGAATAATTTCCACAACCAAATAACCGTTTTCCTCAAAATCAAGGGCTGCAAAAGTTACGCAGGTTAGATGTCTCTAAACACCTCTTCAAGAGATGTTTAACATTATTTCAAAAATATCTTACATGAGCGCTCGAAGTATTTTACCACTTCAAAGGTTGTAATGTCGTATTAATGACATGTGATTTAATCACTAAAATCAAGTAATCTGGAAAGAAAAACATAGGTTAGACGCTCTATATTTCAGATAATCATCTTGTTGGATGATCATCATTGCGTAAGCGCGTATACAGAAAGAAAGCAAGCAGTCTGCGCCGATTTATCCACGCCCAGAGAGTAGGTGCCGTTTTATTCAATAGCATGTACAAGAATCTGTAGAAGGCTATAGGCCACTGTCAGTGCCTAGGCGCTCATCGGCACGACAGCACAGTCTGCATGCTTTCTCCCTCTGTAGACGGACTTACATAGTAATTGTAGTCATATGGCGTTTTCCCATTTAATATTTAAATCCAAAGACTATTTGCATTTGTGGAGAACATAAGTCAATCGATCTATTCTGAGACAGTTAAAGCAGTTGATGCAGCATCAGTCTATAAATTGACTATGTTGGGGCTAATATATTAACTCTGGACATGGTTTAAATCAGGTTGCAAGAGTTGTTAGAAATTCCTTTAAATACCTTCTTTGAGTGGAATTTTGGGTTTGATTACTCTAGATAGTGCTATGTAAGTTATGCAAAACTTTCTTGGTAAAGGCTTACCCCAGAAAAATAACATTGCATAGCCTACTTTAGCACTAATTCGTCAGTCAGTCAACCCTAATGCTGCTTTTCACAGACGAGGACCTTGGTCAGACTTGCCTCACATGGTTGGGGGGGGGCAGTCGCTCATACCAAAGCTGATAAAAGCCGAATCAAAAGAAAGAGCAAGAGAATGCACCCTGTGCCCCAAAGTACAAGTTCAATGTAACCATAACGGACTAACCCTGGGATGACACTATCTTGTTTTAGGCTTTGTTGAATATGGTAAAAACGTTAAAGTAATTTGTAAAACCAAAATATTATTTGAAAACAGGATTACGTACAGCTGTAATTTATTATAATTGCTTTTTGTTTCTTACCTCTGTCTGTAGACGTTCATTCTTATAACACTCATTTTCTCATATGTTTATAAATGTTTAACATTAATCTGTTTTGCATGATAACAAAGTATGGAAGTTTTAAATAATCTTCTGGAATCTAATGTTGATTTATTAACAAAGGTTATGCCTTTATTGATCATTGCTTTTTGAATCATCTTCCATAGTTTCGACTGTAAGTTTAGTATATCTTTCAAGGTATTTTCGACGCTCGATACAAGTAGACCGCCGTGATTATGAACTTTTATATCAGAATTGACGAGTCTATATGCCGAATTGATATGATAAATAGTTTGCTTACAGAATTTCAGGGTAGCTCAACTGCAACTGATAAACACAAGAGCGAGTTCTCACAAATAAAATATGGGCATTCTCTATCTCGCATGTCTGCGTTCAGACTCATTATAGAAATATCAGTGTTTTCTTGTGAAAATGGCTGTAAACTGAACTGATATTCCGCTTCATTTTGACTTATTTCTTGAGATTTTTTTTTTCATTGGTATTCTGCTTTGAACCTAAAACAAGAAGAAGCTTGTTATTTAGTACTTTTTCATTATATTTTCAGTAGGCACACACCGCTAAGGAGATAAGTATAAACCTTAATATATGGTGGAGTAATATCCAGGTGGAGCCGCCTGTCACCCTGGCAGAAGCAGGCCGCGGCGGCGGCGCGTCTGGCGCGTGTCCCCGTTTCCGGGGACGAGTTGGGAACTCTGTAGTCCCCACACCCGAGAAGAGGGCCAGATTGTGAGAGATGGCCCTGAGTCGGCCGGGGTGCGAGGGATATGCCTGTCAACCTCACCTTCGGCAACCAAAGCGACCCACAGGCGGCGTGCGTTTTAGTCGGTTCGAGTCCGACATAACCTCCTCCACCGGCTCCGGTGGGGAGGTATCCGTGAGGATTTTGCACGCGTTAAAAAGAAAAAACCTTAATATGTATATATTAAGGTCTACCTCAGATAAGCAAATACTGACTAAAATTTGTAATTGTTTATAACGTAGCACATCGAACCGATGGCCGTTGGAGCAAACGAGTCCTAGAGTGGAGACCGCGAGAAGGTAAACGGAAGGTAGGACACCGCTTAGCCAGATGGACGGATGACCTGAAAAAGGTGGCTGGGACAGACTGGATGCGGAAGGCAGAGGATCGGATAAAATGGCGCACATTAGGAGGGACCTATGTCCAGAAGTGGACTGCGGTGGGCTAATTAATTGATTGATATAACGTCGCAACCGAAAAGTTCATAAATTGCGTTTTTTGCGCAAAATGGCTGCGACTTCATCTGTTTATCAGAGTTTGTCTATATTATCTGAGTATATGTTACTGTAAATGTCCGAAATACGTGACTGTTATGTAAAGGTAAGATGCATGCATGTATGTCGATAATCACATACATAAATCGTGCATCATAATTGGGTATTTTCCTGTAGTTAAAATAAATTATTTAACTAAGCTCATTACATTAAGAATGATAAAATAGCGGTAATAATGGCGATGGTTATTATTTTATCGTTTTTATTCATTTTTAATCACCCATACAACTGATAATAGTAAATGATTTGACTATTAAATATTGTGACGTCACAATAAATTATTTTATACAAGTCTCATAACTTACCGTCTTAACGTTTGGTAAAGTCACTTATTTAACTAGTCAGTCAAATACCTAATTTCACTCCTAATGAACATTGAGCAAGTCCGAAATCGTCATGAAAAGGATAAATTATAAACAGACAAACAGATGGATGTTAACAGTCACCAGTGCATCTTAATTTACACTGCCACAGAAGACATAATAGTACTAGCGTAGCGTACGGAATGGAAGATCATCCCCTCCCACCGATTTCAATACCTCAACCCGCACGTCACAATGATGGGTACTTTCATGGGCATCTAAAACGAAGGATGTGTAGTTTAAATGTGTAGAGAAGGTACTGTCGAGGAGAAGAGTGAGTAAAACGGCTTACTTTGATTTTGTAAAGCTTCCTCTCTATCTGCACAACCTACAGTTTGATTTAACCCTCGAAAGCATACTGGCGGCCAGGGTACCGGTTCCGACTGGGATTAAATTCGTGAATAATCCTATAATCTGATTGCAGTGTCATTTAATAAAAGTCAAGTGCGAGTCGGGCCCGCGCACTGACACTGTGGGTCCGTACTACACTGAATTAAGTGATGACAAACCATTTCCTAACTACGAGCTTTCGTAAAAGCCGACACAGCCCAGGTGGTCTACTTTCACGCCATTTCTCACTTCTCTGTTAACCAATTGTAATCTCTTCTCGCGGTACAACTGCGTTTGACACTCAATGTCACTCAGAATAATATATAGCACATGGCTATGTGTTATTCTAGAAATGGGTCCGAACAGAATTTCATGCAGCTGAAATCGCGAGCAATAGTTACTCATTCATAAACACAATCGGTTTTAACTACTCTATAAAGATATTCAAGTCAGGTGTTGTAGTATTGTTTTCTTATTGGTGCCGATTCTGTAGTTTGACAAATGATGAAATGGGAATACGTTTGTAACAACAGAATTGGCACTGCCGTCGGAAGTGACGTAAGCAATGGCACTAAAGGATTGAGCGAGAAAAATCGTACTATCTCGCCCAAATATTACTTAAAATTATACGTATCATGACATTTAGAATTGACTCACACCTCAACACTACCGTGCATGTGCACGAGGTATGTCTGTTGTAATAATTACAAACTTATTGTTACATACATTTTTTCGAGAGCTTTCGAGGTGTGACACTGCATTTTGGACATTCACAATAACATATAAATACATCTAACTGAACGTGGTATGCGGTATGCTCGGATAAATAAGTCCCAAGTAAAGAAGGAATATACAATACGTAAGTAAACTTACCGTGCCATCACTAAAACTCAGAATCACTACATCACCATGCTGGAGGCCACACGTCAGCCCGGAGCACATGAGGACTGTCACGTCGGTTTTCATATGGTAATTGACCGCAACTCACTCTCAATTACTGTAAGTGAAATGTAAAATAAGTAAAACAATAGCCACTAGGTACCGCTTTGACTCAGGCGTGAATTATAGAGAAAAGGCAAGAGGCATAAGAAGGAATAAGTGAAGGTGCTAGTCACCGTCGCCGAACTCAGTGTAGTGACACCTACTGCAGACTATTCTTGTGCTTCTGTATTTTGTATATTCTTATATATTTTCTTTCCTATTGTTGCAATATGTATCGTATCTTTTGTTTATTTCTATTATTGTAGAAGCAAACGTAATAAATAAATTTTTACATGTGTAGGTTTGTAATTAGCAATATGTTTAACATGATGTTAATCTATACACTATTGTTATTACTCTGTAAGCATTCCTAAAAGTAATAAATATATAAATTGCAATTGTACATATCAAACGTACAATTCTGCTTTGATTATGCCTCACAACATTTGCCTTCTGTATAAGGTTCAAGACTCAAGTCGCATCTATCGACAGCCTTTCGCATTTAGCTGTCTCTATCGCTTTATTAAGTTTTGAAACATCCGTAATGAAAGTGAGATACACATTACATAGAGTTGATAGAGTACGCATTCTTGAGTGTCCATGCGACAAGGCGAACGTTTTCTGCCGTGTATCTTTCTGCTTATGGATATTTCAAAAAGTACCCAAAGGTATCGGTACATATTCTAGAGACGAATACATGTTAAAAAGGGTTATTCTAAAAATGCAAAAGTAAGCTACCTCCAAGGAAGTCAAAAGCAACATCAGTACCTTGTCTATTGAATGTAGGATAAAATGCAGTGACACAATAAAAATGAGAAACTTACCAGGTACAGCACTGCTAAAAGTATCGAACATCAGCCATTTATACTCGCTTAAATAGTCAGGAGTATATAACATATGAATTTTGAGGAATCTTGCACAGTGAGTCTCTGCATACCATACACATAGATCAGTATGTTGCACAAATGAATTGTTGGTAGATATTACGGAACTGACCCAAACCCCAAAATCCATTTCCCATCAAGTGACTATTCACTAACCGCCATAATTGATTTTTACTAGTGAAATCATAACATTATTTCTTTTTCTAATCTGTAAAAGATAAATAACTTTCGTTATAAACATATTTTTTACAAATAATATTCATAGCAGATTTCAGCAATAGCACGTTCAACGGCCTAGTCAGACATCACCATTTTACGCAAATAAAATTATATATCCAAGGACAGAAGCGAAGCACTCCAAAGTGTTATCTAAGGTAGGTATGTATACTCCTTTACCTGTAAAATTTGACATTTTCAATATTTGCCATGGCACAATTCAAATCAAAATCTTTTACTATAGCTTATCTATACATATGCAAGCTTGCCGAATTATCTTGTTTTTGAACAAGTTCCACAACCAAATGATCATTTTCCTTGAAATCAAGGGCTGCATGAGTTACACAGGTTACATGTGTCTCTAAACACCTCTTCAAGAGATGTTTAACATCTATTATTCGAAAAATATCTTACATGAGAGCTTGATGTATTTTACAACTTCAAAGGTTTTAACGTTGTAATAAATGACATGTGATTTAATCACTAAAATCAAGTAACCTGGAAACAAAAACAAATGGTTAGACGCTAAATTTCAGAACATCTTGTAGGATGATCATAATTGCGTAAGGCCGTATACAGAAAGAAAGCAAGCAGTCTGCGCCGATTTATCCACGCCCCGAGAGTAAGTGCCGTTTTATTCACTAGCATGTACAAGAATCTGTAGGAGGCTATGGGTCACTGTCAGTGCCGAGGCGCTCATCGGTAGTCGATCTATTCTGAGACAGTTAAAGCAGTTGATGCAGTATCAGCCTATAAATTAACTATGTTGGGGCTAATATATTAATTCTGGACCAGGTTTGTACCAGGTTGAAAGAGCTGCTAGATATTCCTTTCAATACATTCTTAGAGTGAAAACTTTCTTTGTAAAGGCTTACCCCAGAAACAAAAGCTGAACCAAAAAAAAGAGCAAGAGAATGGGCCCTAGGCTCCAAAGTACAAGTTCAATATAACCAGGACGGACAAACCCTTTATTTTTTTTACGTGCGCAAAAATATCCGACATAACCTCTTCCACCGGAGCCTTGTTGATTATGGTAAAAATCTTAAAGTAATTTGTATAACCAAAATATTATTTGAAAACAGGATGACATACAACTGTAATTTATTATAATTCCTTTTTGTTTCTTACCTCTGTCTGTAGACATTCATTCTTTATAACACTCATTTTCTCATATGTTTATAAATGTATAACATCAATCTGTTTCGCATGATACCAAGTATGGAAGTTTTAAATAACCTTTTAGAGTCTAATCTTGATTTATTAACAAGGTTTTTGCCTCTATTGATCAGACTTTCTGGGTCTTATATTCCTATAGTTTTGACTGTACACAAGTTTAATATATCTTTCAAGGTATTTTCGACGCTCTATACAAGTAGACCGCCACGATTATGACTTTATATATCTGAATTGAAAAGTATATATGCCGATTTGACATGGTAATTAATTTGCTTATAGACTTTCTGGGTAACTTAACTGCAACTGATAAACACAAGAGAGAGTTCTTACAAATAAAATATGGGCATTCTCTATCTCGTAGACATTCAGGCCCATAATAGAAATATCAGTGCTTTCTTGTAAAAATGGCTGTATGCTGAACCGATGTTCTGGTTCATCTTGACTCGCATTTATCGAGTTTTTTTTCTTGGGTATTCTGATTTCAACCTAAAACAAGAAGAAGCTTATTATTTAATACTTTTACATTATATTTTCTTTAAATTTCATACAAATGGTTAATAAATAATAGAAACAGTCTTCTGTAGAATAAACAATAACACTATGTAGTGCATTTCAGTGTATAAAGAAAGGTCCTCATCATTACCCTACTGATAAAGACGGACGATTTAGATAAAAGGCCCGCACATAGGATACCAAATTCGTCTGCTAGAATATGCAGCAGACGAATTTAATGAGAAAATATTAATGCAAATGTAAACGACTACATAGACAAGCACCTCTGCTCTGACAATCTGATGTAAGAAACATAGGATTATAGACTCTAAGACAAGCACCAGCGAAGGTGACGCCATCTGATGTTAATTTTACCTGTATAACATTGAAGATCAAAATGGGAATACGTTTGTAAAAATAGAATAGGCTTTTTTACAAACGTATTAAAAAAACTGGATGTGACGTAAGCAATGACATTAAGGGATGTAGCGAGAATTGTACTATCTCGCTCAAATATTTACTTAAAATTTAAAATAATGTGAACCATGACATTTAAATATTTACTCACACCTCAACACTATCATGGATGTGCACAATCTATGTACCTATGTTATAATAATTACATACCGAATGTTTCATACAGAGCTTTCGAGGTGTGACACTGCATTTCGGACATTCACAGTAACATATAGGTACATCTAAGTGAACGCGGTGTGCGGTATGCTCGGATAAATAAGTACAAATAAAGAAAGAAAATATTTTAATTGCGACCACACACAATGCATGATGGATACATTATTTAAAGTTATTTATTTATTCATTAACTTTACATTGTGCGAGCCCCAAATAGGGCCCCATCTCAGCATAAGATGCGCCGTACACCGCAACGCGAGTATACGCAGCGCTGAAAGACGGAATATACAATACGTAAGTAAACTTACCGTCCCGTCATTGAAACCCAGAATCACCACATCACCATGCTGGAGGCCACACGTCAACCCGGAGCACTCGAGGACTGTTACATCGGCCTTCGCATCGTAATTGACCGAAACTCTCTTTTTGCTGTCGACTACTGTAAGTGAAATGTAAAGTTAGTGAAACAATAACCACTAGATACCGGTTTTGTCTTAGGCGTGAATTATAGAGGAAAGGCAAGAGGCATAAGGTCGTTTCGACAAGGTTCCGGATTGCAACCGTGTCGATACGTACAATTTTGCGTTGATTATGCCTCACACCGTATACCTTCTGTATTCTGTATAAGGGTCAAGATTCAAGTCACATCTATCGACAGCCTTTAGCATTCAGCTGTGACTATATCGCTTTTTTAAGTATTGAAACATTCGTAATGAGAGTGAGATACACATTACAAAGAATTTATAGAGTACGCCTTTTTACGTGTCCATGCGACGAGGCGAACACTTTCTTATGCTCTAGCCTAGCCTATGGATACTTCATAAGTATCCAAAGGTATCGGTACCTATTCTAGAGTTGAATATATGTTATAAAAGGTTATTTTAGGAATGCAAAAGTAAGCTATCTCCAAGTCAAAAGCAACATCAGTACCTGGTCTATTGAATATAGGATAAAAGGCAGTGAAAAAACAAAAATGAGAATCTTACCTGGTACAGCACTGCTAAATGTATCAAACATCAGCCAGTTATATTCGCTTATATTTTCAGGAATATATAAACTATGGATCTTTAAAAACCTCACACTGTGAGTCTCTGCATACCACACATTGCCCAACTTGCTGACCATATAGATCATATTGTTGCACAAATGTATCTGTGATAAGGGATCATGGTCAGTTCCGTAATACCGACCAAGAAACTCCATTTCCCAACGAGAGACTTTATTCACTAAGCGCCATAATTGATCTTTACTTGTGTAAACATAACATAATTCGTTGTCTAATCTGTAAAAGATAAATAACTTGCGTTTTGAACATATTTTTACAATTACTATTCCGTTTCAGATTTCAGCATAGCACGTTAAACCCGCCCAGCCAGAAATAAAGTTGTATATACAAGCTTATGACACAGAAGCAAAGCAGTCCAAAGCGTTATCTAAGCTATAGTACCCTTTTACCTATAATATTTGACGTTTTCGATAATATTTGGCATGGCATTATTCATTTGAAATTCCTTTCCAATAGTTTTCCTGTACATATATAAGCTTGCCGTATTATTCTTTTTTTGTACAAGTTCAATAACTGAATAGTCATTTTCCTCGAAATCAAGGCCTGCAAGAGTTACACAGGTTAGATATGTCTCTAAACACCTATTCAAGAGATGTTTAACATCAATTATTTGAAAAATATCTTACATGAGAGCTTGATGTATTTTACTAGTGCAAAGGTTTTAATGTTGTAATAAAACACATGTGCTTTCATTACTAAAATCAAGTTATCTGGAAACAAAAACATATGGTTAGATGCTAAATTTCAGAATGATCTTAATCTTGTTGGATGATCATCATTACATAAGGCGGTATACAGAAAGAAAACAAAGAGTCTGCGCCGAATTATCCACGCCCAGAGAGGTGCCGTTTCATTCAATAGCATGTACAAGTATCTCTAGAAGGCTATGTGCCACTGTCAGGGCCGAGGCGCTCATCGAAATGGCAGCACAGACTGCATGCTTTCTCTCTGTGTAGACGGATTTACATCATTATAATAGGGTATTATTATTTATTATATTATTATTATGTCCTATTTTTTAATATTATCGTAAACTGTACATTGTACAATAGCATGATGAACTATAAAAGAGAAACTTTGCTTCTCGAGCTGCCCGAAAATGCTCCATACAAAATCGTGGCACGTGTTGACGTCACAGCGCGTTAGCGCGTCGTGAAAATATATGGAATGCAACAGAATATCCCATTTATCTCAATCTACGTTGCGTTTACACATATACAATGCATAATTAGATTGATTTGATATTTAATAAGGAATTTAAAAAGTTATAAATTTTGTTTTATTTCGATTGTTTGTATTTTGACCTATTTTAGGAATTAAAAATAATGAGTCTTAGTTTCAGTTTAGTTGGTAGTAGTATTGGTAAGAATTTGAAGACTCAGGAAACTACACTATTATAGTTATATGGCGTTTTCCCATTTAATATTAGACCCATAGACTAATAATTGCATTTGTTGAGGACATGAGTCAATTCAATTGATCTGTTCTGAGACAGTTAAAGCAGTCATCAGCCTATAAATTGACTATGTTGGAACAAATATATTGATTCTGGACAACGTTTGCACCAGGTGTACCAGGTTGCAAGAGTTGTTAGATTTTTTTAAATAACTTCTTAGACTGGCAACTTGGGTTTAGAATACTCTAGATCAGGGATGGAAAACCAATGACATGCGTATCACTTATGGGATGCGATACAATGTTTTGAGCATGCTACCACTAAGTAGATATTGGACAGAGATGTAAGTACCTATACCATATTGATTCAAGCCTTGTCATGTCAGGGGACCCTAACTGGTAGAGCACTCAGTCATATTATTGGAACAATTCAAGATCCCCTCTACATGACAATGCTTGAATCAAAATATGTATAAATAGGTATATCAAAGTTATAGGGCTAACTAACACAACTTATTTTCGTCTTTTTGAGAGTTGCTTTTGTGACAGGGGTTTTTAAAATTTTTAATTTAATTTTTATTTTATACTTTTTAAATTGATGTACTCGGCAAGCTCTTTGATTTGATACCCATATTGAGGGTGTTGTGAAATAAAATGTAATTCACCATTTTATGGTGACAGCCATCTTGAATGTGAAGTTTGTCATAGTGTATGATATTCTACTAGTCAACCATGCACTATGACAAATTTTAAATCCAAGATGGCTGACACCACAAAATGGCAAAATAAAATGTACATCGCATTTTGAGGTGGCATTCATCTTGGATTTGAAATTTTTATTTCATCATTTTGTTGTGGTGGCCATCTTGGATTTGAATTTTGTCATAATGTATGTATTCTACTAGTCAACCATACACTATGGCAAAATTTCAAATCCAAGATAGCCGCCACCACAAAATGGCGAATTACATTTTATTTCTCAACTCCCTCAATATGGGTATCAATCAAACATACCTTAGAACACCCCTGAATATACCTTTCAAATAAAAAAACTTAATCCAAATCGGTTCATCCCTACAGCTGTAATTTATTGTGATTGCTTTTTGTTTCTTACCTCTGTAGACATTCATTTTAATAATATCCATTCTCTCTAATGTTCTTATATGTTTAATTTTGATCTGTTTCGCATGATACCAAAGTATGGAATTTTTAAATAACCTTTTGGAATCTAATGTTGATTTATTAACAAAGGTTACGCCTTTATTGATCATTGCTTTTTGTACCATTTCATCCCATAGTTTTGAATGCTGTAACAATTAAGAAATTATATTTAATTCTAAATATTGCCTTTGGGCTGTGGAGGTCAGATAGCAATTGCTTCATGGAAAATGTCGAAGTTTGGCCAAATCTGCAGTTAGACTGGTCAAGCAGAGCCTAGACTCCAAAGTGAAAACTTTGGATGCGACTGGGATTAATGCTAGGATGAAAAAGATTTAATTCTAAATAGGAAAACGGAAGACCTAAAAAGAGATGGATGGACTGTGTGTAAGATGACTTGGTTAAGAAGGGAGTGAATATTGAGATGACTTTAACCAGAGATTAATGAAAAAAGCACACATGTTGCGCCAACCCAAAATAAACTTGGGATAAGGGACGATAATTATGTACCTATACTTAGAAATCACTGATCGTGACATAAACCTGTAGCATCCTACATTCTATGTATAGTATGACTGAACAAAAAAAGTTTGTCAAGTGGTAATTTTACATTTCTCACCATCATTACATAAAACACACATGCAATTACGCCCTGTCCCCCGGAGGGCCAGGCAGAGGCGAACTAACACCCACATTTCACTAATATTCGGTCCCACATAATAAGGGGTGAGCCTATAGCTGTATTCCATCCACTATTGTTGACTCGAACCATGCATCTGAGGCTGAGTCTGAGCTGTATATATCTGACTGATATTAAACAGCCCTAGTCCTTAGTCGCCTTGTACGACACCACATGGGAAAAGATGGGATGGTGCAAATTCTACTCTGTCGGGAAACACGCGGTTTACTCATAACAATTTAGTATCTGCACTACTAAAGTTTAAGTTTTAAAATAACACATGGAATAGGCATGTGTTATTTTAAAACTTTATAAATAAATAAATATAAAATAATATACGGTACCTCTATTGTGTGCTCTGCTATAATTCGCCACTTCATGCTAACTAGCATACATATTGCTAGTGCTTTCTTGTCCAAATATTTAAAAATTATACACATCAACTCCGTCGGTAAATTTTCTATATTTATACCACTGTTAGCCATTTTTAGACAATTTCCGAATGCTGTTTGAGAAGCTTTGCTGGATGATTGTTTCTTTAACGAAATTGTAATTTCTCTATTATTAAATAATTGCGTTCACGTGTGAATTTCAATGTTCTTCAAGTCAAGTGCTGCAGGTTGCTGCAGGTTGCCAACGCCAAACTCAAATGAAATGAAAATGAACTGAAACTCAAACTGTCACAATACAAGCAACAAAGCAACTTCAACTTTTATTGGAGTGGCTTTTGTGGGAGTCCACCACAATTTCGCCAATGTCATGTGTCAGAAAGACAAACTGTCAAATGATATACAAAGGGATAATATAGTGGAGCCAAAGAAAATTTAGAAAGCTTACAGAAAATCTGATAAATATCAAACAAAACTAGTATTTAGTTTGAAAACTCTAAAAGAAAATTTACATACATATAAACATTTATATATATAAATATATTTAGACATATAGAATTAAATGAGTATTTAACTGTATTATTTTAATAAACAAATCAAGAAATAATTTGTAAATATTAAATACAATAAAAATAAAATAACTATTATACAACTTATAGCTAAGAACAATTAAAATGCGTCGTAGAATTCCTCCGCATCGCATGCCTCTTGTGGTAGTTCCCAGAAGACTGGCAGCATTGCCACGTTGTATGGCAATGCTTATTCTCTGACCTAAAAAGAGGCCAGCCTTCTGGTCACGAGAAGCGTCGACCATTCGCTTCGCAATGTCACGGAAGAGGTTGCGAGCGCTCGGACCCCATGACCCCAAAGTCTCGACTCCAAACGGCACAAATTCATAATCTCCGATGAGATTGGAGTATTTGCGCCGCTTGAGAGCCTCTGCAGAAGCAGCAGCAGCACCAGCACAGCCAGCCGTGCTAGTTATATGGGTAGGAGCCATGGTATCAACGCATGTGACGTCCCACACCAGAGTCCTACCCATCTTCCATGGCATTAACGACATGCCATCCGGTCTCTTGCCATCGTCACGCGCCAAACCGTTTGGTTCTAGTACAGCTGGTACACCGGCGGTGACAAGAGCACGGCGGACTATGTCGTTGAGGCTGGCGTGCCGTGGAATTCGCCCAGCGCTCCTGCAGCACGACAGACCATGGTGTCCGAGTCTGTCAACGGCTTCTCCACAACGGCATTGATGCGGAGAAACACACGGCGCACCTAAACGGAGACAAGTTGCGATGCGGAAGGTAGTGTCATCTAACATAGTCCCTACGTTAGATGACGGAAGAGCTTGTAGCCAAAGACCCGATTCCCACACTCCAACCGCCAGTAAACGGGCACGCTCAGCAGCATTGGAACATGTATTTAGTAATTTTTTTCCAACTAAGCTGCAGAGCGGCCCGTCCCACTGACGCTGTGAGAAAAGGTTCCTTGGGAGATCGGTATTTGGACATGCAATTTTCCAAGCGTTCACTGCATCAGTCTTACACAATACTTCAGAATTAACTAGTGTAGGTGCAAGGATTTTCCTAGTTAATTCTTCCGTACTGTGGACTGAAGACAGGAACGCTGGTAAGCTGACATCTGAAATTTTGCGAATACCGAGCCCACCCAAGCGAATCGGTAGAGTCGCTTGTAGTAAAGCTCGGTCATCCAAGGCCACATTTAAAATTTTGGTGAGGGTATTTTCTATAATTTCGTCCATTTTTTTCAAAATTGTTATATGTTTAAAAAATGGCGTCGATCGTAGGGCATGGGTGAATTTTGGAACGAATAGGCAATACCGAAGAATAGTGAAAGCCGAGTGTAAATTTATTTTGAGTAGGCGATCCGAAATGTCACTAAAATTTTGAACTTTTTCCTCTATAAATGAGGTGTAGGCATCTTCTAGGATTGGGGACCCGAGGAGACGTAAAGAGTCTTTTTCTAAAATTTTGATGGTGGGAGCTACGGAATGGAATTTAGAAATAGTAGAAATTTTGTCCGAAACGTCGTTTAAAAAAATCTCGCATTTGCTGTCATTTAGTTCTAAACCAATTAATCTAAATTCATTTTTAATAAATACCAAATCTTGTAAAACTGTCTCCACATCTCCCCCTAGAGTCCCATCGTCTAGGTACCATACATTAAATTTAGAATTTAACCGCCGAATAATGGGCTGAATAGCTAAACTGAAAATTACCGGTCCAAGAGGGTCTCCTTGTTAACAATTTCACGTAAATAATATACTTAGTAATTATAATTATTATAGTATTTACAATTTAATTTTATTAGCATTGATATATCTACCTAGAAGATTAACAAAAGGAGTAAAGACAAGCGATAAATAGGGCGAGGGATATTAGAAGGAATAATATCATAAAAAGAAAACCTTGTCCTAGGACAATTAAAAATATGTGGTCCACATCTCCTTCGAAAAGACCACAATCGCAAATAGAACTATCCCTAATTCTAAGTTTGGCCAAGAAAACAGGAGAACATAAATGGTTCAGACTTAATCGACATATTGTGGAGGTGGTAGATTTATCAAGATTTGAAAATATAAAGAACCAGGGCTTGCGGGGAATTTCAGGCTGAATATCACCATAATATTTGCCAGTTATAGTTTTGGAAATTCGCCACACTCTAGACCATGAGTCAAATAGATTAAACTTTAAAGACGCGCATATATCATGCGAGTACACTTCGGGATGATCAAGAGAACCTGTATGGACAGCATTTTTTGCAATGGAATCCACAGTTACGTTTCCTGTAATACCCGAATGGCCAGGAATCCAGGCTAAAACAACATCGATATGCAAATTATGACATTCAAACAGAAGATGTCTTATTTTAAGGATAATAGGAAAACAGGGATTTGATCGAAAAGGGTTAGACAATATTGATTGAAGACAACTTTTGGAATCTGTAAAAATTATGCTTTTATTCAAATTGTGGGATTTTATGAAGGAAATAGCTTCAAGGATAGCAATTGCTTCACCTGTGAAAACCGATGTGGAAGCTGAGCATTTATAATTCAGAATAATCCTTGTAGAAGGAATCCATACAGCAGCGCCAACTGAGCCGTTGACTGATATTTTCGAAGCATCCGTAAAAATTATACGCCAATTATGATAACTTGAAGAAATTTTATCAATAAAAAGACTGTTAGCGTCTATTGAGTCTTTATTAATATTGAAATCCAAGATAACGTTGGGCTGAAAAATCAATGCTTCATAAGGCGTAAAGAAAAGGGGCAAAATTGAGGATTGGAAGAATGGATCAGGAAGCTGAGAAAATTGATGATAAGCCTGAAGCAAACAAGGAATAGCATTTGAACGGGGATAGCGGTTATTAAATTGGTTGGCTAAATAGCCAAGTTTAATAAGAAGAGGGTGATCTGAATTTTGAGCAAGTTTGAAGAAGAACCTTTTGGCAAAAAATTGTCTACGTATGGAAAGAGGTGGATCGCCACACTCTACCTGCATAGCATTTATGGGAGAAGACTTCATCGCCCCAAGAATGATGCGGAGGCACTGCGATTGGATTTTGTCAAGTTTTTGCAGCCCTAATTTGTTGCAAGGATCTAAAATAAATAGACCGTAATCCAAATGACTACAGATAATGGCATTATATAGTAATTTCTGAGAGAAAGGGTGAGAGCCCCACCAAACCCCAGAGAGACAGCGAAGTACATTAATATTCTTTATACATTTCTGCTCAACGTACTCGATATGATTGGAACCTGAAAGCCTGGAGTCTAACCACATTCCGAGGAACTTAACTTTGTTATCTTGTGGGATATCTTCATTATCTACTTTTACGACGACTACTTGGGGAATAGATCGTTTTTTTGTAAAAACAACAACTGAACTTTTAGAGGCCGATAAAGACAGACCGTGACGTAGAAGCCATTCTGACAAGTATTTGAGCGCAGACGATAGAAGACCCACCGCTAACTCAATGGACACACTGGATACATATAAGGCAAGGTCATCCGCATATTGAAGAAGATGACAATTTGGCTCAATCACTAGTTCTAGGTCATACGTGTATAGACTGTATAAGAGAGGACTAAGCACTGACCCTTGGGGTAATCCTTTCCAAATAGTTCTGGGAGGAAGAAACAAACTTCCGCATCGAATTGATATGGATCTTTCCAAAAATAAATTACAAATAAAACGAACTAACTTTTCAGGAATCATTAGCTGATAAATGAGTTTATTTTTTAGTAAGGGAATAATAACATTATCGTAGGCAGCAGAAATATCAAGGAAACACCCAACAAAATATTCCTTGTTAAAAAAAGATATACGAATATCCGAGGTTAAAATACCAAGGCTGTCCATAGTGCTTCTGCCCTTTCTAAATCCGAACTGAGATTTAACTAGCAAATTGTTGTTCTCCACAAACCATTCAAGGCGATGCTTAATCATATGTTCTGTGACTTTAGATAAGACTGAGGACAAAGCTATTGGTCTATAGCTATTAGAATCGGAAGGGCTCTTACCAGGCTTAAGAATGGGAATCACTATTTGGTTTTTCCATGACTGAGGGACCGTGCCCAAATCATAATAACTGTTAATTATGTTCAAAAAATATTCTTTGCTTTTATCAGATGCATGAGTCAAAAATGAATAAGGAATTCCATCCGCACCAGGAGCAGAATCACGTAGTCCGTCAAGAGCCAACTGAAGTTCAGAAAATGTAAATAATTGATCAAAACAATTACGAGTAGGAAGGGGAAGGGGAGGAGAAGGAAAGTAATCTAAATTTGGGACAAAAGGAGGAGATAGCTTATCACAGAAACCCTCAAGCCAGGATGAGGGATCATTGGCTAATATAAAAGCTGTTGCAAGCACCTCTAAACCTTTTAATTTGTTTCCAAACTAAATCAGAGGGAGTTCGAGGGGAAAGGTTGGAACAGAAGCGCACCCATCCTTCTTTCTTTTTCTTAGAAAAAAGTTTTCTTGCTATGGCAGCTTTCCTCTGATAATCTAATAAATTTTCGATAGTCATAGAAGAATTGTAAATCTGTTCTGCTCTTTTTCTATCATTGACTGCAACAGTGCACTCTGAATCCCACCAAGGTGTGGAAACTGTAGAACTGTATGGCTTTTTTAACGGAAAATTTTCATTAGCACTCGAGATAATAGAATCAACGAATTTAGAGTAACAATCAGAAAGGTTGCTGAATTCGGGAGAAGGAAGAGCAGTCAATTTGTTTTCGAGTGAAGATGTAAACGAGGGCCAATTGGATTCTACTAATCTATATTTAAACGATGGGTTAAAGTTACGCCTAGGGGAGACCCTGTCAGAGAACGATAAAAGAATAGGAAAATGGTCACTACCGTGAGAATCAGAAACAATATTCCAGGAGAGAGAAGGCGCCAAAGAGGCAGAACAAATTGAAAGATCCACAGCAGAACTAGGATTTTGAGAAGGGCGTACTCTTCTAGTGGGGGATCCATTATTAATAACGCAAAGATTAGCATCATCCAAAATTTCAAGTAGAGAAAGAGCAACAACACAAGCAACTGCAAGAATATACAAAAACAACCGTGGTAGAATTGGAAACAGGGTTGTCATGTCGAAATTTTAAGTGGCCCTGTTATGGGATCTGGATTGCCGTGTTTTGGAATAAAAACTACAAAATTGCCGTTTTCATTTTTATTTATTTCAAATTAGCCTTCCACATATTATCATATCTCCGGTCTTACTCAACCAATTACGATGAAATAAAAGTAAGATTTGTAGGTCTGACTGAGGCCTTTAAAAAAACCACATGATCACCCGGTTAGCAGTCTTGCGCCCATCGCGAACAAACAGATAAGCGGACAAGAATTCTAATTTTTCATGTTCAGTGACGTTAATACACATCTAACCAAAGTATTTTTTAAGCATATCCAATGTATAGACTTGTATTTAATTAACATGAATTAACACGTTATATAAAATCATTATTATTTTCACAGTCATCATCGTACAAAGTAAAGTTTACCTACTCGAATCTATGTCAAATGCGCGTAGGGATTTCCCTGCGCATGGAGTCTTGACCATAGTATTTTTAATAAAAAAAAATTGTGTAGTGATGTGTGTTATAATAATTATTGAACTTGTTGAGTAATAATCAAATTATGAGAAAATTAGCAATCATTGGGCCGATCTCATATCAATTAATCAAAAAATCGATTTCTGGGGAAAAAAACATTTTTAAATTGAAATGTAGTACTGAATCGCTCCAGTGAATTGATATCTCACCCTTGAAAATAGACATTAGATTTTTTCTATTTTGGCAGCAAATTTGTTTGTTTGTATGTTTGTTTGCTTGTGGGTTTGTTTGTTTCTATGTCAGATGTGTTCCTTTCCTCTCACCCAACTCAATTCAATTAAAAAAATGTATGAAATCCACAAAATTTCGTATTCAATTACAGTATTCTGTTAATTTTATTACATACTTTATTTGTATAAATTCGCACTAGACTTGTATAATTTTTTATCATCGAGTAATAAATTCAGTGATGTAAAAAAAGAATCACGTAAATCGGATCATAAATTGCAGAGTAATCGGTGTACATACATAAAAACTAATAAAACAAAACATAACATAAACTCACGCCTATAACTAATAAAAACAGATATCAATCGAATTGTGAAGCTCCTCCTTTTTGCAAGTCGGTTAAGTTAGATATAAAACTTGGCATAAAGGACATAAAAAAAAAAAAAAAAATTAGCACAGACAGTTATATTATCTGTGGTTGTATAATGTATATTTTTTTTTTTTATATATATATATATATATAAAATTTGAGGTTATGTTTGTTTTGTTTGCGTTTTTTGGTTTGGGTTAAGTAATTGTGAATTATAACATTTATAACATACTCCGATTTCCGATTCTTAAGTGTACGAGTTTTTTAAAATATGGTAAGTGGAATAAGAATTTTACTTAATAGTAGTCTACTGAACTAACAAAATGTATTTGATATAATATTTTGTAATCGCATTTTTAATACTTATTTTTTCTATTAAACAATCCGAACCAGTTAATGTTTCTTCTCTCTTAAACAAAGTACCTTTGGTCTGTACCCCTAAATCCCACACTAGTATTCCCTGTACTTATTTTGGTTCTCTTTCATTCTACTAAGGATTATATTGCACAGGAAGACAATATGAACCTCATCATGAATGTGTATACATTATTATTTTTTATGCAAGTACACTACTGTAACAAGGGTCTTACTAACGCTCTGTCATTGCCAAAAATAATTTGGCCTCTATTCATTTCAATACTATTTAAATCTGTACCTTTCTTACTTGTTGCTTCTGTGGGTACCCATAATATTTCTGTATATAATGTAATTTAGAGATGTATTTTAGTTATATAATCAATATCTATTTGTATTTTAGGCCCGTAATGCAGAGAAAGCAATGTAAGTGACACATTAAGAATACGTTTTTATTATGAGATTATATTTTTATATCATTAGATACTATTAAGGTAACCATCGTTGGAGTTTTAATAAATATGAACTTATCTTATATAGGCATAATTTTCAGAGAAAATTGAGAATTTTGGGAAGCAACCAAAATAAATTATCAGACCCGGTATTTTTCAACAAATTCCTAATTTTTCATTCCTTAATATCCATTTTCATCATCAGCATCATTGTCATGACAGTGTTGTGCCTCACAGCTTTTCCTACTCCACTCACATGGTGTTATGAAACATTAATAGCATAAAATATAATTCTAATACAGAACAGGGTGTATAAGAAATTTTAAATTTGCAGACAGATATGTTAAAACCCGTGAGAGTAACATAACAAAGTTTTTGTATTCTGTCTTTCGAATAGTATGTTCAAATTGGTTGTCATGTAGCACATGGACCTATACAGCTTTTAATTAATATTTAAACAAATAAGCCCTAACAGTTAAATGTTGACTCGGGTAATAGTTTATAGTTAAGAAATATTCTAGATTGATTTTTAAGATTTCCATAATATTACATTAGGACGACATTAGCGCGATGGCGCGCAGCCCAGGTGCAAGAAGCAGGTGGTCAACGCGAGAGACGACCATACCTGGCATCAGAGTGCAACGATCTGCCTCAGGCGGAAAAGTGGAGATTACAGATTGTTAGAGAAATTGCTAAGAAAGTCGCTCAAATACAGAATGGTAAGTTTAAGAAAAACATATACACTATCTATAGGCTATTTTCTATAAATTTGCAACTAAGTAAACATTATTCATTTGAAAAGCTATAAGTTTGAATGGCCCACAAAATGTAGTAGGCTCTTGGAGTCTAGAGAATTTGTGTACCCGTCTTCTTAATATGGCGAAATAGTCATTTCTCGATGCGTCTTTTCTTCTTCAACTTCTGTACAGTACAAGCTCATAACTTATCTTCTCGTAAGGTAATGTGACCTATATACGCTCTAGGGTTCTCTTCGCAGAAATAGGAAAATAAATAAAAAAGTTAAGGACTCTCATAGAAGCATTCTCATAAAAAACTACAAAGGTAATATCAATGGATTAGGATGCATTGCATGGAGCTTTTTTCACACTAATGGCGGTATTATCGCTTAGTGTCTTGACTTTGTTGGACAACTGCAGTATTTACCGCTTTACCTAACTACCCAAAACGGATCTTATGCAATTCCTTCACGGTATCTAAAGTGCAAAGAACTTATGATATACCTTATTGCACCTGCTTCGGTTTTTTCACATTTAAACTATCATATATTTTGTTAAGTGGTTCTATGTTGGAAATAAGTCCCTATTGAAAAGAAAAATACTTGAGTCACATTATACTTATTAATGTTACCAAACACATTTTTGTTTCTAAATTAAAATTCACTTATTACTGTAAAATGGTACAACATTCTCATTAGGTGACAATGATTTGTGAAAAATAGTATTAATAGTAGAAGGTTTATATCCCAGGAGTGCTGTGGCAATCGTAATGGTACAACATTCTCATTAGGTGACAATGATTTGTGAAAAATAGTATTAATAGTAGAAGGTTTATATCCCAGGAGTGCTGTGGCAATCGTACTAGATGACCCTGTGTCACGAAGTGCCGTCACCTTCCTTGCAGTCTGAAAGTACATAATTAGCTACTCCATTATTCAATGTCCAGGATAGTTTAAAATAACATCATTCCTAAAAAAAAAAATTGAACGAAATTTGATTGAATCCTAGTTTTTAATCTTTTTCGATAGCTAATACAAAGGTTTCATAAGATTCTATGCAAATATAATAAGATTAAAAATCCTGGCTAGTTTTGAACTACCCACGAATGAATTGGCATTAATTTATAACATAGAAAAAAGAAATATTTACTGAAGCCAATGGAAGTACCTATAGAGGATTTGTCCTTACGAAAATAGGTAAATACCTTCACATTTATTACAGTAACTTTTCAACACCAACCTACATTGTTATAGGTATTTTCTCTTTTAACTTTTGTTAATAAATCCAGAGGGCCATGACTATTAAATCATCAATGTTATAAATATGTGAAATTTGCAGTAAAAACCTTGTTGATTAATTTTCAATATGGAAGAATTGCCAGATGCACCTTCATCACCAGTTAATCCCATAAATAACGTCGAGTCACCGATTGTAGAGAATGCTGTCGACATTGTTGTCGATGCATTGATTCCAGACATAGTGCCCGTCTCACAATCCCCAGTGAAAGTGTCTTCGTCCTTTAGACGCAGCGATGCAAGCCGAAAGACGGCACCAGCATCCCCAAAGGCCGAACCGGAGTCCCCAAAGATTGTACCAGAGTCCCCAAAGACTGCACCAGAGTCCCCAAAAGCACTACACAGTTCTCCTCCCAGTGTAAAGAGTGATCAAGAAAGTAAAGCTCGAAATAATAGTATCTTGGCTCCAAAATCCCCAAGCATAAAAATTAGTGTATCTAGTAACAAAGGTGATTCTTTAGAGAAGACGGTTGCCAATCTCGAACCACAAGGAAAAATCATTAGTGATAATGTCGAAAAATTATCAGATTCTATTAAATGGCTTGCTGAAGACGTAGAAGCATCTAAAGCGAGTGGTGTAACTAATAACATAGATAAGATAGCTAAGATGAGTAAAGCACTTACGTCTGAAGCAAAAGCTTTGAGAGACTCGATAAAATGTTTATCAGAAGACATTACACGTACTAAGCAAGAAATATGCGGGTGTACAACGGAAGAAGATGTAAATTTTCCCTATCATTTATTCCTCATTGAAATGATTATAAACAAAATTCATATGAAGTGTGAATGTCTTGATATAGATTATAACAATTTAGTAATCTGTGCTACATTTCTGGGGAAGCAACCAATTGTTTTGTACGATTCATCTTATGGTAAAATCGAAAATTTCGACAAACTAAATGTAGGGAAATCCACATTGTTTGCCATGACTTATGACAAAATATGCAGTATTAAAGAATTCGAAATTGTATTATTACTAACTAAGCAACCACCGTGTTCGACGTGTGTGACAAAAATTGGCGAAACTCACATGGACTATACGTCTGAGTTTGTCACACTGCGGGAAGAACTGTGTTCGAAATGGACAGAACAGCAACCAACAGATAATATACTGTGTACAACCTCAACGCCGCTATCCAAAAATATGTATTATTTATCGTGTGGTTCTGGCGACGATACTGATTCTATAGGTATTATAGAAGTTACAGTCCGAATGTCATTTTTGGGAAAAGAAATCACCACAGCATTCTGTGCTCAACCTAAGCCGCAAGGCACATCTTTTCTCTTAAAAGATGATCATGGTATGGCGATGTATTCATGTCAGCGAGTGGAAATGGACGACCAAGGCAAAATACTTTTAGACGAAGCAGTCATGTCAAAAAAGACACCGCCCTGTATTATGAATTCCACTCGATACCAAGGACCGCGATCCCATGTCTCGAGCTCAATATCCAACCGGTCTTATGAAGCACCTTCACATCACGACAACTATGGTAAGACATGTTATATTGAATGAAATTTTGAAGGAATTATGCTAATTATTCAAATCGATTAAGATATAGAAAAAAATTAATCGGTTTAGGCGGGATTCGAACCCGCAATTTTTCCCTTACAGGGGGAACGCTCTGACCACTAAGCCACAGAACCTTCGCCCGAAACCATCCAAATTCTTCTTCACATATATCCGTCTTACGGCGAAGGTTAAGAGCCATCTACCAGCATTTGTAGGAATTATTGGAACCAATGAATGATGTTGCAATTATTCCTGAACCGCCTGTACGGATTCAATCTTTTCTATATCTTAATTTAAACATTTTATATTCTTAACAGTTATTTTATAACCTAATGTTGCGATTATTTTTAGAAGATATGCCAAAGTATGACGAAATATACACAAAAATGAATGTTAACGAATTAAAAATTAGAGTTCCAAAAACCAGCAAACTAGAGAGAACAGGAAAGTACGATAAGATTCAAGAACTATGTTCATGCGAAAGCACCCCGTATAATACTGGAGAACAGATACAATTCGAACTACCCAAAGATTACACATATCCTGAGAAAACGTATACTTCAAATCTGAAATACACTTTGAACAACCGAGAAAGAAATGATAAGAAAGATAGGAAAATAGTGAACATAACGCCTACTAACTGCCCCGTCCCTGTAAACATGTCTAAAATGTTGCACCCACAAAAAGATGTATTCATTTTGAAGATTGGAAAGAAGTTAGAAACTCGAGATAAGAAAACAGATCTTGAAATAGAACTAGTGACACCTAAAGCCCCATTTCCAAATGAAGTTAATAAAAATATTTCAGCTCAGTGCAGCACTACCGAAGTAAAAAAAAAACCAAGCAAAAAGAAAAGTAAAGGAAAACTAAAAAAAGACAAGAAAGGAAAAGGTGACAAATCCAAGAAAGCTGGTAAAAATAAGAAAGGAAAAGGAAAGAAGAAATAAATTATTCAAATCTCAAGATTGCGACTCATTTGATAAATAAAGGCTGCAACAAAGTAAACTAATATAGACTTTTGATTTGTACTCGTAACTATTTAAACAAAATCGCATCTTTGATCTACTAATTCTTAATTATACTAGGCGAATTCATTTTGAATTATAATTACATGCTGAGGCAGCCGAGATGCAAAGGATTTACCATAATGGGTCACCGTACACCTTTGGGGGTAAATGTGTGGATTTCCGCATGGTTTTCCCAAGCGCCTACAATATGGGGTTCTTCAAGAGGGGCATTAGGTTTCTTTAGGGACGGCAGCGCGAGTGTAACGGCCCTGGTGTTACATACGTGCATAGGCCACGGCAACCACTTCCCATCATGTGGACCGTGTACTTGTCTGCCTTAGTTTCGTCCTTATTAGTATAACCGCTGGCTTTTCGTCATAACAGAGCAATAAATTTACTGGTTATGAACATACAGCTCAAAGGTTGCTAGATAATTACCAGCAAACTCGAATAGTGAGCAGTCTGCCTGTTTAAGCTATCAACAAACGTTAGACGAATCTGCCGTTACTCATTCAGTTTACAATACTAATCCTTCATAACCTACATTCGGATATTCCACACCAGCTTCATTCTATTTGAAATAAAAACAAGTCCTGCAAACGGGAACACCCAAAAATTTCGAATATTTTAATTCCTAATTTCAGTATTCCGATTATCAAAATTTCAAATTTTATAATTCCTGAAAAACAAAACACCGATTATTCAAAACACGATATTTTTTTGCAGAAAGTCATAAGTACGAATGATTATATTCTTCCGAATTTCATTATATATTACGATTAATTAAAAAATCCGTAATTATAAGTCGAACAACGTTATTCCGTATTTCAAATTTCCGATCTTTTTTATTTAGGGTCTAAGGTCGCGGTTGAAAACTGGGCTTTCGCGATTTTCAACAAAATGGTAAGATTTATAACAAAAATGTCTGAGACAAAAATAATGCAACTATCTATTAAAATCAGTCAAGTGCGAGTCGGGCTCGCGCACTAAGGGTTCCGTACGAAACTGAATTAAAGCGCGAACTTGTACTACGTACCTAAACGGCAATTTACTCTAATTACGTTAAATTATTGATTGATTTTAGAGTACTTCCTGTTGATCTAGAATCGTGAAATTTAGGAAGAAGCAAGATCTTATCGCAAAAATAAAGGGAAAAGGTCGAAAACCGTAAATATGTTGCTAATCACCATAATCCACCTATCTACGGTAGCAGTACGATACGAGTACGGGTGCGAACCCCTATGTCGTGGGATGCAATCACTTGACGGACCAAATATATTTAAGAAAAAAAATTAGAAATCAGTTGTACCATTTTTATAAGTTGTAATATACTTTCTTGGCTAACATACTTATGGCGGTAACCGCATTTTTCCAACAGCCGGTCTCGGTGAATTTCGAATCCGTGATTTGAATGATGAAATCAATAAATTGATGCGTGAAAAGCGTCACTGGGAGGTGCAAATAAAGGCTTTGGGTGGGCCAGACCATGCCCGCGTTGGACCTAAGATGCTGGATCAAGACGGAAAAGAAGTTCCAGGCAACAGAGGATACAAGTATTTCGGAGCTGCTAAAGATCTACCAGGTATGTAACCCGCTGTTTGACCTTGAACACGCATGCCTAGAAGTATCTTATTCATTTTAACCTTGAAGACACTCAAGGAGCGACATAGCCATGTTGTGGCTAAGCTCCGTAAATAAATATTTAATAAAAAATAAACACCCAAGTTATAGTTATCAGGACATACAGATTCAGACAGGTATTCCACTCAAACACAAAGCCGCGTGGTTCCCAGCAGAGTAGAATTTGGACCACTCCATCTCTTCCCATGCGGTGTCGTACTAGGCGACTAAGGGATAGGGCTGTTTAACATCAGTCCTGCTTTATCTTTTACACTGACGGCACCGAAACTCTCAATGCTTACAGGGTTGGCAGCGCGAGTGAGACTCCTTTGGTGTGTGCCATGGTAAAATCTGGGATCGAACCCAAAACCTCGTCTCAGCAGTCCATTACCCATACCACTAGGCTACCGCGGTTAAAGGGGTGATTATATGTATATCTATGTATGTATGCAAACGATTCGGTGATACATTCCGTACTGCCAACGAGTAGTCGTTGGCAGTACGGAATGTATCACCGAATCGTTTAATACGTATAAATGGAATGTCCACGTATAATTTCAAAAACTTCCTCAAAATATAAGCAATACTAGCACCGCGCCGCGGTTTCACCCGCGTAAATCCTGATCCCATGGGAATATCGGAATAAAAAGTAGCCTATGTTACTCACGAAGAATGTAGCTTTCTAATGAAAAAAGAATTATTAAAATCGGTCCAGTACTTTGAGTTTATTCGTTACATACAAAAATACAAATCTTTCCTCTTTATAATATTAGTATAGATTAATTTCTCCTGAAGGAGGCAAAAAAAATCCTAAGGTTAAGTCCAGTCAGACTTCGATAAGTGGACAGGATATTCCAAAATCTGGATAGATTTACTCACAACGCTGGTTTCAAACCACTATGGACGTTGAGAGCTATTGAAAATATCTTAAGCCATTAACCATCACCTTTGACTGATATTACATAAACATCAAAACGAAATGAGGATTTAAGATGGCATTTTATTTATAAGGTGTCCGCGAACTATTCGAGCAAGAGCCCCCGCCGCCGCCGCGCCGGACTCGAGCCGATCTCATGAGGGATGTGGACGCTGATTACTATGGGTACCGAGATGATGACGATGGTCTACTCATGCCACTAGAACAAGATGCTGAAAAGGAAGGTATAGTATTTATCTTGCAACACTCACCACTTAGACTCAGACTATGTACAAACTCTAATATAGATACAGCAGGTGTCATTTCTACGCCGGGAAATAAATGGCTTCGGTATAAGATGACATATATCCCATGACATGCACGCATTGACATTTCAAAAAACGTTGTTTTTTGCGATGCATATTGTTAACAAAACTGGTACTAAATAGTTTATGGTCTACTAAGACTCACCACTGTTTTGCTTTTTTTATATAAGCGGCATAACGTAACCCAAATGCCCTTTATGTTAATTCTGTTTCTTTATTCGAAAGTCACACAACACCAAGATCGTTTTTGATGAATTGTTTCATCACAATAGATCTAAATTTAATGGTTCTGAGGTTCAAAAGTTCATAATAAGTAAAATTAAAGTAAATAAATTGACTGTTGGGCATATCTAAATTTGTTTACACCTAACTAATTAAGATGATGCCCGACTTGTGGTCACACCAGTATGACAGTCAGGAATTTCGTTCTTGTTTGTTACACCGCCAATAATACAACACCTTTTATCACATAACAATGAGTGCGGATGAGTAACACCTCATATCCATCGATATCAAATGATGACATTTATAATTTATGAAAAGAGGTTGTCTAACTGTTTAGTCTTTTTGTGACATTTATAATTTATGAAAAGAGGTTGTCTAACTGTTTAGTCTTTTTGTTTATTTCTACCTTTGAACTGAATGTTGATGACAAAACAGTATGTATTTGAACACTATACTACGGGCCACTTACACAACTTTACATTACAGCCATAGCGAGAGCGGTAGAAAAATGGAAAAAGAAAAAAGAAGAAAACAAAGATCAAGATTTGTCTGATGAAGAAAATATTTATCCTGAAGATGTAAGTTGTTTGTTATACGTGGTTATTATTCTTGATATTTTTGTAAACAATTCACTGACCTTCAAACCGTCCTGCGTTATGTGGACGCTAGTCGCGTACCTAACCCACACGCAATTTTTACAACGTAGCCGCCGCGTGCGCGCAGTGGCGCACGCTCAATGCAACGGCGCACCTTGCAGATGAGGCCTGGGTAACGGAGATAGTACTAAATATGACCTTTTCCATTACAGCCTGATGACAAGAGAATAGAGGACGATGATGCTGAACCAGTAAGGCCAGTAGTGACGTCACACGTGGCGGTGCCTTCACAAAAGGATATCGAAGAAGCACTTCTAAGAAGAAAGAAACAAGAATTGTTGGAGAAATACGGTTGCATGGATGTTGATGTTAAACTTGAAGAAAGCTGACAAAAGTTGTACTATTTTATATTAAGTTCATAATATATTTCATAAATAACAGTAATAGTACTTCATTTATGACATATTAACAATGACCAATAATAGTAGGGCCAAGTGTATTACCTTGTAGGACTCCTTTTTTTTTTCGATTGAACGCTCGGTGACATCGATTAGAAGAATTGAAATAAGAAATAATACAACAGTCGATTTGTTGCCAAGAGGCAGTTATACCTTGGACTTATGTCGCCAGACAAACGAGACCCTGGCGTGGATTAATTCGTAATACTCTATGTTTGGTGAATTCGAGCTCGTCCACCACCGTAGGACCCCGTGCCACCCTCAAAAGACACCCGAGAAACGTGAACTGCACGTATAGATAAAGCAAATTTTAGGTCTAAGCTAAATGAACCAACGAATACGCTAAGGGCACCGATTGCAAAATAAAACAAAACATTTTTGTAATGACTTTATTTTCGAACAGTTCTGGTATTTAATTAGACATGTTACATTATCTAAGCAAAATATACACAGTATTGATGACATTTACTTCTATTCTGACTCTACATCAAACTTGACAAGTCAGATTTTATAGTCCTAAACACATCAGTATAACAGTATAAATACAAGTAATGATTAATGCATGGTCTACTAACTCTGATGGAATGAAGCCATTTTAAAAGGCTTGTTACTGTGTTTGCCAATGAAAGTCACAGTGCCGTGATTTAACTGCTAAATGGTTTAAATCGAATACTTTTAATAAATAATTTCACTATAAACATAGATAGATTCAAAATATTAATGCAATGTTTCTATAGTCACAAACATTTAAAAAACTACAATGAAACACCCAACTACAACTTCGTTTAGGAATGTAAAACTTAACGTTATAGTAAGCTCTCAGAAACTAATTATTTAATACCTAGCAACACCAACTTTAAAATTATTGAATTAAAAAAAATAAACTTTAATAATGGTCTATGTACAACCGACACCTGTTCCATTGAAAATATTGTGAAATATTTTACAAGTCCCTTCCTCTAAGCTACTGGATAACATCACTGACATTGATAAGAAAAATATAAATTATAATTAGATTAAATAATTACAGAACTCAGTGCCGCGTGTACAATTTTAATTCGTTTGTTTATCTATACAGTTGTACAGTGGCGATCGGTACATTAATACTATTTCTACAGCGTTCCTTTTCAATGTAAATTAACGTTTATAAATATAACTCGAAGTTCAATATAATGTAACAGGTATAAAATTTCATAATGCGATAATTATTGATAATTTTAAAGTACAAAAAGTTTTTTTTTTCTCTAAAAGAACATACCTATTGTATGTGAATTATCGACGTTATATACCATCCACAATAATCACTACTGGATTTCATACTATAATATTATGTATCTACATACTTAGCTACCCTTCTGTCATATACATGATTGTAGTTTGTGAGGTTTTTTTTTTATATATAGAACTCGTCAATTAGACTTCGTCTTGCCTGATGATAGGCTGAAAGCAAAGTTTCAAAAAAGAGGGTCACCATTACATACACATATAGATAGTTCAACTCAGTTGTGCGCGCGGCCCTATGTGTGCGTGCGCTTGTAAATAAACAACTTTCATTCGTGTGGCAGTGACGCGTCAGTCGTCGTCCGAGCCGCGTCACTGCCACGCGAATGAAAGTTGTTTATTTACAAGCGCACGCACACATAGGGCCGCGCGCACAACTGAGTTGAACTATCTATACCATGTGACAATGGTGACACCCATATTGACGGCCTCATCATATGCTTTTTCACGCCCTGCATAAAGGACCCGAGACTGTAGGAAGAAGGAAACACGTGAGCTGGTAATGAATTCCAGGCCTTAATGGTGCGTCAGAGGAAAGAGTCACCGAACCGCTCGGTTCTTGATCGGATATTCTGCAATATGCTTTTTCACGCCCCGCTTAAAGGACCCGGGACTGTGGGAAGAAGGCAACACGTGAGCTGGTGATGAAGAGTGTAGTTCAGATATGTGTATATTGACAGTTGCAGGTAGTTGCTTGTCTTGTTGACATATAAGATAAACTAAGTTGGGGGTAGTTCTCAATCTATACATTATGCCTTGCTACCTAGCACGATAAACATGCAGTTACATAATTTCTTGTTTTAATTGTTAATACGGACATGTTGGCGCGTGGGCCAACGTGCACGAGTGGACTGTATTGCGGAGAAGCAGATAACTGTTCTATTGACGCTTTACACACAAAACAAGACAGGTGGCCGGGCTGCCGCGGATTCGATCCAGGCAGTGAATGCAGCCCGAGAAATTAGGAGAGGATGCACTAACCTTCACGACACACGTGTTTTCATCGCAGCCGGTACACGGATCTTCTCTTCCTTGCTCAGGAGCTGCCGTCAGCATCACTAGATCGCTTGAGGAACACACGAGAGGCACAATCCGATCGGTAAAGGTCTATGAAGCGGTAAAAATGTAACAAATATTATACATTTCTGAGAGACGCGAGCGCGGTCCGTCCGTCTTTACGCTGGCTAGTTCAAAGCGAGACTGAGTGTCTATATTTCACAAATGGCGGACGGAAGCCATATCTATGATTAGTGCGGGAGAGGAGACGGGTATAAAAGGAGTGTGTTTCCGTGTCAAAAATACAGTTTCCACTTCGGCGCAACCATTCCCCCCGGCTTGAAGGGTTACCTTCGAAACGACAAATGCGAAACAAATCTAAAGTCTAATCTAAATCTAGGTTTGGGAAATAACAACTAAAATATAAACCTAGATTGGAGCTCGTGCCTACTGCTGGCTAGGCAGCGGGCAGAGGCGAACAAACAACACAACGCAACAGTCTCGACCAAGACGAGACGCGATTAGCCAACAACAAAATAAGGGTCTCTTCACGTGGGACCGATACAACAAGCGAGTGCTTCTTCTCCTCGGGTGGTTCGGAAACCGTAGTGGGATTGAATTGACTAACTGGCCACCCATCTAACGCGGCATGAATCCAGGACGGTCCACCAAACCACAACGGGTGATCCAAAATTTGCGAAGGAAGCAATCCACGAGAGAGACAATCGGCTGGGTTGTCGGTGCCAGCAACGTGAAAGAGATTATGTGGCGCCAATTCAGATTGAATTTTGCCACTCTATTAGCGACGAATGTGTCCCAACGATGGGGCGAAGAGTGGGCCCAACACAAAGCGACTGTTGAGTCCTAAAAGCTAAAATTCTACTAATATTAATGCGAAAATTTACAATTATGTCAAATAAATTACCTTAAAGATTCCGACCACAATACAAAATGTCATTAAGCGACACGGAAGTGCTAGTCTTAGCACTGCCATCCAAAACTACGCGGAGTTTTAGTAGTAAGCTTATCTTCTCTAATAACTCCGCGGTGCGGGATAATGTACGAAGGCTGGGTCCCGCCAGTGTCCGCAGGCGCAGGTGAGATGTAACCTTTATCTAAATATTCGTTAACAACCTCATCATAGGCCCGCTTCGACTTTGGGGACGCCTGCATCTTTCGTTCCAAACAAAGAAAGCGTTTTTCAGCGGATACACGGGAGCCACCGAGCGAAAACTTGCGGATGGTAGACTCCAGTGGCGGCTCGACGGTGCAACAGAACGAAGCAGTCGAGTGACTAAAACTATCCATAGAAGCGGGTGCGGAACCAATTATAACAAAACCAAGAACTGTTTCCAGTGCGTGCGGAGCGGGGTACGTCGGTCCCCCTTGAACCTTACGTGATAACTGGAGGTGCGGGAGAATCGAAGCGCCGATCAATATATCGACGACTCCAGGAACAGCGTAAGTCTCATCTGCTAAAGGCAAGTCTTTAAATTTCGTTAATAAAGACGTGTCAACCGGGACGGTAGGCAACTGTTCAGCTATTCTATCTATAACGAGCGAATCCATGTCAAACCAAATATTATTATTAAAACGAGATCTAAACCTTGTTTTAACGGTGCCACGAACAGCTGACTGTAAGCTTCCAAAACCCTTCACCACTGAGCGGGTTGAACGCTTATCAACATTGAAACCAAGACGCCGACAACAATCTTGAGTAATAAAATTACTTTGCGAAGCGCCATCTAACAGCGCTCGAACAATGCGCGGCTTACCTAATGCATCAACAATAACAACGCGAGCGGTCGCAAGACACACAGTAGTGAGTGCAGCACTAGCGGAGAACGAACACAAGGTGACGTCATCAGCGGCGGTCACCGGGCGGGCCGGAGCGCGCGCGAGCGCGGGCTGCGGCTGCGGCGCAGGCTGCCGTGTGTCACCGCTCGACGAGCCAACCGTGCTCACATTGGATGCGGCATTACTATTCTCAAAATGAAGCAAAGTGTGGTGTCTCGCTTGACATTTGCGACAACTATTTCTACTATTACATAAAACAACGCGGTGTTTAGTACCGAGACAATTAAAACAAAAATTATTAGCGCGAACAAATTTATAACGATCACTAGGCGACAATTTTAGGAAACCAGGACACTTGTACAGTTGCGAATGATGAGTACTACACAAAGAGCAAACAGATGATTGTACACGTGCTGGTGCGGTATTAACATAAGTATGGGTTGACCTCGGTGACCTCGATGAGGCATCTATTTTGCGTTCAGAAGTAACAACCTTCTTCGCGCCTTCATGTTTCGATGAAGAGCGTTGCAATACCTTTATATGCTCGCGAACAAAACTTTCTAAGTCTTCGAACTTAGGAATTTTACTGCCGCGATGATCCGACTCAAACAAACGAATGGTTTCGGAATCTAATTTCTTTAAACCCATATACAAAAATACGAAGTCGCAGAGGTCATCAATCTTTAGGTTCTTTACGGCGCGAACAGCTGACGCGAAAGTATCTAGAAATTTCTCTAAGTTTTGATCGTTACATGCCGTAATAGATTTCAAATCAGACATCTGATCTAAATAGGCGTTAGCTACCGATCTTTTATCCTCATACTTAGCTTTCAAAGTATTTAAAATTAAATTATAATTCCCGGCACTAAACGTAATTCCAGCGCAAGCGGTTATAGCTTTACCAGTCAATTTTTCAACGAGATAATGCAATTTTTCGTGATCTGTCAACGAATCGTTCTTATCTATCGTATTCTCAAAACTATCTATAAATAGACACCAATTGCGAATGTTACCATCAAATTCGGGTATTTGAATTGGTGGCAACTTAGGTCGGTCGCGAGTGGGGTTGGGTAGGTCAGCCGGTTTCTCCAAACTCCTAGCGACGCGTTTGATACGACAATACAAATCGTCAAACGACGACAAGGCTTGATAACTCACTGAGTAATCGGGATCCAAATTCAACTCTAAAACATTGATGTCATGTACTAAGGTTTCGAAATCCGCGCGTAGACTATCTAAGTTTTCTATAGAACACAAGAACGAATCTCTGATGACCAAATCAGAGGTTTTAAGTGCATTATCATAGATCGATTGTACGCGAGAGTAAATCATTTCTTTTTTAGCGTATAAAAGTTTCAATTGAACCTTACCGGTCTTATCAACCTTTGGGGACATGTTTACAATTAAATCTCAAACTAAAGTGCGGTAAATAACAAATATGAAATGACTTAATCTTAGCGGTACAGAGCAGCGAGGCGGCGCGAGCGATAACCGTAGGTAGGTAGGTACTTATGACTGCCAGTGCAAGCTTGAACTAACGCGCATAGCAACAAGGTCGTACCTACGCGATGGTCGCTGTCTAGGTTCAACTATTATTTCAGAGATTAAGTATTGCGTAATATCTATTCAAATTAAAATACTTTCGTATGAATTGGGATGAGATGCGAGCGAGGTAGGTACAGCCACGTGTCTACCCACGCAGGTACTAGGCAAATACGACGCGAGCCGAGAACAACGTAATTGAAAAAAAACAAAACAAAGCCAAATGCGTTAGGTATTACACTGTGCCTATGCACTAGGGTGTCTGAGTATACCTAAGATCTAAGCCTAAATGTCTGGATGCGGGGTTTTCTACTAAAATAACCAGGCACTTAGGTGCGATGCGAAAATTGCGAACTACGATTAAGTGTTGATATGATACCTAACCTATTTATGTATTAGGTAGGTACAATGCGAGCCAGCGGCGAACGGACAGCAAATCTAATCCTAAGTGTCTGGATGCGGGGTTTTCTACTAAAATAACCAGGCACTTAGGTGCGGTGCGCTCATTCCCATTAGAATAATAACAAAATACGAACTACGGCTAAGAATCCGGCTCGATCCGGACCAAAAATGGTGGCGCTTGGCCCAACGTGCGCGAGTGGACTGTATTGCGGGGAAGTAGCTAACTGTTCTATTGACGCTTTACACACAAAACAAGACAGGTGGCCGGGCTGCCGCGGATTCGATCCAGGCAGTGAATGCAGCCCGAGAAATTAGGAGAGGATGCACTAACCTTCACGACACACGTGTTTTCATCGCAGCCGGTACACGGATCTTCTCTTCCTTGCTCAGGAGCTGCCGTCAGCATCACTAGATCGCTTGAGGAACACACGAGAGGCACAATCCGATCGGTAAAGGTCTATGAAGCGGTAAAAATGTAACAAATATTATACATTTCTGAGAGACGCGAGCGCGGTCCGTCCGTCTTTACGCTGGCTAGTTCAAAGCGAGACTGAGTGTCTATATTTCACAAATGGCGGACGGAAGCCATATCTATGATTAGTGCGGGAGAGGAGACGGGTATAAAAGGAGTGTGTTTCCGTGTCAAAAATACAGTTTCCACTTCGGCGCAACCAGACATATTACCTTCTCAATATTTTGACCTTTCGCCACTGTTACCTCTCTGTTAGCTAGTGAATTGACAAACATGTCAAATGAAAATGGTTCAACTTTATCCCGTTGAAATACATTACTAATATGTAATTGGCAAACACATAATATGAAAGCAATTAATTATATATTGGGATGAATAAGTTCAGTTTTACGTTTAATAATCCAATTAACGTCTACAACCTAGATTAAATAGATTAATTCCATTTCAAAATAATATTAAATAGTTCGAATATAATTTTCTTAAGTATATATTGAAAATTATTCATACTTTATAGCCTTTATCTGAGTCGAGAAATTTTCCTTACAATTAATCAATCATAACTTTTCTTGCATACTATTTAGCTCTCGTGATATTTAATATCTAATGTACATTTGTTCTATAATATGTATGCGAATGTACTAAATAAACGCTAAACTATTAAGTAAAGAACGCCCCACAAGTAATTTATTACAGCTTAGTATCTCTAAAAAATGTTATACGCACCACCTATTCCTCAACCAATTTCTCTTTTCATTAAATTGCGCTACAACTAATGCAGCATTAACAATATTATGTGTACAAATATTATTGTATGTACTATAGTTTTAATAATATAATTTTTTCGAAGATTTTCGTATTTAGTATAAACAGCCAAGTGTCGAAAGTCTTATAACACGAATGGCTTATGTAGCTGTGTTATAATCTCTGAATGAGTATCTTAAAATCTGAACAAAATACGCTTACATTATTAATAGCACTGAGATATCGTAACCATGAGAACAATCAAGCTTGTTTTTTTAATTAATTATATATACTCATTAATATATCGTATTTGCCGTTTTATTCATTACTATATCGTTTATCTTTCAAAGAAAATAAAATTTGTGCTTTGGTTGTGAATTGTATTAAGCGGCCAACGAAGTCGTAACCACATGTATTTAAAAAAAATCCTTTGACACATCTGATTACTAGACTTTAGTTACTATCTCAACTATCCCAGGTGGAATTTACTAAAATGGGGCAATGGACCAATAATCTGATCAGATATATTGACATTATTGGTCATTTCACAATATTTATGCAGTTAACCTGTCAATTTCACTACAGAGACGCACTTCTGAGCTTATTTTTTTAAACATTTGTGAATCATAGCCAATTTTGCATGAGTGATAATTAAAGTTACAATAGCCTCATGGGCATTTTGCCGGAATGCTATGGAGAGGGGGTCTAATAGACCCCATGGATTGGTTTGAATAAATTAACATCAAACGATATCGCTTCATTAAACGTAAAATAATTATCACAATATGTTTTACTTCTTTTCTTAGTTGTAATATAAGACAAAATTATTAGTATCTAATTTGTTAACTTTTTGCATATGGTTAGTTTAATTTTTAGCTACTTGGTGAAGAATATATATAGGCAACATCATGTCTGCAGGATATTCGTTATTCGGCTGAAAAGGCTGTAGTTTTGCACTTCATCGATAGTTTAAGTAATATACAGAAATAACAACTAAACTGAGTCTTTTTTATCAATACATTTTTAATCTCGAATCATCCTTCAACCCAGATGAGAACTGTGAACTTTTATTACCCCTCGTTTACACCTAAGTATAAAACATGTATTAGACAAGTTGTACTATGTCACAGGCTGCAGTGTGAATGCAAATGTGTTTTATACTTGTATACAACTTGTTGGCTATACATCCTGTATGAACGAAAAAGTATCTGAGATACATGTATAAAACAGTTTACAACTTGTTTCGTGGTGTAAACAAGCGGTTTTATAACCGTGCTATGTAGTAAGCGTTATTTTAATACTTCTATATAGTATAACTGATCGACGTCAGCAACATCAGCTATACTTCGCCTTCTCAACATGACATTGTCACCGAGGATCACGAACGAATACGTTATACCTTGAATGCATTATCTTTCTATAGATTAGATACATATATGATGTTCGAATAGCCTTTGTGTCTATAAATTAAATAGATTCTGTTGTTTGACATCATTCTCGAAATCAGTCCAAGCATTGTTGAGTTCCATGAAGATCATTTTAGCTATGTTCTCGTTATCCGTTCCCATTTGCTGTAAATAAGTTAATATAATTAGAGCCACTGTGTGTCGGATTAGGTCATATCAGCTGCACGTCTCAGAGGTATTTACATATATAATATTTTATATAGGACACGATAACATGACTTCTCAACTGATAGTAATCTGAAGGTAAAATCTCGGGAAAGAGATTACCAATGGTGCCCTCCAGCTTATCGGCCTCGTCAATGAGGTCCAAAAAAGGTTTTGGTGTTAGTTTTCTTCTCAAGGTTTGGAGATCAGATGGCAGTCGTTCCCATAAAAGCAAAACAAGGCAACAGGAGGCCAGACTCTGGGCTTCGAAAGCTAAGAGAGAGTTACACAATTAACACATACCTTATCAGGGTGTACGGCGAGGCAGGCCTTCCTGTAGTTGCGCTTGACGTCTTTCGGCGTCACTAGCTGCGATATGTCGCAACGAGTCCAGCGGCAGTCTGCCCACACCACCGTGTGTAGAGAACACAGCAAAGCTCGGATGTTTCCTTTCTTGCCCTTCCTCTGATAAAGATACAACTACATTCAATATGTGCAAATAAATTAAATTGCAGTATATGTTTGTACAGATTTAGTTTTAACATCTAAGCAACATTATCCTGAGTCCGGCCCTGGGCCTAGAATCTGCTAAATATCACGAATACTGCTGTAAAATCAATTTAATATTAGACTTTGCAGCAATGCGGTTAAAGTTCAAAATTAAAAGGCTTATAAAAACATTTTTTTATGTTTGTCTTTTGGTCTGTTTGTTTCGGCTACTCGCACTGATGGTTGGGCCGATATTGACGGGATTTTCTAATGGCAAATAGATGATATTCAAGGCGTTATTTGGCTACTTTTATTTTATGAAAACATTTAGAGAGTTCCGTTTTTTTACTTACCCAATCGTTTACTTTTAATTTATCTGGGTCCATATCCCGGGCCATTTCTGCTTTGCGCATGGCGTTAATTGTCTTAGGTCCGGCTTCTCTTTTCGCGAAGTCGTAACCTTGGCTACCGAGCAAGTCGCCGAACACGTCGCCAGATTTCTTGGGTTTCTCGTCACTGGGTGATTTAGCTGGTTCGAAGTGTGCTCGACTAGAAAAAAAAAAAAAATTGTATATGGATAAAATATTTTATTACTTAGAATGTCTTTAAAAAGAAAATTATGCAAAGTCATGTTCGTAATATTGTGTTGCAGACAAAAATTGTGTTGCGTTTCCTGGTTGAGGTGGAAATTATTTTTTAATTTGAAACAGCACGACATGTATGACAGCTATGAAATTAGCATATTGTTGTCAGACAAATATTGGTACTTTGCGATGCCAAATTTTATTCCGTACAGCTAGTCTAATAGTACACAGATTTATTGACCTATACAGATAGGTTGCTGAACTTTTAAACCCCCTGTTTAAAGGTTCAGCAGGCATATGCTGTAAGAACGTTTCGAATGATCGAACGAACTCGACAGGTGAATTCGCGGTGAGATTTCAATTTCTCATGCTGTAAATTTGATGACGTCGATCACAAAACGATAGTGATGTATGTTTATGTGCTCGACAACGTGACATCATCACATTTATAGAATGCAAAATTGAAATCTCAAAGTCGTTTCAGCTTTCGAGTTCTTTCGTGATGAAATTTTTGTTCTAAACAGTTTTATAGTACATGGAAGGTACTGAGTTCCACGAACGGAGCTGACCAGCCGGGGCTGGTGAGTTATACGCCGACCCTCGGCGCCGACAGTCTGTGTCGTAGTAGTCAACCTATCCACAGCGAGTACGTCCGTAATGTCACCTGTAGTCGGGCTGGTGCGCGGGCGAGTTGGCTGGCGGTGCGTGCGCGTGCGCAGGCGAGGGCGCGGGCGCGGGCGCGTGCGCGGTGTGCGCGGTGTGCGCGGGCGCGTGCGCGGTGTGCGCGGGCGTGTGCGCGGTGTGCGCGGGCGTGTGCGCGGGCGAGGCGCGAGGCGTGGCGCCGGCACTCGCCAGCCCCGCGCCCAGCGCGCCCAGCTCCGCGAACGGGTCCTTGGGAGCTTGCGACGGCTGTGCGCGCTCCAGGGGCACGCTCGACGGACGGCCTGGATACCGATACAATGCTGGATAAATACTAACAGTGCCTACCACGTCATAGTTAAGAATGAGGGTGAGAAATGACAAAATATAGCGGATGATGTTATAGTCGCTTCGGATAAATAAATGATTTTGGACACAGTTTCGTTAGGACAATCGTCTGGAAGTAATAATTTAGCGAAAAAAGGGCTATTTTAAATGCACATCTGTATAATTTTACAGCACACTAACTGCACTAATTGAATGCATGCCAGGAACATGAACCCTGTAGAAAAAAAAAATTGACTAACTAAACATGACCTACAAAATAGTACAGCATTCTCTCTCTCTCTCTCTCTCTCTCTCTCTCGAACACCAAATTGGTAGATTAATACATCTATAGAGAAGTTAAAGCGCATTATCATTCTCATTGCCATAGCGATTTCCCAGTTGCACTAAAAGTATGAACTTTTTAGCCCGAAATTGTCCCAGACCTAGAACACCTGGAGTGGTTAATATAGTTAATACCTATTGAAATTGACGAAAATTCTAAATTTAAATTTTACTTACTGTCGTCTGAAATCAATTGAGGAGCCAGAAGCGGTTCTTGCTTGGTAGGTATGGGGTCGTTTAGTCCGAAGGGGTCGAAATTGAGAGGATCGCTCGACATCACTTTGCGTACCTCTGGTTGTTCCGTTGAGGGCGCGGGTAGATCGCCAAATATAGATTCAGATGCAAACGTCTGTTACAAATATTTCGAACATTTTAATTCAGCAATATGTACAAATATTCAAATAGATTAAGATATGGAAAAAAATTTATGGATTCAGGCGGGATCTTTCCCTGTGAGGGAATCCCTGTAATCTCTGTAAGGGAAAGATCGCGGGCTCGAATCCCGTCTGATTAGATTCAATTTTTTCTATATCAATTAAGATATTTGAATAGTTAGCATACTAAACGCTTTAAAATTTTATTAAATAATATGTACAATATTGTATAATGAAGTAATATTTGCTCTAGTATCATTAGAAAAGAAGGAGAAAAAGTCGCAATAGTGTCGATAGGACGCGACGCCTCTCTATATTAACTATGTAATTGGAACTATTTTCTTCTTTGTGTCTATTTTTCGTATAACAAATGTATGCCTTGTACACAGTGAAGAAGCCAATTCATTGTCAAGTACTAAATAAAATATGTTCACAATACACACCTGAGCAGTATCCTTAGCTTGTCCGCTCAAGAAATCCCCAAAATTGTCATCGGTGGTCGGCTTCTCCATTAACCCGAAGAAATCGAACGAGTCCTGGTTGCCGAGCTTTTTCTCGTTTCGCGGAGCTTCCATAGGCGGTGCCGTCCCCGACAGGTTGAGATTGAGGAAGTCTGCTGTGTTGTCGCTGTGAGCGTCGCGGTCGGGGGCCGCGGCGGGGGCGGGCGCGGGCGCGGGAGGGCGCTGCGGCGGCGCGGGGGCGGGCGGCGCGGGGCGCGCGGGTCGGGGGCGGTCGCGCTCTTCCTCCCGTGGCGGGTAGTCGGCTGTTACTGGCGAGACACATGAGAGAGATCACATTATACAGTGATAATGGTTTTTTTTTGTATAATTTTTGCATGACATCCCTCATTAATTGCAATTCTTCCTACAATTTAATTGTTGAGTAAGTTGTTATGAGTAAATAAATAAAAAAAAGGAGGTATCTATGCGTATTACTAAATCGTTTGTAGGATAGTTTTCACAAAGCTTAAAACATTGAATGAAAAGAATACCTTAACATTAACTTATGCCTGTTAATTAACTTTAATATTTAACAACAAAAATGATAGGTAGGTAACGGTACGCCTTTACATCTTAAATAGGTGATTAAAATTCACAACATTTAAATTGCTGTCTCTACCTAACATCCATTGAAAGTGATATTTTAACATATGATAGTGCACGTCATGCCGGTAACATGGTAGCGTGAGATTTTAGAAACAGCTTGATGAACTATTAGGCAAAGGCTTGAAATATTCAAGGATAGTTATTTGTACAATATTCGATGAACCGATGAAAAAATGAAGTTGGTTGAGTTACTTCTTAAAATTTACTAGACCTCTTCTTTGATTTCTATTAAGCAACTTTACAAAAATACAAACACTTAGAGCCTGGGGGATAAACTGAACTCACTACTGATTTTTGTAAGCTATACTCCATTCAATTGGGTACTTAACAAAACGTGAACAATCATGATGTGTCTATTTAATACTGTTTTATTTAAGGCCGCGTGGTTCTCGGCAGAGTAGAATTTGGGCCACCTCATCTCTTCCCAAGCGGTGTCGTACAAGGCGGTAAGGGGTAGGGCTGTTTAACATCAGACAGATATACTCAGCCCAGATTCAGCGTCAGCTTGAGGCTCGTGTCAACAACAATAGTGCCCGGAATACGGCAATAGGCTCACCCCTATTATGTGGAACCGAATACAATGATTGGTTAATTAAACGTGGATGTTAATTTACCTCTGCCTAACCCTCCGGGGATAAAGGCGTGATTATATATATATGTATGTATGCTTAAATACTCAGTTAATTAATAATTTTCTGTTTATTTTAAAGACTAAAAAATGAAATTGAACCACTGTTACAAAGTAACACACAGTTAGCCTAGTTTTATCTGTTTAATAAAAATGATGTGTGTTTTTTTTATAAACAGACGCTATAAGATTGTACACCTTTAGTTAAGTACACAACCGAATATAGTTTCCACTATTTGGTGTTTGGTGCTCAATCACGCTCAAACGAATGAACAGATCATCTGTCTTAAATTTGGTATACAGATAGATCAATCTGTATATAAAATAATACAAAGGCTACTTTTTATCCTTAGTATAAAGTACCATGCGTTGCGAGATGGGATCAGAATGCTATGAGCAACATTTAGTAACAAATCCAACATAATCTTTGTTGAATCCGGCCTGCTATCCTATGTTGATCGGAAGGCGGGCGCGTAAGGGGACGGTTGCATGTAGCCGAGACGCGAATGTTGAGATGGATGTGTGGTGTGACAAGAATGGATAAATTTGAATTAAGAATGAATATTTTAGATGAAGTTTGAGAAATAAATCACGAAAAAGCTACGAGGAAATCGTTTGTCCTGGTTCGAACATGTAATGCGTAGGGATGAAAGTAATGTCGTAAGGAAGGAACTACCTATGGAAGTGGATGGCTACAAAGGGAGAGGGAGACCTAAAATGAGATGGATGGACTGGGTGTATGATGATATGAATGGAATCTTTTTCCACACACGTTGCGCCGACCCCAAATAAATTTGGGATAAGAGCAGGAGAATGATGAGCATTTGCTGAATGGATGTGGATGACGAAGAATCAGCAGCACATTGGGAGAGGCCTATGTCCACCAGTGGACTGCGATAGGCGCAAAATCTTGGGACCTATTTAATAGAACTATCCTCATATAAATCAAGCCAACTAGTATGGTAAACACACAACACTACGACATACTTGTTCGTGGCACGGCCGAGGGGTTCTTTCGGAGATTTGCTGCATAAATAGACATAACAATATTATACACATATACACAGATATCTGCACAGGTACATATATAGTTTAGTAAGACGAAGAAATTTGTATATAATTTGTTTATGTTAGGTAAATAGATAGATCACTCTTTATAGTACATTTATAAATGAAGATTTAGCATACTATGTATTATATGTATGTTATTATATAAGCACAGTACGATTTATGAGAAAAAAGACTTGTGAGTCTGATAACACATTATTTAGAAAACAATTATTAATGGTAAATCCCCTGAAAGCGTTTTAAAGCTTTTTTTTTTTTATACCACTTAGTTGGCAGACAAGCACACGGCCCACCTGATGAAAAGTAGTTACCGTGGCCTATGGACGTCTGTAACACCAGAGGAGTCACAGTCGCGCTGCCAACCCTGTAAGTACAGAGTTTCTGTGCCGTCAGTAAAAGACAAATCAGCACAAGCCTTTAGTCTTCCCACTGACGGCACAAATTCTCCAGTGAGCTCTGGCTACCCTACTCACCGCTGGGAACACAACACGAAGTTATTATAACCGCGGTATTCTGTAGGGCGTAGGTACTTCCCCAGTCGGACTGCTCAATCGGGCGGATATACCGCCGTGTCCTACCTCCTACAAGCTTCGTTAGCTTAATGACTAAATCTGCTGATTAGCCGGCCGGAAATTACTAGGAGGTTCCGTGTTCAAGTTCTAGTCATTGTACTACCGTGTATCCACTCCCTAACTACGCGCCTAGCGTTTTCACCAAGAAACAAGTTGTAAACTTCTTTGATCCAAAACTGGCAAGACTTATAAATACATAATTACTTAATAACTTTTAAACTATCGCGTTCCACGATATACATTAATGTTAATGGTAATTAACGCGATCATGGTATAGGTGTAACCTGATCGAAACGTCAGGCAAATGTATAGGCATGGTATAGGTATGTATGTACCTATACCATGATCGCGTTGATGACCGTAAACATTATTGTACATATTACTTGTTTTATACATCCATTGAGACTGTCTCAGACACTTTTTCGTTCACATACTATAAATAGCCAACAAGTTTGGGGCGGGAGCGGCAGCGGGAGCGACGAAGGATCGCAAGCCAATTTGCCCGCGTACGAAGGCAACTCGGGCGTCGGAGGTCGATGACCGACCTCCGCCCCCCATGAGCGCCGGCCTGGGGGTGACAGGTGGAGCCGCCTGTCACCCTGGCAGAAGCAGGCAGCGGCGGCGGCGCGCCTGGCGCGCCTCACCGTTTTCCGGGAACGAGTTGGGGACTCTGTAGTCCCCACACACCCGAGGAGAGGGCCAGATCGTGAGAGACAGCCCTGGGTCGGCCGGGGTGCGAGGGATATGCCTGTCAACCTCACCTTCGGCAACCAAAGCGACCCACAGGCGGCGTGCGTTTTAGTCGGTTCGAGTCCGACATAACCTCCTCCACCGGCTCCGGTGGGGAGGTATCCGTGGGGATTTTGCGCACGTAAAAAAAAAAAAACCAACAAGTTTAAAACACATTGCGTTGATAAAGAAGTCTGTGACATATTGTATCTTCTCAAATAGATACATGTTTTAAATCTTAGTGAAAACGATAGGCATCACAAGCCATTTTTAATACTGCTGAGTTACTATGTAAAAAATACTTACCAAAGTTATCGATTGTTTCGTCCCTCTCTAAGTTGGTGGAGAAAAGTACATCGGGTGTGCGTATAGGGAAGGAGTGGTCCTCCTCCCACAGATCGGAGCGGGGCTTGCGCCTCTCGCCGTTCTGTACCACGAGGCTTATCACCGCGTGAGTATTGTTTGAGAAGTGATCGTTTACTGGGGCTGTTTCATCGATGCCGTCGATTTCAGACCTGGAGGTAAAAGAATTGATGCCTATAAATATTTGATCGTATAATATGGTAAGAATCATAAAAACAATGTTTCAAAATGTTTGTAATATCGCCATTTAGCATCAAGTAAAATTATTATGAATACACTGGCACAAAAATAAACTATGCAAAGAACGAACGCGGACAGTAATACTAAGGCCACGCCTACTGTAGTGCGTCAAGGTAGGCCCAAGAAAGACATCACACAGTTACTTAGATCACCTCCTCTCTGTATCAGCTACGCGGTGTGAAGCCACGATGTAGCTGCATAGTTAATTAGGCCGCTTCTCTCTGCGTTTGCTATAATATATAATGTAAAGTGGTGACATGGGGTGTTGGCTGGGCGTGGAGGTAGTCATACACTTAATACTTTGCTTTATGATGGATAGATACATACCTGGTGAACTTGATGGCGTGCTGGCTTGGCGCGATGTAGCAGATCAGTTAGTTAGGCCATCTCCTCTCTGTGTTTGCTTTATGATGGATAGATACATACCTAGTGAACTTGATGGCGTGCTGGCTTGGCGCGATGTAGCAGAACAGTTAGGTCGCCACCTCTATGCGTTTGCTATATGATTGAATGATACATACCTGGTGAACATGATGGCGTGTAGGCTGGGCGCCATGTAGCAGAACAGTTGGTTAGGACACCACCTCTCTGCGTTTGCTCCATTACGGAATTTACATACCTGGTGAACTTGATGACGTGCTGGCTGGGCGCCATGTAGCAGAACAGTTAGTTAGGCCACCTCCTCTCTGCGTTTGGCTCCATGATGGAATTTACATACCTGGTGAACTTGATGACGTGCTGGCTGAGCGCGATGTAGCAGAACAGTTAGGTCACCTCCTCCCAGCGTTTGCTTCATGCTGGAAAGATACATACCTGGTGAACTTGATGGCGTGCTGGGTGGGCGCGAGGAAGCCGGTGTGGAAGTGCAGCGAGAGCACGGGCACGGCGTGCACGCGGCCGAGCTGCTGGCGCGCGTGCCACACGCACACGCACACGTCGCCCACCACCGTCGTGTCCAGCGGCAGCGTCACCTGCACACCACACCACGCACTTTAATGTCGGAAATAGCTATATTTTTGGTACAGAATACCGCGGTTATGATAACTTCGTGGTGTTCCCAGCGGTGAGTAGGGTAGCCAGAGCTCACTGGAGAGTTTTTGTGCTGTCAGTGGGATGACCAAAGGCTTGCCCTGCTTTGTCCTCTACACTGACGGCACAAAATCTCTGTTCTTACAGGTTCGGCGGCACGGATGTGACTCCACTGTTGTTGGTTATGGTATATGTGGTGTTACACACGTTCATAGGTCATGGTAACCACTTTCCATCAGGTGGGCCGTGTGCTTGACTCCCACATAAGTTGTATACAAAAAAAAGTTAAGATTTGCCACTAAATGTTGGTATTCTGAATGGTAGATCTACCAAAGTCAAAGTGAAAAATCATTTATTTTGCATAGACCATTAAATCGGCACTTAACACTTACGTCAGCACAAAAGGAAATATGGAAAGTAGTTTAGCAAATCTCGATATAAGTGACGATAATATGGCACTACGCGCCTATCGACGTTGCTTGAGATTAAATAGAGCTTATCACCAAAAAAGCTGATCTGCCGCTAAAATAAGGCGTCAGATTGCCTATTTTAAAGACGACTCCTATTATTTTAACGATAGTTTTAATCACACCCCTTTATTGCATAGTAAGCGGCGAAATTCGTAATGTAGCGTAATTAATCTGAGCAATACGAGTTTTTAGGTCATTTGATGGCATGCGCGAAGTGTTATGGTAGAGGTAGGTACGCCAGTCAATCACAGATTATAATAAACTAAACATACATTCAAATGGTTACATTGGAATCGGTCATCCGGTAAAATTCGAGGTTCGAGGGTTTTTTTTTAACGGATTTTTTTATGTTAATAGACAGCTGATTTATCAGAGGTTAGCGCCGCAGTAGCTTATAAATTGATACAATATTTCTACTTACTTTGCCTTCCGCCATAGTGTAAAGATGCAATCTATCATAATCCTGTAGAGTGGACAACAGCATTCTATCTTCGTTGTATATTTCTATGTATGGTCGACAACCATCCCTGAAACCAACCGGTCAAATCGTTAGTACATAAATCTTACTAGCTGGTACCCGCGGCTTCTCCAGTGTGGAATTTAGATCCCGTGTCGTGGACATATGGGAACCCACTCCATAAAAAGTATATGTATTATTTCAGAGCGTTCAGTAGCTAAACCGTATTGAAATAACAAACATAAAAACGTTTACAGTTATTAAAACATACAAACATCTGAACTTCTTCATATACTTTCACATTTATTATATTAGTAGGATTAGTGCCCCATAATAGGGCAACAAAACAGCTCTTTTTTATACCACTTAGGTGGCAGACAAGCGCACGGCCCACTGATGGAAAGTAGTTACCGTGGCCTATGGACGTGTATAACACCAGAGAAGCCACACTCGCGCTGCCGACCCTCTAAGCACAGAGTTTCTGTGCCGTCAGTGTAGAGGACAAAGCAGGACAAGCCTTTAGTCATCCCACTGACAGCACAAATTCTCCAGTGAGCTCTGGCTACCCTACTCACCGCTGGGAACACAACATGAAGTTATTATAACCGCGGTATTCTGTAGGGCGGTGGTACTTCCCCAGTCGGACTGCTCAATTGGGCGGAAATACCGCCGTGTCATACGTCCTATAATATTGCTAGTGAAATAAAGAAATTAACATAATAAAACAGACAATTTCATGTTAGGTTTACCTTGCTTTCGTGAATAGCGGTACTGGCTGGATGGTTAGCGACACTAAAGACACTGGCCTGAAGTGAGGGAGTATTGGTTCTGGTCTGAAACAAATGGAAATAAACTAAAAAAATCTACCTATCTAGTAAGTCAGTATCGAAGTAGATAATGACGTCACAACATAAGGTAGAGGTAAGGTAAATATCTACATGAAGCTGTTATTTATTTATTATGGCAGAGAAGAATTTGGACCACCTCATCTCTATCCATGCGGCGTCGTACAAGGCGACTAAGGGACAGGGCTATTTAACATCAGAAAGATATATACAGCCCAGACTTAGCCTCAAATGCATGGCTCGAGTCAACAATAGCGCCCCGAAATTCGGCAATAGCCTCACCGCATATTACGTGGGACCCAATACAATTATTGGTGAAATATGGTTGTTAATTCACCTCTGGCTAACCCCCCGGAGATAAAGGTGCGATTATATGTATGTATGTATGTACAATGATTATTACCAATTACATTACACATTAATCATATTCAGCCAAATATCTCATTCTATAGAACACCTGTGTCTGAACTTAACTTAATATCCGTATTTCAGAATATGCTCACATTTAACAAGTCTTAGAATAAAAATACCTAAGACATAGTATCGCGATTTAGTGCTTGGGATTCAGTCACTCATTTAATTAAACCTAAAAGTACCTTCGGTCGGTTGAATATAGTGGATCAGTAACTCACCTAACAATATTACTGAGATAGTAGAGGTATCTCAGTTGACTAGGTGGAATGTTGATTGGGGAGCGCTTCACTGCGAATATCTGTAGCGCGTCTTCCGGTACAGTCACCAGCTTCGCGTACAGAAGCAGCCCGCACACCAGCATACATGACATTTGTTTACCATCCTGAAATACAGAGTGTAATAATTTAAAAATATGTGTTATTACAAAGTAAAAAAATTGATTCGCAAGCGTCAGATGTAATAATAAAAAAAATATGTGTCATATGACAATGAAATAAAAGTAAGTGTGTAATCTCCTATTTAAAAGAAATAGAAATAAAATTGGTTTGTAAGTACATTACCATAAAAGTTCGGGCGCCTTGGAGATACACATGCCTAAGATAATCAGCGGAGATTGGAAACTTTTAATCTTCCGGAGGTGAGCTAAATGAAACCAAACTGTGAGGTTTAAGGTTTTATTGTCCACTCCAGTGTGCATTCAGAAATAGATGTAAGGATACATTCCTAATGTATAACTAACCTTAAATTTAAAATTAGATTTTTATAAGCTATGTCAATATTATCCTACTTCAATATGATTCTATGTCACCAATGCACTTTTAGGTTATTTTGAAGTTTAGATTTAAAATATAATTAAAGTAAGCTCACGGCATCCCTCGGCGAGTATATGTAAACACAGCAGCGGGAAAGCTCGTAGCAGGCGAAGTTTTCAGTTTAAGCCCATGCGGTACATCCATGTTTGAGGTGAAAAGCCCAAACCCTCCATAAGGAAATGCAGATGACCGAAGACAAAGGTCCAAAGAAAAGATCCAAAGGCAACAAGAAAATGAGAAAATGGGCAAAGAAAGGCGGTTCCAATTTGGAAACCTGTAACAAAATTGCATGTCATTAGAACAAACTCCCATATGAACACGAGGTCCTAATTTTTTATAAATTTGAGCGACTTACCGCCTTAATTTGCTGGAACAATGCCAATAGCAAAAGAAATCATAATATTCTCAGATTAAGAGCTGAAACAATAGAATTTTAACAATTATTTTTCAAATTAGGAACGAGGCAATTCCATCAAAGAGAATCTTATTAAAAAATGACAACTCACCAGAAATAAACTATAATTCCACAAGAGGATAGTTGTGAAGGCACAAACTATTATCCTTTAGGCCAAAATACTCTCATTTTTATGAGATTTATTGAAATTAAGTTACGAAGCCATGAATATCGACCATCCAGCCTCAACGCTAGGAAGAAAGGTCCTTTGACAGGTATACGTCAAAATGTCATTCACTCCGCGTTCCGAAACTTTTCGTTCAAAAATAGAATTAAAACCGGTGTGACGACGTTCGCAGAGCGCGTCGTTACAAGAGTTTGTAAAAGATTTTTGTTTGAGTTCTGGAATATTTTGAGACTAAACAGAACGGAATTTAGCTAAACCATTGGGAAATTTTATTGTTTTTAATCATATTGGTTTTTGTTTCTGCTATCTCCAATGGGATCACATATGTGGAGAGATGGGATTGAATCTTTCAGCATGGGAAATCGTTCACTTAAAAGTCGATACGGTGGCGAAATATTAAAAAGCACATTAATATAAATTAAAAAGACATAACCGTGGTAGCCTAGTGGTATGGGTAAAGGACTGCTGAGACGAGGTCTCGGGGTTCGATCCCAGGTTTTAACATGGCACACACCAATGACTTATCGAGACTTTTGGAAGTTATGTGTGTATTTATTGCAGGTTTATAAGTGCCCGGTTAATGGCAATAGGCTCGCCACCTATTACATTAGGACCTAAACATAAACTAGTGATATGTGGGTGCAAGCACTTCTGCATACCCCGTGAGTTTATGTTATGTTATAAAGATATAAACAGGTGCATTAAATTTAGAATATAATCTGATAATTTCACGTATTAAATCTAATGTTAACAAACATACTGCAGTGAAGTCGATAATGACATAAATACAGTTATAGGCGGTTGGCATACGACCCCGTATCACGCAGCGTAGCGCGGAACTGAGTAGTTTTTGAGAAATCTGCGCGTGACTACATCTTCTGTGTATTACACTACGCGTGTTTTCAATACAAAGAGAGATACTTGGAAACAGCGTAATATTACGCTCTACCACGGTACACTTCAGTCTCATAGAAGTCAAATTGCAAAGATTGGAGAATTGGCATTGTGGTTGTTATTTGTGAGGTCCGTCAAGTCCGTCTCGTAATTGAGAATAATAGGCGACTAATCTATTGCAAAAGTCACAATCGAGATCCACTGAAGGTCGAATTCATTTGAAAGTTCATATCAATAAATCTAAATTCATCTTATAGGTCAAATTGAATTCATTTACGATTGGCGTCTCACTGCGTGTGGATAAATTCGATATATTAACGTTTAACAATGGTAATATTGATCAGTTTCGTGTGAATCTTAACGTTGTTTCGATAAGTTTGAAGTTTGATCCAACGTGGATAGATGCTAAATCATTTTTTTATATTAGTTACTTAGGTGGTTGATGATGGAAAGTGGTTACCGTGGCCTATGGACGAGTGAAATACCATGGGCCTCACCTCCCGCTGCCAACCCGGTAGGTACCTTCTATTGCCCTTTTTGAAGAACCCCATATTGAAGTTGCTAAGAAAAACCCCAGGAGGAAGTTCATACCATAGCTTAAGCTAGAATGGTACGCTTAAGCTGTGGAATAAAATGGTTAAACAATAGTCAGGTATGATAGGAAATTCGCTTTCATACATGCAACGTGTGAGGATGAATTCCCTGCCTGTGGCAGTTTTCTTTTGATTCAAACGGGATTGGTGTTAGGATGACGATTCCTTATACTCACTGGGCAAGTAATAACGGCAGCGGCTCGTTCGTCCTTCCCAAGATGATGGTACATATGTTGTAGCAAGCTGTAGAACGGTGCTAACAGAGGCGCTCGGTGTACGGGCGTTGGCCATAGCGCCCGGCAAGCGTCTGTGATTATGACGTGCCGCGGGAAATTAAGTCTGCCGCCGCGGCAAGCATTGTAAACACTATATTTGCCGCCAGGATGACGACTTTCCAGGTATGCCTAAAGAAACGAATACTTACATTATAATATATATGTACATATGAGGTGAGGTTCAGTGAAGATTTTGGACATAGTTTAAACTAAATACAATATAATATAATACGAAATAAAACGTCGCGATAAATATTCTCGCTATCACAGTCTCTTTGAAGCACAGAATTCAGAATGAGGGCATGCAACAAAAAAAATAAGCTACCGATATAGCTCGCAGAATAAGTAAGTTGAAGTGGCAATGGGCTGACCACATCTGTCTAAGGACCAATGATCGTTGTAGCTAACGAGTCGTAGAGTGGAGACCGCGAGATGGCAAAAAGAAGGTGGGCTAGCCAGATGGACTGATGACCTTAAAAATGTAGTTAGGATGAACTGAATGCGTCAGGCGGAGGATCAGGAGACGTCTATGTTCAGTGCTGTACTGCGATAGGCTTGATTGATTGATAAAATATTCTACAGGCATTAAATGACATTACAAATCTCCATTCATTGTATTGTGAAATAGAAATTATCTTACCCTGACGTCATCAATGTGGTTTGTCTTATAAGCGCTCTCTAATCCTTCAGACGGGTAAGGCATCACGATCAGGCGACTAGTTATATAGTTTATATCCAAATCAGTTCTAGCTATAGACCTGAAAATGTACAACATGTTAGTAGAATAAATATACAGGGTGTATTTTTGAAACGGGGCAGTAAGGGCAAGTACCTTAACCGTTGCAGCTACAGCAAAACGTTCTTAAAGACCTTCCCTAACTTTTTGGGACATTTTGAACTGCATTCACAGATTTTGTAAAAAACTTACAGTTAGCAAAAAAAATGCAAAAAGTTCAAAATTTTTTTTTATGCCAATCGATTCTATTTCATGTGGGGATCAAAAAACTCTATGGGACCATTTTAGCTTTCAGTACTAGAAAAGACAGAAATCGCCAAAAACGTTTCCACTACATTTCGTACGGAAATATGATAAAGCAACTCGAAACTCATAAGTCAGGTAAAATTTTGAACTTTAAAAAAAAAAAAAAATCATTTAAACATTTAAGAAATTGGTTTATGAAATAAATTGCTCAAAATGATTTCCATTTTCACGAATACATAAGTCTATCCTTTTTTGCACTGAACGAATGGCGGCTAATAATGTTCTGGGATGAATATTACGTAAAATGGTCATTAATGCATTCTTGAGCTCTTGAACACTGGCGTACGTCGTCTTATACACCTCGTTTTTCACGAAGCCCCATAAAAAAAAATCAAGTGGTGTTAGATCGGGGCTACGAGGTGGCCACTGTGTTGGACCATGTGTACCTATCCACTGTGTACCGAATAGGCGGCTCAAATTGGAACGTGAAAGGTGACTGTTATGTGGCGGAGCACCATCTTGTTGGAAATGAACTTTTCGCAATTCCGACAGGGGCCATTCGTCCATCTCGTTTTCAAGATGGTGTAAAATGACTTCATTATACATGGCAGAATTCAGTTTCCCTTCATAAAATTCCACCATTATGACTCGATTGGACATTATACCACACCAACAGTTGAATGAGATGCGAACCTGATTATGACTTGCCGTAACTCTTAGTGGATTTTCTTTGGACCAATAGTGGTGATTTTTTCTGTTGTACATACCGTTATTGGAAAAATTCGTTTCGTCTGACCACAGTATGTAATTTAAAAATTCATGATCTCTGCTTATTTTTCCTCTTAGCCATCTGCAAAAAGTAAGCCTTCGAACATCATCACCCGGATGTAACACTTGAACTATGCGCCCATATCGATAGCACTTGTAGCCGTATTTCTTCCATATCTTTATCACAAGGGAGTGGGATACACCTACTTCAAGGGCGACTTGCCTGGACGATACCTCTGGATATGCTTCGACATAAGTCAGAACCGCAATCTCCGTGTCCATGTCCACACGAGGCTGCCGCTTTCTTTTGAAAGAACCCTGCAATTCCAGGTTTTTCAAAAGATTTGTAATAACCTTTCTTGTTGGCACATGCCGCAACGGATACTTATTGCGGTACCACACTAATGCAGCTCCCGCATTTCGATTATTGACAAAATACGCTTCTAATAAGTCAATTTTTTCACGATTAGAAGACATTTTAGCGAAAATCCTTAATTAATAACTCATACGAAGTTTCTCAGCTGAAACTAAGTATAACACACAGATTTTCGAATCAAATTCGAAATTTGAGGGTAAAAATTCTTTTTATTTAATTTACAGTCAATTCTACCCACTTCCTGGCCATAACAAAAAGTTAGACCATCGTAGAAATTTGTTTCTGTTGCCGAAATGTATGGGAAACGTTTTTGGCGATTTCTGTCTTTCCTAGTACTGAAAGCTAAAATGGTCTCATAGAGTTTTTTGATCCCCACATGAAATATGACCACGATTGGCATAAAAAAAATGTTTTTTGACTTTTTGCATTTTTTTGCCAACTGTTAGTTTTTTACAAAATCTGTGAATGCAGTTCAAAATATGTCAAAAAGTTAGGGAAGGTCTTCTAAGAACGTTTTGCTGTAACTGCAACGGTTAAGGTACTTGCCCTTACTGCCCCGTTTCAAAAATACACCCTGTATAAATACGCGCCGTTACGCCGACTTTACGTAGACTACTTAGACAAACTCTTTAGAACCTTAATTTACTCGCAAATCGGGGGATGACCTATGGGGGAGGACTACGGGGTGTAGCGACTAAATAATGAGTTAATGAATGTTGACGTCTATCTGTATAGCCATAGCGCGCCTTTTGTAGTGTCATCTGTATGAGTGCTCCAAAACTGCGCGCTAGTTGACAGTAATCTCATACTACATTTTTTGTTCTGTACGGCCAGTCTAGTAGTAAATTTAGTAAGATATTGGCACGAGCGTGTAGACTGCATGTTCGCTTTGTAACATTCGTGCAGACAATGCAGACAGCATGCAGACAGTACACCGTGTAACACCTGTCAGAACGCATATATATCTTGTTTAACTATTTTTCCGTTTTACTGAACAGTGATACATAATCTACACCATATAGATCTTATTTTTCAACTACTCTTTTTTAGATTTATGTTTTCAACTGCACTCAATGTACACTAGGGAATAAATGTTGTTGAATAATAAAAATGCCGCGTGGTTTCCGGCAGAGTAGAATTAGGACTACCCCATCTCTTCCCATGCGGTGTCGTACAAGGCGACTAAGGAATAGGGCTGTTTAACATCAGACAGATATATACAGCCCAGACTCAGCCATGCATGGCTCGAGTCAACAATAGTGACCGAAAACAATTGGTGAAATGTGGGTGTTAATTCACCTCTGCCTAACCCTTCAGGGAGAAAGGCGTGATTGTATGTATGTATGTAAAAATATAAATCAGCTATTTTTTTCTTCTATTTAGCGTTATTCTTATACTTCAGTAATCTGAAGTCCTCAAATACCTTCAATAAAAATCTATGACATTATTATAAAGGTACAATATAGCGTACCTATACTATATTGCAGTTGGTTAGTAGCTTGGTTTGTTTCCTTGAGGCGTTTAGTAACACTCAATGCGTGTTGTGCTAACGAACCCATAAAAAATTGTTTAAAAACTTGTATAAAATATTGTGTACCGCCACACTGGACCCGCAACGTTAACAGGAAACTATATAGTTGTATTTTATACTAGTAGCCAATAATTTATTGTAAGTATTACTTTCCTATTTCGTTCTAATGATAGACTCAATGAATTTAATCACAAACAGAGAAAAAAGATAACGACCTTTTTTATAAGATTTGCCTATAAATAATATCAAAGTTTATATCAGTTTTATAATGAAAAATCCGCTAAACAGTGGCGATACTATTATTGTACCTCATATACTCATCTATTGTATTATTTTCGTGCCGCGTGGTTCCCTGCAGTGTAGAATTTGGACTACCCCATCTCTTCCCATGCGGTGTCGTACAAGGCGACTTAGGGATAGGGCTGTTCAACATCAGGCAGAATATACAGCCCAGACTCAGACTCAGATGCATGGTTTGAGTCAACAATAGTGCCCGGATGACAAGACAGACAAGAAGACAGCAATAGGCTCACTCCCTATTACATGGGACCGAATTCAATGATTGATGAAATGTGGGTGTTAATTCACCTATGCCTAACCCTCCGGGGATAAAGGCGTGATTATATGTATGTATGTATGTATGTATTATATTAATTTATTAGTTTTACCGTTATTGAAGTGTCGTTGTCGATTCGCGATTTTTTAATTAGTAGCAAAGACCATCATTCGAGTCACGACTTCGTCGTCTTTTTATTTGCTTACGTCAAATCATCGTCACGGTGCCGCGGTGAAACGTTATCACGAGAAAACTTATTATTTTCAAACTGATTTAGATACATTATAATTATATTGTTTAACGGCCATAGAGGAACTTCATGAAATATATTTATATATTTATTTATTTATTTATGAACAAGCAGCTAAAAGCTGATGTGTTCACATCTAGTGATAAAATGTGTAGTCTCTCTATTGAAGCCTTAACTGTCCGTCACTTTTTTGAGCTCTGTGTTGCCTAGTCGTAGCCAGTCATCAAGTCTATTTTTGAATCCATTTATTGTGGTTGCAGCAATAACGTTATTTGGATATCAAGACGAACCAGAGCGAAAGAGGTGTTTATGTTACCTACATAGAACCCATGTAGGTAATTAAATGAGTTAAATTATGATACGACTGAGTTTTCTACGTCAATATAATTTGTTCGTTAAACTATAAGTTTGCAAAAACTCAATGGACAAGTGTTGAACCTCGTGGAATCGACAATGTTCCTAGGCTTAAGTATTGATGCTAAACTACAGTGGGATTGAAAAATTAGCCAGTAGATTAAGTTCGGCCTCACACGCTGTGAAAAAGATTAGGACTTTGACAGACGGATACGGCTAGAATTGTTTATTTCAGCTATTTCCATAGTATTTTGAGCTACGGAATTCTCCTTTGGGGTAATTCTGCAGATTTAAACACAATATTTGTGTTACAAAAACGGGCTGTTTATAATTTGGGCCCAAGCGTGAGAACTTTTCTCGCAGGTAGCTGCAAGATAAGTTCAAGGAAATAGACATTCTAACCGTAACAATATATTTTTCACAGTGTCACAATATATTTTTGAGAACTTAATGTATGTAAGAAAAATAATATCAAAATTATCAAGAGTTTGTGACAGGCATTATATAAATACCAGACACAAAAACAATTTTGTAGTCTGTGATAGTAGACTTAAAAAAATCTGTCATTTTTTCCAGGGCAACTGTGTACGCTTTTTAACAAGCTCCCTAATGAAATTAGGGATTTAACTGTGAATAAATTTAAAAATGTAATAAAGAGTAAATTGTGCTAGAAAGGCTATTATAAAATCCAAGAATACTTGGATGATAAACCAGCTTGGAATTGAGCTGTTCGCTTAACTATGCTACTCAAGTGAATTATTGTATTTAGAGCAAGTTGACTTAGTAAATGTTTGTAAATAGACCAAAAAAATGACGACTGAGTTTCTTGCCGGGGTCTTCTCAAGTCGGGGCCGCGTTTCGAACCGGTGGTCCATTTGCAAAACTAGTCTTTCATATTTCTTTTTATATTGACGTTTTGTTAGTGCCGATTTAATGGTTTATGCAGAATAAACGATTTTTGACTTTGACTTTAGTATATATTTGTCACCAGAAGGTTAAAGCATTCGTGTTCTGTGAGAGAACACGAATATATAGGGTGTAGTACCTATTGCTCCTTTTATTCTCGTCTGGAATACGAAAACATTCGTCATGGTAAACCCTTAGAAGCGTCAAATATACAATTTAATGAATATATTATTATTTAGTTTTAGAAATAAGCATGCATATATTTATCGGAATAAGAATTAAATACTCACTGTTGGACAGTCTGCATAACCTTCGAAGAAGTATCTTTTAAATTCTTAAGGAAACTTCCAGCACCTCCCTTTATGGAAGAAAACAGTCCTCCCGAGTTCGCCGGTTGTGGAGGCAAAGGAGGTTGGTAGTGCGGCGCCGCGGGAGGCCGCGCGGGAGGTGGCGGCCTGACAGGCTCCGGTGGCCGAGAGTTGGGAGCTTCTTGACTATTTGAAACTGGATCTTTGTTAGCTAGAAGAAAAAAGTATGCTGTACTATACAGTTACACAATATCATAGATTATAATGTTTTGAATTTGAATTGAGATAGTTACTGTTCGTACTATATTTTTGCAATGTGTTGGTATTGAGAATATAAGTGACACAGCTGTAATGTGTAGATACAAATATTTCATTTCATATATAGGTATAATTTGCATGTATTACTTACAAGAAGCTACCTTTGACCAAGGTGTTAACTGCCATTCTGACCAGGACCCAGATTCTGCTATTATCAACCACTATCGTAACAGTCACTAGAAAAATTGACATTTAATTATAGAGTTTACTGTTATGCTGTTAAAGTCTGAAATTTAATCTTGTACAGTGAATGAAAAATGTAATAAAATATTTTATCATGTAATTTTGGACTTTAAGGCTATATCAATAAAGATTTTTGACATTTTTTGCAGTGTTGATTAGCAGAATCGGGGTCCATTGCAATATAATTTTTATGTGTAAGTATAAAACTAACACAACAATATCGAAAACATCTTTATTATGTAGGTAGTTGATTCTTATCGGTTTTAAGGTTGAATTCATAATTTGACGAAAACCACATAATCGATTACTTGATATTTATTACTAACATTAAATATCTTACACGTTTACACTTATACAGCTAATAGTAACAAAAATATTGCTTGTCTAAAACTACACTTCCTTTAACTAAAAACTATTTCAATAGGTATTATATAAAACGAATAATCACTTTTATTATAAATCACATGTGTATTCAATCATATCGAATAGTAATGTTAAGTAAATTATTCACAAAATGCAATGAACATACTAAGTATTAGATATCACAACAATATATATCTCTTAACAACATACATAATTGCTGAACACAATATGAAATAAGTACATAAAATAAAAACAATTACACTTACCTAATGGTATTAATCTTCTAATATTTTTAAAACATTCTAAAGAATATAAATGGGAACATATTTTTAAAATATTTCTATAATTTCTAAAGTACTTTTGTGAGTGTGAGTACCTTAATATTTTTTTAAACCAAATCTAATAAATTCGAGTTATGTTCAGAGAATTGGGGCAAATATGTCTTAAACTAAATACAAGGCGATTTGACTAAATCAAGTGAAATTAAAAGCACCTTCAAACCTTGGAATATCAAAAATCTTTAGGATTTAATTTCAAAGAGACAGAATCGAAGGAGATTGGAGCAACATTCAAATATCTTGAATTTCACAAAATAAGTCTATTTTTACATGAAAACCGTACCGCGAATTAATCGGTGTTGGCGTTTGATTTTTCCACAAAAGCTCTATGCTTACAAACAAAAAAAAACTACTATTGCGCAGACATTTGCTACGTAACTTTCAATTGGACACGCCTGATTCGACTCTGTGTCAATAAAGATCGAACCTCACTTTTTTCCCACTTAACTGTTACGTAGGTATGTAACGTGGTTAAAATGGATTTTAGTACTAATGCTATTTATTGAAATATTCTGTAAACATGAACAAAAGCATTATAATGAGTGGCGTCTGAAATATTATAGAGATTAATTTTTTCATGTCTGGAAGTTCTCTTGCTGGCTCTGTGTCTTGCGTAACAAGGCAGCTATTGATGTTTTATTTTACTAAGTGGTCAAATTAAAAAATAATTATAATTATATTTCTATTGTATTGATAATCACGGTTTACGAAATTATTCTACTTTTATATTTGGCTCAGTATCGTGAAAATAATAGAAGACAGTTAAAATACTATAATAGTACCGCTTTCGGATGTATAAATGCGATTAAAAAACGTGCATGTTATTAGAAATAGTTTGGTATTCCTACTTTAAAAAATGCGTCAATTTTCACTATTTCTGAGGCACATATTTTCACTAATTGTTTTACGCTGAATTGCTTACCCGAAACACATAATATTCTCGTTCTAAAAGTGTGCTGTGGTTTGATTTAGTTTCCAAATACAAAGTCACTGCTCAATAGAACTGTGATCGAAAATAAAAGATAATAATAATAATTTAAATACTGTTATTAAATGTAGTAAAATCTCGTAAATGGAATGTTGTCATTAAATAAAATATATTCTATTAGCAGGGTTAACTTTCCCAAATATTTCTATGACAATTAAGTATAATTAGGCCTAGCTTATTAAAACTAACACCTACAGGATGTTCTAAATTCAATACTTTTTTCATTTCGTGGCCCTGGTCAGAGAAAGATCCTTAACCTGTATCTCTTGTGAGAATGGAAATATCTCGTTTCTTTTTTTATGTTGACCCATAATCATCAGATATTAGTGTTGACCCATATTCTATTACAGTTATTGACCCACGTTTTGTGAATAGTGTGAACAACATTATGATGACTAATAATTAAAAAAATAACTAATAATTAATAAAATCTTGCCTTGACTCTTAACGAAAAAGTAAGTACATATTTTCACATCAGATAAACATTTAACTAAATGAGGAATTTCGTGTTAAAACTTAGCACTAAATGTATTTTGGCCTATCCTTTAGTTATCATACAGATATCTGTTAAAGTTTTTACCCTGCTGTGTGTAAATACCTACTCATAAATAGAACCAAGAAACAATAATACTATTATGTGATAACAGAAATCTTAAAAGTGTAATATATAACAATATGGTAACTATATAATACTATCAATCGACAACTTTCGTTTGTACCATTTCATGGAATGTGGAGCAATGTTATATTCAAGATATAACAATCGTAACATTATATTATAAAAAAAAAAATTGAATGTTTTAACTAGGCCAAAAGGTAAAGTTATTTATAACAACAATTACCTACATTAAAATAAAATTTAGACCCAATTTAAAATACATTTTAGGTTGATCATTTCTTTTAAGTGCGCTATTTTTAACGAGCTAAAAGGGAAAGAGATAGCACTCAATAGCTAAAGACTTTATTAAAAGACTTGCAGAGTAAGAGAAGAAGAAGACAGCCCTATATTTATAAATTACCTAGAGTAAATAGGGATTTATAAAATATATAAAGTTATTGTCATCATAGGTACAAAGTTTAAAGGGCCGGACTTGTTAAGGTACAATATAACAATGACCTAAATAAATATCCGATTTTGTTATTTCACAAATAGCTGTCAAATAAACTAGAGAAACAAACTTTCATCGTATAAGTCTACAGGCGTTAACAACATTAAATTGTATATAATAATTAAACATTAATAAATAAAAACAATGAATACTCATCATTGCGAGCATATCCGATCGTTCTAGCAAGCGTCAAGTGTGAGTGGTGTCCGATGCAAGGATTCATGCTAGCGCAGCGGGTCATTTAAATGAGAAAACTATTGGGCACCCGAAAAAGTTGAAAACACCTAAAATGAAAAAGAAAACGTGATATGTATTGCATTTCATTAATTATAAGTACATGGTAAGTCCTTCGCCTCTTATCTATACATTTAGGATATCACCGCTATGTAAAGTCAGGTAGTATCATTCAATCTACAATAACCACCTCAATTTCAACAAACGCGATTGGGTCACGGACAGCCTTTTTAGTCAATAAAACCTATAAAAATTGCTACTCACTTCGCTGGTATTATTAATGTCTATCAACTAATTGTACTTTAAGTCGTAACCCTGGAACTATGCTTGTTATCGTGTTATCAGTCAACAATGATATTGATTCGCGTTACGTATCAGTTAATTTGATGACACAGCTCTAATAATAATATCGATAAATATTCCGATGAAAAAAAAACAAGAGGCGAAGGGCTTCAGTCGCTACGAACAGGTACATGCAGTGTTATGATCATTCAAAACAAAATAGAAGCACTGGCCCATGTTGTAATAGGCTAACATGCATGGCAGAAGATCTAATAAGAAACGCCTTTCAAATATAGGTAGTACAATTGTTTCTCTGTAATCATGCCTTTGCTTTTATTAACAAATAACATCGCATACCAGAATCGGGCTCATAGATAACTGTACCATGTAAGTGAGTAATAATGTTATAAATTTTAAGATAAGATTATCGCAAAATTGACGCCATTGAAACTCAATTGAGCAACTGTTGGGCATATAGGAGAGCTCTACGTTAAACGAAAGAGGTTTCTAATAATATCAAGTGTTATTTGTTCACGTTTCCTTGTAAAATATATTTATATTTTATTGTACATTACAATCAAATAAATTCGGCATACATATTTAAGTATATTAAGATAAGAAGCAGGGAATAAAATGAAATGAATGAAGATAAAAATAAGAAGCATATTAGAAATTTTGTTATGAGATATATAGTTACAAACGACAAAATAAATTATAAATCACCCAAGTATCAAGCCATATTTAAATTATACAAAGATAACATTTTATGTTAGTAAGCTGTACATGTAGGTCGTGTTTCTGACGACTGTAAAACGCCTACACACACAAAATTAAGACATTTAGCAACCACACATTAATTTGTTTTTTGTTTAATATAAAAATTACAAGTGCGTAGAATAAAGGAACACATTTTCCTCTGGTTAGATATCGATAAATCATGTGCAGGCACGCGAACACGCCACAATTAAACACGAGATCTAACTACATTAGCACAGTGTTAGTGTGTTATGATTCAAATGTAGGCTGTACAAACCGCGTGTAATGACGTGCAACCAGATCTACAGTGCGATTCAATCATGTTAGTAGAAAGCGAATGTGACAATCAGGATCAATAACACATTATTTTACGTACAAATTATACCCACATGTTCGTATTACGGAGCTCCACTATGCGAGATTCTCTCACTTTCGCTATTTGTGCCACTCAGAATGCGTTAGAAATAAAATCAAACCACGGCTGTGAAGAATATACTCATTTATTTATCTGTATAAAGCTCCCACATTACTAAATAATAATATGCACAACAGAAATAATGATTTATGATAAAAATGTAAGACAAGGTGTTTAAAAACACTTGATTCTGTGATACATACTAACTAATGACAGAAGTATGAACGTTAAACATCATGTATTCTATAATATTATTATAATTCTACTCTAATTCAATACTTGTACCTCAGTTAACATTTCATTTTCCTTATATTGTCTGGAAAAAATTTGGACTGTTCCATGATTTTGATCATAGTGTTTGATTGTATCAACACATATAATATAATAAGATGTGATAACAAGCAGTGTAGTAGAATACACCGATTATATAATAGACTAGTTTATATACACACAAATAACTTAATAATATAAGAGCCAATATATCTACGTGACAAGTGCGCGGAGGTGTTGAGACCAAGCCACCGTTACCGTTAATGTGTACACGCTGTGAGGAGTCACACCGCAACCCAACAATGTTAGTTCACATATACAACACTCTCGTGTTATTAATAAGCCAATATATAATATACAGCTATCTCCAGCTTTAATACTACTGTACAAGTGTCTATACCACTGGACATTTTCTTATTATTTTATTGATATAACTGCTATATAAAAAATAATATACCTAGACAGGGGTTTAGACATTGGTGTGAAAAAAATATATAGCCCATATTGTTACAGGAATGTATAGACAGTATAATAATTACACCTAAATATAATACTCTAACTAGCGACAAGTATCTTATCTACCTACAAATGGTATGCATTTTATAAATGCACACTGACTTTTTGGTTTTAATTACATTCAAGAAAAATGTAAAGAAATAATTTGCGACTGGTTGATCAATTCTTGTCTAATATCTTCATGACCATCTTATTATTCTACCACTGTGATGTCTTTGTTCAAGTCTCCTCTTATAATCAGACTTAAATATCAAATTAAAGCTTACTGACTTCACTGTTCATGAAACATCATTGCTAAATAATATTGCACTTAATAAATGCAGTCTGAGCCTCTTAAGAAGATATAAATATAAAATTTCTAACTTTACCAACATCATGTTAACGCATTTCAGCATTGAAGCAACATAAATAATCAATTTTGATCCAAGTCAAATAAATGCTATACTACCTTATTTCATCAGAGAACAATTTATTCAACATTGCCTTACCTTTGGTGATGTTCAATTTTTGGTGATAATCAACATTGGAATGTAAATAAATCTCACATTTTGTTTAGTAACCTTTCTAAGGAACTCAAAATAAATATATGGAAAAAATTAAAAAAATTTGAGTGTAAAAAGTTAAAAAATACTTGACCATTTTTAGCTCGAGTATTTAATGCAACAGAACAGAACGATGCAATGGTCCATAGGGAGTTATGAATAAATGATGCGCGCGTTCGCAACTCATTGGAAACGATTAGGCAATACTTTCGTATTTATCACAAAATGTTGAATGTGCCGCGCCACGACATTGTATCTTAGGATATGGTAGTGTAATATTTACTTGACTTCTTATTACCTGGCGAGCTAGTGGCCACGGATTGTTCAACTTTTTTACGCTCAAATTTGAGTGGTTGCTTGAGATTGATATTATTGGACTCCGCTATCGCCGCCAATCGCTCCAGTATACTACTAATTGTTAGGCGCTCCTCAGGGTTCACTGTTAGACAGCCATCTGTAAACAAATATTTTATAATTACACAACCCGTTAATGTAATAACTTTACAGATAAAAGGACAGATCAACCAATGTTGCAAGCCTTTTGAGCTTATGATTGGTTTAATAGAATCTATGATTAATTGGCACCATCCACATCCTCCAAAGAGACATATAAAACACTTTCTGTACAGCTAGAGAACACTGTCAAGTTGTTTATAATGATAATTAGATATCTTACATATCACATTGAGTATACTCACTTATGATTTCATGGAAACATTTGTAGCGTTGATCATTTGGGTTAAGGTTGTAGTTTCCATTCAGAATTGCAAGTTTAGCAGAGTCTTCAAATGGATGTTGCATGAAGCATAGAGTGTACAGTATGCACCCAAGAGCCCAGACATCGACACTGTGGTCTATTTTACGGTTATCCCAAGTGTCCAACATCTCTGGAGCTCTATACATAGGTGTGGTAAACTGGGCAAGCTAAAATGAATAAAAATATTAGTCTCCCTAAAAGATCATACAATTTTATTTTCAAATGGATGTTGCATGTAGCAGAGTGTACAGTATGCACCCAAGAGCCCAGACATCGACACTGTGGTCTATTTTACGATTATCTCAAGTGTCCAACATCTCTGGAGATCTATACACAGGTGTGGTAAACTGGGCAAGCTAAAATGAATAAAAATATTAGTCTCCCTAAAAGATCATACTATTTTTTTAGGAACACAGCCGATTAATACTGACATTGTCATTCTATATATTCAATAGAATTAAAAATAACGAAAATTGCATTCTAATAGGAATTCTGTTTGATTTATAACAAACTTGTCATTGTGCTACAAATATCACTATATTTTAGTCATGTAAATAAAATATGATCACAAATTCTCAATTATATTCGCACACTAAGCACCTGGGTTTTTCAATTTGATAATGATAATAGTTATACTTACAGTTTCCTCTAACATATTCCTTTGATTTGCACTCCATGATGGATTAGGTGCATAAATATCAGTGGTTGCTGAACCAAAATCACATAGTTTTATTGAACCTAAAATAGGAAAATAATTCCAATGAATTTGGTAAATATTACCTATTTCAGATTAAATTATTGAACTAATTTTAGTTAATATTCATGAACCAATGCAATATTTTAGTTTAAGAAATAATGATTATGTAATATATTGGTTACCTTCGTTTGATATTAAGAAATTTTCTAACTTGAGATCACGGTGCGCAATAGGAGGTACTTGTGCATGCATATGTTGCACAGCCCTGCATGTCTGGTAAAATACTCTAAGTATGGTAGATAGAGGGAAGGCCTGCCCTCTGTGTTGTAAGGCTTCCATCAGACTGCCTCCACTACACAAGTCAGTCAGCAGTAAATACTCTCCCATCCCATGTGATGTCTTCGCCTTATCAATAAAAGATGCAGCTATGTATTTGATTATATTAGGGTGGCCTGATAATTTTTTTAACAAGCTTATTTCTTGTATAATATTTTTATTGGCCTGCTCATCAGCAGCCATAAGCCTTTTCAGAGCATATTCAGTGCCTGTTGATACATCTTGAGCAACAAATACAAAAGCAAAACCACCTGCAATGAAAATTATTTAGTAGAAAAGAACATTCCCATAATAACTTATAAACTATTGAGTTCCATGATATACAATAATGTTAACCGAATTAACGTAATAGGTGCTATGATCATAGATTTAGGTACATACATACCTATATCATTATCCCGTTAACAGTATAAGAACATACCCATTTTGTTTTAAACTGGCATTTGTAAAATTAGATGTTTGAGAATGAGTCTATAAAAAAATTATGCATGTAACCACTGGAAATCTTACCCACAGATCAATAATCTTATTATTAGTAATCATTAGACTAACAATCAGATATGTAATAAGAATAAGAAACTTCTACTTCTCATCTTGTCAATGAGTAAAAAATATTTCATTTTCCTTTTCACCTCAGAACTAAAAACATTTGAATGCTAATAGCTCAAAATAATAAATCAAATTGCTTTTTACTTGAAAAACAATAAATTTTCAACACTTGTAGTTTCTTGACACTATATACAGCGAAAAACTAATTTTCTTCTTAAGGTTTGAGGGTCAGACAGAAGAGTAAGATCATGTGTCAGCAGCTCCTGAGCACAATTTTTGGATCATTATGGGATTGGTGCTGTCGTCCCAGCACCAATCCTAGATCGAGAACAACCATGTTCTCGATGCAGGTCAACTATTACATGAAAATGTATGCCTTTTCCTTTTATCAACCATGATACATACTAGGCAATTCAAAGAAGAACCTCATTATCCTGCAGTGCTTATACAATCCAGATATCTCAAAGGAATTATATAAATGGGTTTGCAAAAACCTATTGTGTTCATTGTTGCGCTAAGCAGGAAGCTGACGCGTAATTAAGGCTACGGCCCCAAAACATTTCATCGGACAGTACCTTACCGCCCCCAATTCCTGTGACGTTAGTACGCGGTTAGGCGAAATCATAAAACATAGTAATTTAACATGGAAACGTATAATTTTCTACTCTGTCTGGTATGGATTAATGTTATAATCTTATGATAATAACTTACCTTCTGCGATCACCTTTTTGACTCGTAATTTCATATTTCCAATTTCAACAAACTGACCAACAAAATCATTGTCACTACCACCGTTAGCGCCACTCGAGCTAAAATAGCCCATGGCCGATTTAAAGACGCTCATTCTGATATCAAATTTTGTTGTGTTTCTAAGTAAATTAAAAGAGAAAACTAGAAGTTATCAGCACCCTTTGCCCAAATCCATTTTACAATGGCAGAAAAAAGAATAGGCAGATTTGTTGGCAAATGGCAGGAATTGGACAATGTTGCCAACGTAGCCCACCAGTGTTGCAAAGCTCAGTGTGACGAATTCGGTAGGGTTGCAAGACAAAAATCGGTAGATTTCAGTAGATTTTTTTTATGAGTGTAAGAGTTAACAAAATTAACATACACATCACATATTACAAATTATTTATTGTACCATTTTTGTGCGGACATTTTATGGAACATGGTATTTGGAAGTCGAAACAATTTGTATCACCTATAAACTTTGACCTATAAACTTTTTTGTATGCAAAAGCCCTACTATGGCTTCCGTTGAAAGGCGGTTTCGGGTTTTAGTTTTATCAAATTTACTGTGCACAAAATGCATTCCGCATTTGCTGATGAATGGAGTAAAGATAAAATGGTAAATACAAGTGAAGTAACCGCTTTTCATAAGGGCCACATGGTCCCAAAATATTTCTGGCTCGTCTTGATCCTGAAAATAATTAATAATAACGCCACTCCGTATCTATAATCTGAGTCTTTGGCATCAATGATATTAGGAAATACTCTCCAAAGTGAGATCAGAGATGGTGGGATTCCTTTTTTTACATTATCTTGGGCTAAAATATTTGGGTCCTTAAGTGGGTTGTTTTTAAGGGAAAATCTTTGAATAATTTGATTTGAAGTGAATCTTGGTGTTTGAACATTGGGGTCATTTTCGTTTGGACTAAAAGACTATTACTACTAGACTATAATTTTAGAAGTAGCGTGTTTTTAGAGAGCAGCAAATCACGAAGACATTCATTTCTTTATTGCAACTTTTACACAATTAGATTTTTAACTGGGAGACAACCACCAATTCAGGTCATAACTCTACTCTCTTTCTATACTCTTTTTTATATTTCTAAAAATACTTTTTACGGTTAACTCCTTTACTGGTCAACGGATCAGTGACCGAATCGTCAGTACCACTATCCAACACACAGACGCAGTTTCTCAATGCAAGTGAAAACAAAAAGGTGAAATTGGGCGAAATTTTATGACACAATATACGAAACTTTACTTGTCTGGGATACCCAAACTTGAGCCTACAAAGTAAAATCAGCCTTAAGATTACTGAAATGAAATTCAATTTACAGCTAACAACTGCATTCTAATGGAATTTCCCCAGTTGTGTGAGGGAATCTCCGGCAGTACGAATACTTACATACATTAACCAACCCGGGAAACTCCCTATATCACAGTGTTACCGTCTTTATATATTCATGTTGCAATAAACGTGGGCAGTAGCAGGAAAAAAATCAGTAGATATTGGCTCTAAATCGGTGTTTCTGTATACGAACGGCAAATTCGGGAGATCTACCAAAAAATCGCAACGCTGAAGCCCACCTTTGTGCATTAGTTAATAAAAAATAAACTGCATTTTAGTATTTTATTGAGTGTCTCACCACTAGGTATAATATCATACTAAATTAATATACTGTTTACTACAATCTAGTGAGCGAGGTATTTGAACATCACTATATATTTTTAATACTCTGTGATGTATTGTACCCATTATTTCCAATAATGACAAACAGTCTGTTGGAAATAATCAAATCGGAACCACTTCTGAAAGCAAACTGGGTTATCTTTATTATTTATTTATTGGGCTTTTTTCACACAGAATATATTCAATAATTTAAATTCCCAGCACGAACACATCATACTGATGTTTGTTAATCCTGTGTGAAATTAACAAAGATGGGATTTGAAATCAAAAGATTTCAAGGTGACGTTGATGAAGAACTTATTTGTCCAATTTGTTCAGGAGTTTTGGAAGATCCATTACAGGTTTGTGTAAGCACGGAAGTTTCTATGCAATATACAATACGCATCGGGGCTACTAAACTTGAAATTCTTTCAAAATAGGCACCAGCTTGCGAGCACGCTTTTTGTCGTGCCTGCATAACGGAGTGGATAAGTCGTCAGCCAACGTGCCCAGTAGACCGGCAGGCTGTCACTGCGAGCCAGCTCAGACCAGTTCCAAGAATACTACGCAATTTACTATCAAGGTGATGAATATGTATGTTAAGGACCCCTAACAGATTGTAGGTCACACAATGAATATATATTATACTAAAATTCTTATTAGGTACTTTTTTTTAGTAAATCAACATGATTAAAATAACTAGATCCTCATAAATCTAATAGTGTACTGTACTGAAGTATTGTATCATAATATATTATTATAATCACATCAATAATGTAATATTGCCATATATTTGATATGGAGTGTATTTCATGATGATATCATGGTACTATTTGTTTATATTACAGACTGTGCACTAAATGTGACAACTCACCACATGGATGTAATGCTGTATTGAAATTGGATTCCCTGCCCTCTCATTTAGTAGAATGTAAGTTTGACAATCACTTGGATTGGTTGTTTCAGGTAATTATTACATGGAAGGAACAATGTTGGGATCTCTTTAAAGTTTCCATATCAGTTTAGTATGTTATAAAATTTGGCTTGGTTTAAAATTGGTGGTGACTGCATCTGCATTCCATTACCTGGGCACTTGTTTGCCACCTAAGTGGTAGAGTAAAAAATAGTTCTGAAGAGGACCTTAAATGAATCACATATTTGTTACAATATCAATGCTAAGAAAGAAAATTTCATCATTTTATTTAATAATACAGCAAATATATGCTTTGTTTTAAATTATCTACATATAGTGCCAAAAAATATAACAAGCGGAATTAAGTATTCTATCCTTAAATTGTAACAGACTGTGCAGTAGTAGCATACAGAAAAAAAAAATCAAAAAAAATCTCCCAAGATAGTGTAGTAATGAAAAAGATTGATACATTAATATTCATGACTCACATGTATAAAATTTGACAATTTTGCAATACATCTATGAGTTAATATGGGTCATTTCTTGAATAGAATAACAACCACTAATTTTGTGGAGATCACAGGAGCATTGAACTAATAACAAGTTATGTGACGCTATTATATCATCTACATTGTTTAGGGAAAATAAGATGTTATTGTATATTTATACATATATTATGTGTGTATTCATCAAGTATGCTTTGTGTGTAAATTCCAATATTCACAATTAACATACAAAGCATTTCCTTGACTGGGTAATATATGCTCATGTTTGTATACCACAAACATGAGCAAAACAGTTTATTCATTAGGATTATAAAGTTGTGATGCTAGTATATGAAGGTATGTTTTTAATTATTTTCTTGTCTGAAGCATGTGCAAGTGTTATTCACCAGCTGACATTTGTGTAAAGTGCAAAATTTTAGTAAAGTAGGTCACCTCAGAATGGCTTTCGAGATGTGAGCCCTGCAGAGTAGTGTCACAATAAGTATTGGTGGTATAGAGCAGTGTTGCGTAACTTTCAAAGGTCATTTGCAATGTATGAAGCAATGATGAAATATGCTTAATTTTTTGTATCATAATTTTTTACTTTTAAAATAAATAGATTTGTCAAATTTGCAATGGAATCAAGGTTTGTTTTCATTATCAATTGTTAAATGTAGTATTTTTTAAAACTAGGGCAATGAAGGCAGCAGACCACAAATACTGTAGGCTGATTGTCTGATGATCTTCTTTAGAAAAAAATACCAATTGTTCTCAGTGTAGTTCAGTTATTTCCGAGAAGAGACTCGGTTGAAAAATTAAGCAGAAGCACGTGGACAATGCACACCTGTTTCAGTTTTCTAAATGTTTTAGATATTAAAATTTTATTGCTTTTAGGCGAATACAACCCTAAAAGACCAATGCCATGTGAAGCAGGATGTGGACTGGTGATACCGAAAGATGAGTTAGCAGAACATAATTGTGTTCGTGAGCTTCGAGCATTAATAGCCACACATCAAGGGAAGCTGAATGATTATGAACAGGAGCTAGCAGAGCAAAGACTGGTCATCAATGAACATAAGCGGGAATTGGCTCTTTTAAAAGTATGTGAGCTTTTATTATATTTGTGCTGTCAAATGTGAATCAAATAAATGCAAGTGGGAAACAATTGCGGTCATGTAATACCTGCTTGTGATTGAAAAATTTAGCATTTATGTAATTTGTATCAAAAATTTGCACAATGTCTTTTCCTTTTTAGCTATTACACTAGTACATGCAGTATGTGTGCGCTATGTAATCATTATTAATTGGTAAATATTAATGGCAAGAAGCTGTAAAAACTGAACTGTAAAAAATTGTAACAACAGAGTATTGATAAAACATGCACACATTTTTATAGATGAATTTGTAATTAAATGAGGGACAAGACTGCTTCCATCTACCAACCAGGGATGATTATGAATGATTAAATAGTACTATCGATAATATTGGCGATATCGGTAACGATACAGTACACACAGTACAGGCTGCCTTTCCACTGAAGATGTGCTATGTAGCTATGCTACTAGGATGTAAATGCTAAGCTATGAAACTATGTGACGATGTCCACTGTGCTATGATGTAGCTTAGCAAGTAAGATGTGCTATGAAGATGCGCAGCTATTTCTCCTTAATCAATCAATCAGCCCACCGCAGTCCACTGCTGGACATAGGCCTCTCCCAATGTGCACCATTTTCTCCAACAAACGTGGCCAGCCCACTGCCACTTCAACTTGCTTATTCTGTGACCTATGTCGGTAACTTTAGTTCTCTGTCGGATTACCTCGTTCCGAATTCTATCCTTCAGAGAACACGCATAGCTCGCTCCATAGCCCGCTGCACGGCTGTTAAGCTATGGACCAGCCCCACTGTAAGTGTTCACGTTTCGGCACCGTAAGTCATAACAGGTAGGACGCACTGTTCAAATACCTTTGTTTTAGGGCATTGCAGTAGGGGTGAAGAGAAGACTCGACGTAGTTTGCGAAATGCTGCCCAACCCAGCTGAATCCTTCTGGCTAGTTCTTTCTCGAAGTTGTTTTTACCGAGCTGGATAACATGCCACAGGTAGATATATTTTTGAACAACTTCGAGTGTCGCCCCTTCGATGGCAATCGGTCTCGGTGCAACATGTTCGTTGAACATAATTTTGGTTTACTTACAGGGTTGGCAGCGCGACTGTGACTCCTCTGGTGTTACAAACGTCCCTAGGCCACGGTAACCGCTTTCCATCAGGTGGGGCGTGTGCATGTCTGCCAACTAAGTGGTATAAAAAAAAAATTACACCGAGGCCGACGCGTCGAGAAGCTCCGTCTAGGCTATGCAGCATCTCTCCCAGTTGTTCCAACGATTGTCGTCGGCGAACCGAAGATGTGAGATGTACTCACCGTTAATGTATAATAATTATACACCGCCCAGTCCAATCCAGAGTCTTGAAGACGTCCTCCAGTGCGTTGGTGAATAGTTTGGGGGATATAACATCCCCCTGTCTCACTCCACCCTGGAGGCACCTGGAGCACCAAGACCAGAAGACGAAACCTATTAAGGTTTCGTCTTCTGGTCTTGGTGCTGGACGGACATTGTGGCAGTGTCATACAAGCATCTCAGCACCTCGATGTATCGCCAATCGACACGACACCGCTGCTTTATCGTAGTCCACAAACGCCATACACAACGGCTAATTGTATTCTTGGGCCTTTTCTACAATCTGCCGAACAGTATGGATGTGGTCCACGGTACTGTAACCTTTTCGAAACCCAGCTTGCTCCGGTGGTTGGAATTCGTCGAGCTTACCCGCAAGACGATTTGTGACGATTCTCGAGAACAGCTTGTAGACATGACTCAGAAGTGAGATGGGCCTGTAGTTTTCGTCAGATGGGGCCTCCCCAGCTGCTGAGCGAACACTTTCGACCCCCCTATTTCGCTTAATCGCCTCCTGGACGATGTGGGTGTTATAGCGTCGGAGGTCGCGCCTAATCAGCTTTTTAATTATTCGGTTTAAGGCTCACTCATCTGACGAAGACCACGGTGTGGATGACTTCTCACGTCTCTTTCTCATAAGTTTGAGAGTATCAGGAGAGAGTTTGCACTCTCGCTGTTTGCGTTTCCCGGGAAAGAACTTTCGAGACACTTCCTGTAATGTTTTGATCACTGTGTCGGTTTTCTCCTCAATGTTGTTTGTGGTTTCCAGCGTTGCAAAATGATTTTGAAGTTCCAATTGGAACTTTTCGGACTCTAGAGCCACTTGGAGTGGCGTAGGTCGGAGAGTAGATCGTATCATTCGGAATCTTTCAGCCTTGATGTTGATATTTAGAGAGCCTCCGATAACTCTGTGATCGCTTCCGGTTTTAAACTTGTTGATCACAGAGACGTCTCTAAATATGTGCTTACTGTCCGTTATCAAAAAGTCTATCTCGTTTCTTATCACAGAGTCCCGACGTTGCCAAGTCCACTTCCTGTGGGGTGTTTTCTTAAAGAAACTATTCATTAAGAACAGCCCCTGCGCCTCGAGGAAGTTGACTAGCATTTGTCCCCTGTGATTTCTGCACCCTACTCCATAACGTCCGATTTTCGTCTCGCCGCGTTCTTGTATTCCCACTTTAGCATTGAAGTCCCCCATAACAACGTTGTAAGTGGCCTTGGCGCGTGACGGTGTGATTCATTGCCTTAGCAATATCCTCATATACGGCCTCGACACTTTCGTCGGGGTGAAGCGAAGTCGGCGCATATACCTGTATCACCTTCAGCGAACGACTGTTCGTGATTTTTACGATAAGGTACGCTACACTGTTCGACACACTACCGATTTCAATAACGCTGCTAATAAGGTCTTTTTTTACCAGAAAACCGACACTTCTCTAGGAGAGCTGTTCACCTTCTCTGAAGTAGAACTAGTCGCCTGACTCAGTGGTTGTCGTGTCCTCCCCCTGTCTTCGGATCTCGGACAACTCTAATATATTATGCCAATTTATGCGACCTCTAGTTCTCCGAGGTGCCTGTCCAGACGAAGTGTACTGCAATTGAACGTTGCCAATAGTAGTCGTCGGTTTCGGTAGCCTCCCGTAGCTCGGAGATTCTTCGCACCCCCCGCCCCGCCGTTACCCGAACCGCTACCTTGGCTGGGAATAGCGGGACCGCCGGGAACTGTGGGGGCCTTTTGTTGTGGCGTCTGTTCATCTGGGAGGGTTTAGCCTACTATAGCTACGCTGGCCAGACGGGTTGGCAAAGGGTTTGTTCTCGAGTTTTCCTTCTCTCAGGTCTTTCAGACCTCGGCAGAATATCGGCCAGGAGCCGCAACTCCTCCCATAAATTTATGGGAGGAGTTGCCGCTTCTGTTGCCCAGGGTGCACCGCGTGAAGTGTAGCCCGCACTCCATTATCGGCTATTTCTCCTACCAATGTTCAAAATACGAATCTATTCTCAGGCTGGCAGGAATCCACACCACACATACATAGCACGTATATATCTAATATATAAAAAAAAGCTTAGCTGAATCCCTTTCCACCAGTGCTATGTGAATCGAAAATGATAGGTGGAAATCAAACGCATTCATAGCTACTAGCACATCTCCGGTGGAAAGACAGCCTGAAGATGCAGATATTTCTCGTTGCAGGAGTTCATGCGCGCAATGAGGCTGTCTAACCCTACGATGCGCGCACTCGCGGACCAGATGGAGCGCGAGGAGGTGGTGCGCTGGGCGAACTCACTCACGCGGGCCCGCGTTACACGCTGGGGGGGTATGATATCCACGCCCGATGATGTGTTACAGGTAGTATGTTGATGCTTTTGGTATTATTCCTTTTTAAATTAAGTTATATTATTGAGTATGTCAGGCATTTGATGGGTAGGCAGCAGTGGTGCCACACCACTGTCACTGCAAAAAAAGCTATTAAGTTTTAGATTTTATCAATAAACGATTAAAGTCCAAAATTCAATGAAAAAAAAAATACATTTTTCATTCACTCTACTAGATGCCATTTAATTTTAGACTTTAACCGCATGAGCGTAAAGACTAGAATGAAATGTCACGTTTTGTAGTGCCTGTGGCATGACATTGGTTTAGTCCGATTGGAACAGAACACTTTGAAAAACGGTGAAATCAACCGGCGGGCATGCGTGAAAGGACAGTAGAGAGTGCTCATGAAGTGTGAGATGGTGGGCTTTAGGCTCTCTTGGGAATAAAGCGTGAGTATAATGTATGTATGCAATTACATCAAATAGTCGGATAAATAACAGTACCTATTGTTCAATAAATATTTACAATTGTTAAGTGAACAAAAAGTATTGTCTAATCTATTGTAGTTATAAAAAATATGTTCCTTTGTCTTATTTTTTTTTCTTTTTTTTATGGATAATTTGTGACGTTATTATTTCCATACCGAGGTTTAGCGACACGAACTCAACCTTATGTGCTATCGCAATTATGTTAAAACTTTCATTTGTAATTTACAAATACTGATTACAATGCTACCTCGACAGCTTAAGAAGTTGGAATATAATTAATAAGCCATAACAGGGTGGTTGCAGAGGCCAAACTTGCACTGCAGCTACAGGGTCCTTTATAGTTGTCATTTTTACAGAACCTTGACTCAAGTGCAAGCTATAAGTTGATAATCATTTACTACAATCGGATAAACGTTACGACAGTGTTAAATACTGACTGCCTCTACATATATGTAGATAGTTTCCTTATCTGTTATACTCGAAAAAATAACTCCGATGTTAACGTGTTTTGATAGGAAGAGAAAAGAACTATTACTTACTAAAAACATCCCCAACACTATTTACGAAGGTCCCCAAAGATGGACATAAACCACCGACTGCAGGTAGTCAAAAGTGGTTATGCCATCGGTAAATAAACGACTCACGAAACGTCTCTTAAAACTAGACAGAATAAGTCTAAGAACAATAATGGGGACTATAACGGGCCACTGCCCCTTCCACAAGCACCTATACACCATTGGTGTCACGGACAGTCCCCTTTGCATGGGATGTTTTGCTGCCGAGGAAACGGCCGTCCACGTAATACTGGAATGCGAGGCAGTAGCCTATCAACGATCACAAATCCTCGGTATAGTGAGGTCGCTCTGCTAAGCCTCCAGTAAGCTTCTGCGCTTCTGGGCGGAGCTAGGCTGGCTACTCTAGCCAGTACTCTGCACGCACAATGGCCCAAAAGAGAGGCTAAGTGCGGACAAGGGAGTCCCTTTCCATTCCACTCCATGTCGTTGGTCCAGTATAATTTTGTTTTTCTATAACAGCCGAATGCTAGCGGCATTCACTGCGTATCCTTTATTTATATATCGCGAAAAAAGTACACAAATAGGCTGAGCGGTAATGTCGCGTGAGTCAATAAGTAAACGGAAGCATGAACACTCCTTTTGTTATGCCGCTGTTTGTAAATATATTCACTTGATTACAGACAGTTGATCAGCTGACTATTTTCTTTTAAATTCGGCGGCCATATCAATGCGTTTTAAAGCGTTCTTGTTCCGGGCGAGTCCCCATTTGTTTTTTTTTATGTTGCGGATATCCTCTCGGATACCCGCCTCCTATCCTGGTGCCAGACGGCGGCGGTTATATTCAGATTGCCTAGGACATATCAAGTTGGCGGCTTCGAGATAGCCTCCTCGGGTGTTGGAACCAAGGTGTCCCCTTATTACCCCAGGAAACGGGGGAACGCGAACCGCCGCCCCAGCCTATTTCTACTAGGGTGACAGACGATCGTGTTTCCGGCGCGAAAGTAGGATGAAGTTTTTGTTTATCGTTAAGGGCTGTTCAAGTATTACGTAAGCAGATTTATTACAATTATTTAACCCCTCCTCCCCCTTATCAGCAAAAGTAAGCAAAACTCCTACTCTCTCTCCCCATGCTTACATAAATATTGGTAACTATATGCATATTTCTTTTGGGTAATGTATGGGTAATATATGCTATATTGTGTGAAAAAGTAAATAACTACTGTTTACGTATACATTATCTACACCCCCCACCCCTATGTCATCAAAACTAAGCAATGCAAAGCCCCCCCCCCTTCGTGCTTACGTAATACTTGAACGGTCCCTTAGGTTTGTTATACATTCTTGGTGAATGATAAATGGATAGTTGGTGTGTCTGTTTGTACGGAAGGAATACTAAGGACTTGTAGGCACTTGAGTGTAGGCTAGAAATTATTGTAATGAGCATTTGTTTCAGATGATGATCAAACGAAGTTTATCAGAGTCTGGCTGCCCGCCTCACATAATCGACGACCTCATGGAGAATTGTCACGAACGAAGATGGCCGCCCGGTCTCTCCTCACTCGAAACTCGACAAAATAATAGAAGGTATATCGGGTCTCTTAATTTGACTACATTTGAAACTTGTTCTAATATCTATCAAGAATTGATCATAAACACAACGTAAAATACCCCAAGTATTTTACTCGAAAAATTGCATCCAAAAATAGATACCTAGAAGAAAAACTGAAAGAAAATTTGTTTTATTTTCTAAAAAATATTTAATCAAAATAGGCATACAATACAAATTCACTCCTCATTGTGGTAAGCATACTAGGTATCCCGTGCCTTCTTTGGAATGATCTTAATATCGATAAACTTACGCATACCTGGTTGCCCATACATCCTCACTTAACAGTCTGTTATGTCTGCTTTCGTCCATCTACCATTATTCAAAGATAATACCGTTAACGTCAGTACTAATTTTGTCCACAGATTATACGAAAAATACGTGTGTAAAAGAGTGCCCGGCAAGCAAGCAGTACTAGTGTTACATTGTGATAATACACATGTCGACGAGCATATGATGGTGGAGCCTGGTCTTGTAATGATTTTTGCGCACGGCATCGAATAGCCCGCGGAAATTATGTGACTAGTGCTCACAAAGGACTGTACACGAACAGATGCTCTCGAAAGAGTTGTAAATATTTCGTGATATTGGCTGTGGAGGCATTGACGCTTCCATACTTTTCATACAATTAGGGCTGTGCATGTGCATCGATTACGCGAGGAAAACAATACGGGACAATATTGTTGATACTGTAATCTGAAACTCCTAGCACAAGTAATTTATCTTAATTGGAGGGGTTAGAGAGAATGTTAGTAATTGCGGTTGCTAATATTCCTAAAAATAAAAAAAAAAACAAAATTGACAGATTACTTTTCGACAGAAGTAATAATTGGTAATCTCGCTCAAACTATCTATTGATATTTGCGAGAGGTCTGTCTGGACAAAGCCCATGCGCAGACCTTATCGACATGCAACTTTGACTAATTGTTGAATGTATAGTCAACGACAAAAGTAGCTTAACAAATCCTAATTTATTGATCTTTATCTTGTTAACCTTTTATAAAATAATAAACAAAATATGAAATATGTTAATTTAGTCCTCTAGAGTTTATAAAAATATTTATACATCCATATTGGTACATGTATTTGGTATTTCAATGTAAAACACATTGTAGATGTTTTAGTGTTAAGCCACTTTTTGTCGTTAACTGTTCCAAATGGAATGAAACTAAGTTTTATTTCGTTTGACTTGTATGTAATGTAATGATGAAAAGCAATGGATAGTAGTAATGATTCTATCTTCCGTCCTCAGTGCCTCCCCATTCAATGTCCCACATAGTCGTGGTCGCCGCACTTGAAACAAAACACACGCGGCACAGACGGGCCCGAACCGGATCTCGGAGCGACTACGGCGACAGATTCTGCCAATTTTAAATCAAGTTCTAGAATAAATTTAAAAACAAAACAGATTGGCTATGAAGTGAGGAACAGAAATCCTGTTGGTATTTAAAAAAAAACCATTCAGGCAACAGTAAGACCAATGATATTGTACAATAAATATACAAATATTTGATAACGAGTGTTAAAATATTTTTAGGTATAAAATAATGTGACTTTCTAGTATAAATAACATTGGATTGCAAAACATTCCGATAGAAATGAAAACATAAACTACTATTTTTTTATAAGTTGATTCAATGTTATCGAATTCAAAATTTTAAGTATTAATATTATTATTATTTAGTTTAACTTTTTTAAGTTTTTATACTAAAATAGTGATCGAATGCTGTGTTATGTTTAAAAAGCGTGTCATTGTATTTAAATTACGTTCAAACTTAATTTGAGAACTTCAATTTATAATATTCTTTATTGTCTGTATTATATTTCCACAATTTTGTCATTTTTAAAATTTGTTATATATCTAGCTCAATATTTAAATAAATATACTGATCAGTAATTAACTAACATGACTTTTATTAAACCTTTTCTTTGCAATACATCATCCGAGCGTCAATTTTAGTCATATCCAAGCGGTTACCGCGGCCTTGTGGAATATCAGGGGAGACATACTCGTGCTGCCGTCCCTGTAGAAACTTTATGCCTTCCTTGAAGAACTTGTAATCACTTGGAAAAACCACAGCAGTGAATTACTACCATCAGCAAATTCAGTCGCAAGGTTCTAGTGGGAATACTCTGCTACCTGAACCTTACCTGAAAAACTGAAATGAAACAATTCAACGGAAACATTCTACGTTGCCTTTGTTAGGGTAGTTCTACGTTAGTAACCTATTTAAGTTAGGCCAGTTAGAACACAAAACAAATATACTATTTAGAAACAACGAAGCAGACTGGAATACTGGAATACCCAAAATTGGACATGTTCCCTCTGCGAAGGGAAACTCCGATACCTATTTCGTTAGGAATGAGAACAAATAACATTCTTTCTTTGTTCCTCATCACTTAAAATTTTAATGATACATAGAAGTAGTGGGCAAATATGAAAAAGAAGCAAATAGCTACCCAATTCAAACTAACTGGCGCAGCGTAGACTCCCGTATTGTACAAAGAGTATGCATTTGGCTCCCTATGCATGTTAAAATTTATTGTTCATGAATAAATACTGAATACCTAATTGCTTGAAACGGAATGTAGGTATGGTATAGCCCTAACACAAACGTCAAAATACTCAAAATTACATGTCATATATTTCTGTTTGTCATCTTGCAGCAACACAAACTTTCCAAGTTATTGTAAATTAAAACCTGGAAAATGTCTGAAATGGAAGTGATAGAGTGTGCGAATGATTGTTCCAATGAATTATGTAAGTTCTATAGCGTTGGTTATAATGGGAGGCGGGTGAAATATCTATAACCTAGGAATGTTCGACCGGCTGTTTAGTGGCTGATATTAAGGCTTGTTATTCTTATGTAGTACTCCTGGACCGCGTGTTCCTGCGACTGGGGAACGCAGACAGTGATGAGCAGCTTGAGAGTTGCCTCACTCGATTCCTCCCTCCTGTTATCCTCAAACTGTCGTCGTCACATGAACAGGTAAACTACAATTATTTATTTATTAAATATGTTATTTCTCTGTGTGAAACCGAAGGAAAATTAGCATAATTTACGTACCTGTGTTCTAATGTAAAATAATAGTTCTGTATTAGAAATAGATACCTAAATAAGTACTGTTGACACTGACATAATTATTTCCATTGGACATCTAACAAACAAACAGAAGTCCTACCCACAACTGCAATATGTTTGGGCCATTTCATTCAATCCTCCAGGCTGATGAGGATGAGGAGGATATAGGATGTTATTTATTGTCACTTCATCTACCCACCTCTTTACAGTCTTAATCTTATGATTTGTTCAGCCTTCCGGACCACCAGGTCTTCTATATCCAATATGTCCAACTAATATATATTGAAGTTTAAATGAATTCTACACTTATATCATACGGAAATTTTTATATTCCTAAAAGAAAACTAGATAAACAAGACAATTTGTTTTGTAAATTATTATTCTGTGCTGGCGAAAGAATATAAATACTCTAAAATCATTAAATTTTCTATATTAATTCTTACTTATACTTCTTTATGCATTTTAAAAAACCTTAATAATTCTTTTTCTTTCTAGAAGTAATAATTTGTCTAAAAAAATACTTACCACCCCCATACATTATTATTTTTACCTGTACATTAATCCCATACATTATAAAAAGAAAGTATTTTTTGTTTTTTTGACTTTGAAATATTGATCACTTCATCACACACTCTCTCTTTCTCCCTCTTTTTTGAACTCTATCTATTTTGCTTTTGCTAAATTATTAATTGCTGTAATAATATGATGATATTGAAATAATCATTGCATTGTTTCATGAAGTTTTAAACAATCATTATACCATTTGAGCTACCATTAGATTGCATAATAAATAATCCAAGAAAAACAGTATAAAGCAAATATTGCATGCGCAAAAACGATCTTCTCATGATCTTATATGCAGTCAAATTCATAAAAGCTATGTTTTGCACAGGTTTGCACCAAAGTAATGGAGTTGCTGGTGCATGTGAACAATCATTATACCATTTGAGATATCATTAGATTGCATAATAATCCAAGAAAAACAGTACAAAGCAAATATTGCATGCGCAAAAACGATCTTCTCATGATCTCATATGCAGTCAAATTCATAAAAGCTATGTTTTGCACAGGTTCGCACCAAAGTAATGGAGTTGCTGGTGCATGTGAACAATCATTATACCATTTGAGATATCATTAGATTGCATAATAATCCAAGAAAAATAGTACAAAGCAAATATTGCATGCGCAAAAACGATCTTCTCATGATCTCATATGCAGTAAAATTAATAAAATCTATGTTTTGCACAGGTTCGCACCAAAGTAACGGAGTTGCTGGTGCATGTGAACAATCATTATACCATTTGAGATATCATTAGGTTGCATAATAATCCAAGAAAAACAGTACAAAGCAAATATTGCATGCGCAAAAACGATCTTCTCATGATCTCATATGCAGTAAAATTAATAAAAGCTATGTTTTGCACAGGTTCGCACCAAAGTAATGGAGTTGCTGGTGCATGTGAACAATCATTATACCATTTGAGATATCATCAGATTGCATAATAATCCAAGAAAAACAGTACAAAGCAAATATTGCATGCGCAAAAACGATCTTCTCATGATCTCATATGCAGTCAAATTCATAAAAGCTATGTTTTGCACAGGTTCGCACCAAAGTAATGGAGTTGCTGGTGCATGTGAACAAGAGAATCAAGTGCCGTGCCGCTGTTCAGCTGCCAGTGCAGACATTGTTGGAGCTGTACAAAGATGCTGCTTCAACCGGCTTTATCATTGTAAGTATATGATTTTTACTTCAGTGCAGCAGAAATTTTGTTGAGGTAAACTATGAAAAGTAATGTTTAGATAGCTTTTTTTAATGTGCACAAAATCCCCACTACCGATGCCGGTGGGGTAAGTTATGTCGGAATAAGTGTAATTTAAATTTAATGTATGATAATTTGTAATCTAAATATATAAATCTCAAAGGTGACTGACTGACTGACTGACCTAGTGATCTATCAACGCACTGTAGTCCCCACACCCGAGAAGAGGGCCAGATCGTGAGAGAAGGCCCTGGGTCGGCCGGCGTGCGAGGGATATACCTGTCAACCTCACATTCGGCAACCAAAACGACCCAAAGGCGGCGTGCGTTTTAGTCGGTTCGAGTCCGGCTCCGGTGGGGAGGTATCCGTGGGGATTTTGCGCACGTAAAAAAAAAAGCCCAATCCACTGGACGGATCGAGCTGAAATTTGGCAACCAGGTAGATATTATGACGTAGGCATCCGCTAAGAAAGGATTTTAATTAATTCTACTCCCAAAGGGTTAAAATAGGGGATGAAAGTTTGTATGAAACTCTGTCAATTTTAAACCGATCGGGCTGAGACTTTGCATGCATAAAACTACTATGACATAGGCATCCCCTCAGAAAGGATTTTGAGATGCAAGCTATATAAGATTAGTAACTTTTGAGTTTAAAATAAACGAATTTCTGTATGCTAGCGCCATCTACAGGTTTGCCTTATCATAAAATGTTGCGAAATTTATTTTAACTTTAACTGTTTTTTACTACATGCATATGAATATAATACGGTGCATACACCAAAATAACATTTTTTACAATTTTTGTCTGTCTGTCTGTTTGTTTCGGCTAATCTCTGAAATGACTGGTCCGATTTTGATGGGACTTTTATTGGCAGGTAGCTGATGTAATAAGGAGTAACGTAGACTACTTTTATTTTAGAAATGTTTTATGCTCAATAGCGTTGACTCAACACTAAGCGATATCCGACATCCACGCGGGCGGAGCCGCGGGCAACTACTACTACTAGTTAATTAATAATTTTCGCACAAAATATTGTATGCCGATATGGCTGAATATAGCTGATCTAATTATGTATAAGACCATCTTTGTACCTATGTTTCACAATAAAGCATTTGAATTGAATTGACTTGAACCGACTAAAACGCATGCCGTCTGTGTGGGCCGCAGGTTGCCGGTGGTGAAGTTATCTAAGACATCCCTCGCACCCCAGCCGACCCAGGACCGTCTCATAGGAGACGGTCCTCTTCGAGTGTGGGGACCACAGTGTCCCCATCGCGTCCTCGGGAATGGGAAGGCGGTGGGGACAACAGAGTCCCCATCGCATCCTCGGGAATGGGGAGGCGGTGGGGACCACAGAGTCCCCATCGCATCCTCGGGAATGGGGAGGCGGTGGGGACCACAGAGTCCCCATCGCATCCTCAGGAATGCGGAGGCGGTGGGGACAACAGAGTCCCCATCGCATCCTCGGGAATGGGAAGACGGTGGGGACCACAGAGTCCCCATCGCATCCTCGGGAATGGGGAGGTGCGCATCGCGCACCGCCGTCGCGGCCTGCTTCTGCTAGGGTGACAGGCGGCTCCACCCGTCACTCCCAGGCCCGCGCTCATGGAAGACGGAGGTCATTTTGCGACCTCCGACGCCCGAGCCGCCACCGCTCGCAAGCAGCGCGGTTTAGAGTCCCCAGCGCTCCCGCTCCGCCGTCTCCTTCACGAGCATTGCTTGCTCGCAAAAGGAGGCGCTGGCCGCCCACGGATCCGCGCAGCGAACTATCGCCGCGAACAAGGTGGCGAGCGTGAGAACTCTCACTTCCAGGGCCGCGACTAGCTCCCGTCTCGGCGTCTCCCACGCCGGGCACTCGGTGAGCAGGGGGCTGCCCCGTGTCCTCGCTCGCATCGCAGTGGCGGCACTCGTACGTTGGCTCTTTCCCGATCAGACGCAGATACCGCCCGAAGTACCCATGCCCGGTAATAATCTGCGTCATCCGGTACGAGAGGCTGCCATGTGGCGTCTCTAGCCACTCCTCCATGATGGGTCTTACCGCCGCTATTACGGCGTGCCCTATGTCTAGATAGCTTAATGTGCGGAAAACTTGACAAATTTAGAAATAAAGCTCTACAAAGCTCTGGAGTATGGCTGTAAAGTTTTATGAATATATAGATTAAGTTTCTTGAGTTGTTGCCTGTTGTTGTTTATACAACTTATAACTCTAATTTTCAGAACTTCACCATAATCTACATTACCATGGGTTTTCCAAGATTGCCCCGAGACCAACAGATTTCATTAGCACCATCTTTATTGGAAGCTATGGAAAACAAGCCACAGGGCCAACAAGACAGGTAAAAATAGTTTCTTTAATTTTTTTTAAACTTCACTGAATTAAATATATCTTGGTGTTTATTTTTGCATATCATATACCCATAAATAATAGTCATTCGTAATAAATAATTAAAGGTACCTTTATTTGAAATGAACCCTCCAAAGAAAATGGAAATGGGCAGGACACGTGGCTAGATACACTGACCACAGATGGTCAAAAGAGATCGTAAAATGGTCAGGACCGCAAGGCGCTAGAGCGAGAGGCCGACCCTATGCCAGATGGGCAGACGAAATAGTGAAAGTGGCAGGTCGAGGATGGATTGAAACAGCACAAGATAGGAAAGAATGGAACTCCTTGGAGGAGGCTTTTACCCGAACGGGGTCCATACAAACAGAATAGATAGCAATATTATTTTTATTATTATTGTTCATTATTACCATGTCATTATTTTAATTATCATTATTCCATTTACATCACACTTTTTCAATTTATTGTTTAAAACGTTTGTTTCTTTTAATATTGCCAATTTAATGCATGAATTATGTTATTGTAATATGTTTGCATGGAATTAAATAAAGCTTATTATTATTATTATTATTTGAAATGGAACACAGATGCTCATACATAGCAGTGACATTCCCACTATGGTAGGAAAAGCTATTCAGACATTTCTAATACCATACCTAAAAAGGAAAAAATACGGAACCCTTGTAGTCTGTCTATTAAGACCCTTCTCAGGTCCATTATGCGTGGAGGTATCAAATTGAAATACGTACCACATACTAACATCTTGAAACTACGCAAAAATCAAACTACTAAGTCAACAGATTCAAAATATATTACGGCTTATGAAGCTTAAATTACGGAACCCTCGGTGTGCGAGTTCGGCTTGCACTTGACCGGCTTGTTTATGTCTGAACTTATTACTCTGAAACTTCACACGCCGTTGTTGGGTATCTTTTATTCCAGTAATAGGCTGGAGTCTAAATGAAATGTAATAGGGTTGTGTCCTATTTTTAATTATTATCGTAAACTGTACATTTTACAATAATATAATGAATTGTAAAAGTGAAACTTTCTTATTACAAATAGTTTTGAAGATATTTGATTTTAAAAATTCAATTTCTCGAGCCGCCCGAAAACGCTCCATACAAAATCGTGGCACATGGTGACGTCACAGCGCACTGGCGCGTAGTGAAAATGTATGGAGTGCAAGAGAATATCGCATTTATCTCAGTCCACGTTGCGTTTACATGTATACAGTGCATAATAAGTTTGGTTTGAAATTTAATAAGGCATTTAAAAAGTTGTAAATTTTGCTTTATTTCTATTGTTTATATTTTGACCTATTTTATGAATTAAAAATAAGGAAAGTCAAAGTTTCAGTTTAGGTAGGCAATATCTTAGTTTACTATGCACATTTTTAGATAAAATACTAAGACACTAAATACTTATTGGTAAGAATTCCATGACTCTAGAAACTACCCTATTTCAGGTAAACTCATAGGCAACAGTTGGTTTTTACTAACTTTGAATCTTAACCTATATTTTGTTCCAGTATCTTGCTGTTAGTAATGCCACTGCTGGGTGACATCAAGGAGAAAGACTTGAATCTAAAGGAGAAACCAAAAGTTTCTAATTTAATACTTAAGTTTGCTACTGATGTTTTGCTCCTACCATACAGGTATGAAAAACTAACTAGTTAATGTAGGGACCCACTGAGATTCAATACCCAGTCATACATATCTAGGAAAATATGCATACATAAATACATGGCTGACGCCTATTTCCCACTGCTGTAGGCAGAGACATCAGCCCGCTACTTGCTCTTATCCTTTCATACTTCACGAGCATCCTCTAATGTCATTAAACCTTTTATACAAGCCCGCTGTTTTCGAAATTATGTGCGTTGAAATGAGTGTTCAGGGCCATCAAGATATACAATCAAGATATCAAGATAAACGAAACATATGTTAGACCATTACTGGAGTATGGATCTGGTCTGGAATCCATACTCCAGTAATGGTCTCTACTTTGCTAAGGATATCGACCTACTGGAGAGTGCCCAAAGAAGAGCTACTAAAATACCTTATGGTCTCCAACGAAAGCCATATAAAGAACGCCTCCATCTTCTAAAACTATCGACACTCCGGGAACGAGGGAGAAGAGCGGACCTTATAGAAACCTACAAAATAATAACTCACAGTTACAACTTGCCAGATATACGAGATAATGTTTGAGCTTCGTCATAAAGTGTGCTCATCGCGGGGACACAGTCTTACTCTGGACCGGACACACTCACACTCCCTTACTGCCTAAATAACCGTGTAGTGGGTGACTGGAACTTGAATAAATAATGTAATAGTATTTTGACTCGTATCTACCAGGAGCTCAGTGAGTTCCAACCACAATAGTAATTATTAAGGCGACTCAAGTGTATGTTATGAGTTCTTTATATTTTTTCCTTCACATATAGAGCACTGCCAAATCCGGGAGAAAGTGAATTTCAAGTCCCGCCCGGTATGAGTATGAAGACATACAAACGCATTATAGACAAGAACCAGTTGAACCCCAACCAGCTTGAAGAGGTAGGTAACATCTAACAAAGATAATTAGAAGTAAACATATTTACATACATACATACAATCATGCCTTTATCCCTGAAGGGTTAGGCAGAGAAGAATTAACACCCACATTTCACCAATCATTAAATTCGGTCCCACGTAATAGGGGGTGAGCTTATTGCCGTCTTCCGGGTTCTATTGTTGATTCAAGTCATGCATCTGAGGCTGAGTCTGGGCTTTATATATCTGTATGATGTTAAACAACCCTATCCCTTAGTAAACATATTTAATTAACTTAAAAGTGTATAGTTGTAAGATATAAATATTGAGCTGTATCACCACATTGTGACGTCACAACGCTGAAATAATTTGTCGAAAGCATTTTTAAAGTAATACTACAACTGTTAAATATCTTTCATTGTTAAAGAAATAAGGTATTGTGTTAGAAATACTTATGCGTGTTCACGCATAAGGACGACTGCTCTGCAAGCTGTTTCGTACAAATACATAAAGCAGCTTTTATATATTGGAGCCCTGTATTTATATATTGGAATGTGCCATATTTACAAAAAAACATCTGGAACTGTTTGAGAGAAGAACAAGGATTCGCCATGCTGAATAGCTATGTGTCGTACCTTGTAATGGCTTTAATGCACAGGAGCTTTTTTTGTATCGCTCCTCATATTTACAATAAATTACCTAAAGAGCTAAAAGATCTGCCGAATATAAATCTCTTTAAAAGAAGGTTGCAGCAGTTCCTGGTTCATAAATGCTATTATTCATTGCATGAATATTTAGAGAATAAATGTAGCGAAATATAATAGTTTTTTTAGTCAAATTTATAATATTTATTTGTAGGTATTAATTGTTGACATACTTATTAATCATATATTTTGACATTAATTGTTATACTTGACATTATTAATTATGCTATACTTATTATTGTTTTACTGTAATATTTAATAAAAAAAATTACATTCTAATATTGTATGGTAATTTAACTTATTAAATTTGCACACCTATCAAAGGTAATAAGCAGAGCACTGCACATATTATATAAACTACTGACCAACCCTATGTACCTGTCTTATGCGAATAAAAATGATTTGATTTGATTAGATTTTGTGTTTGCACGAAATGGAACGCAATACGAGCGCACGTATACAATTTTCTTTAGAAGATCTTGATTGCAAGAGTTTTCTTGTACTATATTTATTACAATTAAATGTTTATCCTACTGTACTGTACTATTAAATTAATGCAAATAACTCTACTTTCAGATGAAGCTGTCAATAGTGAACTTTATAAGTAAGGACATATTCAACATGAGCGACATTCTACTCACACTGATCGTGGCGGCTGCGGACTCCCGCTTCAGTGTTGCCAATCATGCCAACAGCCCACTTATTAGGTGTAACAGGTAAATACTACAATAATATACATATCTTGTTTGGATTTTATTCTCATTGATATACTTACTTAATGACACGCACCTTATAAATATGTTTCGTCTATCTTTTGAGCTTTTTGGTACAACAGCCACTTTGAACTAGGTAACTCACCAAGTCCGGTGTACGTGCTAAACAAGGGACGAGATTCTTGGCGCATGATTTCCAATTAGGGTTGGTAAGTCAGACAGCAGTCGCTCCTGGAAAATCCGATAATAGCGGACTTCGAGCTCTAAAATGAAATTTTAGACCCAATTGAGAAATCGCTGTGAGGATGACAATAAATCTTTCAGCCATTCTCGCTTCTTGTTTCAACCTTCAATGCATCCTTTCCTTTAATTTGTTCACTATATCGTCTATCATATCACCTTTCATCTTGTTACAGCTCAGTTGATTGGTCGCAGCCTTCAGTAGTGGCACCATTGTATTCGCTATATTTAGGCACGTGGGGTGGTATGAAGGTATCGCCAGATGATCGCAAGGTAACTTATACTGCACAGTTTATATTAAGTTCGGGAAGTACGCTTTAAGGGAGTGCGTTGCGTGCGTATACACGCATGCAGGCACCATTTCGTGCAAAAACACTACGCTAATTTCGTGCAGATATTTTGTACAAAATCGTGCAATTGTCTTTGTGTATGCACGCATGCAGGCACTGTTCCGTGCATACAATACTGAGCTAATTTCGGACAGATGTCTAATACAAAACGTGTCATATTTTTACGATTTGCACAATATGCGGGCGTTCGTATGTGTGTCAGACATGACACAGCGGGGACGATTATTGTTATTGGCACGCTTACGTAATCAACAGTGGTATTGAGCTCGGCCGGCTGTTTGTGCTTAGCCAATAGCGTGCTGATAACGCTAAAAGCGTGCTATTCGAATTTAACCATCATCTACCATATATACATTTGATGTGGTATATAATGTATTTGAATTTGCAGGTGCCAGCATGTACGAGACTGCGATTAAAATTAATACAGTACTTGAACAAAGCAACTGGGCCAGCTATCATGTTTCCACATTGTGTGCAGGTATAACTTTGATCACAATTCACACTGAGATACTGAACTTAGAAATTACACACATCAACAAAGTCTAGGGAACAAGGACATTTCTAGTTTTTATTTAAAAACCCTTTCTTGTAATAGTGAGTGTTTTATATCAATAGAAGGGTATTTTTATACCGTTTTTAATTTTAATTTTAATAAAAACATTTTCATACCTAATTTTTTTTTTTTTTAATAAAGAATTGAATAGTGCCAATATTGAGTATTACAACCTTCTATGATTAGGCACAAAAATAACGAGGTAGTAAGAAATACAGTAATTAACCGTACTTTAAACGTTTTTAATAATCTGTAGGACCTCCTAAAGCATTAGCAACAGCTCGACAACGGCGTGGCATACTTAGTATGAGATTGTCAATCATCGTCTGTGAAATATGGCTCCATACACTGCGAAGGTGTAAAAAAAGTTGTTCTTCAGTGTTCAGATTTTCCAAAGAATCACTGAAAGCTCTTCTCCCAAGCAAATCCCAGGCATGCTCTATGGGATTGAGGTCGGCAGACTGAGCAGGCCATTCCAACGTCGTCATATTGTGCTCGCTTAACGCATTGACCACTACCCTCGCGGTGTGTGACCGTGCATTATCTTGCATGAACATAAAATCTTGACCGAACTGCTGTCGATGAGGGATTACCATGGGGTGTATAACCTCCTGAATGTATTGGTTTGCATTCAAATTGCCCCGTATCCAAACGAGATCGGTCCTTCCACCAAGGCGAATTCCAGCCCATACCATGATTGTTCCACCTTGGTAAGGATGAACTTCTTGCGGATTCTGGAGACGACCCCGACGTCCAGGAACTCGCCATATACGCACTCTTCTCGAATCAGGATGAAAACCGAAGCAAGATTCGTCGGAAAACAGAACCCGTGCCCATTGATGGTCGGTCCACTGTAAATGTGCGTTAGCCCACAATAAGCGACGACCTCGATTTCCACGTCGAAGAGCTGGAACCCTAAGCGGTCTGCGAGCATAAAGATTGGCTTCGTGTAGTCTTCTTCTGACAGTTTGATCGCTAATAACCACTTGATGCTGAGACTGGAGGCCTGCGACCAACTGACGAGCAGTAATCGTGTGTTGCCGCCTTGCGGAATTTTGCAAGAAACGATCTTGTCGCGGGGTAGTAACCCTATTTCGTCCCCTGTGACGTTCGCCAACATCCCCTCTAGACCTGTAGCGTGCCCATAATCTGCAAATTACGCTTGGTTGGGTGTTGACAGCATCCGCTACGTCGCGTTGAGTTCGTCCAGCTTGCAGCATACCAACAGCCCTTAACATCTCTTCGCGACTTAAATGACGACGTGACATGATGGCTACAGTCACAAAAATGCACAAACCATACGTAAAAGACGTATTATTGATAATAAACATTATTTACAATAAAAAAAAATAATTTTTATTTTGCCTCAGAGAAACTGCACAATCAAACACTTTTAAAAGTTTTCCCTCCATATTCGAAAATCATTACTTATTTAAATTTATTTACAAATTTCGAACAACTCTGTAATCTACTTTATTCTATTTTTATTTATTTGCTGCCAGTTATTTGCAAAACAAGATTTACACGAAAAAAAATAATTGGGGTCATCTTGTTCCCTAGACTTTGTTGAGGTGTTTATTTTATGAATACGATTCCTTTGTTGCACGATAAATACTGGGATGACAAATTCCCAGTATTTATCGTTTTATAAAGCTGGTTAATTTCAGCGGGTATGAAATAAATAAAAATCTCACTCAATAGCTCACGCTTTGCTTTTCAGGTGGTATTTTCTTCCCTATTTGATCCGAATACAAATTCACGCCTACGTAACCAAGCTTTGGTGTACCTCCTGAATGTTATCAATGGGTAAGTTATAGCATTTTCATTTTTAGACCTTCTACATCTTACATCACAAGCTACTAGCATTTCGTGCAAGACTTTCAATGTGACAAATCCGGGTTCCCTATGTTTTAACGAAAAAAAAATGACAAATTATTACTTGGTAAAAAAACTACTTTATGTTTGGGTAGCGAACGTTTAATCAATAACTTGTTTACCAACTAGTACTTTTACCAAATTTTATTTAGTCAAATGATTCAAGTGGGATAACACATTTTACTCAAAATAAAATAAGGAACCGTTTCGTGGTTACATCATCGAAGGTGGTAATTAAATTGGAGCTGTAAATAAATTATTGAAATAAACAATTCCCAAAAATTCTTACTTTTCGGTCATAGCAAATCGTTTCACTAATTTTTTATTTTCTAAAGACAATCTTACTTACTGTAAATCATTGCATTAAACATCAAATATCATGTTATTATCATTGGTAATATTCTGTCAAATAAAAAATTTACAAAATGAAAAAGGTCGTGCTAAAATTATTCCAAACATTGCATTGGTGTAAAAAAATGTGTCCTAAATTTGTTTGGGCAGTGAAATTTTGGCAAAATCTTATCGGCAAAATGTCAGGCTTCCGGAAAATCCATTTCCGATACTAACAATAACATCACCAAAGCGCAAAAACTTCCAAATTATTCAGGTATATCTTACCTTACAAGTTCATTGATATGTTCGCTTTTTCTTGTGATTTGTATAAGTCTATAAATTAAATGTATCTGTCAGATAAGGACCGATGCATCTTGTTTAAAAAAAATACGGTCTATTCTCAACGGAGGTAACGTTTTTTTAATATAGGACACGCTAATTTTGCTTCATTTCACCTGGTGGTAAGCTAAAGGCAAATTCATCAGGAAAGAGGGTCACCATTACAGACACGTAGCATGTTTCAATGGTGGCACTCAGTTTGACAGCCTCATCCCCGGGTCTTTTGTTGTTTTGACTGTAGGTGGCAATGATAAATATTTGAAAAATCTAATTATAATCAAAGATAACATAGTTGCATTTTCACAGAGGCGACCAGAACCAACTAAAGATGGTAGCGACGGTGTTCCTGCAAGGGTTACTGAAACTCGTTAGGTCCGAAGAGCACACTGAACAACACGCTAAAGCCTACTCGTGCCTAGGTGTGTATCTTATTGTAGACAATCTATATATATTTTTCATCCCAGCTTTAATCCCGACTGGGATTAACACTAGGATGAAGAAATATGCGAATGCATCCGAAGCTTTCCACCTCGGAGTCTGGTGACCCGCTTTTCCAGTGTGACTGCGAGGTTGGCTGATCATTTAAATTTTCCGTGAAGTGACTGCCATCTGATCTCCACACTTATACATAAAAGAATGATGTTTTAGTATAATATTACTTCATCATCATCGTAGAGTACATAATTATACAAAATATCGGGACTTCCCGCGAATTAAATCATGCAACGTATCCGAAACGTTGGCAGAAATAGTAAGTTCCATGATTGAATGCGCGAGAAGTCCCGATATCTCGCGATAGTTTAAAAATAACATCGTAGGGTAGTTCCTAACCGCGTCCGTGCCTTTCCTTGTTGATTGTCCAGCAATCAAGGGATCAGGCGCAGGTTTTCCTCTCGGGTTTGCAGAGTCAGACAGCGGACTCTTACAAAAACTAAAATAAAAGGAGGAGTAAGCGGGCTTTGAAGTGAAAGCTCGGTTGCAACCAAAAACAATGCTAAAAAGATGATGATTCAAAGTTAAAGTCAAAGTAAAAAATCATTTATTCTGCATAGACCATTAAGTCGACACTTACAAAACGTCAATATGAAAGACTAGTTTAGCAAATGGACCACCGGTTCGAATCGCGGCCCCGACCTGAGAAGACCCCGGTAAAAACTTCAGCGGATTTTTTTTATAATTATCACCAGAGAGCAAGTCAAAGTAAATGTGAGTTAGTATCCAACTGCGTTGCGTATTATTTTGAACACCTGTACAGCATTGTGGAACACAAGCTGTAGGTCATTTCCTCTTGTTTTTATAATCCATGTTTACGTCTGTCCCTGCACATCTCACGTATTTATCCGAAAATGAGTTTTATTAACGATAAAACTCATCTTGTGTTATGTAAAGGTCGTCTGGCAATGAAGTGCCCGAACAGTATTAACAACCAATTCGCGTTGTTGGAGGAACTCGTGAAGAAAATCCCTGAAGCCACTCCTGAGATGAAGACTGCGCTCAGAGACGCCCTGCTGGAGATGTCTGCTGCTTATAAGATTAATGCTCAAGGTAAGATGTTTGTACAACGTCAGTGAAGCGCTTCTAAATACCTTTTTCGTTAAATTATACCACTTAGGTGGTAGACAAGGATATGGTCCACCTGATGGAAAGTGATTACCTTGGCCTATGGACGTGTGCAACACCAGGGGCGCCACACCCGTGCTGCCAGCCCTATAAGAACAGAGTTTCTGTGCCGTCAGTGCAGAAGACAAAGCAGGACAGCCTTTAATCTTCCCACTGACAGCACAAAAACTCTCTAGTGAGTTCTGGCTACCGTTTTTTTTTTTTTTTACGTGCGCAAAATCTCCACGGATACCTCCCCACCGGAGCCGGTGGAGGAGGTTATGTCGGACTCGAACCGACTAAAACGCACGCCGCCTATGGGTCGCTTTGGTTGCCGAAGGTGAGGTTGACAGGCATATCCCTCGCACCCTGGCCGACCCAGGGCCATCTCTCACGATCTGGCCCTCTTCTCGGGTGTGGGGACTACAGAGTCCCCAACTCGTCCCCGGAAACGGAGAGGCGCGCCACGCGCGCCACCGCCGCGGCCTGCTTCTGCCAGAGTGACAGGCGGCTCCACCTGTCACCCCCAGGCCGGCGCTCATGGGGGGCGGAGGTCGTTCATCGACCTCCGACGCCCGAGTTGCCTTCGTACGCGGGCAGCTTGTCTTGCGATCCTTCGTCGCTCCCGCTGCCGCTCCCGCCCCGCCTCCTCCTTCACGAGCATTACTTGCTCGCAGAAGGAGGCGCCGAGTTCTGGCTACCCTATTCACCACCGGGAACATAACACGAGGTTATTCTGGCCGCGGTGTTCTGTAGGGCGGAAGTACTTCCCCAGTCGGACTGCTCAATTGGGTCGGGAATACCGTTGTGTCCTGCTTTCTATAAAATTTATATTATATTGGCCATTATTGAGTTTCATAATACTAATTACATTTTTATTTAAAAGTATAAACTGTATCACTGACATAACCTTACTATTTATTTTCCCACAGTGAAAACGGAAGCACCTGCTTCTGACACGCCCGGCACCTCTCAAGTAGACAAAGTAACCAGTCCGTTTGACGAGCCTCAAGCTTTGGCACTATTTGCCTTGTTGGATCAGTAAGTGTTATTCATTAATTTTATAACAACTAAGTTCAATTTATTACCTTTCGTACGTTCTGAAATATTTTTAAGAAAGTTTATAACACTTACAAACGAATGCCGAGTTATTATCCAGAATTCATTGAAGTACATCATTATAAACGAGACGGATTTTCCTAATTGCATGCTAAGGTCAACCCTTGCAAATATGACCGGTAACCCTGAGGAACCCTTTGAAGGTCCCCAGGGACCCACCAATTAAGGAATCAAACTCAAAGTCAAAACCAAAAATCATTTATTCTGCATTGACCATTAAATCGGCACTTTTAAAACGTCAATAAAAAGGGAAATATGAAAACCAGTTTAGCAAATGGCCTGGTACCGAAACGCGGCCCCGACCTGAGAACCTGAGAAGATTCCGGCAAGAAACTCAGTGGGCATTTTTTTTGGTTTATTTACAAACATACACTAGTCTACTTAATTTAAATACAAAAAATTACTTGAGTAGCATAGTTGAGCGAACAGCTCATTTCCAAGCTTGTTTATCATCCAAGTATTCTTGAATTTTATAATAGCCTTTCTGGCACAAAGTACTTTTAACTACATTTTTAAATTTATACACTGGTAAATCCCTAACGAACAGAAAAACGAATAATCCAATTTATTATTATTATTATTTAATATACTAGCAACCTAAGCTGATGCGTGTGCATCACCACATCACTACACTGGACTGCACTAGACAAATCTATTTTCAAAAACGTTCTAATTTCGTACTGTAATTTTTAAATTATGAACGTACAGCGTACATACATTTTGATGATTCTTTTTTATTTTTATTTTTTTATATCTAGGACACGCCAACTTGACTTCACCTCGCCTGATGGTAAGCTAAAGGCAAAGTCTCAGGAAAGAGGGTCACCATTACAGACACTAAATAATGTTACAATGGTGGCACACAGCTTGGCGGCCTCATCAGATGCTTTTTCACGCCCCGCTTAAAGGACCCGGGACCCGGGATTCATTTTATTAATGTAGATAAGCATATGGAAAAGAAAACACACTAACAAAATGTACTTCAACATACCTACAGTTACATGCTCAGTGAAGAGTCGATGATTCGCTACATCGCCATGCGCTACTCGGCGGCCGTGTTCCCGCAGGACTACGTGCCATCCAGATACCTGTTACTTCTTGCTAGTGGAGATGGGTAAGTGATACAATGTAATGATTACTAGTGTAACACTTGCCGGGATATTTACCATGTTTATTATTTTTGTTGAGCAACCGATATTTCGGCGATCAGATCAGGCGATATTTCAGCCATACATGGCTTGAGTCAACAATAGTGCCCGGAATACGGCAATAGGCTCATCCCCTATAACGAGGGACCGAATTTAATGATTGGTGAAATGTGGGTGTACATTCACCTCTGCCTAACCCTCCGGCGATAAAGGCGTGATTGTATGTGTGTAGGTATGACACGTCAATTTGTATTCATCTAGCCTGGTGGTGACCTGAAGGCAAAGTCTCTTTCGAATTGTTTCTTGTTTTTGACTTTACAACAATGGAACAGGCCATCGATTGTACTAAAGCAAAACCACAGTCATACCAGACTGCAAAAAGGATAATAAATTTTAGACTTTATTTCTATATGCTGAAGTTCAAAATTAAATGCAACGAGTTTCATTACAATTTTTCATTCACTCTGCCAAAAGCCTTTTAATATTGTACTTTAAAAGCATTGCGTTAAAGTACAAAATTAAAAACAAAACCTCTGTCAAACCATGAACATGTGTGTTCATGGTTTGACAGTGGTTTTGCTTTAGCAGAATCGATACCCAGTTATAATTTTTTTTTAATATATCTCGATATATTTATTAGCCAAGACGAAATCTCAACTGAAGCTCTTAAATGTCTTTACGGCACCTCACGCCCGAGTGAGATCGAAGATGTAGTTAATAACGTCTCAAAGAAAGAGGTGACGGCAGTAAATTTAGACGAGGATTCCTCCAAGAGAGACAAGGACGAGCATAGTGAGGAGCTAGCAGTGCCAAAGTTTCGTGACGTGGTCACGTATGTGTGGGACCAAATGCAGAAGAGGAAAAAGGGCTCGAATGCCAAACATCGGTTCGTGATCGGCAACAATGTGTTGCAGTTTCATCCTGTGACTTATCAGGAGGTAAGTTTTGAGTAATTTTAGGTTAGGTTACAGTCAACTACAGAAGATGATTGACACTGACATAAGAATTGTTGAACTGTTGATTGACATTGATAAACAAATTATATTATATTATCTGTGATAATACAATATTTAGAAATTTTTATATTAGAATACTTGTATCAAAGTTAACATTATCATTGAATGAAATTTTAAAATTCTTCAAATCGATTAAGATATAGAAAAAATTTAAGCGGTTCAGGTGGGATTCGAATCCGCGATCTTTCTTTACGGGTGGAACGCTCTGGCCACTAACATTATCATGTTATGTTCATTATTTTTTCAAAGGTTTAAGAACTAATTGGTCACTAAGTTGAAATTTCTTAAGCTACTTTTGTCGTTGACTGTACAATACATTATATCACTGAAATTTTGTAACGTCTTTGCTTTGCTTAGCATAGCTGCACATTTTGCTCTCCAGCAGCACTCGACTGCTGAGTAATGAAAAACACTCAAGGGCCAACTGTAATTTCAAACGAACGCATTTTCTCTCTTTTCCTATTGGATATTTGCCTGTAGTTAAAATAAATTATTTAACTGATCTTATTCAATTAAGAATGGTAAAAGAGCGGTAGAAGTTGCGTTGGTTCGTTCGCTTTTTTATTATTTTTAATCATCCACCTAACCTATAAAATGATTTGACTAGTAAATATTATGACGTCATAATGATACCGTTTTGACGTTTCAATCAATCAAGCCTATGCAGTCCACTGCTGGACATAGACCTCTCCCAATATTGAGAGGCTTTGGACTACAGTTTTGATGTTTAGTAAAAAGGGCTTAGGTACATAAAGTCTACTTTATCAAAATGTCTACTGTCTAAAATGTCTACTGTACCAAATTGACCATGTGTCCATAATGTCTACTTTATAAAAATACCCACAGGTTTATAATGTCTATAATGGCGGGGCAACCAACAGGAATATGGGGTTCATCGTGGTTACCCTGGGTACTACTACTAGTTAGTGGCTGACCTATATTTTTGCAAACTTGTTCATCGATACTCTGCTCTGCTACCTACCTAATACAAAAATAATTATTCAAATTGAAACGGTGGTTCCAGATATTTCAAACGAACAACAAACTCTTTAGCTCTAATACCTATAGTATACCTATATCTCTTCTACCTATAATATTGGTAGGTATAGATTTTTCGCTTTCCATTTAGCCGTTTACATACCCTCAATTCAATACATTTTTCTTTTGTTTGTTTAGTAGTATGTCTTATAATTTTGATAGTGGTCATGTTGAAAAAGGCAGTAGTCATTATGAAAAGGTGGTCATTTTGATGAAGTGGACATTGTGTGAAAAGCAGCAGTCATTATGAAGAATTGGTCATTTTAATAAAGTGGTCATTTCGGTAAAGCAGACTTTAAGTACTGAAGCCGTAAAAAGTAACTAATTTGACTAGTCAGTCAAATACTCCTATTGTGTAGTTGGTCAAAATAAGTGACTAAAACTCATTCAAATACATAATATATAACGCGATATTTCAGATTTTACGATACATGCGAATGTGTCTAAACCGCGACGCGAACCTTCAAGACTGCTCGAATCACCCGAACGCGACGTCGCCGCTGCTCGCCGAGTACTGCCGTAAACATCTCGTTGGCACAACCGTACTGGAGAACTATCTCAATTTGATTACAACGCTGTTAAATGCTAGTCCAGGTAATTTTGATAATTATTCCTGAAGCAGCAACATCATCATATTTCTGCCCTAATCCGCCTATATAGTGGTCTGTGCTCAGATGAATTGTTTGACAAGATTTTTTTTTTCATACAACTTAGGTGGGTGACAAGCACACGGCCCTCCTGAAGTAAAGTGGTTACCTTGACTTATGTATGTGTGCAACACCAGGGGAATCACACCCGTGCTACCGACCCTGTAAGAACAGAGAGTTTCTGTGCAGTCAGTGCAACAGTGCAAAAGACACAATCAGAACAAGGCAGGGGAGTCACACCTGTGACACATCAGGACAAGCTTTTGATCTTCCCATTGACAGCACAAAAACTCTCCGCAGGGTACACAAATCAGTAGGGTGAAGGTAGTTCCCCAGTAGGCCTGCTCAGTTAGGACAGGAATACAGTCGTGTCGTATCTCCTTCTTCCATGATTTCCACAGTTACAATTATGTCATCGCACCGCTCGTCATAGGCAGGGAGTTCACTCTCATACATTGCGATCTGAGACGGTGCGCACAGAGCGGTATAAAAGGCACTTCATCCCGCGTACGCTCAAGCTGTGGAATGAACTCCTTGCTCTGGTTTTCCATAGCGACTACAATATGGGGTTCTTCAAGATGGGCATTAGAAGGTTTCTTCAGGGTCGGCAGCGCGAGTGTGACGCCCATGTATTGCATACGTCCGTAGGCCAAAAAACCTGCATGTATTTGGATTTTCAATTCAACATCTTTTGCCGTTATTTCAAATTTACTCCCTTCCTGACTGTTGGATCTTTCTTTTCCATGATCTGAAACTCTTGCTCTCGGCCTTAGACTCTAGGGTTTACTATACCATAACCGCTAATTAACGTCTACACACGAAATACGTATTTTTTAATACGAAACTTAAATGATAAATCGCTTATTTGTAGAACTGATGCCTCTGACTTGCTTCTTGGACATCGTTGGCTGCAGCCCTCAAGAAATAGCCGTCAAATACACGAACCTATTACCTTTTCTACGAAATCTATTCACGACCAGTACGAGGGAAGAGATTCGAGACATAGCCGGAGTAATATTCGCAGTCATATTTATTACTACTAGCGACAAGAACACTATACTTAATGAGATTATGTCCGTGAAAGAACTTCAGCAGAAGCAATATGACGTATGGAATTTGGAGGTACGGTGTGGAATGCTGGCAGCGTTTTCTAATGTCTGTGAACGGTATCTGACATACGCTAAAAGGGGGATGTTTGGTGGTAAAGAATTCGACGATATGACTTTGTGCAGTTTTAAAAGAATTGTAAACGCAATAGGTATGCATTTCTATTTGTTTCTTACTTGTGTCCATAAATCTTAACATTATAATTTACAATGGCATACTTTTATGTCCCTTATGATTATTTATTACGCATAATATTGTTATTAGGTCATAATCTATGAAATTGTCGAAATTTTCTTAAAGATTCATGAGTTCGTTATTCCTGTAATTTAATAGCTATTTCCATTATTTATATTTTGTTTGAAAGTTGATTTCAAGATTTTACAACTCTGTATTAAATTTTGTTTTTATTGGCCGCTTGATAAATTAAATTCGATCTTCATTAACAGTACTTCCTAAATGCTATAATGCATTTTGATGATACATTTCGTATTACTTTTTTACAGCTGTCACTTTACAAAAATTTAATAAAAGTGTTTGTTACCTTAATGTGGTCTCATTCATACACAAAAAAAAATCATAAAATTAGTTTTTCCCAAAAATAATGCAAAAATGTTAGTACTGAAAATCGGATTTTCTCCAATTTCTTAAAAAAAAAACGCCAATTTCAATTTCAAACGACCTATTACTAAGCTTTTGTCAGTTTATGCTAAATTGGATTTGAATGAATTATCATATTTCAGCAAACTTTCTCGAAAGTTCAGACCCTATAATGATCAGCACCGCTGTCACTGCCACTGCTCTGCTCGTGAGGTCCAACGGGCTACCTGTGCCGGACGCCACAGACAAACAACGCGAATTGTTGAATACTGACGACCCGTTCGACCTCAATGGGAATAATTCGTGGATGGAGAATTCCGAAGTTACGAAGTATGTTATCGCCCATGACCTGTTCAAGGTAGTTGCGAATGCGAAACTACCATCGAAAGTGCGAGAGAGGGCGCTGTATTCGATTGCACTTATGTGCTGCGGTGAACAGCTTCAATTCGCTAAAGATATTATAAAAGCGTATCTGCGGATGGCTAAAGACGTGAGTTATTTTTGATTCTTTCTCAATTATTAATATTTTATGTATGAAAACTTAGACTATACAAACTCTATAGACACAGCAATACACACCACTGTATACGTGTGTATAGGGTGGTGTGCATTGATGTGTCTATACCTAGTCTAGCCATAAATATTGTTACGAAGAAAAAACATTTTTTTTATTGCAAATAATATTTATTACTTTTACAGTGTGTTAGTTTAATACATAAATATAAAACAATTTAAAATATAAAAAGCTTGTTCGAAGTGGTCTCCATTGGCTGCAACACAGTCCTTTAAACGTTGAGGCCAGTTATCAATAGAAGCACGCACTCTTTCCTTGGGAAAATTCTTCACTGCCAATCGTATGGATTGTTTTAGGGACTCCAAATTATCATGGCGTTTAGAGCAAAACATACTCTCTAAAACTGACCATAAATCATAATCCAGCGGATTAAGATCGGGACTAGACGACGGCCAGTCTTCAGCTCTGATGAAGTCCGAAACGTTCACTTCCAACCAAGACTGCGTGGACCGAGCTTTATGACCCGGCGCTGAGTCTTGTTGGAAGGACCATACTTGGTTATTGAACATAGTGTTGTTAAGGGGTTTAACTACCTTCTCAAGAATGGTATCTTGATACACTTGTGCCGATGTTTTGATACCTTTTTCACAAAAATATGGCTCAGTCACTCCTTCATAGCTAACACCCCACCAAACCATCACTGAAGTCGGATAATGCCCACGTTGCACTCTGTCGACTAATTGGGAAGCTTCCTTAGAGCTTTGAGCATAAATACGGTCATTTTGTTTGTTAAAATGTTGCTCAATTGTAAAGATTTTCTCATCCGTAAATAAAATGTTTCTGTGACCTCCCTTTGCGTACCGCTTCAGTAGTTGCTTCGATTTTACCACCCTATTCTTTTTTAAATTATCAGTTAAAAAATGATCAGTGCGTCTCTTATAGGCTGCAAGTCCTAAGTCATCTTTTAAAATGTGCGACATGGTTCTAGGTGCTATCTTCATCTCCCGAGATAAAATCTTTTGCTTTCGGACAGGATTTCTTCGAATTCTTTCCCTTACTGCTTTGACCACCTTTTTCGTACGAACACTACGTGGACGGCCAGATCTTTTCTGTCACAAACAGAGGAGGTCTCATTGTACCTATTAATAGCCCGGTACACAAACATTTGACTAATACCAAGCGTATGGAGAGTTTTAAAAATTACATTCGGCTCCATACCAACTGTGTGTAATGCAATCACAGCGATTCGGTTTTCTTTATCACCTCACTCCATTTTAATATAGCAAAATATTGTACAATGTATTGGCGCCAAAATTAGAAAACACAATGAACAATCGTATAAAAATGACAGATTCCAAATTCAAATTCTTATTTCTTATTTTAATTGTAACAGTATTTATGGCCAGACTAAGTAGAGTTGGTATATTTATAGGTTGTAAAATGGTAGCTATTTTTTGGCCGCATTATAGTGACACCATTATAATGTGGGCAAAAAATAGTTAGCACTTTACAACCTATAAATATATAATGCACAAACATTAACAATTTAAAGCATTATGTTATCTGTGTTTAATACGTACTCCTGTATTACTATTTCGAGCAGTATATTTATAATACATGGTGTGTTATTGTATTTATACACTGGATAGTTAAAGTATTAAAACAACTTATTAGGCTAATTTTTCCGACGGATATTCTGATTTCGAATATCCAGGATTTATGCAGGTAGCTCAGTTGGTCAGAGTATTCCTCCTGTAAGAGTCGCGGGATCATGTATCGTCCTGGATGTTGAATTTTTTAGATCTACATTTATAAAAAACATACATGTTATATTTTGTTTATAATCTGTAACTAATACAGTGGATTTTTTTCAGAGCAAAGAGTTTGAAATCCACCTGCAAATAGGCGAGTCCTTGGTGTTGTGCGTTGAAGGCGTCAATTCGAATGAAAACAGAGATTTTTGGACAGAGTTACCTAAGGAGGTAGGTACACTTATTTTCTAATGAATTTATGTGCTAAACTTGATGAACTTGCTGGCCACCTTTTCAATTTTACTATTATATATAGAGTCCCTATTACACAATGGTCTGTGATGTCATTAACACATAGGTGTTCACACAATGGTGCAATAGCTAGCATTAATAAGCCACGATTCCTTTAAATGTGCCAAAAAACCGAATTGATCATTGTTATGTGCAATCTTGATGACGCAATCACAATGATCCATAATGCGCCACTGAAGTTCACTGAACACAATGTAAATACACACGCCTGTAAATCCCCGATAGAGGATCTAGAGGTGTGTGTTTTTACGTAAATAAATTGAGTTGTCAAAAAGTTAATTATAGTTACGATGCGTACAGTTTATGAATTAGTTTAGTACATTGCTCCTTTTTCACGCTATATTTTATCGTAATTTTGATACTTTGTAGGGTGCAGACAAGATAAAGAATCCAGAAGCACTAATACAGAACGACGAGTTGCTTGAATGGCTCCTGCAGCAACTGTTTACGCTCTCCAGACATCCACATCCACACTCCAGACAGGTAACAATTACTGGGAAAAGATAGTCTAAAAGACTGGGTTTCTATTGTGATAGATATCTCTCCCTAAGGTTGACTGGTAGAAAATGCCTGTAGTATTAAGTCCGCCGTTGTACAAGCTTTGTGCATTTGTGCAAAAAGTTTAATTAAAGAAATAAATATAGACGAGCGGAGTAGAGAAGAGACGTGTTAAACGATAGACGACAGTTTGTAATTCATATCTCATATTACAGTTTAACCGCATCTTAGTTAGACTAGAAAGCTGACCCTGAGTTAGGAAAAGGCTGAGAATGATGAGGACCTTCTATTGCAGATATAGTAATAGCACAAACGATTAGAATTGTATTATATTCTAAAATAGCTTTTAAACTAGCTTGAATCAATCTTAATCATAACACACATGTCTGCGGGTCTAAAAGGGCCACTTTATTGGAATTGTAATTGGATAATATTTTGTCTTGCGGGCGATATTTACACGAAATTAGAACCTGCTTAGTACATTATTCGAATATGAGTGACTATTCAAAGAATTTTATAGGAATCTATTAGATTTACTGGTAATTCATAAATTTTGGTTTACTGGTAATTCCAATCGCCGAGTTTTGGGCTGGGCGCATTTAGTTTTTTTAATTGATTGTTTCCCTTGACACGAAGAAGAAGAATACCAACACAGTCGATCAACTAACTACGTCCCTTAAATTGCATTCTGACTGATGTGACCTTGTCAATAAAATATGACGTATTGGGGCCTAATTTTTGTTCAGAGTTTTAGGCGTTGACGCTAGAACGAAGTTATATCGACCACTGTGTGTGAATTATCTAAAATACAATAATATAGTGGATGAACTATAGTGTTTTATTTTGACCGTCTCTTGGAAATATTGTATTAATTCTGTGCAGGCTACAAGTATTTGGTTCTTGGCGTTGCTAAAGAACTGTCCTGAGCGACAACCTATCAAGAAGCGGTTGCAGCAGTTACAAAATGTTTTTATGGACTATTTGTCAGAAAACAGCGGTAAGTGTACTTAGATTTCTGAAGCTACTACGAAGTCGCATTGATATGGCGTTACTTCTGATTATGGTCCATGTATTCATAATTATCCATACTAATATTATAAATGCGAAAGTAACTCTTTGTCTGTTTGTCTGTCTCTTTCACTTTCACGCTTAAACAACTGCAGGGAGCCCGGCGGGTTACGCAGAGATGAATTAACACCAACATTTCACCATTAATTGTATTCGGTCCCACGTAATAAGGGGTGAGCCCATTGCCGTATTCCGGGCACTATTGTTGCTCAAAGCCATGCATCTGAGGCTGGGGCCTGGGTTGTATATATCTGTCTGATGTTAAACAGCCCTATCCCTTAGTCGCCTTGTACGACACCGCATGGGAAGCGATAGGGCGGTCCAAGTTCTACTCTGCCGGGAACCACGCGGCTTTAAACAATTGAACCCGGTTTAAATGAATGTCAAAATGAATTAGATCTTAGAAAACATAGGTTGTGTTTGGTCGCATGAAATCGAGAGTCACGCGACTGGGGGCAACATCTAGTTCTGTATTTAAATAATAAGAAAAAATATTTTTTATGTAAATCACAATGCGTGTTTAATCATCTCATCATCATCTCAAAAATGTAAAGGGAACTTCAGGGTATTGTATTTTCTTTTTAATAGTTTGCTAAAAACAACAAACCTTTTTTTCCAATAGTATACAGTTTTTTTCTTTTTTGCACAACTAGTGTACTGTAGTTTGTTATATTAAAACAGAGACGAGAGACATGACGGTATTTCCGTCTAATTGAACAGTCCAATCCGCCCTACAGAATACCACGGCTATAATTACTTCGTCTTGTGTTCCCGGCGGTGAGTGGGGTAGCCAGAGTTCACTGGAAAGTTTTTGCCTGTCAGTGGGAAGGCCCAAAGCTTGTCAAGCTTTGTCTTTTACACTGACGGCATAGAAACTCTCTGTGCTTACAAGGTTGGCAGCGCGAGTGTGACTTCCTTGGTTTTGCACACGTCCATAGGCCACCTTAACCACTTTCCATCAGGAGGGCCGTGTGCTTATCTGCCAGCTAAGGGGTATAAAAAAAGAGATAGTTATAAATATTCAGTTAATTTTAGATGCGAAATAAAATATTCAAAAAACAACTAAGTCGGTTACGATCATTACTCCCACAGATATAGTCCAAGACGTAGCCAGCAAGGGTCTGAGTCTAGTCTACCAGAACTCCGAGGAGAGCCAGAAGCAGGAGCTCGTGGGTCAGATCATAGAGCAGCTGACGAGCGGCAAGCGTTCTGTCACACAGGTCACAGAAGATACCAAGATATTTGAAGAAGGACAGCTCGGGAAGGCGCCTACAGGGTACGAATATATTTCGTTCTTTCTATGAAACAAAATTTCTAAAGATGCTGATAGATTTGAGCATTCACTTGTAATGAGTGTTATTGCGAATGTTACATTACAGGAAAGTAAACCAGAGCGTTTTAGCGAGCATTCTCGCGAAAGGACAGTCAATTTGTATCGCCAACAATTTTCTTTTATAATAATAATATTAATCATGAAAATTTCTGTAGCGATTTGTGGCTCTATAGTTGCCTCGATTCGTTGTTCAGTTCGACAATGTTCTATTACTAGTGAATGCTCAAGTCTATCAGCACCTTAAGTCTGTGCAGGATTCCTTTTTACAACTTGTAATAATCCTGTTATCTTCATTGTGTTATCTAAGTGTTATCTCCTAAAGGAGGTAGGACACGGCGGTATTTCCGCCCGATTGAGCAGTCCGACTGGGGTAGTACCTCCGCCCTACAGAATACCGCGGTTATAATAACTTCGTGTTGTGTTCCCAGCGGTGAGTAGGGTAGCCAGAGCTCACTGGAGAATTTGTGCTGTCAGTGGGAAGACTAAAGGCTTGTCCTGCTTTGTCTTCTGCTGACGGCACAGAAACTCTGTACTTACAGGGTTGGCAGCGCGACTGTGACTCCTCTGGTGTTACAGACGTCCATAGGTCACGGTAACCACTTTCCATCAGGTGGGCCGTGTGCTTGTCTGCCAACTAAGTGGTATAAAAAAAAAAATACACACTAAAGGCTTCTAATAAGAGTTTTGTTTTTGCAGTGGCAACCTTTCAACATATAAGGAGTTGTGTTCCCTAGCGTCAGATCTGAATCAACCGGATTTATTGTATAAGTTCATGCATCTTGCTCATCACAACTCTATGTGGAACTCTAAAAAAGGTTAGTAAAGTGTTTTTAGTTGTAATATAAAACGGCGACTTTTCACTTCTTATTTTTGTATTTAACCTTATTTTCCAAGTCAATATTCACGTATTTTTTCTGTTAAAACCTTATTTCAATTAAATTCAAATTAGGTGAAATAATGAAAAAAAGTGAAATATCTTAATCATCTCATCTGAAGGTAACAAAAATAACTACCTACACATAAATTGATTTATTTCACTGTAAACATCGTTTGTAAATTAACTAGTGTTCAGCAAGTTTTGATGGCGACTGTACTTTATTACTATGAAAAAAAAACAGAACTAGAAACTCATGAATAGTGTTCCACAGGTGCCGCCTTTGGTTTCCACTCCATAGCGTTGCAAGCGGGCGCCCAGCTGTCCGAGCACCTGCCGAAGATCGTACCGCGACTGTACCGCTACAGGTTCGACCCCACGCCTCGCATTCAAAACTCTATGCAGAGCATCTGGCATGCCATTGTGCCTCATACACAAGCTACCGTAAGATCGTTATACTAATACCCATCTAGTGGGCTCCAAATAGATGGAATCAAAAATAAATAATTAATTACTAGCAGGTGGCAGCGGTTCTTCCTGCGTGAATGACGGTGATCGCGATTTTGACACATAATATCCGGTTCTACTCTACCATTAAACTTGACTATTTTTTTATTATCAAAAAATGACCACTCAATAATAATATATTGAACTGCTAAAGTGAAATATTCATACGACAAATAGTTTTAAAAATATTTGATTTTGAAAATTCAATTTTTCGCGCCTCCTCAAAACGCTCCATACAAAATCGTACTCGCGAGTGACGTCCCACGTTAGTCGCGAGTAGTACAAATGTATGGAGTATAAGAGAATTTAACATTTATCTCGGTCTACGCTGCGTTTACACATATATAGTTCGTAATAAAAGTAATTTGTAATTTAATGAGGAATCTAAAAAGTTATAATTTGGGACTGATTTGATTGTTTATATTTTGACTTACTTTGAAAATTAAAAATAATGTAAAATCATAGTTGCGGTTTAGTTAGGCAATATGTTATTTTGCAAGGCATATTTTATGATAACAAACTAACCAATGATATTATATACAAGATATGTTACGTTCATAGTAACTGACTCCTCAAATCTGATCCAGCAGACTAAACATACTTAAACAGTGCACAACAGTTGACAATTAGCGTTAAAGTAGTGCGAAAGATGGGATAAGCACGTGAGTAAAAAAGATAGCTATAACTCGGACGATTGCGCTTCTAGTATAGCTTCGAAGCATAGATTAGTTTTGTTGAACAGAAGGGGTATTTCGTTGGTAGGTAAGAAATAAAATTCGATGAAAAAAATATACGTATTTATTTATTTCGGAAAATGATAATATAAAATTCAAAATGATAATTAAGAAACAAAACGATAATTAAGAAAAAATTAAACGCCTTCGAATAAATTTAATTTATTTCTTTTCTGCCTCTTAGAAAGTTTTTTTATTTCGGGATTATTTTTATGAGCAGAATGAAGCCGAACAGCAGTATATTTGTCAATTATTGTTTTAATTAAATTTATGCGATGATTAAAAGACGGTGCTTGTTGCTTTGAATGGTCTAAAAGCGAGTGAAATATGTTGGAGCTTAAAAACTTTAAAAAAAAATCGATACTTTAACTTATCAACATCTTCATAATATGTATGTATTTACAAAAAAAAAAGTATCTAAGTATGTTTATCCGCATTCTAGATTCCATAACACAAGCTAGTTAAGCTATGCTTACCATGGGTCTAGATAGCGTTGTGTAAAATGTCGTGGAATATTTATTTATTTATTTATTATTATTCATTATTTACAAAATGAACTCCTTTTTCATTCAAATGAGAATTAATAACACTTTCTGACTGTAAGCAAACGGAAAACAAATCTTCTGATGAATAGCATAAACCTCCCATATCTCTAATTGTAATTAATTTGTGGAACCACAATTTTTCATTAGTGTACAAGGTATCAACACAGGTTTCACATTTTAAAGTTTTTGCTAATTTTCGTGCAATCCAACCAGAAATATAGCATTTTCTGAAGAACTTTCGTTACTAAGCATTCCAGCAAGAATATTAGTATTGTTTTCCGAATTTTTATCACTGGATGTAAGGAAATCTACAATATTATCAGTTTCGTGTAAAACAGGAAGTCGTGACGACGAATTAATATTTATGATTCCTGATGATGAGCACGTAAGTACAGGAATATTTTCCAAAGGAATACAATTGCCACTAAAAGCACTACGTAACTCTAAACGATTGAATTTTTTTTTGTACAATCCTTTAAATTGAATGGTGTTCGAATTGTTGTTGTAACCACCTTGGCGTCGAATGATACCAAAAAAAATTTCAATATGGTCCTGACTTAATCGATATGTCGCGATATACCTTAATACTGGTGATGGTGATTAATACTGGTGATTAATAATAATAATAATAATAGCCTTTATTTAACAATCTTACATGCTATACAACTTTTCGTTCAAAATAATCTATTCGAGACACCGGTTTCGTTAAGATTGTCTTGCTTCCCAGCATAGGCCTCCCCTAAAGCTTGCCACAGTATACGATGACGTGCTTTTCTAGTCCACGTGCTTCCTGCAATTTTTTTAATGTCATCTTCCCATCTACGACGTTGTCTTCCTTTCTTTCTTTTGTTTTCTCTTGGGCACCACTCTGTTATATCCTTAGTCCACTTATCTTTTTGACTCCTTATCATATGACCTGCCCACCGCCATTTTAGTTTTTTAACACAGTATGTCACATCCTGAATTTTAGTTAGACAGCGTATTTTATTTAAGTTCACTCTATCTCTCAACCTTATATTGAGCATACTGCGTTCCATGCTGTGTTGGCAGGTCTCGAGCGTGCGTATATTGTGCTGTGTCAAGCTCCATGTTTGACATCCGTACGTCATTATAGGGAGAATGCATGAGTCAAATACTATTTTTTTAGCTTTGAGTGGTACTTGAGGGTTTTTCACAATTTCTTTAAGGGACCAATATCTTTTCCATGCCATGTTTATTCTATTATTAATTTCTTTTATTGTGAGGTCTGTAGGAGATATTATTTGTCCAAGATATGTGTATTCGTCCACATACTCTATCAAGACACCATTGACCACAATCGTAGTATTTTCCTTGTTTGTCATTGCCTTGGTCTTAGTGGCATTCATCGATAATCCAACCTTAGAGCTTTCATTTACAAGTTGTTCTAACATATCTTTCAGACAACTTGCATCACTTGACACAAGAATCAGGTCATCTGCAAATCTCAGATGGTGTAGTTGCACTCCGTTAATATTTAGTCCGTAATTGGTCCAGTCGAGTCGTCTAAAAATATATTCTAGGACTGCCGAGAAAAGTTTAGGTGATAAGGGATCTCCCTGTCTGACCCCTCTTTCTATGGGAAAATCTATACCCAGCCTCTCCGTTCTTATTTTAGCTGTCATTCTCTTATATATATTGGAAATCAGGCGTATATATTTAGAATGCACTCCTTGCATCGCTAATGCTTCCCATATTTTCGTGTGTTTAAGTGAGTCGAACGCCTTATTATAATCGACGAATGCCAAGTAGTAGGTAAGACCATATTCATTACATTTTTGAATAATCTGCTTAATAGTGTGTATATGGTCTAGCGTGGAAAAGCCGCTGCGAAATCCTGCTTGCTCTTTTGGCTGATTTTCGTCCAAGATTTTCGTTAGGCGGTTTAATAGTATTTTAGAAAATATCTTGTATATATTGGACATCAGGCTGATGGGTCGATAGTTAGCTATATCATCCTTGTTTCCTTTTTTGTGAAGTAGAGTCACTGTTGACGAAGTCCATTGATGAGGTATATATTCTGTGTCTAGGATTTGGTTGAATAAATCTGTGAAAGTATTTATTGTTACGGCTGCTGTTCCCAAAATGAGTTCATTAGATATACCATCCTCCCCAGGTGCTTTTCCTTTTCTTTGTGACATTATAGCTTTAGTCACCTCTTCTCTCATAATATTTGGAATTTCCTCTTCTTCATTGTCAACATCATTGTTAACGTATTTTAGGCTCTCTTGGGGTTCTATTTCGTGGTCACTATATAGCTCACGGTAATATTTTGTGGCTACTTGTAATATTTCGACTCTATTTGTTTCTTGTTTTTTAGTTTTTCTATTAGCCATTTTATCAATCCAATTTGAGTTCTCTCTTAGTTCATTCCAAGCTTTTTTAACTCCACCTGTTCTTTCTATGTGATAATTGATTGTTTCATTCCTTGTCTTCTGTCTATGTTTACGAATGTGTAGGTTTATTTCTTTGCTTAACTTAACAATTTCTTCTTTGTTATTTTTCCTGTTGCTAAACAAGATTTGTCTCTGTTTGAATAAATTTCTCGCCATTGGTCCTAATTTGTCTTTTGTAGATTTATTTAGTCTATAGTTGTTTTCAAACTCTTTTAATTCTCTCTCTAAACTATCGTATTTTTCTTGAACACAGGTGAGTTTGTTTATTCTTTTTATATTTGTATCCAAAGTCTCTAAAATCTTATCTGGCATTGGTAGGCGTATCGGGTTTTGTGTATTTTGAATATTCTTTCGAGATATTTTATTGTGTTCCCTTGTGTATAATTGACCTCTGAGTAGCCTGTGATCTGTGTTGTAGTTGAGTTTATTGACAACATCGACGTTTATAAACCATTTTGGTTTATTTGTTACAATATAATCTATTTACTGGTGATTACAAACTTTTAAATAACAAATGAAACTGAACAGCAGGTCAATTATTACTTTAGTAGGCAGTAAAGTGAAAATGTCCCATCTATACTGATAATCTATGCGTGCAGTGTTATTGTGTCCTTGTCGTACTCATGTCAAAAATATTTTTGTCTCGTTTTGCCGCCATTATTTTAAGAATATTATTAAACTAATTTTATTAGAAAACACTAATAAATCGGTAATATTTTAATTTACATGTGATAGGAGATCCCTTGTGTTTTATTAATCTTAGTGTCGTAATTTGTACATTTTTTAAAAACACACGATGGCATTTTGTTGCAATTTTATTAAGCGCTTACATACGTGACAACTCGGCGTTTGCAAGACATGTACTGAATGCGATACGTCCCAATTGGGACGTTTCGCACGTCACGTCTTCACCAGGCGCGCTCTAGTAACATATCTGCCTCTTTTTTATGTAATATCATTGAAACTAACATATTAAGCAGTATTGGGAAGAATCGGACGAGCTAGTCAAATAGCCTATTGTGTACAGTCATACGGCAGAATTTAATTCTGACTGAGGGCTTTCTAATAAAGAAAACCGCATCAGAATCCATATAGTATTTTTGCGTTCATTGCGAACAGACAAAAGAAAATATTGGAAGAGATATCATTATGCTATTCATCTTTATTGCTAAGTCGCAGGGGATTACATAATATATATTTGTATTTTTGAACAAAATAAGTTTGCTAGTAGTAAACTGCTACGTCATATTATTATTACAGGTACATAAATATCACAAAGAGATCCTTGACGACCTCGTCACAAACCTGACCTCAAATCAATGGCGTGTGCGCATGTCGTGCTGTAACGGGCTTGCTGATTTATTAAGGTAGGTATTTTTTTTATTTTTAAGTTAATAATTAAGGTAAGTAATAATAAGAAAGATTCCTAAGTTTATTTCAGCCTTCGGGGTTTGGGGTTTAAATAGTAAATCTGTCGCCAAATATGGTAAACTAGTTGTTGCCTTCGGTTCCGCTCGCGCGGACATCGGTTATTGTCACCAAACATAGCATATGTCCTTTCTCAAGGTCTAATCTACCCCTATAACAAATTTCATCAAAATTGGTATAGCGGTTTTGACGTGAAGGTGTGACAATTTCAAACAGACATACAGAGAGACATACAGACTTTAGCATTTATAATCGACAGATCCATACTAATTATGGATTCTACCATATATGGAATATGGTAGAATATCGACTACTATCTGCAGAATATGACACCGCGCGTGGTTGCTTTTGTGATTATAGACAATAAATATCCCCGTCTTGGTTGTTCAAGGCAACATTTTGGAGACAGATCTACTAATTTGCTGACAAACCCTATTGTTTTGGCGATAGATAAATGACACGCTTTAAATATTCTTTAAGTCTAACCTTTGTTATTGTACTCCTACAGAGGCGCGAGCAGTTTACACGACTCCCTGCACCAGTTGCCAACGATATGGGCGCAGTTGTTTAGGGTGATGGACGATGTCCACGAGGGCACTAGGCAGGCCGCCACATCTACTGCCAATGTCTTGTCTAAGGTAAGTGGTGTAAGGATGTGGCTCGCTCGATATGAAGCGACCATCGGAAACTATCACCACTTTCAAGGTCGTTATCCGTTGACTTTGGATATTTAACTCAGGAGATGTTCAGTGCCCGCAGCGCGTAGACATTTTTTGGCAGGGTACAGTATAGAACATTATTATGAAGATATTACGCATACCTATGAACAGAAATACTGACACGACCAAACTTAAAACTACCAAATTGTCATGTACTTTGATGGATGAGAGGGGAATGCGCGCGCAAGACATCTCCCGTGAGTTTTGGCGTCAACACGAAAAAGGACGCATCGCGGCATTCCGAAATTGGTGTAAATTCGAGTTTTAATGGATAAAAATGGCGGATTTGACAACGCTCACAAGTGTAGGAAAGTGGCATATTACAATGAAATTTGAATTTTCGTGTTGGTTCCAATGTCCCTAGGGAGCTTCTAGTAAAGTCTCGACAACTTTACTGAGCAATCATCTCATTAATCTTCATCATCAACAATCATTCTAAAGGACCGATATATTAACTTGTAAAACTTGACATTGGCAAAGTTGCGGCGATTCGCTGCAGAAGCCATCAATAAGAAAAGAAGAAGAAGGCATCTCCCGTTGCCATCATATAAAATTTAATATATATTACCTACTACTTATATACCTAGTCTAGCCATAAATATTGTTACGAAGAAAAAACATTTTTTTTTATTGCAAATAATATTTATTACTTTTACAGTGTGTTAGTTTAATACATAAATATAAAACGTTGAGGCCAGTTATCAATAGAAGCACGCACTCTTTCCATGGGAAAATTCTTCACTGCCAATCGTATGGATTGTTTTAGGGACTCCAAATTATCATGGCGTTTAGAGCAAAACATACTCTCTAAAACTGACCATAAATCATAATCCAGCGGATTAAGATCGGGACTAGACGACGGCCAGTCTTCAGCTCTGATGAAGTCCGAAACGTTCACTTCCAACCAAGACTGCGTGGACCGAGCTTTATGACCCGGCGCTGAGTCTTGTTGGAAGGACCATACTTGGTTATTGAACATGGTGTTGTTAAGGGGTTTAACTACCTTCTCAAGAATGGTATCTTGATACACTTGTGCCGATGTTTTGATTACTTTTTCACAAAAATATGGCTCAGTCACTCGTTCATAGCTAACACCCCACCAAACCATCACTGAAGTCGGATAATGCCCACGTTGCACTCTGTCGACTAATTGGGAAGCTTCCTTAGAACTTTGAGCATAAATACGGTCATTTTTTGTTAAAATGTTGCTCAATTGTAAAGATTTTCTCATCCGTAAACAAAATTTTTCTGTGACCTCCCTTTGCGTACCGCTTCAGTAGTTGCTTCGATTTTACCACCCTATTCTTTTTTAAATTATCAGTTAAAAAATGACCAGTGCGTCTCTTATAGGCTGCAAGTCCTAAGTCATCTTTTAAAATGCGCGAAATGGTTCTGGGTGCTATCTTCATCTCCCGAGATAAAATCTTTTGCTTTCGGCCAGATTTTCTTCGAATTCTTTCCCTTACTGCTTTGACCACCTTTTTCGTACGAACACTACGTGGACGGCCAGATCTTTTTCTGTCACAAACAGAGGAGGTCTCATTGTACCTATTAATAGCCCGGTACACAAAGATTTGACTAATACCAAGCGTATGGAGAGTTTTAAAAATTACATTCGGCTCCATACCAACTTTGTGTAATGCAATCACAGCGATTCGGTTTTCTTTATCACCCCACTCCATTTTAATATAGCAAAATATTGTACAATGTATTGGCGCCAAAATTAGAAAACACAATGAACAATCGTATAAAAATGACAGATTCCAAGTTCAAATGTAAAATCTTTCTTATTTTAATTGTAACAGTATTTATGGTCAGACTAAGTACATACTACAATTGGATTTTTATATTCCATGTGTGTAAACGATTGTTAGTAATTTAACATGTTCATATTTAAATTGGTTTATTTCAGCTATGTATTCGAGCGTCCGATGTGAACCAAGGCAAAAACGGCAAGGAGATCGTATCCGTCATACTGCCGGTTTTACTGGACACCGGTATTACTAATCTAGTCAGAGAAGTTAGGAGTGTAAGGTAATCTATATTAACATGAATTAAGAATTTAAATATATCCCCATCAGTTTTCTTTAAATAGGCTATTTGACAAGGTAGTCCGATTGGGAAGAACCCAATACACTGAGAACGCTCTGACCACTAAGCCACAGAACCTTCGCCCGAAACCATTCAAATTCTTCTATACATATATCCGTCTTACGGTGACGGTTCCAGCCATCTACCGATATTCGTATGAACTATGGGAAATTTCCCCTGTAAGGGAAAGATTGCGGGTTGGGTTCCCGCCTGAACCGATTAGATTTTTTCTATATCTTAATCGATTTAAATAACTACTGCTTACGTAATCATTAATTAGTACCCCCCACCACCCCCATGTCATTAAAAATAAGCAATGCAAAGACCCCCCTCTCCCCCGTTTAGTGCTTACGTAATACATTAACGGCCCCAGTCACCAATTTAGAAATTTAAAATTTTTATCGCTATTTTTCTGTAGAGTTTACCTAGATGCTTGGAACCGGTCGGTTCCAGCAGATTTGAACGTATATTCGGCCACATTCTAAGACATGATGTTTTTAAAATTACACTATACCAAAAAAATATATTTATTTTAGCTTACAAACTGTATCAAAATTAGTAACAGCTGCAGGAGAGAGTCTCAAGCCTTTCTTGGCTCGTTTGATCCCGGCGCTAGCGGGCGCGGCGGGCGATCTCGAGAACGTGAAACTATCGTACCTCAGCACCGTACTAGCTGATTCGTCTACTCGAGATGTACTAGACGACATGAGGGCTAATGCGGCCAAACATCACTACACCACTGACACCGTCGTTAAGGTAAGTGAATTATTTATAATAAAACTATCGTGGAGGTGTGGCGGTGATATCGTGGCGGATGCCATGCGCGCTAATGTTCTCCCTACCATGGATGCCCAAGATTGAGGTGGAGTAGTAAGATTCGGAAGGCGGACACAGCACCGAGGTCACATTGACCACCACTCTTGACCTTGATCCAATCAGGTAAACATTTCTCCATGGTGATGATGATGAATCATCCGAGCTACAATTCCGATTGCATCTAGCTTGCAGCTTAGTGTTTAAGGAGTCGGCCTTGTGATTGAGAGGTCTCAGGTTTGGTCGGACCGCAATTATCGACGTGAAACCACTCCTAACCCAAACAATTTAGCTTAGCTGGAGGAGTTAGCGGGAATATTACTAATTTCGGTCTTAATATTATTTATAAAAAAAAAAACTCACTCCTGCATTATTGGTTTATCTTGGCTTTTACGAGAGCTATTACTGACTGACTCCCCAACTCTGAGAGACTTACACCAGAGAGAGTCCCATCTATCAATCAGCGGGTATTAGTGGCAGGCAGACGAACTTCAGAGTGGTAAAGTGGGGGTGAGATTGAGTAAGTTATAATAAAACAATCCAATAAAATAATAGTCATATTATTTATTCCACAGTGTATGCCTTACATCGACATTGAAGTAATGAAAGAGATGCTTCCAAAAATCCTGGAGCTGATGAAGTCTCCTCAGCTTGGCACCAAAGTTGCATGCTGCCATTTTATAGTACTAGCTGCTCATTACTTGAGGGCTGACTTGGAACCTGTGGCTGGGAAGATCATGAACAACCTATTAAATGGAACCTTTGATAGGAATGCGACTGTGAGGAAGAATTATGCGGAGGCACTTGGACAGGTGTCGGCTTATGCTAAGGTAAAGTTTAGTTATGTTAGCTAGTGTTCTTCCATTGATTAATATAGCTCAGGTTTAGAATGTTCTAACCCTAAAATGTCTTGAGGGTACAAAACGTCCATATCCCAAATTTTCAAAAGTCCAGAACTCATGTCCCGGTATGATGCTTTTGAAAATTAAATGTGGCTTGCAACTATTTCCAATTTTTATATTTACAACACTAAAGCTTGTCAAGATCTTGTTCTATTTTCAAAATTATAACCAGTCAAATCACTGATTTCTGTCACATAATTATGTGGAATTTTGGCGACTCTACTTACTGTACTACCGATGTTAACTCTTATCCAGGCCGCGGACATAGATTTTTCAGGGCACTTTCTCATATTAAATTCAACTAGAAAAGTATTTTAAATTCAACTACTTACCTACTTTTAAAAAATGTGATTTAATTAATTTTCGAACTGATACTTCCAGTTTACATCAGTGGAGAAATTGATGAAGAAGCTGGTCACACTGTACGAGACCAAGGAGGATGATACATCGCGGCAGGCAATTGCTCTGACGCTCAAGGCCATAGCGAAGGCCAAGATAGAGCATATCAAAGATAATGAGAATGTTATCGCCGCTATGGTGTTTTTGGCTATGCACGGGCCTAAAGAAGACGGTGAGTGTTTATCGTGTTATACTGTGGGTTTACCATGAAGTCTTAAAAAAGGTCAATAATTGAACAGCTGTCATTTACTAAATGCGTAAATAACTTTGTATTCCCATAATAATATATAGGATTACAAAGTTACTTTTGCAGTTGGTAGTATGACAGCAGTTCAATGTACCTTGATGGACAGTTTCTGAATCATAAAGAAAAATATTCTTTTCTATTTATGACGTCACACGGAAAAACTCTAATGAGTTTATGTGGCATTTTTATGACGAAAGTGTAAGTTTTGTATTTAATGAAATAAATAAATAAAAAAAAAACATTGCTAAGCTATTTTAATCTTCTTCGAGATGGCAATGTAATGTTATTAAATGAGTCCAGCCCAGACCAAAACATTGACAACATGTCAACTTGACCTGATGACGAGAAGCGATATTTATAAAAACAAGAGGTTAAAAAGAGCGTTTGGGACTCACCAAGATGTACCTGTACGTGCAAGTCGGTATTTGCTGATTGACGAACGAGGTTCTTGCACCAGCTTCCCTTTCCGGGTTGGCTAAAGGTCCCCGTAAAAGCTAAGATTAGAATTTATATTTAGTGAATATGATTTAAACCTTCTTTACTCTTACTCTCTATCTATCTCTCTCCTTCCTCTCTACAGTCTCTACTCATCTACTCTTCTCTCAATCTTAAAAAAGCACCACTAAAGTTAATAATTTGTGAACATTTCGTTGTACTAAAGATGCGACGGCGGTGGAGATGTATGAAGAGATATGGACGGACATAAGCCCGGCGCGGGAGAGCGGCATCAAACAGCACTTGCCGGCCATACGCGAGGAGATCGAGAAAGCGCTCAGTTCTAGCAGCTGGACTAAGAAGATACAGGTCTTTATCATTCATATCATTATCCAAACTTAGAATATTATAAAGTTGAAAAGTTTGCTTGTTTGTTTGGTTGAACGCGCTAATCTCAGGAACTGATGGTTCGAATTAAAAAATATTTTTGTGTTGAATAGTCCGTTTATTGATTAACGTTTTAGGCTATATACCATCACGCATCTCAAGGAGGTACGACACGACGGTTTTTCGTGTTCATAATATGACATAATAACTTCGTGTTGTGTTCCCAGCGGTGAGTAGGGTAGCCAGAGCTCACTGGAGAATTTGTGCTGTCAGTGGGAAGACTCAAGGCTTGCCCTGCTTTGTCTTCTACACTGACGGCACAGAAACTCTATATTTACAGGGTTGGCAGCGCGAGTGTGACTCCTCTGGTGTTACAGACGTCCATAGGCCACGGTAACCACTTTCCATCAGGTGGGCCGTGTGCTTGTCTGCCACCTAAGTGGTATTAAAAAAAAACGCCACTACTCAAGCGAGCGGAGCAGTGATCATAAATGTCAACAAATGTGGCAGATTTCCATATGTTATTTGAAGACTAAAACAATACGGCCTCAAAGGGGTGATAATGAGGTTTTAAAATATACCATGAGCGAAGCCGGGGCGGGGCAGCTAGTAGATTCGTAAACTGGGTTTTTAAACAAAAAAATATTATAAGACACATTAGCATTCTTTACCTTTAGATAAGTACTTAACTAAAGGGAGCTCGAGCCCTCCCTTTTCGGAGATTACAAACCAAGCAAGAAGATATTCGATTTGCAGGGAATAGAGTATCCTTTAGTTCATAAAGAAGCGCTACAACTATCGATAGGGGATTATGTATTGCTTTTTTTTAATACAGCACACGTTAATATGACTTCGCCTTATCTCGTGATAAGCATAAGGCAAATTCACAAGAAACACGGGCACCATGGCAGACATGAATATTGTTAAAATGGTGGCCCACGACGGCCTCATCAGACCTTTTGTATTTAAAATTTACGATTTTCCTAGAGTTAGAATTACAAAGTTACAATTTAAATGTATTTTTTACGTTCCTACAGGCGGCGAATTCAATAAAAACGATCTGCAAAGAAGTATCGATAGGTCTAGGAGACCAACGCGAGCAGTTGATCCGAGCGCTCCTGGCTGCCGTGCACGGGAAGACGTTTGACGGCAAACAGCATGTCATCGATGCGTTAGCTGAACTGTGCGCGTGAGTATTTTATCTATTGACAGTATCAAGCTGAAGAATATGTGTTTCAACATATCGCCCAAGAGATTTTCCAAGTTGCTTTTTCCTGAGAACTAGCGCTAAAATACACCCTAGTTAGTTGTTTAATCCGTTTGGTTGACGTTTATCGCTGGATGCTTAGAAGCTAGACTGAAGATAAAGGAACTAGCCAACATTTCAGAAATCCTCTCGGATTGGCTTGGATACCCCACCCCGCCCCCATCGCTGCCAGCGGGAGTGGTTAAAACTGCACGACCGTCTGTCTAGCTAGCATATTCCTCGCGCACCCCGACTGAACATACCAGAATGCTGTCGATCTAAAAATGGTGGTCCTGTTTTTTCACGCTTATCGCTGAATCATCAGATTTAATTCATAGACCCGAGATTGTATAAAGACAGAAATACGTTATTTTGGGGAAATGTATTTTTTATCAGCCAAGTTTATATTAAATGATCAAATGTGGGTACCCAAAATCGTAAATCTGCTGCCAAATATGGTAGATCTGCCGCCAAGTAGTCGATTTATTTTCAGCAAAATATCACACCGCGTGTCCTTACACAGAAATATATAGTTCAGGTTACTTGTGCACTAATGCACGAAGAAATTATGTCTAACTGGAAGCTAGATCTTCAAGACAAACCCCATTATTTTGGCGATAGATAAAATCACACTAATTATTTTGTTCTCAGTGTAAAAGAGGGCGAGGCTCCCATCTCCCCAGTCTTGGCCTCCGAGTGTATTAACGCACTGCTCGTGGAGGCGCGCAAGCAGGAGATGGTGTACAAACGTCACGCCATCGCAGCCTTAGGCCGCGCGCTGTCCGCCACACACGTCGACAGCTTCCAGCAACTATATGACATCGTTAAGGGGATACTGTCCAAGGTGAGCCTACATTGGTGGTTATTTATGGAGTCATTGAGTAGTCTTTGGAGCCCTAATTAACCTTACATGCTACACCGATGGACCAGGCTCTGACGCAGGTTACCCTTTCGGGGTTAAACGGCAATCGTTCTAGTTAAAGTCAAGAAAAATAGCAGGTGTAGCTTCGTGGTAGTCTTCGACTGCCAAGTTTAAGGTCACGAGTACGATTCCCGCTCAGTGAAAATAGTTTTATGCATGAATATTTGCATTAGGTAGGTGTTTCCACACAAAGGAAGAAGGAGAGCAATCTTATCCGAATTCTAGAACCCAAATTACAAGTTACTATTTATTAGGATATGGTTATTATTTTATTTAATATTCTAATTGATTACAGTCGGAACTGTCACTGGGCAAGGAATCGGATGAGGAGGACAACGAAGGAGCTCGGCAGAGACAGGAACAACTCACAGCGCTGAAGGAGGCCGCGTACGAGTTACTTGGCAAGGCATGGCCTAAAGAAGCTGCCACACAAGGTGAGAATAGATGAAGCTTTGTTTATGTTGAAGAGAAGAGATGTTTAAATAGTATACTTATTCTCTGGGTACAGATCTCAATATGGTAGTAGGCTATTTGAGGCACGAAAAAAGTTATAAAAAGTTTGAAACTGGTTCAATATTGACTTTTATTCTATTAGATCTTGATGACGTTGAATTCTTGTCATAGTATTTTTTTCAAGAGACAAAGATATGGATTTATTCAAGAATGGTAAAGAGTATTAGGATATTCTTATAGGGTCACACAGGCAGAGGTAATCACTCGTCGCGTTCTTATCTGTCACCTGAGTGATACAAAAGAACCAGTTTGCTATTATAGCAAATCATTATCTGATGACTCAAAGCATCTGGATTATACGGGAGCGACTGCCATTGACCCCCAACCCCGAGTGAGGCGTGCAGGTGAGAGGAGCTCGGGTTATGTATATTTTGAATTGGCTCCCGTATATTACCTTAATCAATTCATTAGCCTGTCCACTGCTCTTTCCCTGCGTGAGCCTTCCGCTTCTGCTTTCCGCATCCACACTAAATGAAATTTATTGTTACAGAAAAATACCAAGACGTATTCTTCGAGCACTGTTCAACATCGTACCCATCGAGCTCCCGATCGACCCAGCTGGCAATTTTAGCGTCCATTGCGCGCGTGCTGGAGAGGCTCGCGATATTGAGCAATGCCGGCGAGCCGATGGAGACGGACAGTCTCTTGTTGTCGAGTCAGACGGAGAGGGATAAGGCTCTCGCCAATGTTACCGGACAAGTTGCTACCATCATTGATTACACGCTCAGTAAGTTTTATTTGCTGTTGCTCGCGGCTCCGCCCGTGTGGAACTCTGTTCCCGTTCCCGCCTTATTAATCTAGGGATAAAAACTCAATATGTTATTCCGGACTAAGACTTGTTACAAAATTCAGCCAGATTCATTCAGCATTTTAAACTTTATGTAAGAAACATTCAAACATCTTCACAAATTTCTTTGTAATATTTTAAATGTATGTTTCATTGTCTTAAATATGTATTTTCTGTTTATCTGACACAGATAAACAGAAAATACATATTTAAGATAATGAGTTTCTTTTATTTTAGCAATTTCTTTATTAAGTAATTTTGTTTTAACATTTTTGGTATTTTATTTTAGAAAACAGCAACCAAGTAAGGCATAGAAGGGAAGCGCTCAACATAATGGAAATTCTAGTAAAAAAACTTAAAGGTAATTTAACAGTATGGAGTATGCAATGTGTTATTTAGATATATGATTAGATAGAATAGTACTAAGTGATCATGAACGGTAAGGTTGGTATGGTTTGTGACAATACGTCGGGTTTGACTGTATTGGTGGCCAATGCCGGTTAGGGCCCCTGCGATGTTTTTGTTTCTTTAAAACTCCATTATTCATAATCCATAATTCCATGGATACTCCATAATTCCAGTCGCTCGGATGCGACAGGTCTCACATCGGAGGCTGGGGTGGTCCGTTTTTATCAGTATAAAAAGCCTGTAAGGCTGAACTTCGATTCGGTGAAGCGTGCCAAAATATAAAACTAACAATGCACAAGTGTTTTCATACATAAATTATTATGTATACTGGAGGTAGGACACGACGGTATTGGCGTCCAATTGAGCAGTCCGACTGGGGAAGTACCTCCGCCCTACAGCATACCGCGGCCATAATAACTTCGTGTTGTGTTCCCAGCGGTGAGTAAGGTAGCCAGAGCTCGCTGGATTGTTGGTGCTGTCAGTGGGAATACTAAAGGCTTGTCCTGCTTTGTCTTCTACACTGACGGCAAAGAAACTGTGCTTACAGGGTCGGCAGCGCCTCTGGTGTTACACACGACCATAGGCCACGGTAACTACTTTCCATCAGGTGGGCCCTGTGCTTGTCTGCCACCTAAGTGGTATAAAAAAAATTTTTCATCCTGTAACTCGTATAACGTATTTCAAAGACTTTATTACTTGCAGATCTCAACAAGACAGAGGAATTAGAAAAACTCAGAAAGATTTATCAGTTGTACGTACAAGACTTGTCGAAGGAATCGTCTCACGAACTAAGAACCAAAGTGGACAGCATTAAAGCTCTTTTTAAATAGACTGTAATAGTTCTTATTTATTATCCTGATTAAATGTATAAAAATATCGTACAAATTGTTCATTTTTAGAGGTTGTTTCTCACGATAGCCAAACTTAAATATTATTTGGCAACCCTCAAATTATACGTCGCGTCAACGAACGCCGATAAAATTATATTCTTGATATAAAAATTGAGGAGTGCTATACGAACTATAGGAGTGCGACCACAAAAGTGGTGACACAAGATATTTTATACATTAGATTTATTTTTTATTTATTTAAATTAAAATATAAAAACGATAATACTAAATAGGAATGGCAATACCCATCCTTTGCGCAAGGAATAAACCAGCCCCCTGGTCACGGGTAGGGTCAATTAAATGTTTAGAAATCTCTCTAAACAAAAGACGGGCACTTGGACCCCAAACGGTTCAAATATGTAATTAGCTATTCTCATACGTAGAGATTCATCCAACACTCATCCGTTTATTTCCTTCAGTTTACTTAGATAATATTATTTTATCCCGTGTCATGTCATCCAACAAGCGCTTTCAGCAACATACTATGTTACTAACAAGAGGAGTCAATTTTGCTTAAAACAAATAAATTCACCTCTATAACAACAAAAGAAATCTGTTCATAAAAACTTTCTCGTAGTTTTAAAAAAACATATTTTTATAGGTAGGTAGAGTCTTTAGTCACTGCGGTAGTTTAGGTACCTGAATACTGACAGCAGCCCCATTCAATCCTAATTGGTCAGACATACTTACCATTAAGATGTTATAAAAAAAAATTCTTAAAAATAACTTGGTAAAATGAAACAAGCCACAACAATATCACATCATTGTTTAATGCTAATGCATTAAATAAATCTATGGAATGAAATAAAGTAACAAAATAATTATTAGCATAAAAACATTGTCTACGTTAAATTAGTATATGTACACACATTTATAAATAATAATAAATTTGGATTCGTGTAACAGTACACTTAGCTATAATCAGCTCGGCGAACCTTGATCCCTATGACAGTTCATACTAGTGACGGGTCGTGTCGATATATCGCAACTTTTTATAGGCAAAGGCGTGACTTGCATTCAGCCACATCGATAAACATGTTTTTAAAATATAATCTACATTACTATAATTATAATGCTTGTTATATTTACAAGTATCCGTGTATTTGTATATGGGGTTGCCAATATTCCGATGCAGAGGTAACATGGTCGGACTGTATAATTTTAATGTGAATTAAAATTTTAGTTATAGCAACACTATCTGATCTGTCACTACGCTAGTACTGTCAGTTCGCTACGCCAGTACGAGTGCTAACGCCTTGTATGCGCCACGTGTTTTCTTGTGTCAACGGAATCCTTTGTTTGTTACTATTGTTGTTTTCTGTTTTTGTTATTGTTGCTGTTTTGTGTTTGTTGGTGTTTCAAAATGCCGAAAAGACTGAGAAAAACTGTACTCAACAGTGAAACGCGGGAGTTTGTTGTACGCTTGCGTGACTATTTTGCTCGCGAACTACAAAATGGCGGACCTTTGTTGCCACTTGACAACGTACGCGACCGTGTTGCTGATGCTTTGGGAATTGGCAAAGCTACCGTTTCCCGAATTACAAAGGAGAAGTTCGGCGAATCGTCGATGGAGGAGAACAAATTATCAACTCCAAAGAAGAAAAAACATAATAGGGCACGACCCGTAACTAACCCCGATGATTTCGACATGGCAGCGATACGAAACCATATTTACGGCTATTATTTTCGAGGTGAACTGCCGACTTGCACAAAATTATTAGCGTCGCTGAAATCGGCTGATTTATTTAAAGGTGGATTCACTTCTCTCAGACAAGTTATAAAAAAATGTGGATTTCGTTATGGGAAGTGTGACAAAAGAAAAGTGATAATGGAGCGGAAGGACATTGGATTGATGAGGTGTGATTTTCTACGACAAATAAAAAACATCGAGAACTGGGACAAGGTGGTTTATCTGGACGAAACGTGGCTCAACGCCAATCACTCAGTCTCCAAAACATGGACAGACGACACAGAGAAATCCTGTACCAAAGCACCAGAAGGCAAGGGCCAGCGTTTGATTATCTGCCACGCTGGCACAGCCAAAGGTTTTGTACCTAACTGCTTGTGGGCCTTCAAATCCGTGAAAACAAGTGATTATCACGAAGAGATGAATTTTGAGAATTTCAAGAAATGGTTCACAAAACTATTAGACAATTTAAACGAGCCCCACTACATTTTAATGGACAACGCCCCATACCACTCTGTGCAAATTAATAAAGCGCCTACCGCGAACAACAATAAAGGCGAAATAATAGAGTGGCTGCAAAACAATGCTGTGGCAGCTAATACTCAAATGCTGAAAAAGGAATTAGTTAGATTGTTGAACCTTCATAAACAGCAAACAAAGAAGAAATATTTCTTGGATGAGATGGCAAAATCAAAAGGGCACACCGTGATTCGGCTACCGCCCTACCACTGCCAATATAATGCAATCGAAATGATATGGGCGCAGATCAAAGGTGGGTTGATTTGTATTTATTTTAACATGTTTTTATTTAGGTCACTGGTGACTGTCTAGTCGGCTAGTACTATTTAAAGCTATTTTATTTCACTAGCAAATTGCATTTTTATTTTTATCCATGTGCTTATATCAATTACACACTTTTAACGTACAAAATTATGTACTTATAATGTACTTACCCCGATCTCGCTCTTTGACTTTGCATCATTTTCAATCTAAACCATTATTGTTTCAGGTTGTGCAGCCAGGCTTAACACCACTCCACCATTCACAGCTAATAAAATGCTTACGTTGCTACAAGAGGCATGTAGTCAAGTGACTCCGGACAATTGGAGGAAAGTGGTTGAAAAGACGAAAAAGCTATGCTTAGATGATTGGAATCGAGACGTGCGATACGACAATATAGTAGACCAGCCGTTTATCATAAACATAGGAGAAAGCAGCTGCAGTTCGGATTCCGAGTCTGAGACGCAATCGGTGACACCATTGTCAGATTCAGATTAATGTATATTAAAAAATCATAAATAAACCGCTTTTGTTTTATTTGAGTAGGTATATACAATAAATTTGTTAAATCTCCTTTATTTTATTATCGCAAACAACTTAAATGATTATAAATCTGACACTAAGAGCGTAGGTGCTCTATTGATGTATTTTGTACACTCGTTTCCATTTTCGATATTTGTTTATCGATACTTTTCCGCACTAGTCGATATCTTCCAAACGGAGTAACTTTTGCAGGACGTCAACGTAAAGTCTGATTGAGATAATTTCTTGTAAGTGTTAATAATTATTATAATTCCAACGGGATATTATTGTAATTGCATATATCTGCCTAAAATTAATAAATATCATTTTTAGACACCGCCAATTCGATTATAATATAACGGTGACGCTACTACAAGGTTGTGTCGTGGGAATAACTGTCAGTGTCATAGGGATCAAGGTTCGCCGAGCTGATTATAAGATATCTTTAAAATCACTAATAAAAAGATGTAATATAATGATATCTAGAAATGGTAAACAAAAACCATCCTAAATTCTAATTAATCGCATTAAGTGTTGCCCACGTGTGTTAGTGTTGTGTTTGAAATGAGTTTAGACTCTTGGGATAATGTGGACGAAGCGTAAAGGTTAAGTGACGTCGGAACTTTGTTCGTCTACCCATCTATATTAGTGTGAAAAAGTATTTTTGAGACGCAGGATAATTATTGTAATTCACAAACGTATATTTTTTTACTTGCAAGGTCTAGGTTTGCCACAATTTGAAGCGAAACCATAATGAAGTATATAGAAAAATCTCTTCGTATAAAAAAATATGAAGTGCCCCTCAGTCATCCCTTGCGTGCAATAATGCTGTGAAAGTATCTCATTCGTAACGCGATTGACAAAAAAATTTAATTATTTTTTAAGTTAATCCTCTGTGCTGCTTGACGGCAAAGTCTAGTCCCCTATTACGTGGGATCTTTCATTGCTGAGAAAGTAAGGATGATCTCTGTTTAAAATGATGACTCGATGCCGACCCTGCACTGTCACGTTGTCTGCACTGCGTCTTAGAAGACTTTTCCGTTCCGTGGAAATTATTATGGTCATAATACAAAATTAGCTTGTGTTTAAATATTAATAACTACTCTACAGCTAAATTATCTTACATGTATGGTGAAAATTCTATAATCAAATATACCCTCTAGATTTACGGCCGATATACATTATCAATCTTATCCAAGACCTAAATATACATATAAATTAGTTTTAATTTGTACTTCGAATGGCACCAAATCATTCATACAATTTTAGAATTTTGTGACGTCATATAAATTGAAATAATTATAATAGCGTAATTCATAAGGTACGTTAGATATTTTGTTTCTGTCTTTACGTGTTAATACGGTGTGCAAAGAAATCCATGATTTGTCAGTATCATCACGATTAAGTTCTGTTTATAAGTAAAAAAGGGTAATTACTCATAACAAAGTTTAAAGGAGGCTTACTAGTCTCGGGAACATATGCTCGCTTTAAAGTTTGCTCGTAAAACTCCTATATTAAGAAAAAAAAGTATGATTTGATGACGTTCGAATTTTAAAGCTACCTACGAGCTACATTTATTATTTGTAACCCCTCGTTCACACCACGAGACAAGTTGTAAACTTGTTTATAAAAAACTTGTCGAAGGCTTGTAGAAGACAATACTTGTTTTATACATGTATCTCAGATACTTTTTCGTTCACATAGTATGTATAGTCAACAAGTTGTAAACAAGTATAAAACACATTTGCGTTCACACTGCAGCCTGTGACATTGCAACTTGTCAAATACATTTATTATACTTAGGTGTAAACGAGGGGTAAGGAGTTTAAATAGGATTGAACAATCATGTTGCTAGCATCGCACCATGGACTAGCTGACCAGCTCATAATACGAGTAGACGTTTATAAGTGACAGTAAAAAGAGAAGACAACAAATTGTTTATATTCTTATTAAGTAAACCAGTAAAAAGTTTTGTAATCCTATGAATGTATAATTTGAATAGCTAATGAAATTGAACTAATTTTAGCAGATAATACGTAGCTTTTTTAAATATTGGTAACAGAAAGTACTAGTGTTCCTCCTAACCCTTTCATCTATGCTGTATTGCTTGTGTTAGGAGTGCACTTCGGTAGTGTAACCGTCAGGTTTCAAACTCAGGAATTGTCGATCGCAAGGTCGCCTCAACTGAGACATCATTGCGATTCTGCTATTATTATGTTTGTATCAATATTATCAGCTAAATTCAGTTTTACTTCAATGTGTAATATTCGTGTGATCTATGTATTTAAAAATTATGATAAAAATTGGAAATTTACAATAAAATCCGCCTTTTCTAGCCGAGTGAAAAGCAAGCGTTGTTAATCATTTATAGGGTTTTGTATTAATATTTATTGCACTATAAGGTAATTTTATAAAAAATATTGCAATTAGTACAGCATTGGCAGAAAGTGACACGTAGTTGCAATTAATACAAATGTCAAATTAATTAAACTTCTAAACATTCGCTTTTATAGCAGACCATAATGCCGTATACTGCTCTTAAGATATGAAGGCCTAAAGGTGTATGTGGTGATATACTATTTTGTACATAAAATAAATAGAAAGCTTTTCAGATTACCAATACACCTATTTAATAGTAAAACATTTTTATTACATTAATTTACAATACTTACTACATTGACGAATACTAAATAACCCTCTTACTAAGAAAGGTTGTGTTATTGTGGAGCTCCTAAATTTGGTACACTTGTAGGAAAGCTGTGCATGAAGGAAAGAAGTTCTCGCCCTAAATACTTAAGTATTTGTAGAAATTCCTTCTAGTCCATTTAGTATGTGATCATGATATCAAATCAAAATAACAAAATGTTACTTATTATACGAATTTACTAAAACACTTCGGCAGACATTTTCAGATTTATGTAGGTTTAGGTCTTATTTGTAGTATGGATGTGAAAATAGTTATTTTTTTATAAACAAATGATATGAAGTAACATTGCGTATTGGGACGAAACGGAGCAGAAATTATTTGAGAAAGTGAAATCATTTCATCAACCTGTATAGTGCTTTTACCAAATATTGTCGTGATAAAGTTGTCATTTTGATACTCAAAATAATTTTCATTACTTGGTTTTTTGATACTTTCAACCAAATAGACTAGAAGGGATTAAGGAACGAACATGACAATGTACTCTACTAGGTCAGAAAGTACGTGTCTGGACCGAAACACTTCTATCGATGTGCCGTCTTCCTAGTGACATAAACAGCGTGAAGAAAATAAAATATTTAATTATTTCATACAACCTTATTTAGTAGAAAGGTACATACATCCATAGCTATACACATAATTACAATAAATTAATCGAAACGCTTTTGCAGAGGTATTATATTTTAAAACTTGGGACTTAAAGATAAAAATCATTACTTTAAAGACTCGAGACAATTATACATAATATGCATATTATTGAAATATAGATATAGAATAACTTAGAGAAAATAATGTTTTAGTTTTTTAATTGTCACAGATCCCATATTTCAATTTAGATCGGAAAAGGGGTACTCGGGTGTCGTTAGCTTACTGGTTAAGGAGTCGGCTTTAGGATCGAGAGGTCTCGGGTTCGTATCCTGGCCATTACACTACCGACGTGAACCCTAGCACAAGCAATTTAGCTCAGCTGGTGGGGTAAGAAAGAATATTAGTAATTTCGGTTCTAATATACTTTTTATAAAAATAAAATAAATAAACCCGCGACCAGTCCCTTACAGAGGGAACGCTCTAACTACTGATCTAAAGTTCTACCTGAGCGTACTAATTGCTTTACAATGTAAGTCAAAAAGATCTTTTTATTGTAAAAAGTTCTAATACATAATACCTTCACAAAAACGTAAAACAATATTTACCTATAAAATACTATTGCACTCTATACGTCATCGAAGAGGCCTCGGGGCGGCATCGTCATCTTGTCTCGTCTCCTATCGTCGAATTCAGACCTTATCGACGGTAGAGTGCTCTCACCGAACCTCTCGTCTAGTTCGTCTTCGAGAGTCAAGTGCGAGCGGTTATAGGGCACCTCTGCTCGTTGGTAGCCCGTCAGCTGCGGTTGTATTCTCTCAGGACTCGGTTGCACGTAGTAATCTGAATCCACGTCGTTCAAAAGCCCGGTGTGGGCTGAAACGTGTGCCAAATGACCAATAACCGATAACATTAATGATGATTTGGAAAGAAGGGTCCTGTTTATTGTAAGTTTTTAACTTTGAATTAATTCAAAGTTTTATGAATCAATTTTCATGCGTTGATATCGCTTTAGCATAATGTTAATTGCGGAAAAGCGATTCAAGCATACTTTTGTATAGATTCTATGTAGTTAGTAGTATATTTTCTTTGTACATCATTTAGATTCTTTCAAGAAGCAGTAATTTGTAGGTGCTCCCTTATAATAAACAGAACGAAAAGCAGGATAGGCGGTGTAGGATCATGGAATGTTAATGTGAGTGCCGATACGCAAAATTGCAAACAGATTTTTAACTATATAGAATATTATGGATTATATTCTACCTAATGTAGAAAGGTGATTGAGTCAAAGGTTTTTTATCTTTACATATTTTTTTTTTTACTTTAAAAAATGTACGTTTATTATAAACAATAAAAACTTTATTCTAATAAATTGGCTGACTGTTTGCATATTTGCGTGAGAAATGTATTGTAAAATAGGTGAAGTAGTATGAAATTAATCTTAAAATAGCAATAGTGGTAATGCCTTTCAATAGCGTAGAAAGATTCCTTCGAGACTTGATATCTTTACATGCTTAAATGCAACAACAAAAAAGTTATCGATTACACGGACAAGTACCGTCAGCTTTTACAATAATGTTTATGGGAATTAACGCGATCATGGTATATTTGCCTGACGTTTGGATCAGGTGACACCGGCCGTGGTTATAGGCTTCCCATAAACATTATTGTATATCATGGAACACGAAAGTTTAAAAGTAAGGCAGCTTTTGTTCGTCATTTCTCAATGGGGAGGCACAGGTAAAATTAATCACAGATAGCGTCACCCTCGCTGGTGCTTGTTTTAGAGTCTATTATCCTATGTATCTTACTTCAGACTGTCAGAGGAGCTTGTCAATCTTGTCATTGAAATTTGCTTTAAGCATAACATAAACATAACATAAACTCATGGCTATATCCCCGAAGGGGTAGGCAGAGGTGCAAGCACCCACATTTCGCCAGTTTATGTTTAGGTCCCAATGTAATAGGTGGCGAGCCTATTGCCATTAACCGGGCACTTATAAACCAGCGATAAATACACACATAACAAAAGCATCGAAAATTCATTGGTGTGTGCCATGGTAAAACCTGGGATCGAACCCGAGACTTCGTCTCAGGAGTTCATTACCCATACCACTAGGCTACCGCATTTGCATTAAGATTAGGTATATAAAAAATGCTCCTGTATGATAGTGGCGAATTTAAAAGAAGAGTTGAAGGAGAGATATGCTTATCTACATAAAAATCATCAGATTTGAAATGGTCGCTACATATTCTAGCAGACAAATTTGGTATCCAGTTTTTACTCTAAACTATAGCGTCCGTCTTTTTTATCAGTAGGGAAACGATGAGGACCTTTATTTTTACACTGAAATACACTACTACGACAGCGTCATTGTTTATTCTACAGAAGACTTTCCTTTATTTATTAACAATTTGTACGAAATTTGACAGCAATATAACACCAGCGATAATGCGCCACCTATCGGGATAAATAAGTAGTGTGTCTCCTCATTAAGAAACAATGCAAATTAAGCGTCTTAGTGAAATGTCAGATTATGTTTATTTGATGAATGCGTTGGTGGTTAGTATAATGGATGTTAGAGCGAGTAGTGATGCAGCTATGCAAGGGCAGGCGTAGACTGGTAGACGAAGCATTCGAGATAATATTAATTGTGAGTTGTAATTCTATTGTTATATTCTTTAGGTAGCAAAACAAATAATTTGGAATTTTGGCTTTTTTGAATTTTTACATATATACATTTCTTTTTATACCACTTAGGTGGCAGACAAGCGCACGGCCCACCTGATGGAAATTGGTTACCGTGGCCTATGGACGTGTGTAACACCAGAGAAGCCACACTCGCGCTGCCGTCCCTGTAAGCACAGAGTTTCTGTGCCATCAGTGCAGAGGATAAAGCAAGACAAGCCTTTAGTCATCCCACTGACAGCACAAATTCTCCAGTGAGCTCTAGCTACCCTACTCACCACTGGGAACACAACACGAAGTTTTTATAAACGCGGTACATATAAACACGCCTTGATGCCTGGAAGGTTAGGCAGAGGTGAATTAATACCCACATTTCACCATCATTGTATTCGGTCCCACGTAATAGGAGGTGATCATATTGCCGCTTTCCAGGCACTATTGTTGACTCGAGCTATGCATCTGAGGCTGAGTCTGGGCGGTGTATATCTGTCTGATGTTAAACAGCCCTATCTCTTAGTCGTCTTGTACGACACCGTATGGAAAGAGATGGGCTGGTCGAAATTCTACACTGCCGGAAATCACTCGGCCGTCTGCCGGAAACATTTTTGTCTCTTTTATTTATTTATTATAAACAATTATAGTAGTTACATATTTCGTTTAGTTATTATGATACCACATAAATTAATTGGAGTTTTTCTAGGCATCATTATCATCTACATTCAATTGTTAACTTAGTCATAACAGTACAAACATGTGTATAATATGACGTATGTGTGACGTCATTCGAAAACCAGCGCGGCACGACTGCATATAATGACAGTATTTATGCTGAGATAGCAAACAGTTCTAGTTACGCACAGATGCATAAATGTTTAGGATATAAGATCGGGGCGATTGAAAAAGCATCAGAAGAGACCGTCCGTATAGCTGAAGGCCACCATTGTAGCATTGTTGGAAATGGTGACGCTCTTTCTCGAAACTTTACCTTCACCCTAACATCAGCGAGGCGAAGTTATTTATGTATTCCTAGCTGTTGCCCACTGCTGCCAGCGTGGATGTCAGTCGGATGTCCTTTCTCAAGGTCTAATCTACCTCTATACGAAATTTTATCAAAATCGGTTCAGAGATTTAGGCGTGAAAGTGACAGACAGACAAAGTTACTTTCGCATTTATAATATTAGTGGATTAAAAAGATTTTGTTGTACTGTGCGTGTTCTAAATAAATGTTTACCTATATCTTACTTTACTTATTTGTTTTGCCAAAACCTAAAGAATGCAACAGAAAGTGTATCCCTGGTAGGGTCCCTCGTGTACCAGGCTGGTGGGCAGGCGGCGCGTGTTACCTTGGTCACGGTCGCCGCCGAGGTCGCGGTCGCGGCGGTAGGCGCCGAAGCGCGCGCTGTAGTCGCGGCGCCGCGACTGGGACTCTTCGGCGCGTTGGCGCTTGCGCTTTTCTGCACAAAGTTTGTAATATTGCTGGTATAAATTCTGCTTTAAACTGAAGGCTGGAGGTTTTTTTGCGCCAACACGAATAAGGGCACATTGCGGTATTACATTATTATCGGAAATTGATGTGAGTTTGAGGTTTTTTTTTTTTTTATACCACTTAGTTGGCAGACAAGCACACGGCCCACCTGATGGGAAGCAGTTACCGTGGCCTATGGACGTATGAACACCAGGGGTGTCACACTCGCGCTGCAGACCATGAAGAAACCTTCTGATGCCCCTCTTGAAGAACCCCATATTGTAGGTGCTTGAGAAAACCGCAGCAGGGAGGTCATTCCACAGCTTGAGTGTGCGTGGGATGAAGTTTCTTTCATACCGCAATGTGTGAGGATGAATTCCCTGCCTATGGCGAGAGGTGTGATGATAGAATGTAGCAACGGGCATCATGTCAAACAATTCATCTGAGCACAAACCATTGAATGTGACTTTTCGTGTTGGTTCCAAATCTCCCCAGGGAGATTTTAGTAAAATCCCCACAACTTTACTGAGGCAGCAATCATTTCATTGTACGGCATCATCAACCTAAAGGACCGCAACTTGAAAACTTGACATTGGCGTACCCCCATTAATAATTTTAAAGACATTTACTTGACATTGGTAAAATTGCGGCAATTCGCTGCAGAAGTCATTAAAAAGAAAAGAAGGCGTCGTTATAGCATAAAGTGGTAACGCAATCATCGCATTTTCCTGCAATTTTTAATCTAAATTAATGTTAAGAGTGTCTGGCAAGAGTTTACTATGATGTTAAAGTATCTGGCTATGAAAGACGTGATTACTAATAACATTTTGAAGGTAATACCTAAAAATCACACTATATTATTTGACGAAAGTAGAGATGCCGAGAGTAGTTATCATTTTACACACCTTTATTGCTACTGCCATTAAAACCCAAACTTCATAATGGGCATCGATCTTTTCTGTGTTGGGAGTATGCGCTGACTAACTTTCAGCTTTTATAAAATAACGAATGTCTGGGGCTATATCTAATATAGTCTATCAGTCTAAACGATAAAAATGTTGCGCCAATATACGTAATTTACGAGATAATAATTGAATGACGAAAAAAAATCAGAATGCACATTGAGGCAGTAGTTGCTAGTTCAGACGTAAGTGCGCATATTAAAATAAATCATAACATAACATAAACTCACGCTTACATTCCCGAAGGGGTAGGCAGAGGTGCTAGCACCTACATTTCGCCAGTATATGTTTAGGTCCCAATGTAATAGGTGGCGAGCCTATTGCCATTAACCGGGCACTTATAAACCTGCGATAAATACACACATAGCTTCGAAAAACATCGAAACGTCATTGGTGTGTGCCATGGTAAAAACTGGGATCGAACCTGAGACTTCGTACAGCAGTCTATTACCCATACCACCAGGCTACTGCACTGCACTTTATACAGTGTGTGTGTACCTCGTTTGATAATCTCCCGTCCCTCGTCCACCAGGTCCGTGGTCAGCTCGTCGTCGCCCACGAACTGCTGGAAGCCGCAGAGCGTCAGCAGGCGGCTGCCCAGCGACAGGTACGTGGCCACGCACAGGAACACCACCAGCATGGGGAAATAGATGTTGAACCCTTCGGCGATGATGCCTAGCACGTCCATGTGCCCCATTATCTGGAATGTACCAAGCGTTATTAGGGCATTGTAGCGTTGGTAGCTTAGTGGTTAAGGAGTCGGCCTTACGATCGAGAGGTCCCGGGTTCGATTGCTGGCCATTACACTATCGATGTGAACCCACTCGGACTCCTAGCACAAGCAATTTAGCTTAGTTGGAGGGGTTAGAGGGCATATTAGTAATGGCAGTTTGTAGCGAATAATTCTAAACTCCCTCTCCGAAATAAATGCGGTCGGGCGCCGAGACGTTATTCACCGTCTACTAATTCACGAACGCGCCCATAGCGCTAGCTAATCACAGGTCCGCGTGACCGGCTCTGGAAGTCGGAGAAAAGAACGCCAACAGTTATAAACGATCTCAATCATTGTCTTAATATTTAAGTTAAATTATTCACACATTGTAAGATTGATAATTAAAACGAATGCAACAACTACACCTGGCTCTTTATTAGCTCCATTCCGACTACAGGTTGCTAATATCTATATATATAAAAGGGAGTCGTGTTAGTTACACTTTTTATAACTCAAGAACGGCTGCGCCGATTCAGTTGAAAATTGGTGGGGATGTAGCTTAGGACTAGGAAATGAACATGGGATACTTTTCATCCTGTTGGACCGCGTTCCCGTATGACGTGATATAAAACCTCAAAGAGAATACAAGTCACTAGAACGTGGTATAACCAAAATGCATCTGACTCGGAATAACAAAATTTGGAATGACAGAAACATAATTATAATTTTGTCTATGGTTAAGTATAGTTAAAAAATGGACAGTTACAATTTTGTCTCAAATTAATAATAGGTAATAATCAGTATTAGTCAGTCACTCGATAAAAAATTTCTCTCTGCAATATGAATATATGAAAATAGCTATAACATAATATAAGGTTTGAGATATAGAAGTAAACACAACTTAATATATTCTGAAAGTAACGCGAACGAAAAGACGCGGGCAAAAGCTAGTTCTTTATAAAAAAATAAAATAAAAATTGGCGAAGGCATTCCATCTGGGTGACTGGGTATATCTGCCCTACCAACACCTGTGAGGCCCCATCAACCTTGCCTGCCAGATGGTACACCTGCTAAACAACAAGCTTTCCTATCGGGGTTGAGAAGGTGAGTGGGGGTTGTCATAGGCAGTCGCTTCTGGAAAAGTCAATTTCTCAGTACAGCGCAAATTATTCAAATATAATGTAAATTGTATGTGAATTAATAAACAAACAAATTCAGAGTAGCCAATTAATTACATTGTTATTGAAATAAATTAAAAAAATCTATTGTGATTTATTTACTTAAATGTTACTATTACCAGTCTTTCTATAAAAATTAAACCAAATTTCACTCATAACACTCATCACTTCTTTAGTAAAAAGCTGTCCACAATTGGAACTTACTGCCAGATAATGAATGTTATAGCTGCAACCACAATAAATGGATTCAAAAATAGACTTGATAACTGGCTACGACTTGGCAACACAGAGCTCAAAAAAGTGACGGACAGTTACGACAGCTAAGGCTTCAATAGTCTCTCACAATAGAAGTTTTTTTTATTTATTTGAGTAGCAATGCAATTAATTTGTTACTTGGAATTTGTTTGTTTATTTATTCACATCCAATTTACATGATATTGGAATAATCAGCGCTGTACTGGGAATTTGATATTTATGGCAGCGACTACCGCTGACCCCCCACTCCCCTCCTCAACCCCTATAGGAAAGCCTGCTGTTTACCAGGTGTACCATTTAGCAGGCAAGGTTGATTTTATCACAAGATGGGAACACATTAGCTTGTAGCGGCTTGCTCATAAATAAATAAATAAATAAATAACATGGTACCTGTGTATAGTACGTCTCCATAGTTCTCTCATTGATGACGTGCGAGTCCATATGGATGAGACTGAGGAAGTTGAGGCACATCGCAGGCGTCAGCCTGCACACCATCATCCCGGAGAAGATGAGCGAGTACTCGTTGGTCTGGTGGTGAGGCGCCAGGTAGTACAGGTTCAGCAGGCGGATCTTGAGCACCGTGGAGTACGCGCAGTAGAATATGTACGCGATTACTATTGTAGATATTGCCTGTGAACAAAAATAGTTGAACGTTTTTTAAGTTTCAGTACACATAAACATAGCATAACATAAACTCACGCCTATATTCCCGAAGGGGTAGGCAGAGGTGCTAGCACCCACATTTCGCCAGTTTATGTTTAGGTCCCAATGTAATAGGTGGCGAGCCTATTGCCATTAACCGGACACTTATAAACCTGCGATAAATACACACATAACTTCGAAAAGCATCGAAAAGTCATTGGTGTGTGCCATGGTAAAACCTGTGATCGAACCCGAGACCTCGTCTCAGCAGTCCATTACCCATACCACTAGGCTATCGCGGTTGTTTCAGTACACAATTACCTAATATAGTAAGTTTTTTTATTCCAATGTAATTTTGAAAATGCTTGAGTAGTTTTAGATATCTATACTAATATTATAAAGCTGCAGAGTTTGTTTGTTTGTTTGAACCCGCTAATCTTTGGAACTACTGGTCCGATTTGAATGATTCTTTCAGTGTTGGGTAGTCCATTTATCGAGGAAGGTTTTAGGCTATATATTATCACGCTACTACTTAAGGGAGCGGAGCATTGATAATAAACGTTAACAAATCCGGCAATTTTTCATACATATTTTGAAGACTAAAACATACGGGCTCAAAGGGATATGAAGCTTCAAAAGCGAAAGGGCGAAGCTGGGGTGGGTCAGCTAGTATGAGATATAATGAGAATGTTTATATCATTCCGAGTGCTAATGGTTATATAGGCATTTAAACTATCATGGTCACTCACATTAGTATTAAAGTTATCGAGATATTTACTATGTTGTAATGTACTGAGTTTCCGATATTCCGGCACTGTTGCAAGCACCATAATCTCGGAGGAACTTTAATACTAATGGCTATATATTTTCACATACATACATACATACATACATACAATTACGCCTTTATCCCCGGAGGGTTAGGCAGAGGTGAATTAACAACCACATTTCACCAATCGTTGAATTCGGTCCCACGTAATAGGGGGTGAGCCTATTGTCGTCTTTCGGGCACTATTGTCGACTCGAGCCATGCATCTGAGGCTGAGTCTGGGCTGTATATATCTGTCTGATGTTAAAAAGCCCTATATATTTTTAGAAGAAAGTTATTGGGGGCTGCTATGGTTTTAATGTTTTAATTTTGTTTGTTTTAGTTCCATCATTGCAACTTCTATTTTGTGTCCAACTGAAACGTATTGCCAATTCTTATTGATATCATAATTATGCAACGCTTCGGGACTTTTTGCGATAACGCATCCGAAACGTCGGCAGAAATAGTAAGTTCCATGATCGCTAAAAGTCCCGAACCGCCCGGAACCGAATAATTATGAATTCACACCGCGATAGTTTAAAAATAACATTTATTGATACAGTGCGTAAATAACTTTTGTAAATTTGTTTTGCTACCAACTGTATTTCTCCAATTGGGCATCCACATCTTACATTGTGGTACAACAACCGCGGTAGCCTAGTGGTATGAGTAATGGACTGCTGAGACGAGGTCTCGGGTTCGATCCCAGGTTTTACCATGGCACACACTAATGACTTTTCGATGCTTTTCGAAGTTATGTGTGTATTAATCGCAGGTTTATAAGTGCCCGGTTAATGGCAATAGGCTCGCCACCTATTACATTGGAACCTAAACATAAACTGGCAAAATGTGGGTGCTGGCACCCCTGCCTACCTCTTCGGGGATATAGGCGTGAGTTTATGATGATGATGATGACATCTTACATTTTAGCAGGTATTGTCATATTTTTTCCTTACCTCAATCGCCAAATAGTTATAATTAGCTGCAGCTGCTATACGAATGTGCGCGAATATGGAGAGTACGGGCTTCTTGCTAAAGAACGTCATCTCGGACCAGACAACGGCTACGGACATAATGCCGGTGACCACCGCCATGGTCTTTAAGAAATATTGCTTCAGGAAACATTCCCAGTACCACTCTGAAAGGTAGAACGGAATGAGGTTCTTATCCATATTGTACTCATTACTAGATTGTCTTTTGAAATCGTGAAGTGTTAAGATCTTATTAATTACAATACAATATTCTTAATTGTCTACCATATGAACAATAATTAAAAAAAACAGTAATATACAAAGTCTAGACAACCTCAATGGACATGTGTGCAATGGATGAGTGTATGGGCAGATAAGAGTTTACAGATTTAATTTGTAATGAAATATAAATACAGCATAAATAATGTCAAACATAAAAAAATAAATTAAGTCTGTTCTCCATCGTGCCATTTGTACGAAATATTTATCGGAAACTTCGGAATTAAGTTTCATGGTAGGGTGCCAGTTTTTATATGGAGGCGATTTAATATCACGTTATAACCTTCAGTAACAACTGATCAATAAAAAATATGGTTACAGGAGATTTGGACGGAGGCCGCTCGAATAGAATCGAGTACGACGAACGAAACCGCGGGGCACAGCTAGTGTATTTATATTTACCAAAGAGAGGTGGGTACAGGATCCGAGTCAATCGCGGCCTTGCAGTGTGGAACGTGTGTTGGAATCTGCGATCGGGCGAGCGCTGGTTTGACGCGATGTCTTCGAGATGGAATATCTTCTCGAGCATCAAACCCCATTGTGTCTCTGTCCGCTGGAGTACGTGGAGGGCTTTAATTGTCTGTGAAAGAAAAGAATAGAAAAACATAATTATGGTTTTCTTGTATATTTGTTTGCTTTGCTATTGACTAAAATAGGAAAGAAGTAAAAGCCACTAACCCGATCCCAGACCCCCAAGGCCCTCGAATGTGAACAGGAATAACGAAAAATGATGATGATTGTAAATATGAATCCCTGGTTTTACCATGGCAAACACCAATGACTTTTCGATGCTTTTCGAAATTATGTGTGTGTATTTATCGCAGGTTTATAAGTGTCCGGTTAATGGCAATAGGCTCTGTGGCAAAATGTGGGTGTTAGCACCTCTGCCTACCCCTTCGGGGATATAGGCGTGAGGTTATGTTATGTTCACATAACATAACACAATTTATAAGTTTGTTTATTCCAATATAATTTTGAAATTGTACAAAATGTTTATCCGAAACTTGAACAGGAATAACATAAAAATGATGATGATTATCAATATGAAAATATTTGTGTGTGTTTGTGTGTGAGCGTGCATGGATGGAATGGCTGGATGGATTCGATTGGATTGGCTTGGCTTTTTGTAAAAAAACATTAGTATAGAACAAATGAGGAGCGTCGGAACAAAAACCGATAAATGACGTAAGAATTTTATTTGGGAAATTGTAAAAAAAAGTTTATGTCTATGAATTTGTAATATAGGGGTGAACAAAGTTTACCAGTTTATTAATGCTGGCGACACTGTCAGGTTAGCCAAATGCCAGTTTAGTATCGATAGTACACGATGAGATATTTTAAAACATCAAATGGATTAATCGGTTTTTAATCAGACTAATTGGATATATCGGTATTTGATAAAACGTCTGTAGGATATATCGGTATTTGATAAAACGTTAGTATGCTATATCGGTATTTGATAAAACGTTTGTAGTATATACCTATAGGTATTTGATCGTCACGCTACATTGGTAATAAAATGACTTCATCAGAATCATGTCCTTTAATTTCTCTATTAAAGATAAGCTTGCTTAGCTTAGATATTAGTAAAAAAATACAAAATAATGAAAGGGATTAGATATTTTAAACTATTTGCGATATTTCTGGTTCAAAACAGTCACAATCGGAATCATGCTCATGTCCATCAGCATTTTCTGTTTCTTCAACAAGTTCATTGGAACTTTCACATAATAAACTTTTATACCACGTAAATGTTTCGTCAACCTCCCAGTCGGCACCAAACTGTTTCGCCAAGAGATTCTTTACGTCAGCTTTTTTCGGAACACTTAGACATTTATTTAAGGTAAGTAAAGGTAGTGACTAAGGATGTGTCTTTCTTGCTTTTAGGATACTAAATCTTTTTCTCTCCTGATCTGACCCGTTAATAAAATTCCGAAATGCTTTCACCTCATACACAGTTTTTGCTTGTCTCCTTGATCCTCGTCCTTCTATAACGTTATATTTTTTTAGATGGATACGTTTCAGATCCCGTATCCCTTCAATTTTTTTATAATTTGTTTCTAGACATTTGACATCCTTTAGATTCCAATCTTGCCCAAGTAATAAAACATTTCCGTGATTCCTATATACTCTTTGATACTCTTCTTTCTGTGTGATTATCGAAACAGGTCTTAACGACTTTTCGCATCGGCCGAAAACACGGTCGGCAGGTAAAAAACTGTGCCCACGTACTGGGAAGGTCAAATATATCTCTTTAATATTATCAGGAGATTTATTGACCAGCCAAAACATAAGACAGTGTACAATATGTGAATTTTTATTTTGTCCACCACAGCCGTCACAAAACAATCGCAATACGCGTTTACCCACTAAATTCAAAGAATCTAAGTGATGAAGAAGTGCCGATCCAACCTCAGTAGCCCCTCTTCCACCTTGATCCTCAGACCATTGATAAAAACGTGGGTTCCTCGAGTCCATACCCACAAAGCAAAGATTATAGTAGCTAATTTGTCTAGAATAAAATGACTCTTGAATGGGGGTTTTGGCAATGGTTGCACCTGCTGTAGATCAAAACAAAAGCTTTCTGAGTCGGGTTCATCATTTTTGCAAAGTTTGTAGAATGCTTTAGCACGTAAATTGTGGACTCTTTTTTGCGTAATTAGGATATTTTTATCTGCCGAATTAGTGGCCATTTTAATTTTGTTAGATAATAAAATGCACGTACTACATGCGTCAGAAGCAGGATTTTTGAACCCTATATTAAAATCATTTGAAAACACTTTCTGAAACATGGTTTTCGTCACTTGATAGTCTCGGGAAACCGAATCATTATACAGTTGTCTTAATTTTCGTTGATTTAACTGACACGATAAATAAATTCTCCGAGACTTCGCCCTATTATAATGACTTTCACTTGCAGGTAGTTTTCTTAAAAATAGTCTAAGTTTCTCCTTTTTTTCGGAAGTTTTTGCTGATTTTCTATCGCCACCTCGTTTTTCTTTGGGAATATTACCTTCAAATACTGTCTTAGCAATACTATGCACCCGGTCTTTCCTCAAAGAAAAAGTTTTCATGAACATTGCCTTACAAACCGGCCTATTTTTGTTTCCTTTGTCATTAAGGAACTACGTAGTACTCATTAGACGTATCCTTTGTTTAGTTGGATCAACCATGCTTTGCCGACGTCGTTCTGGAATGTACGGCGCAATCAAGCGGGTCAAATATATATCTTGATCGACTTTGTTTGTATTTTTAAAATATATTTGCCTATTTTTTAATATATAATGCACAGAAATTCTCTTGCATTGCAATTTGGCGCTATCATGTGAACACGGCCTATCAAAATCAATACCCAATGGCTCAGTGTCACGATACCTTAAACAAACAACAAATTTAAATTATAGAAAATAAACATTGAAATACAAGTAACAAGTCGTAACAAGTGTAATAAAATATACATAATAATAACCTAAGTTACAGAACTAAACAATACAGTACCTGTTCATGCGTTCCAAAGCAGCTCTCCGTGGCTGCTTTACTTTATTTCTTCTTCCTTGGTTAATATCTTCCACGGTAGATTCCGCTTCTTCACTCATCTTGTCTTATTATCTCTACTAACTACTATTACAAAACTATTGCAAAAAAACAAAACAATATAGGCATCGACATAAACAGACTTTATCACAACAGCTGACCTAGTGGCGCCAAATGTTAATGTCAAAAATTGTTTTTTTTTTCTTCAATCATTAAAAACTATCAAAACGTTGAATTGGCACATAGCTTAATATCAGATTTATCTATGGTTTCGTCATAAAACTTTTTTAAGGAATATGTCTGTTTTTGACGCAACTAAAAGAATGATCTGTGAAAAACGTTAAGGATTTATCGGTATCTATTCCAACCATTATGCCGGTTCATAAGACTGGTTGGATTTATCGGTTTATGTTCAAATTAGTGTATTTCAAATAGGTTTTTGAAGCATAATTAGCGGTTTTTGAATAGATTTAGTTTACGACGGCTATTCATTTATACAAAAATTACCAATTGCCATCATAAAAAATATATATATCGAAACTGGATTTATCTGTTTCTGTTCCGACGCTCCTCAAATACTACTGCCATAAATTGGGAACAAAAAATGCAATCGTGTTTTTCAGGTAGGCTGATAATGAAACAGTGAGAAGTTGCATACAAATTATAGTCGTTTACTACCTTCTTATGCAGATTGACTAGAGACTTATGCGACGGTGGGGTCGGTCGTTCAGGCGGAGCACGGCCATTGAGCCTGTCTCGTAGCTGAATTGGTAGCTTCTGTATGATGGTCTCGACGTGACGATGCAGGGGGTGTCCGGGGCCGACCGCTGCCGACACCGACTTTAAGCTCTGAAAGAAATAGTAGCAGTAAGTACACATATAGGAGAATTAAGCGGCAGTGACGTAACGGTTAGGATGGTGCACTTGAAGTTAAGAGGAGTATGTTCAAAACGCATCCGGTATACTAAAGTGTGAATATATATATAATGGATTGCTGAGACGAGGTCTCGGGTTCGATCCCAGGTTTTACCATGGCACACACCAATGACCGTTCGATGCTTTTCGAAGTTAGATGTGTATTTATCGTAGTTTTATAAGTGCCCGGTTAATGGTAATAGGCTCGCCACTTATTACATTGGGAACTAAACATAAACTGGCGAAATGTGGGTGCTAGCACCTCTGCCTACCCCTTCGGGGTATAGGCGTGAGTTTATGTTATGATGTTATGTTATATATACACGCGTGCGATCGCAAGGACACCTCATGATCGAACGAGAAGTTTTATTGGATTTTTCAGGAACATCTCTCATATATTATTGTGGCGTCACTGTGGCCACGCCCCACGTTGGGCGCCAATCGTAACGACTATGAGTTACGAACATTTTCAATGCGCAACTTAGCGATGCGATTATCGCATGATATTGCCATTTATACTGTGACTTCATGTTTCACACGCACACATTCAACATCAGAAGTTTATATGTTTACTTCATATTGTAATCGCTATGTATAGTCAATGTGAAAAGTAGATGTAAATTTTCCGATTTGAAAAATTCGTTCGGAGCATAGTACATAATATTAGTTTCTTAATGAAAATATTGTTTTAGTACTTAAAAGATTATTAGATTTTCTACATTCTAGTCTCTCGATTCCGATTATTTAAATTTTTAAATCTGTACAATCATCATCTACTTTGATGCTGACTGTACCACGACGATGCGATGGCTAATACTTACATCTAGTATATCGTCAATAGTTTCCTCAGCCTCACACTTATCAGTGCTGAGTTTAGCAATTTTGAAGTAGCAGTAAGTCAAAGTGTAATTCTTTTTCGAATTATTCCATAGATTCCTTGGCACCTCTACTAAGGCATACCCGAGCAGTAGAATCAGTAGGAATAGACCCCATGTGTTACTGGCTGAAGATGCAATCGTCTTGATTTTGAGAGGGTCTAAGTGTACTTTCGGTTTCATGGCAATGTATATGAGCAATATGCCACATATAAGTAAGTATGAGCCATAATATATGGCATTGTCGACTAGTGCGGACTTCAGTTTTCCTTTGACTGTGAAGTCCCCGGCTTTGCTGTATGACTGCATCATGGGCATAATAAGCCTGAAAGAAATTGTGACTTGAGTTAAATGATGAAATTATTGTCTATAAATGTAGAAGTCTTACTTTGTGACCTAAAATGGTAATTTGTTAAAAAGTATGTAACTTTTTTCAGTAAAGGGAAAATATAGGTGGATGTGGACGTCAATCTGGGTTTTTATTATTGCAATTTATTACTTTTTCTAGAATAAATGTAGAATAAGTGAGGCTCATAACATCTGCTTGCAGTAAAAATCCTGTCAAAATCAGTTCAGCCATTTAGGAGATTAAAATTATATTTTTGTTATAAACATGCAAAATATTAGTAGAAAAAACTGAGGCAAGCTGAACTTTTCGGAACTCATACTCTCCTGCCTGATGAACATGCCACACCATGAGCCAGGTATAAGTTCTTGGAAAAAATTACCATTAAATTTTACAGATACAAATGATAAAACATGATAATATCTGTTTTTGATTATTCTTGTCTTATCTGTGCCATTATTTTTTAACTTTAATCTCGAATTTTAGATCAAAGTAGGTTAGAGTATGGTAGGTGTGGTCATAATATCTCCTGCTGTGGAGGCGATTCACTAAAATGAGGCAGCAGATAGGAAATAGAGAATTTCTTTCTTTTATATGAGAACTTTGTGAAAGGAAAGGCACAACAACCTGCTTCACTAGCCTTATTTATCTTTATCTTTTTTATATGCTATTTGTAAGATCTAATCTAATCTTATCAAGAATACTAGATTATTGAATCCATGTATTGCTTAGCCAGTTATGCTGCTATAATATTGGTTAAACAAAAATTTTAAAGAGTTAAGGAATTTTTAAAAATCCTGTCGGTTTGTCTTGGCTATTTTCTGAAAAAGCTGAGTCACTTTTAAGGGATGGTTACTGGTTGATTTTAGGAGGTGCAATGAATGTTACTTTTAAAAAGAATTAAGAGTAAACTTAAGAAATCTAAGTTCACGTGGATGATATTGCCAGCATAGATATTTTTACAATAAAAAGTAAATTTAATATACACATGTTAAAAACTTCTCATACCATGTTAAACATTGTGATGTCCAATAGACCACTCTCCAAAGATTAGGGAATATATCACTGCTTACAAATGTTGAGGGTTTTTGACATTCATTGCCAGGCGGTGGAGCAACTGTAGTCGTATTTTGAAGGATTACCGGTGCCTTCGAAGTGGCATTTTCTATACATTGTCGGTATACCGTCTGGAAGATCAAGAGGAATATATTAGGATTTGATTATTGTATTTTCGAGGTATAAAATTGTCATTAAACATATTCAATTTAGAGTAAAAAGCCCACAAAAAAAGGTAAACAATGTAATAGCGAATTTTTTTTTTATACCACTTAGGTGGCAGACAAGCGCACGGCCCACCTGATGGAAAGTGGTTACCGTGGCCTATGGACGTGTGTAACACCAGAGAAGTCACACTCGCGCTGCCGACCCTGTAAGCACAGAGTTTCTGTGCCGTCAGTGTAGAGGACAAAGCAGGACAAGCCTTTAGTCATCCCACTGACAGCACAAATTCTCCAGTGAGCTCTGGCTACCCTACTCACCGCTGGGAACACAACATGAAGTTATTATAAGCGCGGTATTCTGTAGGGCGGAGGTACATCCCCAGTCGGACAGCTCAATTGGGCGGAAATACCGCTATATCCTACCTCCTATAATTTATAATACACAAATAAACTAGGTCAACTAACTGATTAACTATTCCATTTCATTTATTATTTGTGAAACATAGGTATTAAGTACAAAAGATCTTAACATTAATATCAGTGCACTATGTCCTACCATTTAACATGGTGAACAAATTAAATTTAAAATATGGTTAGTTTATTTACTAAGAATATGGTTCCTTTAAACTAGTAGTTCAATTTTGGTTTACTAAATATTTAGGAATTGTTTATAAATAAAGCAAATTCAAACACATCAAAATTGTTTATGTTTAGTTAAGTACATAACGGAATGAAGTATAGTAGCTTATAAGACTACCGGCATAAAATGATTTTCTGAAAGCAAAAACTGAATAGCACATCAATAGACTGTTGTATAGCAGAGATTAGACAGCCAATAAATATACAATATCTATATCAGGTGTTAGTATGAATTCATGTGAATTGCATTAGCACATTAATAGTATAGTAATTATTAGTATATATTCATTGATAGGATGGTGAAGGTCAGAATATATTTCGAGATGACTGTTCAAAAGGATTACAAGGATTCAGCAACATGTTCATACGCGCACCGGACCGAAATCGTAGAGGACACAACATTAGACTGCAAAAATCTAGTTGGAATACAAACCCACACAAGAACTTTTTGAGCAATAGAGTGGTTAACACATGGAATAGACCACCTGAAAATATTGTGACAGCAGAAAACATTAACCAATTCAAAAAAAGACTGGACAAACACATAAATCAACAAAATCATTGAGTAGTGAAAACAGTGTAGTGAACAATGAGATGCAGGCTGATATCAGTTGTTTCAACTGCTGGCCTGTTCCCCCAATAATAAATAAATAATAAAAAGATTGTGGCATATGTATATTGACTTTCTATTGTTTTAATCTTCACTACTTCTTGTAAATAATATTGATGGATGTTACAATAAGGTAGAAAGTCATAAAGTAGAACAGAATGATATTATAATCCCATATATCTTATCATGTCAGGCTCATCATATATGTGAAGTTAGTTTTAGTTAGTACAAGCTGTATTATAACCTCCTTTTATAAACAATGTTCAATAGCGTTCAATAGCATTATCCGTGTGGTGACTGAGAAAGAATACAATACAAGTATCATCACCCAATCTCATCCGAAGGGTGTTGTAAGAGGCGACTAAATGGAAACATATGCAAACCATATCACTGCGAGAGAAGGAAAACTCGAAATAAAACCCTGTACCAACCCGTCTGGCCAGCGTGGAAACAGTAGGCCAAAGCCTCCCAACATTGGGGGAGGCCTAGTCCAGCAGTGGACTGCGATGGGCTAGTTGATTGATTAATTGATTTATAAACAATGATAATGTTTTAAAGCTCTCATTAGTATTGATTTCATCAGTTTCATTACTTTTTTAGCATAATGAATTTTCATTATGCCAAAAAATTAATAAGAATCCAATAAGTATACAACTAGGTTTGTTTATAGTGTGCTACTGCTGAAAATAAAACTTAAGTGTGTTTTATTATTTAAATAAATATAGTAATTCAGAGTAGGTTCAGCCTCATTGCAATTAGACTGAAAAAGTTTACCCCGGATTCCAAGGCCTCATATGTGGCCTGATACTAAAGCAAGATAAATGATGATAGTAATTCATAATCAAACAGAAAGAGATATTCGTGAACATGTAATGTCTATGGTCATTATTAAAATAATTCCAATAGCAATAAAATGTTTGTTGGAGCTACTTACTGAGGATATATCTAGTGGCAAGATGAACATAATCACAAAAGAGAAGTACCATGCTGTCAACACTGACACTGTCACTAATATATGATTCCGGTAACAGTCTCCGTATCTGTACAACAAAGTAGCTGCCAATATGAACGCAGATAACAGTTCTATCACAAATAATCCGTAAGCCATCTTGCCTTAGCACCCTTTTAACGTTCAAAGATACAAAGTTAATTTTTCTTCGCAGTTTTCTGTCTCTCTCGCCAGACTCTAGCTGCTTCGTGTTGAAGTTGTTCGAAACGAACTTGTGTCGAAGATTTCAGAGGAAGTAATCTAGGCCGCTCAATTTCATACTCTGGAGCACATTCTTCATAAAATAAGATTCCAGAATCGGGCAATATAGGTTCGAACTCTATACTCAATTTTTCAGGGCCCTTCGCTTCTGAGTCTTCTGACATATTTTTAGGTACAAAACATTGATGACGATAACATTGTTGGTATTACACAAAACAATTTATTGATATAATCACTCTGCAATAATATCAAATTCAAGATTAATTAGGTAATATTATGACGAATGTCTTCGTGAGTTTATTTTATTAATCGCAAATCACAAACTAATCATTATTAACATAATTTCTGTCATGATTTCTGTATTTTCTGCTGTCATGTCAAATTTTTGTTCAATTTTATTTTTGCTTGACTCAACATCAAGCTATCTCTTTTACACTTACGGATATCTCATAATTGTATCTTGTTTATTATTCAGAAAAATACACCATCTGCTAAAAATGTTAACTTTTGTAGAGTTGGGATTTGGAACGCACACAGACAAGTACAGATTATAAAATATTGAATTCCAGTATATGCAGAATATTATGAAGTCTTATTCAAATTATTTAAAATTAAAACCGACGGAAGTTATCGCTTTTGAAGTTTTGACTAAAATAGTCACCCGACGTTTTTGACTGTATTTTTTACCCGACTACGGTGAAGCAAAAGGAGGGTTATGATTTTGACAGGCTATGTATGTATGTATGTATGTAGGTTCTTATGTTCCTCATAGCTCCTAAACTACTAATTAGAACTGGACAAATGAGGTACCAATAGAAGCGTTTTAGTCTGTTCGAGTCTGGCATTCAGGATGGATATTCACACATTGAGGGCTTTAAGCGTATGACGCTTGTTGATTAGTGACTTCAAGAATCCCACAAAAAGAAGTCTCGAACGGTTACATTGTGCGATTTAGCCGGCCACTTGAATCATTAGATCGAGAGATTAGGCGAACCGAAACTGCATTCGAATCAAATAATTTCATGTGAGGATATAGTGATTGATATATAATTGACATGTTTTTCCAATCTGCCAGAAGGCAGTCGCTGCTGTAAAAGTCAGATAAAACAATTAAATGCGAAAGAAGCCACGGGTAACAGCTAGTAACTTAAATATATCTACTTTGGTAACACACATTTAGGGAAAGTTTAACAAAAGAGCGGTCACTATTGAAAACAAATGGAACGGAAGGCGGGATTATCGGATTTACCGCGACTCTTTTGATTGAATGGAGCTTTGATGGCTGAGAAGGGAATCCTTTTCAGGACAGACAATGCACGGCCAACTTTCTCCCTGATGAGTTTTGTTTGCCTTTGTGTACCTACATTGATGAGTGGATAGGTACTTAATAATGTGTTGTGTTATATGTTACATCTCTATTCAAATATTTTTGGTGCTGGAGCGAGCATTATCTAACTGGATACTTAGTGCCAAGTTTGTGTTTCAAAAATTCAATACAAATAATTTATTACTGTAGGTACATAGATCTTATAATTTATATTACAGTACTTAAAACTTAGCGCCTTAGTTCTCTTAATGCTACTTAAGTGGCAGACAAGCACACGGCCTGATGGAAAGCGGTTACCGTGATATTAATCCTATTATGGACGTGTGCAACAATGGGTGTGTAATTTTCATGCTACCGATCCTGTAGAAACCTTCTTATACCCTTGAAGAACCCCATATGTAGTCAATACGAAAAACCACAGTTGGCAGCTCATTCCACAACTAGAACGTGTGCGGTTTGAAGTTCCTTTCATACCGCTCAGTGCGCACCGTTTCCGATCGCAATGTGTGAGGATGAATTCCCTGCTGTAGCAACTGGTGCGACAATGAAATATAGCTGTGGGCATTTTGCTTGGCTCATTGGACCGTTTAAGACTTAAAAAACAAAAATTTGGTAGTCTTAGAGTATATACTATATAGGTAAATAAATAGGTAATGCGTAACTAAGTACCTACCTATAAAAGAAATCATCGGTTACAACTCACAACCAGTAGGTATAAAAAGGCCACTTTAGTGGTAGTATGTAAGTACCTACCTATTAGAATAATATTTTGTCATACGGTGATATTTACATTATTTACACGAAATTAGAATCATAACTTTTTGACGTGCGAATGATCCCCACGGTACTCCCCCGCCTGTTAGTAGGTACATATCCCTCGCACCTCGGGCGACCCAGAGCCATCTCTCTCGATCTGGCCTTCCTCGAATGTGGGGACCACAGAGTCCCCAACTCGTCCCCAGAAACGAAGGGGGTGCAACGCGCACCACTGCCGCGGCCTGCTTCTACTAGAGTAACAAGCGGCTCCACCCGTCACCCCCATGCTTGCGCACATGGGGGCGGAGATCATTCATTGACTTCCGAACCTCGAGTTGCCTCAGTGCCCGTACAGCTTGGCTTGCGATCCTTCATCCCGCTGCTGCTCTAGCCCCGCCTCCTGCTTCAGGAGCATTGCTTGCTCGCAGAAGGAGGCGCCGGCCGCCTACGCATCCGCGCAGCGAACCATCACTGCGAGCAGGTTGGCGAGCGTGAGAACTCTCACTCACAGGGCCGCCGCAAGCTCTCGTTTCGGATGAATTTAGAATCTGATTAGTAAATGAATTCTTGCGATTCTGCTCAGATTATGGATATTTTACGAATTTTATAGGAATCTATTGAGATCCACCTACAGGAAATTCATAAAGTTACTCGTTTTTAGCAGAAGAAAATATATTACCTACCCAAACACTTTAATCTTCATGCTGCTTCAATTGATACTCGTAGGTAACTAGGATGTCTTAAAGGATGCTTCTGCATGCAATAGTGCCACGTAAAACTTGAAATGTACCGACATCTTAACGAATGTTACAGACATGGGCACGTGTTTAGAGTACTGAAATACCTAATACCTGCCCTCGGGTGCGATAAATTGCTTACTCGCGGAGGATATCAAAAGAGTAATTCTTATTGAAACATCGGTGAAGAACTGGCACATCGTAAAACATTTTTATCTTCACAAATCTGAGGCCCAGAGCATAAGGCAGGCATTTTGGTTGGCTCACCTTTTTTATCTGTACTTAGATAAAAAACCTAAGTTTCAACATATATTTTTCTTATTCAAGCAAAAGATTTATGTGAGAATTTATAGCTTCAGAATTTCAGAGTGAAAGATAAACGCGATCTCGTAAGACTGTATAGTATTAAGTCTTGGATTTGCGATCGCTGTGAAAACGATAGGAGCACAGAATATAGGTAGGCATAGGTCCCTAATATGAGCCCCGTGTATTAGGCACAGGACTTTAGTATTATGTTATCTGTGGCACAGGTTCGATCAACAATCGAACGATTGGTGTGGTAACAGCGTTATACCCTTAGGTGCCTACATTATCGTTAGCTTCAACCATTCAAATTCGATGTTATAATTGAAGGACGATCACTTATTAGAAAATTCCCTAAAAAAAATTCATTTATTTATTTATAGGAGTATATTTCCCAAAAACGGCACGGAAACGACCACAGATATGAAGGACCGGACCCCAACTTCAGACATGAAGACTTTCCGGACCTCTGCCACGAAGAGAGCTCGACCGTAACTGTAATTAGCAGATCTTTGCACAACAGGTGTAGATGGTTATGCAGAGCAGCCCCCACAGTAGCCTCCACAGCATTCACCGCAACACATTTTGACTAAGAAAAAATGTTATGGCTGTTCATTTTAATTAAATTCAATAAATAAAGTAAGTGATCACCTTTCTTTCAAACTAATTGTTTTATAATAGAAATAAATTAATCTATAAGTACCTAGATACGTACCAATTGATTTTATCGCTTGGTAATTCAATGTTTTGAATTACGAAAGGGATCGGGGTAAAAATGTTCGTCAGTGAGATACAGCGGAGGCATTTTACTCTGTAAAAGGGAATTGTTCACGGTTTAAAGAAGATTTAACACTGCGGTAGTCTGTGTTTCACTGCGTTTTATTAGCTCCGGGAATCTCGCGGCCCCATGTTGGCGCGCCCCCGGGACTCGGAGGTCGAATAAACCTTTCCTTTGCCGATATTCCAGTTTGATTTGTTGAACAAGTAATGTTACCATTCCCAGGGTTTAAAATGTAAATTACCTTCTATAAATGTTTTAAAAATGGTGTATTACAGGACAGTAGGACTGGGTTCCGTCTTAGTTTATGTACATAATATCTATAGATGCTGATAGGTAGGTACCATTGTTGCAGTTACCAAGGATGTTTTTCTTAAGGCATCATCATAACCAGTTGCATCCGAGTTTCTCCTTGGAGCCCGGGATCTGTTTATTCTTTTTGCGGCTTTTATGGGAGAAACTGATCGGCTTGTGTCCCAACCTGGAGAGGTACTTCCAGCACAGCTTAGATCGTCAATGAGCAGGTCAGACTTATAATATTTTTTTCAATTTCATATGAATAATAATGCTCTTTTTCTTGCATATTTTTGTTGTTTTGCTTTCTAAAATCCCGTGAAATTAAAACCTGAATACGCAGCAAAAAAAAAACTGATTTGTCACCTCTAAGGCCTGCTCACGGAGAAACAGGCCACTCCTTGTTTGCTCACAGCTGTACACACCGCTAGATAGGCTTCACGTGGAGTAGCTCTGTGTCGGCTGTGTGTACTCGGGTAGACAGGGCCGCTCCCGCCTCAGTCAGTATTGGCCGTAAGCGGCAGCTTGTCCCCGGCGCGGGAGAAGCGCCGCCGTCTCCGTTGCCCAGAGTGCATCGCATGGAATACTGGAACAAGCACCCCTCTGAGGATGTACTTACTTACTGTACATACCTACTTCAAGTATAACTAATAATTTTGACAGTTTTACGTGAGTGGCGTCAATGCGTCAAACAAATCTACAGTCGCTTATCTAGCAGTTGTTGTTTACACAACTAATACTCAATTTGTGGATATAATGGATTCAGACGTCACTTAATGTAAGTCAGGTCTAAATTTATAATAATTGTAATCTGGCATCTGTTTCATATCATTATCTATGTTAACACAGGCTCTGCTTATTACGAAGGTAGGTACACCTATAGATATTCAAATGTTAATATTATGGGTTCCATTAATTAAAATACTCCAATGATTACAGAGATTGCCTAAAATATTTTTATTTAGAACCAAACAAATAAAGGAGGTTACTTACCTAACTACCATAATGATAAAACATTAGAAATTCAATGCTCTACACAACATAAGGCACCAAACACAATGTCAATAGTACATGGGTTTACGCTATATCAGTACCGAAAGGCGGCGCGGGACCGGGGACACGAACCCGAGCCTGGAGAAATCCGGGCCATGAGGTCCCTGCTCCACCAGGACATGGTGGAGGAGTGGAAACTACGACTTGGGAAATCACGCGCAGGACACGCCGTGATAGCAGCGGTAAGACCCATCATGGAGGACTGGCTAGAGAGGTCTCACGGGGGCCTCTCGTACCGGCTGACGCAGGTGATCACCGGACACGGATGTTTCGGGAGTTACCTGCATCGGATCAGGAAGGAGCCAACGCCCGAGTGTCATCACTGTGACGCAAGCGAGGATACGGGGCTGCACATACTGACCGAATGCCCGGCGTGGGAGACGCCGAGGCGTGTCCTTTTGGCGGCCCTGGGACTGGGAGTTCTCAGCACGTTGCTCGCAGTGATGGTGCAGATCGCTAGTGCGTGGGCTGCCGTCGACTCCTTCTGTGAGCAAATAATGCTCGAGAAGGAGGTGGGGGAACGGGGTGGGCCTGGGGGTGACAGGGAGAGCCGCCTGTCACTCTAGCAGAAGCAGGTCGAGACGGCGACGCGATTAGTGCCTCTCCGCCTTTTTCTGGAAAAAGATGGGGACGCCGTTGTTCCACACCCGATGGGCCTTCTATAGCCCTAGTTCTGTCGTGGTGCGCGAGGGATATGTCAGGGGCTCCCTCACCCTCGGCAACAGATGCCCCAAGACGGCCGTGCGGTTTTAGTCGGTTCGAGTCCAACATAACCACCCCGCTGGCCACGGCGGGGGGTATCCGAAGTGGATTACTGCACGATAAAAAAAAAAGTACATGGGTTTTCAAATTATAACACACATTTCTTTCTCTCCATGTTTCTTTCATTCATTCCATTATCCGGACTCACACTGCAAGGAGATGATGAACGCTAAGGAGGCGTTAGAAACGATAAGAAGTGGACCATTATTATCTCGCAGAAGGTTCACCAGTCACCGGAGAGAGCATGTCGATCTGAACTCTTCATGAGCACTGGCTAGAGAGCAATGAGTATTACATGACTATCCGCTTGTCGTAGTAGCGAAACAGGCATGAAAAAGTAAATGACGTATTCTTTGTGAACTTCCCTAAACAAGAGGAAGCTAAAGCTAAAGTACACGTTTGATGACAAAGACTTGTGTTTAGATACAGCTGTCAGAAAGGCAATGATGATAATGACTTTTGTTTAGATACAAGTGTCGGGTGAGATTCTGCCCGGGTCCCCAGATATTTTGTTCTTGGGATTCTGAGTTCTAGAAAAAATAATCCCGTGACTGAAACATAGCATTATTTCAGCCGGTTCGATACCAACATAAACTTCTTGTTCCGTTTAGCTTGCAGATGGTTTTTATAGGCATATAAAATTAAAAGAGTATACCTACTTAGGAACATCAAGTATATTTGATGCTATATACATAAATGTTTGCTGCAGGCTTTCCCAATGGAATGGTGTAAATACATCATCGCGATTTTGTCGCTTTATTACCTTAAGCTGTGGCAATATTATATCCGATGTATAATTCCGCGTGAGCAGATTATACCATTTTTACACATTACGTGAATCTTTTGTATTCCTTTATTGTAACGTGTGTTAGACACGCACAGGTATTAATCTGTTTATGAGATCTGGTAAGCTTTGCAGAGAATACTTTTGTTATAGAACTTTTATCTATTCTCCTTTATTTGGCATCGTATAATTTTGTTTGTTAACAATTGGACTATCATACAAAGACAAGCACTGATATAGAGTAATACTTTTATGAAGAAAATCCGTAATATCCATAAACATATATAAGTACATAGTAGAATATTTAGTGTAAAGCATCTAAAAATTTTAGATTTTCGTGAATTCATACAGTGTACTAAAATTAGTGGGGTGGTGGAACGAATACTTATCGGACTCTGTCAAAATTCATTTTTTAGTCGGTAAAAAAAAAGGATGCGATGCGATTTACTGTTGTTACAACCATATCCGTTGGTGAGCCAATAAATGAAATGATATGAATAAAAAAAGTTTTCAAAGTGATTAAGTATGTGTTCAGTATTACAAAAATATATTTTTTTTTTTTACGTGCGCAAAATCCTCACGGATACCTCCCCACCGGAGCCGGTGGAGGAGGTTATGTTGGACTCGAACCGACTAAAACGTACGCCGCCTGTGGGTCGTTTTGGTTGCCGAAGGTGAGGTTGACAGGCATATCCCTCGCACCCCGGCCGACCCAGGGCCATCTCTCACGATCTGGCCCTCTTCTCGGGTGTGGGGACTACAGAGTCCCCAACTCGTCCCTAGAAACGGGGAGGTGCGCCACCGCCTCGGCCTGCTTCTGCCAGGGTGACAGGCGGCTCCACCTGTCAATCCCCAGGCCTGCGCTCATGGGGAGCGGAGGTCGTTCATCGAGATCGAGAGCCCTAGGTCGGGTGGGGTGAGAGGGATATATAGCCTGTCAACTTCACCTTCGGCAACCAAAAACGACTCACAGGCGCCGTGCGTTTTAGACGGTTCGAGTCCGACATAACCTTCCCCACCGGCTCCGGCGAGGGAGGTATCTGTGGATATTTTTCGCACGTTAAAAAAAAGCATGGGACAGGACTTGAAGTGGTGTTAACGGTAGCTTAGTGGTTAAGGAGTTGAGCCTATGATCGAAAGGTCCTGGCACTACCAACGTAAACCACTCCTAACACAAGCAATTTAGCTTAGCTAGAGGGGTTACAGGGAATATTAGTAATTTCGGTTCTAATATTTAAAAAAAAAATGGTACACCTGCTAAACAACAGACGAGGCTCTGGCGCAGGTTTTCCTTTTGAGATTGGGAGGCGCAAGGCAGAAAGCTAACATACCAATCAAAAACAATAATGGTCCAAGCAATAAGTACAAACTGTGAACGCAACTGAGCAATCTCCTTTCCTACATAGGACAACACGTCAGACCTTACATGTCACCCTCACACTGTGCAGAATATACGAGCAAGAACCAAGCAGTTCGGGGACTCTTTTCTTTGCCGCACCAATAAGACCTGGAATTCATTACCAGCGCACGTGTTTCCTTCTCCCTACAGTCCCGGGGCCTTTAAGCGGGGCGTGAAAAAGCATGTGATGAGGCCGCCAAGCTGAGTGCCACCATTGTAACACTTAGTGTCTGTAATGGTGACCCTCTTTCCTGAGACTTTGCCTTTAGCTTACCATCAGGCGAGGTGAAGTCAAGTTGGCGTGTCCTATATAAAAAAAAAATGCTTTGAAGATGATGAGTGGACATTGATATTTTGTGTTTTTTTCTGTCTGTCGAACTCTAAACCCGAATCTAACATCAAAATAGTGGAACTCGTAGTCGATAAATATTGTCTCGTATATTTTTCGGTCTATATACGTACGTGACAAAAATACAATTACAGATAAACATAGTTTGTTCACTGAATATTACAAATACCAGTAGATCTGTGTTCTAATTATTATCTCAAAGTTTGTGCAGGTGTCTCAATATAAACAACTCGTGGTACGCTAGCGACTGAGTATGAATTTTTAGTGTAACTATTAAATTTTGTTATTGATGTGATCGCTTAATGTTGTACACAACGTAGATATGCTAAGGAGACAATTATTTACAGATATATTATTATAGATAGATCATTCTTTATTTATTTTAGGTAACTCTTTATTGTACAACAATATATTTACAGTAGAACTTGTTGGTAGCATGTATACAGTTTAATGTACTAGAGGCGGCCTTATTGCTGGAGGCGATTTCTTTCGGGCAAAGTTTCACTACGCTAGTAGGTACTATTATCTGTTATGTGGTTTTACATAATTAATAAACACATCTATCTGCGCTATCTAAACACAAAGCAAGAAGTATAGCGTAACTAGTTTGTATAATGGGATTTAGAATGCTGATAAACATACTTAGATACCTTTTGACATAGAAACACCCTACGACTATGCAAGTATCCACATTAATGCATACAAATATTTGCACTGAGCAGGAATCGAACCCGCTTTCCCTATGTAGCAGTCGTACGATCTACAGCTACACCACAGAGGTCGTCATTTTCTGAAGTATATTACTACATTCATACCGGATTTTTCGTTATGGATGTAGGGACGAATTTACCATCTTGACCACACTAAATCTTGTCCAGTCCATATTGATAGAATCCACCTTTCAGTTCATCAGTAACTGGGACAGATACATGTAATACATGTAATCACGCCTTTATCCCCGGAGGGTTGGGCAGAGGTGAATTATCACCCACATTTCACCAATAATTGTATTCGGTCCCACGTAATAGGGGGTGAGCCTATTGCCGTATTTCGGGCACTATTGTTGACTCGAGCCATGCATCTGAGGCTGAGTCTGGGCTGTATATACCTGTCCGTTGTTAAACAGCCCTATCCCTTAGTCGCCTTGTACGACACCGCATGGGAAGAGATGGGGTGGCCCAAATTCTACTCTGACGGAAACAACGCGGCATAGGTCGTCATTTACTGAAGAATAATACTACATTCATACCGGATTATGGATGTAGGGATGAATTTACCATCTTGACCGCACTAAATCTTGGCCAGTCCATATCGATAGAATCCACCTTTCAGTTCATCAGTAACTGAGACAGATAAAGTATGAATTTCGTCGTTCATCAATTATTCATGTCGTAATCGACACATTGGTTTGGTAACGAAGAAGTGACGACTTCTATCCAGGGTGACAGTTTAGAGTCGCCCTGGTAAAAGCTGAAGTAGGCCAGCCGGCGATTCGATGTGCCTTTTTTGAATGAATTCTTTTTTTCTTTTCAGGCATAGGTACATTTTATTTCAACAACGTTGATTCATCAGAAAATACAACATAATAAGTATTTACAGTAGTTATTTAAATAGAAATAACATAAAAGGAGTTTAGCATTTACATTATTATGGGTTTGAATGGTACCTCATAACGCCGTGGCGCGTCTTTACATGTAAGAAAGGTCTTATTTAAACAAGTATAACTGTTTCATTTTAAATTGAAAACGATTTTCATGCAAAGGCTGAAGATAACTTCGAAATAGGATTAGCTAGAATTAGAAATTAGAACGATTTTCCTTATGTATCACTGTTACAAAGGTCTTATTTACACATTGCCATATCTATGCAGATAACTTTACTGAGTTGTTGTATCCTTTAGAGCCCATTTAAATTTATAAAATTTGAGTGTCAGCTTGTTTTTCTTGTTTATAAGTACGTACAAAAACTCCCTGGAGTTGCATCAGGGAGGCACTCGTGTACCACGGTGTGCCTCTCTACCTCCGCCGCATAGTCGGGGCGTACCTGACGGAGAGAGCCGTCATCTACCCAAGTGCGACCGGCGTCGGTCGGCGTGAGATGTCGTGCGGTGTTCCACAGGGATCGGTTCTCGGGCCGCTACTGTGGAACATCGGATACGACTGGGTGCTTCGCGGTGAGCTTGCGGACGGCGCCGCCGTCACGTGCTATGCGGACGACACGCTAGTGACGGCGAGCGGGGCTACATACCGCGAAGCGATTCTGAGGGCCACGACCGCGGTTGCTCAAGTCGTGGAACGGATCCGGCGGCTGGGCCTTGAGGTGGCTTTGCATAAATCCGAGGCCATGTTCTTTCATGGACCTCGGCGCACGCCACCACCTGGTTCCAGTCTCACAGTGGGAGGCACTCTCATCGGCATCAAGCCCCAGATGAAATATCTGGGGCTCGTGCTCGACGGCCGGTGGGACTTCGGGAAGCACTTCCGAAGTCTGGGCCCCAAATTGGCGGGCACAGCCAACGCTCTGGCGCGGCTACTGCCCAACCTGAGGGGCCCGGAGGACTCCTGCAGGAGACTCTACGCGGGTGTCGTGCGGTCCATGGCCCTGTACGGGTGTCCCGTGTGGGCGGACACCCTGAGTGATCGGCACATGCTCCTGCTGTAGCGTCCGCAGCGGAAGTTGGCGTGCCGCATCATAAGGGGGTACCGCACGATATCATTCAACGCGGCGAGTCTCCTCGCCGGATCGCCACCATGGATCCTGGAAGCGAGATGCCTTTCGGCGCTATACCGGTTCCGAAGGGCGGCGCGGGAGCGGGGTCACGATCCCGAGCCCGAAGAAATTCGGGCCGTGAGATCCCGGCTCCACAGGGAAATGGTGGCGGAATGGGAGATACGACTTGGGCAACCAGGCGCAGGGCACGCCGTAGTAACGGCGGTAAGACCCATCATGGGGGAGTGGCTAGAGAGGCCACACGACAGCCTCTCGTACCGTCTGACGCAGATGATCACCGAGCACGGATGCTTCGGAAAGTATCTGCGTCGGATGCAGAAAGAGCCAACGTCCGAGTGCCATCACTGCGACGCGAGCGAGGACTCAGGTCCGCACACGCTCACCGAGTGTCCGGCGTGGGAGACGCCGAGGCGGGAGCTTGTGGCGGCCCTGGGAGTGAGGGTTCTCACGCTCTCCACCTTGCTCGCGGCGATGGTTCGCTGCGCGGATGCGTGGGCGGCCGGCGCCTCCTTCTTCGAGCAAGTAATGCTCGTGAAGGAGGAGGCGGGGCGGGAGCGGCAGCGGGAGCGACGAAGGATCGCAAGACAAGCTGCCCGCGTACGAAGGCAACTCGGGCGTCGGAGGTCGATGAACGACCTCCGCCCCCCATGAGCGCCGGCCTGGGGGTGACAGGTGAAGCCGCCTGTCACCCTGGCAGAAGCAGGCCGCGGCGGCGGCGCGCGTGGCGCGCCTCCCCGTTTCCGGGGACGAGTTGGGGACTCTGTAGTCCCCACACCCGAGAAGAGGGCCAGATCGTGAGAGATGGCCCTGGGTCGGCCGGGGTGCGAGGGATATGCCTGTCAACCTCACCTTCGGCAACCAAAACGACTCACAGGCGGCGTGCGTTTTAGTCGGTTCGAGTCCGACATAACCTCCTCCACCGGCTCCGGTGGGGAGGTATCCGTGGGGATTTTGCGCACGTAAAAAAAAAAAAAAAAAGTACGTACAAAAACTAAACTATTTAACCCTCTTATATATTCTTTATACATACATACATACATACATATAAACACGCCTTTATCCCTGGAGGATTAGGCAGACGGGAACTAACGGCCACATTTCACCAATAATTGTATTCGGTCCCACGTAATAGGGGGTGAGCCTATTGCCATTTCCCGGTCACTATCGTTGACTCGAGCCATGCATCTGAGGCTGAGTCTAGGCTGTATATATCTTATCCATTAAATTTTAGATTTTATTTCTATACGCGTAAAGTCAACGACACAGGTCGACCCAAGTAATGAAAACAGGATTAGATGGGGTCCAGGCAGGTACGAAAGAAAGAAAGAAGAAAGAAAAAACATTTATTAAGATTTCGCACACTCTCAACTCATGAGGGCCTCTGAGAACGCTATCGGGCTGGCTGTATACTGGATAAATAAAATATGTCACGATATGCCATCAGTTCCACAGAAGAAGAAGACTGAGATCTGGACTCCAACCGTGACAGAACAGTCTGCACCAGAACCTCGTCCGTCATATATGTATGTGTAGTGGCATACAGGTTAGGTTGGCTTGGAACTAAAAGACCTTGATGGAGCCCCATATACATAAACCTTTTCCTTAAAGGCGAAAAGAGCCAAGCTTACCCGACATCATACCGAAGACATCCCGCACATCAGCTTGTACGAGATTAGGATGGTCCTCAAACAGCTGAAGAATAACAAAGCGGCGGGTGAGGACGGAGTTACAGCAGAGCTTCTGAAAGCAGGCGGAACGCCGGTACTAAAGGTACTGCAGGGGCTCTTCAATTCCATCCTTCACGAGGGCACAACGCCGGAAGCGTGGAACGGAGACATAGTGGTCCTCTTCTTCAAGAAAGGTGATAATACGTTATTGAAGAATTATAGGCCCATCACGCTCCCGAGCCACATTTACAAGCTGTTTTCGAGGGTTATAACGAACCATCTCGCCAACAGGCTTGATGACTTCCAACCACCCGAACAAGCCGGATTCCGAAAAGGCTACAGTACCATAGACCACATCCACACGCTGCGGCAGGTTATACAGAAGACTAAAGAATATAACCGGCCCCTCTGCTTAGGATTCGTGGACTATGAGAAAGCCTTCGATTCGATCGAAATATGGGCCGTGCTACAGTCTCTCCAGCGATGCCGGATAGATCACAGGTATATCGAAATGTTGAAGTGTTTATACCAGAACGCCACTATGTCGGTCCGAGTACAGGAACAGAGCACGACGCCAATCCCACTGAAAAGGGGCGTTAGACAGGGAGACGTTATCTCTCCAAAACTGTTTACCGCCGCCTTGGAAGACGTCTTCAAGCTACTGAACTGCAAAGGACGTGGCATCAACATAAACGGCGAGTATATCACTCACCTTCGGTTTGCCGATGATATTGTCATTAGGGCAGAGTCGCTGGAAGACTTAAACACCATGCTCGTAGACCTTAATAGAGTATCCCAATAGGTGGGCCTTAAGATGAATATGGACAAGACAAAGGTTATGTCAAATGCCCATGTTGCGCCTCTACCGGTGCATGTTGGGGACTCAGTCTTAGAAGTTAGTTATCTTAGAGGTACATCGACGAATCCGACTCGGCTGGGCAGCGTTCGGTAGGCTACGAGATGTCTTCTCGTCCGACATACCTCAGTGCCTGAAGACGAAAGTCTTTAACCAATGTGTGTTACCAGTGATGACTTACGGATCTGAAACATGGTCCCTCACTATAGGTCTCCTAAAAAAGTTCAATGTCGATCAACGAGCTATGGAGAGGGCTATGCTCGGTATTTCTTTACGTGATCGCGTCAGAAATGATGATATCCGTAGGAGGACAAAAGTATCCGACGTAGCCCAGCGGATTAGCTCGGTGAAGTGACAATGGGCGGGACCATAGCGCGCAGAACAGATGGCCGATGGAGCAAAAAAGTTCTGGGATTGCGACCACGTAAGGGCAGGCAGACGTAGCGTAGGACGCCCAACGGCCAGGTGGAAGGAGGACCTCATCAAGATAGATGCTAGATCGGTCATTCTGGAAGTCTGTGGGAGAGGTCTATGTTCAGCAGTGGACTATGTGTGGCTGACATGATGAAAGGCGAAATACTCTAACCACTGAGCCCCCAAACCACGCCTGAAGGCATCCAAATTTTTCTGTACTTCTGTCTTGGGACGATGATGAGAGCCATAAATGATGTTACAATCATTTATAAACATTGATTGTTAATTACTCCGGCCAAAACTACTAACTATTCAAATCAATTAAGATAGGAAAATTTTAATTGGTTTTCCTATCTTAATCGGTTTAAACAAATGCCTGCTGGATCTGTATCCAGCAGGCATTTGTGTATGTTCAATATTTATGAATAAATTTAATGCTCTAAATGTAGAGACGATAATTAAGAGAGTTTTGATTGAAAAAAAAAAAAAAGTTCAACTTAGTTTCAAAATAAACGGGATATTTACCATGTTTCATCGTTTTGAGTTTCCAATGAAACATGGTAAATATCCCGTTTATTTTGATACTGATGTGAGTGACCATGATAGTTTAAATACCTATAAAGTTCAACTTAATTTTATTAAAGTAAAAACTGAAAGCTATTGTATCAAACGCACAAATAAAACCCTATATTTTGAAACTATTCATTGTAAAACTATTGAAATTGGTGTTTTTAGTATTTGAATTATGTTGGTTGTTCTAACTATTTGCTATTAAGTACAAAAACTAATAAATTATCATTTTTAAACGTCTACCTGCTGCTGATTTATGTGCTTCAATACATACACCGCCATAAAGTAAACTCCTTTTAATATCACCTTTAACGATTTATGTTGGTTTAGTACAATGTAGGTAGGTATAATACAAACAATATAAAAGTGTCATATATTAATTAAATTCCAGAAATGTTTAAGATACTGAATGGTATAATGTAAATAGGACGTATAATGTTACCATGAAAACATATTTCGTCATGCATCTACTTATAAAAATTTTGTACTTATTAAGTAGGTGCTCATAATATCATTTGTTATACATACGGCTGCCAGTGAAAACGTAAACAGTGAAAAACAAATCCATAATTTTAAAAATATAGACAACACATTGAATATAACGTAAATCACGCTTTATTGCGTGTACTTACATCAATTACAATTTCAAATTGGAAACATATGTGTATCAAGTTACATGTGGGTACATTTGAAAATGTGCGCGTCAATATTATTATTGGAGGCCCTACATTTATTTGTGACGTAATAAGCAATTTTCGTTTGTCTACGCACATTGACAACCCAAGAGGGGTGAAACAATAGAACTGTGTGTGCACAGCTTTTTCGTTCTCATTGTTTGCTTCAGTTCAGGTGATTTTAACAATAAAGAGGGCTCTGAAATTAACAGTGTTGTGTGAAACAGCGTTGATGTAGTCAACCATGAGGTCTAAAGTGATATTATTTTGTGCCTTGCTTTTTTGCTCCAAATTTGTCGGTAAGTGTTATGTCTCTACTAGTTTAAGGGTAGGGAGGGGTATGACACCCACATTTCGCCAACAACGGTTTTATGTCCTTCCTGATAGGAAGTGCGTTTATCAACATAGAGTGCGAGTACTACTGTTCTATTTATATATATTTATTTATTTGTGATATTATAATATTACATTATATTCAGTATTAGGCTCATATATATTAAGTAGATTTTCTAAGTAGATTTAAAGGTAAAATCTAAGTAGATTTCAAGGTATTAATTATTGTATTTTAAAAACATAGACGCCATATTTGTCATCAATATAGTTAACGATGGTATTTGTGCTAGTGCTGTTATAAAACACTGAGCCGAAGTAATTTCGATATCAACATGGTTAACTCCTAAGAGAGCTTAATACTCCTAAGGTTATTATCAATACCGGTGCATCCATGAGATAGATATGATTTGTTAGCTCAATCAAATATAGTAGCTTCAAAAGAATCAAACATAGTAGTAGTAGTATAGTAACAAGTAAAAGTTCCAGAACCTTTATTCACGCTTACTTTTCAGGATCAGTTCCTTTTGGTGAGGAATTAGGTCGACAAAGAGCGTACCAACAAAATAACTGGCAAGGGAATGAAAATATCGCTGGACAATACCATGGTAGCGATTTCGCACGAACTCAGAACTCAAATTCTATGACCAACTCTGCACAGCAACATACGAATAGTCAATCCAATCAAGAACAACATTACAATAATAATTACGGGTTTAATAATCCCCCTCCTTCGATACCGTCCTTACACGCGAGAAATAACCAAGAAAATTTCGGTTCAGCTACAAATGAACGAAGATCAGATGGTTTTCAAACAGGAGGTGATAATTATTCAACTAGAAACCAGAATCAACCAATCAGGGCAGATAATCAATATGGGCAACAGAACTGGCAATCCCATAATCAATTCACCAATTCAGCTGCTAGTGCAATAAGCAGCACAGCTGCGGTTAATGAAAGACCTGTAAAGCCTGTGCCAGAACCGTATTATAGTTCAGATCAAAATTCACAATTGCCACAAACCAATCATCAACATTACCAAGGCGATAGTTTATACCCCGGTAACAGAGAAATTCATTATCATCCATTGGTAGAAAAACCTGGTGTTGTTAAATATATGGCCCATTCTGGTTCTAATTTTGGAACGCGTCCTGGAAATGTACATTATGAAAATTTCAATGTGCCACTTGGACATAATATCAATATAGCCAAACCTGGTAATAATGGCTACCCAGGTATTTCCCCACCTTATTCAGGGCCTGGCCATTCTCACGTACTGGAAGAGCATAATGCCGGAAATTCGTATAATAAAGGACCTATCATACCGGTTAATACAGGATATAACAATGCTAACAACGAAAATGTGGAACACCCCATTATTCCACCAGGACCTAAGAATTACAACGAGGGACATGCACATAATATTAATATAGCAAAACCAGGGAATATTGCATACCTCGGAAATTCTCCTCCATATTCCGGCCCTCACCATGTCGATTATAATCGTCCTCCTAATGAACCTATTAATACGAGATACAATAATGGTAACCACGAAAATGTGGCTAATCCCATTATTTTACCAGGATCTAACAATCATCCACCGAATAATTATGCAGCCCCTAGTTTACCAAGTTACCCAGTATTGGATGCTAACCAACCTAGATATTTTAACAACCCCATTATTAATTCTGGACCCGACGATCTGCCTTCGAACCATTACAGATATAGAGAAAATCCTGTAATTAATCCTGTCCCTCTTAACAATGCTCCTGTAAATACGTTTGAGAACGAAGATTCAGGGTTAACTGACACTGTCTTATATAATAACGCTAACAATGACGAAGGTTATCCAAAACCAACAAATAATAACGAAGAATCTTTTATACTAAACGATTCGCCGATCGGTATTGATAAAGCTCCAGAAGAAACATATAGTGAACCTGCTTATGAGTCTGAGTCTTCTGATTCTTACTCTACGAGTTATCAAGATAATCAAAATGAACGGTTATATCGCTTTTCTGAGGGTTAGTATTTTGTATAAATGTTTATAGTGTTGATCACTTTGTGGATCTCACTATACATATTGAATAAGACACTTGTACTTTTCCATAATATTTTATTTTTTAACCTGATCAGTTTTTCCTCACGGTCTTTGATGTGAACATAAAAAGTACTGTGGAAAAGTACAAGTGCATTATTCAGTAGGTATTTGTATAAATTTCTAGAATTATTGTTAAGTTTTTGAGCTTTTTGATCTCAAATTTGACAATGAACTGTGTACCGTGACAGTTCAGCGTTCGACTGCTAAATCGGATGTCGCGGTTCGAAACCTGCTCATGTAAGTATTATATGAATGCGTTTATGGATTCCTACATTTATCTTGGTCGGTCAGGGTGTTTTATGCTACTACAAAAAAAAATGTATTTAAGTATGTTTTTGCACCATAATTAAGCTGTGTATTAAGTATAACAATCCCATAAAAACATTAAAGTAAAGTACGACGAAAATTAACTCAGAAACGCTTCAAAATTCTCAATCTGCTATCGAAAGAATCACTGTTTTCGCCAGTCTCAAATAGGCTTCTTTATTTTTTATACCCCTTAGGTGGCAGACAAGCGCACGGTCCACCTGATGGAATGTGGTTACCTATGGCCTATGGACGTGTGTAACACCAGAGAAGCCACACTCGCGCTGCCGACCCTGTAAGCACAGAGTTTCTGTGCCGTCAGTGTAGAAGACAAAGCAGGACAAGCCTTTAGTCATCCCACTGACAGCACAAATTCTCCAGTGAGCTCTGGCTACCCTACTCACTGCTGGGAACACAACACGAAGTTATTATAACCGCGGTATTCTGTAGGGCGGAGGTACTTCTCCAGTCGGACTGCTCAATTGGGCGGAAATACCGCCGTGTCCTACCCTCTCAATGGTAATGTATAATAAACTAAATTTTGTAACATTTACGGCGGAGACGCCAATCATTTATTTTTCTATCATCAAGAATGTTCCTTGATTTTTGAGGTATTTAGTGTATTCTATTGGAATTATTCGATGTCCTGACAGAATGAATATCATTATACTCATCTTATCGTGCGCTAAACCCCACAGTTACAGAGGGTTATATCGGACTCAACCCGGCTAAAACGCACACCGTTCGTTGCCGGAGTTGAGATTGCTGGAGATATCCCACACCATAGCAATGTCACTATGTATAAAATTTGCTTCATAGGTTTTGAGAATTTTTAACACTTTCCCTTTTTTCCCAAAATATGTAAATAATGACTTGTTAACATGGCTTCGCTTGCGTAAAATTATGATCTCGTTCCGCAACCAGCAGAACGAGATCATAATTTTACTGTCAGGTTAAAAATTATCTTATGTTCTTTTCCATAGCATAATCTATTTTTATTAAATTCTCATTTTAAGTCCGGAACCGTTTAGCCATTTTACATGAAATAGTAATAAACATCCAAACATCCACCGGTCCTTACATCCATACACCCAACAAACTTTAAAAGCTGTGATATCAGTGCGAAGTACGTTATTCTAATGTACTAATTGAAAATAAGTTTGCTATTTTCAATTAGGAATTCTTTAGTATTTGTCTTTTATTTGTTGTACAATTTAAATTAATAAAAAAATTGTAAAAAAAATAGAACAAACAATAGAGAAGATTTTAATATAAATTTAAACACAATTGTAACACTATTTACATAAAAATAGCCACATAAATGCAAAAATTCTATACTCGTGCATTCACATGTTTGCACTGAGCGGGATTAGAACCTGTGAACTCTGACTCTGCAGCCGAACGCTCTTCTGCCACACCACATAGTAATGCCATGAGGGAGGTCACGGGAGTGTATCTCAAATTACTAGTATGAAGGTATGAAGTATCGTATTAGTAATGTGAGATACACTAGTAGGTACTAATTCAATTACTACAAATGACTATTGAATTATAAATTCACATAAATTCATGATTTATGACAAAGAAAATATTTGCTTTTCAGGTGAAAGTGTAAAGGATTTTTTTTTGAACAAACTTCAAAAACATTTTGTCCTTATTCATCCAAATGGCACTGCTGAATATGTTTACCACTTAAATTCGGACGATACACCTAATTATGTTGTAGTTAAGAATTATGATCAATCCTCATTACCACAACCAACGAAAAATTCTAATAGTGTGCAGTATTACCCTAATATTCCAGATGCGCAGTCTAACAAGGCTGATCATGCTTTGTCACCAGTGATCCAAAATGATAACAATTATAATAAGTCACCAAATGAAAATGATTACGATTCCGCTGTACCACGATCACAAACAACCCAAGCTACTACTTCTTCACCACTATTACATACTACAACAACCACTTACAACAGTTATCAACCACATCATTACAACGGACCAAATAATAATCACTATTCTCCCCATCAACCATATTGGAATCCAGTAGTACCATCAAAGCTACATACTTCTATTATTTCTACTAATACACCTACAAGTACTTCTTCACCAGACGATGAATTAACTGATTTAATTGATTCACTTCCTCATAAAAATGATGATAAGAATCTACCACCAAAAGATGATCAAGACGATTCATTTTCACAGACAGATCGTCCTAGTGACGATTATTATCTGCATGATCACGGACGCTCTACAACACCATCTTCTTCAACAAAACCAGATGGCAATAAAAACTATCGACACAATAATCATTATAATCCCCATCGCTCATACTGGAATAATAGACATCCACAATTACCACCAAAGTCTCATACCTCTACTACAGCTATTCCTTTACCGGACGATGAAATGATGGAAAAATTCATTAAATCGGTTTCTCATGAATATCATTATGAGAGTTGGCCACCAAAAGATGATCAAGATGACTCATCTTCACACACTGATCGTCCTAGTGATGATTCCTACCCGCATAATCACAGACGCTATACTACACCATCTTCCCGTTCAACAAGCCCTGAAAGTAATAATCACTATCCATATAGCCCAAATAGACACAATAAGCATCCACCAAAACGTCAGCATACTTCAACTACTTCCTCTCCGGATGATGACGACGATGATGATGACGTAAAAGAAAAGAATGGAAATTATGATATACCAAAGCTGATTACAAAGATTTCACCTGGTATATACAGTTCAACCACTCCTTGCCCTGAAGATAAAAAACACTATCCACATAAATCCAATCCAGACACTATAGTTCAATATGAAAAATCTGAAGATAATTCTTCCATATTAGACAATGATGACTATCTAGACAAATCAAATCTAGATACTTTTAACCCATATGAGTCACAAATGCACCATTTACTGGAGGACATTCCTGACAAACCACGCAAAAATGATCAAAAAGATCAAAAATTACCAATTTTAAGTCATAAAGAAGATAGAACAGCAGCTTCACGTGACCATTCAAGTGAGTATAGCAAATTTTAAAATGCATCTTTATTTTTATAGAATGTTCCTCGGTCCACGATATCTTTTTACAATGATACAATTTTTAGGTATTGTTCCCATTTCACCTACGGAGAGTACTCCAGTAGATGAAATAATTACAATATCACCGATAGAATTGGCCACAGACTATGTAAAAGATAGTTCAACTCCAAGCCCGTTAAATGAAGGGATTTTTGATAATGATAACCTAGATGCAATAAAATATCAAAGCATTTTAGATGAAGTAAAAACACCATATTATTCCTCAACTCCGATTATTGACCAAAACGATGACAATACTGATAATGTTTTTATACCAATACCAGAGGGTTATAATTCAGATGAAATGGTAATAAACACAAAGGATATAGTTATAAACGATACCAAATCAGGTGAGAGTGTCTACTTTGTTGAAGTATCAGTTCATTCAATATCATTGCTGTTGAATTATTTTACAAGCTGCTTAAGCTTTGATATTTTTTTGTTTAATCAGCTAGTAACGATTCTTTTACAAAAACCGATGTACCGGCCAAATCGGACGATAATAAAGCAGCTGTAATAAATCGAAATGATGTAAATGATACGGATGATACATCTACTGGTGATAATGTATTAGAATCAGAACAAACAGGTGGCCTAACATTAATGTTAAATGTACCCAAAGATTTTGATGACACTCTCTACATAAATATTGATGTTCCTGATAGTAATACAGGTGAAGCTCCTCCATATTTCAAAAATGATTCAGCGGAAATCGTAGTATATAAATATTTATTATATGGGTTCCGTACATATATTAAATACTTATGTAAATATTGATCAAACAGGGAATGAAGACGAATCAAGAGAGGACATAGTATACGTACAAATCGAACGACAAAATAACAGCGACACTGATTCGACAACAACATATAAAGACCAGACCAATGAAAACACCCATAACAAAAATATGATGATTGGTATGTAGTTTTTAGATGTAGAGTGGTGATATTATTATTTAAACTGACAATTAAATATTGCATTGCTTTTTTAGATTTATCAAGTGCTTTAGTAGTGATGAATGGAACAAGTGACAAAGATTATCTAAATCAACTGCTGTCGGGCGACTCAAAAGTAAACATGTTTATTTTCCAAATGCCTTGTCAAGAACATGTATTAGTTGAGAAAACTAAACACACTACGCTATTTTGCAATGGCACTTGTCTTATAGAAACAACTGAAACAACATGGAAAACTAAAGATGGTAAGTTAATCGAAAATAACAAAATTAACAAAACAAATAATGACTAATAAATAAGGCCCCTTCAAAACGATCAAATTGAAAGTATAACACTTAATACTTGTTGATTATTTTGCTAAAACCAAAGTGGAAATTAAAGCACTCCCTATTGCACTTTATTATACTCTGTTTCTGTCAGAATAAATATTGTTATATAGTTTTAGATTTCTAAATTAACTCAGGTATTTTTTATTTGATTTACAGATCCTTCACCGAGTGTCATCTCGACCAAAATGTTTTCCAAAGGAGATAATTGTCATTAAATAGGTTAAATCATATTGTGAGTACACATTAGATGACTTTTCTAAATGTCTTGTTTTATTTCTCTGTTGAAATTTACTGACCATTAAATAATACCCTCCACCATTATGTGTATATTTATTTTTATTATTTATTATTTTATACTAGCTGTTACCTGTGGTTCTGCCCACGTGGAATTGATTCCTTCCCGTAACCTATGCCTACCTATTTTAGGGAGACAAGTTACTGTGATATTCCAAAATTCAAACTATAATCTATCCCAAATTCAGTTAGATCCTACCAAACATCTTCACAAATTTCACATTTATAATATTAGTTTAATTTGTAGGAATACGAAAAACCTTTTAACCTTGTAGTAAACAAATGTAGGATCCATATACTTCGAATGTATATAAGTGTTTTGATTTGTTAGCCCGGCGGCGGTGTAGTATGGTCTAGAAATGGGTTCGCCGTCTTAAAAATGGTTTTAGCGAAAATAGGTCTAGAGACTAGAGGGACTGGGAGGGAGGTTGCATTACGACGGCATTTTCGTGCAATTGAGCATTCCGACTGGGGAAGTACAATTAATGTCTCTATGGTTTGCGACCCGCCAGGCGTAATCGCCTTACCTGGTCAGGGAGTCTTCTCTTTATGTCAGAGCAATATCTTAAAAACCATCTCTGTAATTCGTCTACTATATTATTGTATTTTAGACAGCTCACACACAGTGGTCGACATAAATCTAATTAGTTTAAGACTAATTTTTGAACACGCAAATTTGTGTGTGTGTGAAGTGTGAAGGTGCATTGTTGTATTTTAAATCGAAAGAAACCAAAAATATATTCCATAATGTGAATATAATTATATTGAAGATATGCGTGTACGCTAAGGCATGGCTTATAGGCCACTATCGTGTCATGATTAATTTATAAAATATACAAACACGAATCTACTGTTTTATCACTAGGTATATAGATGTACCATAAATAATAATTCCACATAAAATCATGATACCTATATTTTGTATTTGACGATTTATGTTTTTTTAATCGAGGTTTTTACTTAATCGTTAAATTGATTTTTTTATGCAATCACTAGCATATGTGTTAAATACAATAATATAATGGACGGGGTATAGTTGTGTATTGTACTCGAGATTGTCAAAAAAGTTTCTGTAATAAATTACATTACGGTTTCAAGCAACTTGATAGGTCAAAATTTAATCAGGAACAGCAATTATGCAGAGAATATGAAACGAAATTGCTCTTTATTTTTGTTATGAATTATTCAGGACATAATATAATATTGTTGAGGAATATAAATAGCTGAGCGCATTTCTTTGGAGTAGTGAAATTAAAAAGAAAGCCAGCCACAGTTACAGATATTACCTAATTTTTTAAACATTATTATTACATACAAAAATTTCATTTGTTTTAGCAAACTCAACATCAAGTAAAATATGTAGATTCATAATGTAGACATTTATTTTGTTTATATGGTTTCATGAACAAAAATAATGCATTTAAGGCCATCCGCTGCCACGCCTTTTTCGTGCATTTAATAAGAAGCGAATTTCGTGTAAATAATTTACACAATAGTTGTACAAAAATATGTAGGAATTGCGAGCATGTTACATGGTCGAGGCAGCGGGTTACCTAAGTATGTTTTCTAGAATGAAATATTCGACGGTTTCCATGTTATATTGAAAATCAGCAAAAATTGAGTTATTATGCTCTTTGGGTAAAAAAGGGAAAAGGTTGTTGATTTATATGCTGATATAGATAAATTACAGCAGCTTTTTTGTTACCTACCTGACGGACGGACGGATCTGTCAATAGTAAAATACGTTTATGTCAACAAAATAACTATTAGATAGAGGTGAGGTATTCATATATTTTCCTTAACGAGTAATTTATTGATATTATACTATGTTACCTACCTATACATTTTTTCGTACGTACTACAAAGCCTTGCCAGCTCACGTGTTTCCTTCTTCCAACAGTCCCAGGTCCTTCAAGCGAGGCGTGATAAAGCATCTGATGAGGCCGTCAAGCTGAGTACCACCATTGTAACAGGCTACGTTTCTGTAATGATGACCTTCTTTCAAATGACTTTGCCGTGAAGGTGAAGTCAAATAAAAATACCGCGATAGAGTCGTTAGCCAAAATAATAATTTCTGATTTTTGTTTAAAAAACCATTTGTTTTAAATAAATTAACACAGTAAGGAAGCTTTGCCAACATTTTTGAGGCCCAAGAAGACCTCAGTTGACTGTTAGTGCTTCTGGTAATTAACGAACGAAAATTTCGTCAGTAGATGCTTTTCATATTGCTAACATCCACTAAAAAGGATTTTTGGAAATTTTGTTACTAAGGGGCTAAAATAAGGGATGAACTTGAATAAACTTCTATACAAACTTTCTTCTCTCATTTTTTATATAGGACACGTCAATTTGACTTCGCCTCCTGATGGTAAGCTGAAGGCAATTTCTCAGAAAAGAGGGTCACCATTACTTACATATACCTTGTGACAATGGTGACATTTAGCTTGACAGCCTCATCATATGCTTTTTCACGCTCCGCTTAAAGGATCCGGGACTGTAGGAAGAAGAAAACACGTGAGCTGGTAATGAATTCCAGGCTTTAAATGGTGCGACAATGGCAAGAATCACCGAACCGCTTGGTTCTTGATCGGATATTCTGCACCGTGTGCGGTTGATATCTAAGATAACGTGTTGTCCTGTGTAGGAAAGGGGAGGGTGGGACTAATAGGAAGACCTCATCAGAACATTCATCAAAGTACAGACGGTAAAATACTGTCAAGGACATAACATCTCTACGCATATGCAGACTCTAGGGTGTTCCTGACCTCGAGATTCCCAATAATGCGGACCACACCACGCTGTAACCTGTCGAGAGCATTTAAGAAGCACTTTGCTGTGCCATCCCAGAGATGCGAGCAGTATTCCACGCAGGAGCGAATTTGTGTCTTGTACAGAAGACACCACTACTCCGGCGTGAAATCACGTCTCACTCAGTTCAGGACTTCGAGTTTACCCGGGGCTGTTTTGATGATACTCTCGATGTTGTTTTTGTTAGTCTGGTTGCAGCGAACATCCATACCTAGGATTTTCAGATTGTCCTGCATGGCTTTGACGTGCTCTGAAGAGTGGGAAAGGGGAAGGAAAGAAGATACTTTTGCTGCTGTGAACGCACATGACTGGGTCTTCTTGGTACTGAACTCGACCAGGTTCTCAGTGCCCCATTGGGAAATGTGATTCAGGATACGGTCAAGCTTAATGACTAGAAGCTGCCTTTTCTCTATTATAATTGTATGTATTTTACCTCCTTAGCAACAAAATTTCCAAAAATCCTTTCTTAGTGGATGTTAGCGACATGAAAAGTATCTTCTGCCAAAATTTCAAGTTTAGAAGATCAGCGGTTCAGGCTCTGCGTTGATGAATCACTACGGGAACATTTTTTTTTGTGTGGTAGAAATGAATTCTTCCAATATTGAGACCCCGATATCTCCGAAATGGTGAGCCACAAAAAAGCATGACACCAATTTTGTAGGTAAACAAGACCACTAGCTTTTTACGTGAAAATGCGAGAATACAATATTTATTTATTCATTATATTCTTTATTGTACGCCAATTACAATATTCAAGTTACAGCAATTGAGAAGACAAGAGCAGTGCAAATAGCGGCCTTATCGATTTACGCAATTTCTTCCAGGGAACCTTTGGATGGAAATGTATGTTGCTTGGAGTATTTAGGAGTCGTTACGTTTAATTAAATACTTATATTCTATAAATACTTATATATATATATATTGCATACTCGACAAATAGTGCTCCTTGACCATTCTTTTAAATTTGATTACCGTCTGAGGTCGTCTCATTTCCACTGGCAGTTCATTCTGCAGGCGTAACGGTAAAAGAATTATCGAAGAACCCTGTGGAATGCCTTGGCATTTTGAGGACTAATCTCACCTATCTTAAACATTTCTTATGCGTATCGGAAAGGAACTGAAAGCGATCTTTTAAGTAGAGAGGTGGATTAAACAATATGTTGTATAGCAGGGAGAGGATATGTGAATTCCGGCGCAATCTTATGGGTAACCACTGTAGCTGCGAACGGAATAGGTAGTAAATATTTCAGCCTCCGAATTGATCCTGCAGAAACAAACACCCTTCTGCTCACCTCCTGTAGTTGTGGGGCCCCAAGACAGGCGGGAATCGATTATTACACCTAAATTTTTGACCTGTTTGCGTAACAGTGGTTATGCTATTTTGATAAGCACATACATAAATATGAATCTAACGATGAGAGAAAGGAAAGAGAGAGCATACGTTGAAATGACTTTTAGAGCAAATTTGTGCCTCATCTTAACATTGTAATGCATAGTACGGTTTATAGTTCTGTCAGAATATTCAACAAACTGCCTCTAGACTTAAAAATGATGGTCTACAAAAGAGAGTTCCAAGCCAAATTGAAGGAATTGTTATTGAAAGGGAGTTACTATTCTGTCGATGAAATGACAAATAATATAGGATAATAACTTTACTTATCTTAATAACGTTGACTAAATAAGCTTATGATATAATTAGATTGCTTAACAAATTTTTTGACATTTCGATTGTAATTTGCTTTAAATGATTATATTGAAATACCAGATGCCAGACAGACATGTAAACGGACTACATTTACTTTTTAGAGCGAGAATTTTCAGTAGCCGGGTTTTAATTTTAAATTTAATTTTTTCATTGTAAGTAATGAAATCATTCTGAATATTTTTGTTTGTATTCATTTACATATTTTATTTGCCAATAAACTATGATATTCATTCGACACGAGACTGCGAACAATCCACCAATTAGTTTTTGGCATCGGTTTTTGATAAATAATACGTAGTATTGATTTATTGACACCGCATTCGTTATGCCACTGATTTACTATAGAATCACGGAAACTGCAGAGCTTTCAAATGGAAACATGTGCTCTTGACGTATAACCTAATATTTCCACATCATGCTACTGCATACAACTATTTTGTCTACGAATAACACATGTTAGTGTACAAAATTCTCATCTGTGAAAAGGTGAATGTACGCTTACATATGAAATTTCAACTAACTAAATTACAGCATTTCAAATATGTTGATGTATTATTAAATTATTATTAATTTAATTATCTACAACAGTAGCTGCTCTGGTCAAGTAATTTTATATTCCTATCATAACTCACCATAAAATATGGATCCTCTCATCTTCCATAGGGAAAATTAAAAAAAAAAACATTTCAATCTCCCTTGATCATGAATGATCATAGATAATGCAAAAATACTGCGACTGCGAAGTATTATATTTTTATGACTTGATGCTGGGATTCACCACTTGAGAGACGCTCAATCAATCAAGTACTTAGCCTGTCGCAATCCACCGCTGGACATAAACCTCTCTCAATTTTGGGAAGCTACTGTTTCCACGCTGGCCAGACGGGTCGGTACAGGGTTTCATTTCGAGTTTTCCTTCTCTCTCAGTGATATAGTCTGCGTATTTTAGTCGCATAACATCCTTCGGTTGACAAGGTATATTAAGTGATATTTGTATTTTTTCTCTGTCTCCTCTCTAGTAATATTTTGTTTACTGATTGTATCCTTGTTTGCGGATAGCAGATAAAATCTATATGACTTACAGAAGAAATATTCAGAAAATATACCTACAGAATTCCGCGACCATAATAATTTCATGTTGTGTTCCCAGCGGTGAGTAGGGTAGCCAGAGTTTAATGGAGAATTTGTGCTGTCAGTGGGAAGACTAAAAGCTTGTCCTGCTTTGTCCTCTACACCGACGGTACAGAAACTCTGTGCTTACAGGGTTGGCAGCGCGAGTATGGCTTCTCTGGTGTTACACACGTCCATAGGACACGGTAACCACTTTCCATCAGGTGGGTCGTGTGCTTCTCTGCCACCTAAGTGATATAAAAAAAATATTTACGCAAACATAAAGAAGACAAAGGTTATGTCAAATCACCATGTTGCGCCTCTACTGGTGCATATTGGGGACTCAGTCTTAAAAGCTGTTGACTAGTACGTCTACTTGGGTCAACTGATCCAGGTAGGCAATTCCAGCTTCAAAGACGAGGTACATCGACGAATCCGGCTGGGCAGCGTTCGGGAAGCTACGAGATGTCTTCTCGTCCGACATACCTCAGTGCCTGAAGACGAAAGTCTTTAACCAATGTGTGTTACCAGTTGGTAGCGCAATTCTCGCCACGTGAGCTAGTGGACTGTATTTCGCGGGGGGTGAAGTTAACTGTTCCATTGACGCTTTACACAACAAACAAGACAGGTGATCGGGTTGCCGCGGATGTGGTTTAGGCAATGAATGCAACCCGAGAAATTAGGAGAGGATGCACTAACCTTCACGACGCCACGTGCTTTCATCGCAGCCGGTGCACCGATCTTCTCTTCCTGGCTCAGGAGCTGCCGCCCACATCAAAGGTAAAGGTCCATGAAAGCGGTTAAAATCCAACAAACATTATTAATTTCTGAGAGTCGCGCGCGCGGCGGCCATTGTTTCTAGTTCAATTGCGAAGTGAATATGCGTCTATTTTGACAATTGAGCCGTGCGGAAACTATTGCTATCTCACTTTAAAAGGTAGCGCGGGAGGGAGATGGGTACAGGAAGCGTGTGTTTCCGCGTCAATGACTTGACTATTACTATAGCGAAAAATATAAATTCTACCATCGGCGCAACCATTCCCCCCGGCTTGAAGGATTACCTTCAAAACGAAAAATGCGGAACAAATCTAAAGTCTAATCTAAATCTAGGTTTGGGAAATAACAACTAAAATATAAACCTAGATTTGAACTCGTGCCTACTGCTGGCTAGGCAGAGGGCAGAGGCGAACAACCGGGCGCAGATACGATCCGGTTGCGGTTTTAACCCGTACAACACGAGTTATCCCGCGGGAATCGGGAAAAACTTCCTCTACTACTCCTAGAGGCCAATGCAAAGGAGGCGCATTCCCAGTCATAAGGACTACCACCGTACCTACAGTAATTGGGTTAGATGGAGTATTCCATTTTTGACGCGACTGCAGCGTGTGCAAATAATCGGTTCTCCAACGATTCCAAAACGATTGGACTAATTTATCTAAAAGAGCGTGACGAGTTAGAAGGTGCATTCTATCGTCATTAACATCTATTGCGGGCAAATATTTTGCGTACTTAAATCACCGGTCAACTCTATATGACCGCGCGTAGATAAAATTCTCAAAAATCGGCCTACATAAACAACACAACGCAACAGTCTCGACCACGACGAGACGCGATTAGCCAACAACAAAATAAGGGACTCTTCACGCGGGACCGACACAACAAGCGAGTGCTTCTTCTCCTCGGGTGGTTCGGAAACCGTAGTGGGATTGAATTGACTAACTGGCCACTTCTCTAACGCGGCATGAATCCAGGACGGTCCACTAAACCATAACGGGTGATCTAAAATTTGCGAAGGAAGCAATCCACGAGAGAGACAATCGGCTGTGCTGTCGGTGCCAGCAACGTGAAAGAGATTTTGTGGCGCCAATTCAGATTGAATTTTGCCACTCTATTAGCGAAGAATGTGTCCCAACGATGGGGCGAAGAGTGGGCCCAACACAAAGCGACTGTTGAGTCCGAAAAAGCTAAAATTCTACTAATATTAATGCGAAAATTTACAATTATGTCAAATAAATTACCTTAAAGATTTTGACCACAATACAAAATGTCATTAAGCGACACGGAAGTGCTAGTCTTAGCACCGCCATCCAAAACTACGCGGAGTTTAGTAGTAAGCCTATCTTCTCTAATAACTCCGTGATGCGGGACAATGTACGAAGGCTGGGTCTCGTCAGTGTCCGCAGGCGCAGGTGAGATGCAACCTTTATCCAAATATTCGTTAACAACCCCATCATAGGCTTGCTTTAACTTTGGAGACGCCTGCATCTTTCGTTCCAAACAAAGAAAGCGTTTTTCAGCGGATATACGGGAGTCACCGAGCGAAAAAATATCTCCCTTGAAAGGGAGCGCGACAACACAACGACCCTGCTCATCACGAGCAGTCGTGCGACAACAAATCTCCTCAGCCATCTTGTCATCAGGGCCTAGGATAGGTGGGACATTGACCTCTTCAATTTCCCAAAACTTGCGGATGGTAGACTCCAGTGGCGGCTCGACGGTGCAACAGAACGAAGCAGTCGAGTGACTATCTATAGAAGCGGGTGCAGAACCAATTATAACAAAACCAAGAACTGTTTCCAGTGCGTGCGGAGCGGGGTACGTCGGTCCCCCTTGAACCTTACGTGATAACTGGAGGTGCGGGAGAATCGAAGCGCCGATCAATATATCGACGACTCCAGGAACAGCGTAAGTCTCATCTGCTAAAGGCAAGTCTTTAAATTTCGTTAATAAAGACGTGTCAACCGGGACGGTAGGCAACTGTTCAGTTATTTTTATCTATAACGAGCGAATCCATGTCATACCAAATATTATTATTAAAACGAGATCTAAACCTTGTTTTAACGGTGCCGTGAACAGCTGACTGTAAGCCTCCAAAACCCTTCACCACTGAGCGGGTTGAACGCTTATTAACATTGAAACCAAGACGTTGACAACAATCTTGAGTAATAAAATTACTTTGCGAAGCGCCATCTAATAGCGCTCGAACAATGCGCGGCTTACCCAATGCATCAACAATAACAACGCGAGCAGTCGCGAGACACACAGTAGTGAGCGCAGCACTCGCGGACAACGAACACAAGGCGACGCCATTCGCAGCGGTCCCCGCGCGGGCAGGAGCGCGCGCGAGCGCGGGCTGCGGCTGTGGCGCAGGCGCCACCGACACGGGCGACCTATGCGACGGTGTGCCACCGCTCGACGAACCAACTGTGCTCACATTGGATGCGGCGTTACTATTTTCAAAATGGAGCAAAGTGTGGTGTCTCGCTGAACATTTGCGACAACTATTTCTACTATTACATGAAACAACGCGGTGTTTAGTACCGAGACAATTAAAACAAAAATTATTAGCGCGAACAAATTTATAACGATCATTAGGCGACAATTTTAGGAAACCAGGACACTTGTACAATTGCGAATGATGAGTATTACACAAAGAGCAAACAGGTGATTGTACATGTGCTGGTGCGGTATTAACATAAGTATGAGTTGACCTCAGTGACCTCGATGAGGCATCTATCTTGCGTTCAGAACTAACAACTTTCTTCGCGCCTTCATGTTTCGATGAAGAGCGTTGCAATATTTTTATATGCTCGCGAACAAAACTTTCTAAGTCTTCGAACTTAGGAATTTTATTGCCGCGATGATCCGACTCAAATAAACGAATGGTTTCGGAATCTAATTTCTTTAAACCCATATACAAAAATAAGAAGTCGCAGAGGTCATCGATCTTTAGGTTCTTTACGGCGCGAACAGATGATGCGAAAGTATCTAGAAACTTCTCTAAGTTTTGATCGTTACATGCCGTAATGGATTTCAAATCAAACATCTGATCCAAATATGCGTTAGCTACCGATCTTTTATCCTCATACTTAGCTTTCAAAGTATTTAAAATTAAATTATAATTTTCGGCACTAAACGTAATTCCAGCGCAAACGGTTATAGCTTTACCAGTCAATTTTTCGACGAGATAATGCAATTTTTCGTGATCTGTCAACGAAACGTTCTTATCTATTGTATTCTCAAAACTATCTATAAATAAACACCAATTGCGAATGTTACCATCAAATTCGGGTATTTGAATTGGTGGCAACTTAGGTCGGTCGCGAGTGGGGTTGGGTCGGTCAGACGGTTTCTCCAAACTCCTAGCGACGCGTTTGATACGACAATACAAATCGTCAAACGACGACAAGGCCTGATAACTCACTGAGTAATCGGGATTTAAATTTAACTCTAAAACGTTGATGTCATGTACTAAAGACTCGAAATCCGCGCGCAAACTATCCAAGTTTTCTATAGAACACAAGAACGAATCTCTAATAGCCAAATCAGAGGTTTTAAGTGCATTATCACAAATCGATTGTACACGAGAGTAAATCATTTCTCTTTTAGCGTATAAAAGTTTCAGTTGAACTTTACTATCGGTACTACCAACCTTTGGGGGCATGTTTACAATTAAATATCAAACTAAAGTGCGGTAAACAACAAAATATGAAATGACTTAATCTTAGTGGTACAGAGCAGCGACGCGGCGCGAGCGATATCCGTAGGTAGGTAGGTACTTATGACTGCGCGTGCAAGCTTGAACAAACGCGCATAGCAACAAGATCGTACCTACGCGATGGTCGCTGTCTAGGTTCAACTATTATTTCAGGGATTAAGTATTGCGTAATATCTATTCAAATTAAAATACTTTCGTATGAATTTGAATGAAATGCGAGCGAGGTAGGTATAACATCGTATCTACCCACGTAGGTATTAGGTAAATACGATGCGAGCTGCGGCGAACGGACAACTTAATTGAAACAAATCAAAACAAAAGCCAAATGCGTTAGGTATTACACTGTGCCTATGCACTAGGGTGTCTAGGATACCTAAGATCTAAACCTAAATGCCTAGATGCGGGGTTTTCTACTAAAATAACTAGGTATTTAGGTGCGGTGCGTTTATTCTCAATAGAATAATAACAAATGCCAAACTACGACCAAGGATTGATACGATAAGAGGAATGCGAGCGAGGTATAGCTGTGTACCTACCGTATTAGGTAAATACGATGCGAGCTAGCGGTGAACGGACAACTTAGAGATTGAAACAAATAAAAACAAAAGCCAAATGCGTTAGGTATTACACTGTGCCTATGCACTAGGGTGTCTAGGATACCTAAGATCTAAACCTAAATGCCTAGATGCGGGGTTTTCTACTAAAATAACTAGGTATTTAGGTGCGGTGCGTTTATTCTCAATAGAATAATATCAAATGCGATTACACGTACCTAACCTATGTATGTATTAGGTAGATACGATGCGAGCCAGCGGCGAACGGACAACAAAATCTAAACCTAAATGCCTAGATGCGGGGTTTTCTACTAAAATAACTAGGTATTTAGGTGCGGTGCGTTTATTCTCAATAGAATAATAACAAATGCGATTACACGTACCTAACCTATGTATGTATTAGGTAGATACGATGCGAGTCAGCGGCGAACGGACTACAAAATCTAAACCTAAATCCCTAGATGCGGGGTTTTCTACTAAAATAACTAGGTATTTAGGTGCGGTGCGTTTATTCCCCATAGAATAATAACAAACTACGAACTACGGCTAAGGATCCGGTTCGATCAGGACCAAAAAGAATGGTGGCGCAATTCTCGCCACGTGAGCTAGTGGACTGTATTTCGCGGGGGGTGAAGTTAACTGTTCCATTGACGCTTTACACAACAAATAAGACAGGTGATCGGGTTGCCGCGGATGTGGTTTAGGCAATGAATGCAACCAGAGAAATTAGGAGAGGATGCACTAACCTTCACGACGCCACGTGCTTTCATCGCAGCCGGTGCACCGATCTTCTCTTCCTGGCTCAGGAGCTGCCGCCCACATCACTAAATCACTTGAGGGACACACGAGAGGCACAATCCGATCGGCAAAGGTCCATGAAAGCGGTTAAAATCCAACAAACATTATTAATTTCTGAGAGTCGCGCGCGCGGTGGCCATTGTTTCTAGTTCAATTGCGAAGTGAATATGCGTCTATTTTGACAATTGAGCCGTGCGGAAACTATTGCTATCTCACTTTAAAAGGTAGCGCGGGAGGGAGATGGGTACAGGAAGCGTGTGTTTCCGCGTCAATGACTTGACTATTACTATAGCGAAAAATATAAATTCTACCATCGGCGCAACCACCAGTGATGACTTAAATTTGTTGTTCCTTTTGTTTTTTTCATTAAAATTTAAAGCCTAGCGAAATACTAAAATTAGCATTTCACAGAATATCTGTTCAGTTTCAATTCACGTGTTATTTATTTGTGTTGAACGTGTAATAATAAAACACAACTCTAGACATTCTGATTAACATTTCTCTTTGATATTTATAATTGAATTTATAGAATATATCAATCTGTTCATTTATTTTATTACTTGTTACGCTCATGTTTGTATGCACAATTCGGGATTTGAAATTTCTGTGATGGCGTTGTGCGCGTGTCGGCTCATGAAACTTACCTACGAAACTCCCACCGGTCATTGACTTCTAAAAGTCAGCTGCTCACGGCAACTCATGTGCTGGACATATCGATGTGGTACGGTTAGCATAGGTATTGATGCACCATTAAGGCCTGGAATTCATTACCAGCTCACGTGTTTCCTTCTTCCTACAGTCCCGGGTCCTTTAAGCGGGGCGTGAAAGAGCATATGATAGGCCCTCAAGCTGAGTGTCACCATTGTCACACGGTATGTGTAAGTAATGGTGACCCTCTTTTCTGGGACTTTGCCTTCAGCTTACCATCAGGCAAGGCGAAGTCTAATCGACGTGTCCTATATATATATAAAACCGAATTTTAGAGAATTGGGTCAACTAATATTTTTTATTTATTTTTATAGATATGTTTTCGATTTTTTTTATACCTCTTGGTTGGCAGACAAGCACACGGCCCACCTGATGGAAAGTGGTTACCGTGGCCTATGGACGTGTGCAAGCACAAGCACAAGAGTTTCTGTGCGGTCAGTATAAAAGACAAAGCAGGACAAGCCCACTGACAGTACAAAATCTTTCCAGTGTGATCTGGCTACCCTACTCACCACCGAGAACACAACACGAGGTTATTATGGCCGCGGCCGTGACACTCAGCTTGGCGGCCTCATCAGATGCTTTTTCACGCCCTACCTAAAGGACCCGGGACTGTAGGAAGAAGGAAACACGTGTGCTGGTAATGGATTCCAGGCCATGGTGGTGCGGCAAAGAAAAGAGTCTTTGAACCGCTTGTTTGCTACTTGTTGTATTGGCTACTGAACCCTGATACAAAAGGTAATACAATTTAAAACCCAAGCTATCAAGGCACGGTGCCGACTAATTCCTTGATTTACACAAACGTCACGTCTGTCGCTATTTTCACTTGGGCCTCAAGTCGCGTGTTTTATCATTTTAACGATGTTTGCTCACATTTTGATTTACGCACCCATTTTGACTGTCAACTTGTGTCTTAAAAGATTCTACTTTAATATTAGTATAATACCCTTAAACCATACCCTGTATAGACACAACAATGCTAACAAAATTCATCGCAAAAAATTATTAGAAAAAAGCGTTATATGTAAGTAAGCTAATGTCAATATTGTTCTTTAAACTGTTAATGTGTGCATTTTATTAAATGTATTATGTATATGTCCACATATAACGAAGTAGTAGATATTTTTTACGCCGCGTAATGGCCCTTACTGCTATTATAGAGTTTGTAGATATATGACTATGACTTTCGACATTCTTCTTTCGGATGAGATGGAGTGGTGATATTTGTATTCTTTCTCCGTTACCACTCGGATACATACATACTTACACTACTTACATACACTACAATGTTCACCTTCTTGATGTTATGTAGATTCAGGTGAAGAAATTTATCTTCACTGATAGTGGCTTACAATTAATGCTGTTTACTTTATTACCTCTTCGTGAGAATTAAAAAACATATTACTATTAGAGCTATCGGAATATTTACCATGTATTGTATGGAGTTACCGTTATTTCGCGGCTGTTTCAAGCACTAAGATCACGGAGCATAGTAATATATAAAGTATAAAATAGATAATAGTTCAAATATTTAAGATTATAATTGCATACATACATACACCTTTATACCCGAGGGTTAGGCAGAGATGAATTTACACCTACATTTCACCAATCATTGTATTCGGGCCCACGTAACAGTGGGTGAGTCTATTGCCATATCCCGGGTACTATAGTTCACTCGAGCCATACTTCTGAGAGTGAGAGTAGGCTGCAAATATCTGTCTGATGTTAAACAGCCCTATCTTTTAGTTGCCTTGTACGACAGCGTAAGGGAAGAGACGGGGTGGCCGAAATTTTACTTTACCGGGCACCACACGATCAATATAGTTTGTACTGTATCTTTTTATTTTGGACACGCCAATTTAACTTCACCTCGCCTGATAGTAAGCTAAAGGCAAAGTCTCAGGAAAGAGGGTCAGCATTATAGATACGTAGTATGTTACAATGGTGGTCCTCTTTTTCACGCCTCGCTTAAAGGTCCCGGGACTGTGGGAAGTAGGAAACACGTGAGTTGATAACGAATTCCATGTCTTGGTGGCGCGGCAAAGGGAAGTGTCCCCAAACAGCTTGCTATCTTTAGAATAAATAGTTTAGGTGAGCTTAAAATGGTATTTAATAAATCACGATCTTCACGGCCAAGTTAACATGGCCTGCTTGCTAATATACCTGGGTCTCGATTCTGCTAAAGCAAAACAACTGTGATACCACGGAATTTGCTGAAAAAGACTTTTAAACTTTAAGCTAATATTATTAAAGTATAAAAAGGCTCATTACAGAGTGCACGAAAAGGTGTAATAAAACTTTTCATTTAATTTTGATCTTTAACGTATAGAAATAAAGTCTAACATTTAATGCTATTTATTGCAGTGTCTGTGTATGACAGTGGTTTTGCTTTAGTAGAACATAAGAATTATATTATATTATCTGTGGTAGAACCGAGAGCCTGTTCATTAACGGATAAGGCTCTGGCGTAAGCTTCCTTCTCTTTTTCAACTTCTGCTTTTCAGACAGCAGTTACTCCCGTAACAGCCATAGATGGTAAATCAAAACTAGGAATAAACTTCCTGCTTCAATATCAAAGTTTATTCATACACTCTTTTTTTTATACCACTTAGTTGGCAGACACCTGGTGGGAAGCGGTTACAGTGGCCTATGGACATATGCAACACCAGGGGTGTCACACTCGCGCTGCCGACCATGAAGAAACCTTCTGATGCCCCTCTTGAAGGACCCCATATTGTAGGTGCTTGGGAAAACCGCAGCAGAGAGGTCCTTCCACATCTTAAGTGTGCGTGTGATTTTTTAAGTGACTGTTCTCATTGATTACCTTATGAACTAATCAATTTAGAGTCAAAGTTTTGTCATTGACAGATGTTGTACTCTAGTCCAAATGAGTGTAGATTTTTCTCGTTAAATTACGCATCTATGTTCAAGACTGAAAAATGAAGAGATTTTTATAACATTAACTTGTCGTGGATTCACATTTCTTATCATGAGAACGACGTTTTCTCATTTACTTTATCAGATTGCTATCTAAATTATGTGCGAGACTAGGGACTACTAAGCTGCTGATTTGGCGGCGGCGCGTCTGGCGCGCCTCCCCGTTTCCGGAGACGAGTTGGGGACTCTGTAGTCCCCACACACCCGAGGAGAGGGCCAGATCGTGAGAGATGGCCCTGGGTCGGCCGGGGTGCGAGGGACATGCCTGTCCACCTCACCTTAGGCAACCAAAACGACCCACAGGCGGCGTGCGTTTTAGTCGGTTTGAGTCCGACATAACCACTTCCACCGGCTCCGGTGGGGATTTTGCGCAAGTAAAAAAATGAAAACTGCTGATTTGAAAAAAAATAGCTAAAGTTATTTATATTACAAGCTACTATGCTATTTATATTAGATATATTCTACATTTTTTTAATCCACTTAAGTGGTAGACAAGCACACGGCCCATTTAATGGGAAGTGGTTAGTTATTTAGTGGTTTAGTGATCACCAGGGAGTCACACCGGTGCTGACGACCCTGTAGGAACAGAGAGCTTCTGAGCCGTCAGTGCAGAAGATAAAGCAGGGCAAGACTCTGGTCTTCATACTGACAGCACAAAAACTCTCGAGTGAGCTCTGGCTACCCTAATCACCACCGGGAACACAGCACGAGGTTATTATAGCCGTGGTATTCTGAAGAGCGGAGGTATCTCTCCAGTTGGACTGCTTTATTGGGACGGGAATCCCATCGTGACTTACCATGTTGCTTCTATGAATATTTTAATCGTTCAGGGATATGTACAGCAATATATGTATGATGCATAATTATCCTTACGCAAGTCCCGGTCACATCCGAAGCCTTCACCTCGGACTCCGAAGTCCGTTTATATAGATAGATAGATAGATATATATATATCTGATTTTTTATTGTACATAAATAGAAATACAGCAGTGACAAGTAGGTAGTATGTTTGTCGGCCGAGGTGCGAGGGATATGCTTCCGGCATTCACCTCCTCATTCCGGATTTCACCTCTGGGAACCTACGACAGCCGATATAACCTTCCCCACAGGCTTCGGCGAGAGGGGTATCCGTGGGATTTTTCACACGATGAAGAAAATGTAGGTAGTGTGTTTACAGTTTTATGTATTTACAATGGGTGGCTTTATCTCTAGAAGTGATATCTTCCAAGCAACCTTATAACCAGGCAAAATTATTTAATTTATACTTCCTAAACTATACAATCTTTTGAAGAGATATAGTGGTGAATTTATTATCTCTTCAAACTTGTAAGATTTTAATTAAAAGTTGTTCTAAAACAGAAACAAATTAATTAATTAAGCAGTCGACAGTACCAAGAGCAAGTCATTCTTAGCTACGATATTGTAGCAGGATCCGAACGTAAGAATTCTTGATGAAATTGTTGTCTACGTTTAAGTGTTAATTGGCTGCTATTATTGTTGTTATTGTAATATGATTATGTAATAAGTCATTATTGGTTTAATTTCTTACTATTTTTTGTGCGATTCTCTCGTGAACTGTAATTTTCTCGAAAAAATTACTTTAACAATTCTTTTACCAGTAATTTTAGTGTTTTTGTAATTTAAGAAAAATATAATAAGATTGATAAATCTTACTTTTTTTTTGTCTCGAACAAATATAATATTAAAATTTCAAAACCTAATTGAAAACGCATTCAAACCATCGTCTCTATTTCTTTAAGGTAAAACACCACATTAAGCCCTAAAAACTTATACATTTAGTATTTTTAACAACCTAAAACAACCCCAACGTATTTAAGTATCTGTAAGTACCTACAAAGAAGGTCGCGAAAGGTCCACGTTTTTTGCGTCAGGATTTATTTCATAATGAGCTAAATCTGAACAAATCTACTTACCTATTAGTGAACAAAAAACGTCCAATTACGTTTAGAAATATAGTAACAAAAAGATATAGGCAGTGAATTCTAGTTTTCTTTATAATGTACAGTGGACGGGTTTTCTAAAGGTGGGACGGAATGCTTCCATCTAGGTATTTCCGAAGTAATTACTCGAGCCTTATTTAAAGTGTGAAATGATTAAAATCTTTGCTATTATAACGGGGTTTCGGTAAAGATGGCGTCGTTTTGAAATTGGGCGGCCATTAATGAAAATAGTATGATATAAATATAAGTATAAAGTGATCAAAATTTATTATGAACATAATTCTATAAACCATATCGTGATAGCCATATCGACATAGATTTATAGCTATACAGGGTAAAAACATTGAAAACACAAACAACATCAACTGTACTTGAAGGGAAAGTATACTAAATACTGGACACAATCCCTTATTTTTAAAAAGAAACAAAACTGCATTCAATTGTTTCCAAAAAAGCTACACCCGGTACTTGAACTGACTACAATCTTCCTAAGCCTTCTCTGTCATAGATTTCCCCTTATTTACTTCATTAAGAAACCTGCGTTAGAGAGATTTGGTTCTTATGATTCACTCTATCTATTGGTGCAATAAAATCCGAAAAAGGATGCTATTTTTTTCGGATTTTAGTCGGTTCGATTACTGGATGTAGCAGGTGGCAAACGATTTTTTGGAGATCTTTAAATGCAGTTTTGTTTCTTTTCTTGTCTGTGTTGAAAGATACGTCGAGTGTAGCGTAAATCATAAAACCTCACAAAAACATAAAAACTCCATAAAGAAAAGCTCCCTCAAATGTTTATTAAGGGTAACAAGATATAGTAGCATTGTTCAAGTAAGTCGAATAGTAAAGGTATCAGAGAAGAACTAGAAAACTGGTTGGTGTCTCGTAAATTGGTTAAGACATACGAAACTTTATTACATCTTCGGTTATAAAAGGAATAGACTCCGCTCGTTAACCGATGACACAGCGATAAAGGAGATTGGATCGTCCCACGTCTTGTTACTTAAAATATCTGACAGGCTAATCTACTCCAGCTACTTTATACCTGGTATGAGTGATTTGTCTTTGGATAAGATATTTTATTCAGCATTTTTTCTATAACTTACTTTTCAAAGATTATGAAAAAAATGCTGTACTCGTAGGTCTTTAGTCTTCAATTTGTTTGAAGAATGTACATAGCATGTACCTTGTGTCAACGAATGTTGATGGGTACGTACGTTATGTAGGTATTTGGTGTCACGTGCATGAGTTTGATGGTTAAAAAGTTAAAAGCAGAATAGATTCGATTCGAGCAGAGAGTTGTCCGGTCGACGGCAAGAGAAAGCATACTAAAACTAAAATGTCTTCATTACAAAAAAACATGAACAAATATTACATGTAAATTTGCTACCTTACCCAAAATCTTTTATCATTACAATAAGAGAAGATTTTCTTGGAGCCTATCTTATGATAAGTTGCCTGCGTTAATAGATATTTTATGTGCGTATGTAAGTGACTGGGTGTGTACTTTTAATTTTTTAGAAATATATTTAGTCCGTGGATTCACTGCACTCCGCTAGATTGTAAAAAGCTGAGGTGCAGTCCAGGCCGGACTGAATCTCTGCCGTGATTTTTTTTTATACAACTTAGGTGGCATACAAGCATACGGTTCACTTGATGGAAAGTGGTTGCCGTGACCTATGAACGTTTTCAACGCCACGGGAGTCATACCTGTGCTGCCGACCTTGTAAGAACAGAGAGGCCGACAGTGCAGAAGACACATTCAAGACAAACCTTTAGTCTTCCCACTGACACCACAACAACTCTCCAGTGAGCTCTGGCTACCCTACTCACCGCCGGGAACACAACACGATGTTATTATAGACGTTTTGGTTGGATCAGACCGGACCAGTTTGTGTTATACTTAATTGCAGTTTTAGAACGTCCGCATCTTAAAATATCACTGTTTAGATTAGGCAAAACCTCTTCTATCTGGACACTTCTATGGCATAGATAAATATAAAAATTCATTACCAGCACACGTGTTTCCTTCTTCCTACAGTCCCGGGTCTTTTAAGCTGGGCGTGAAAAAGCATCTGATGAGGCCGCCAAGCTGAGTGCCACCATTGTAACATTACTTATGCCTGTAAGTACTATTGTCTGTAATGGTGACCCTCTTTCCTGAGAATTTGCCTTTAGCTTACCATCAGGCGAGGTGAAGTCAAGTTGGCGTGTCTTAAATATAAAAAAATAATAAAATTCCCAGTTCCCAGCACCGCACTCTTCAACGTCCGAGTGATACTCTATTTTATGTTTAGTCTGTGGACGACAAATGAATTTTCTGCAAGACCTAACCCAATCATTTATCTTGATCTCTAAAAAAACTTAAGGTTTGTGTCCATCCAAATTATTTCGCCCATCTTAAGTTAGAGTAATCAATCAACTGGTTTGATTTATTGCCCCTGATAAAAAATACGAGGCTGTCCTCAATTCATGGTTAATGTACTGAACAATATTTTTCTTGTAAGCTGTTTATTGTTTTCTTTATGAACAAAAGGCGTTGCTTTGCATTGTAGTCAAGGCTTAATATATTATATAGTCAGTCTTTTGTTCACTATCAAAGAATCAAGAATCACATATAAACGTCAAAATTTTACAATTATGTATGTCAAGAAATAATATAAAAATATTAAATAATGTAAAAATAAACCATTGGAAAATGATTCTTTCGCTGGTTCGGTAGATTAGTTCTACTGAGAAGATACCAGCAAGAAACTCAGCGAACTACATTAGAACTAGATTATTTTTCTTTTTTAAATTTGTTTTGGTTTACAATTTATTTTGTGCGAGCAAGCAAGAGACTTATGTTGACCACGCATTAACATCATTAAGGTACTCATCCACTTTATAGTAACCTTTACTCATTAAAGTTTTTTTCACTTCTATTTTAAATTTATTTATTTATGGGTGTAAATTGTGCCTCATATGAAAAAGAACTTTCCAAAGGTTCACGAGACTATGGGTCAATTCCGCCCGCTTTTTTTAAACTGTTCGATATAGTTTCATTTTCATTCCGTGAATATCTGATGAGGGGTTTCAGAGACAGATAACAGAACTCTTCAATAAATACCAGCAAATCAGCTGCGATTGCTGCAATCGTATATTATTGCATTATTTATGCAAGACCACTACATAACATCTCGCCTTTATCCTTTGAAAGGTTACGCAGAAGTGTACATAATATTCAGTTATATTTTTGATGTTTGTGCAGCGTTTCAAAAATTATTTTTATATATATTTTGGTTTAGCTTTGAGGTAGTCCTATATTAATTACTTTGGTATTGGACCTTGTATACCGGAGATTCACAAGGGAACCCCTGAAAATCGAATTCTATATTCTAGATATATTCTACAACATTCTTGAATTGAAAGTGTGAAATGAGTGAAGTATTGCTATATTTAGACGGCCTCTGTGGCGTAGCGGTTCGACTGCTACGCAGGGGGCGCGGGTTCGATTCCCGCTCAGTGCAAATAATTATATGCATGAATATATATATTTGCATTGGTCTGGGTGTTTCTATATATAATATGTATGTATTTACAAAGAAAAGTAACTAAGTTTGTTTATCCGCATTCTAGATTCCATAACACAAGCTAGTTAAGATATGCTTATCATGGGTCTAGATAGATACACAGATAGATAATTCTTTATTGTACATCAACAGATTTACAGTGGGACAAGTAGGTAGCATGTATACAGTTCAATGTACAATGGGCTACCTTATCGCTGAAGCGATTTCTTCCAGGCAACCTTGGTCTAGATAGTGTTGTGTAGAATGTTGTAGAATATTTATTATTTAGAAGATATATTTATGACAATCCTGTAGCACGGTAGGTACAGTACTGTGGTCAAGACATTCTGAAATCGTCCTGACTTGGGCTACAAAGACAGACGACAGAACTTCTTAGAGATGTACAGGATAAATGGAATAGATTTTGACGACGAAATGACGACGAAATGTTGATGCATCTTTTTCTAGAAAAGATGCATCAACTTCAACAAAAGTCTTAGGCGCAATTTTATCTTTTTTACTTTATTTTTTACTTTTCGGTGCATTTTATCTAGAAGTCAGTTATTTTTTACACGCTTAAAATTAGTAAATTTTTTGTCAAAGTCAATTTTATACCATCGATTCTTCATATTCTTTCTACCCAGCAACAAGGTGGATCTAGAAGTAGTTTGACTGCAGTAATACCAGTCCAACCAATACAAGACACGCATCACTAATCTTTTCTTTATCTTATCATTCATTCCAAATGTGACTCGCAAGCAGATGAAGTCAATGAGAAAATTAATGGTCTGGATGAGGAAGAACTGACTTCTGGTAATGCATAAAATTGTCCTTAATAAAGAGCACGCTTAACGACCTCTATCGTAAAGAGACCGCTGTAAAGTTCTTATTTTATCGTCCATAACTAGGCAAGGACTTCTATGACGTAGCCATAACATGTTTGAAGGTTTATCGATATTGTAGTGCATAGTATGTGACAACGCTAACTTAATTATGAATGAGTCATGTTATTGGGGACTTTAATATATTATTTATTTTGTCACACATAAGAGGGAGCAGGTGCTGACATTGCGTTCAGTAGATTTTTGGAGATAAAAAAAGATATGAAGAAACGGAAACTGAATTCTATTATTGAGGAACTTAGGTCTGTATTGCAGGACTGCGACGTCAAGCCACGCATGGACCAAGGGACGTGAAATGACTGTTTTTATTCTTTTTTATTTTTTTATCCCACTTAGTTGGCAGACTAGCACACGGCCCACCTGATGGGAAGCGGTTACCGTGGCCTATGGACGTATGCAACACCAGGGGTGTCACACTCGCGCTGCCGACCATGAAGAAACCTGCTGATGCCCCTCTTGAAGAACCCCATATTGTAGGTTCTTAGGAAAACTGCAGCAGGGAGGTCATTCCACAGCTTGAGTGTGCGTGGGATGAAGTTTCTTTCATACCGCACAGTGCGCACCGTCTCTGGTCGCAATGTGTGGGGATGAATTCCCTGCCTATGGCGAGAGGTGCGATGATAGAATGTAGCTACGGGCATTTGTGACCCTAATATAAAAGTCAAGCTTAAAGGGCAGGTCTAAAACTTCATTATTGAGCCTGCTCTTTTTTCACTGCTGCGTGCTAGCGACTCAAACTGAAATTACGTGTGATGTAGGTGAAAATGCTGTGTTGGTTGTACGGAATCTCTCAAAGAAAGCGTGAGGAACTCCCGCAGCTGCGGCTTAATGCGTAGGTACAGCTGGACTTCAAGGACCGACCGCAATGGTGACTTTTTACAAGCAAAAATTTAGACAGGGCATTAAACATAGCAATGAAAACAATATTCTGAAAATATGAAATCAACTCGGTCCTGACCATCAACGCAAACATAAATTATAAGGGTAAGCCGCGATACCATTCACGCTTATAATTTATAATATTCACACCCCGATCCGCCACAGCCGTACATTTGCGAAAATGGGTCAGAATTTCAGAAATAGAGGTAGGAATAAGGTAGAATACGTATTGATTCCTAAACCGCATAAATACTTGTATTGAAGACTAGTTTTTTGCATATTTTTAAGTAGATATATTATTTTAAGCTATTGCGGTGTTAATTCATAATTACTTATATATTACGTTTTGCGACTATTCACAATTAAATCGTGGAACTTACTATTTTTACCGACGATTCAGATGCGTTGCAGTACCCGAGTTCACAACTTGACCATCAACTCAAGCCCGTTATGTAATTAACTAGATACTTAGACTTCAGTGACAGGGATAATCTCAGCCAATTGCCTATTTGTCTAAATTCGGCCATTAGTTGTTTAGCCTCGGCTGAGCTAGTTAGTACTACTTTTTTTTTTACGTGCGCAATCTCCTCACGAATATCTCTCCACCGGAGCCGGTGGAAGAGGTTATGTCGGACTCAACCGACCAAAACGCACGCCTTATGGGTTGTTCTTTGTTGCCGAAGGTGAGGTAAACAGGCACATCTCTCGCACCCCGGCCGATCTCTCTCAATCTGGCCCTCTCCTCGGGTGTGGCTAGTTAGTCCTGCTCAGAGATACCTTGTATTGGACAGAATATTTTTTTTGTATACCACTTAGGTGGCTGACAAGCACACGGCCCACCTGATGGAAAGTAGTTACCGTTCCCTATGACCGTGTGTAACACCAGACGAGTCACACTCGCACTGCCGACCCTTTAAGTACAGAGTTTCTGTGCCGTTAGTATAGAAGACAAAGCAGGGCAAGCCTTTAGTCTTCCCACTGGCAAACTCTCCAGTGAGCTCTGCCTACCCTACTCACCGCTGGGAACACAACACGAAGTTATTACGGCCGCGGTAGTCTGTAGGACGGAGGTACTTGCCCAGTCGGACTGCTCAATTGGATGGAAATACAGCCGTATCCTACCTCCTTTAACAAGTTGTACTATTAATTTTAGATGAAGTTTTTTGTAACAATGTTTTTATGTATATTTTTATGAACCTAATATGACGTTCTGTTTATGTTGCGACATCAATAAAACGTAATGTTTGTTACCTACTTATGTCACATTTTTCGCCTGACGACCAACAAACTTCCGCAATCAGTCGCAACGACAACTTTGCACAACTCATCTCGAAGTTGCACCACCAGGAAATAGTTGTCTTGTAACATTTGAAACAAACCGAACAACATTGTTGTGCTGCTGTAGGTTATATATTAGTTATAGTAATAAAACTATGTCTGTTGCCGGTGATCGTGATGTTGGTTATCGTTATTCGTCACATCATAGATTTCCTAAAGAAGTAAAATTACAGTTGGTTTATTAAATTTAACACGTAGTGGTTGCGCCGATAGTAGAATTTGTATTTTTTTTTTCGCTCAATAGTAGTAATTCAAATTGATGACACTGAACACACGCTCCCTATACCCATCTCCCTCCCGCACTACCTTTAAAGTGAGATAGCAATAGTTTTCGCACCGCTCAATTGTCAAAATAGACGCATCTTCACTTCCGCTTGGAACTAGCATGCGCAATGGCGGCGGCGCGCGCGTCTCTCAGAAATTAATAATGTTTGTTGGATTTTAACCGCGTTCATAGACCTTTACCGATCGGATTGTGCCTCTCGTGTGTCCCTCAAGTGATTTAGTGATGTGGGCAGCAGTTCCTGAGCCAGGAAGAGAAGACCGGTGCACCGGCCCAGCCAGCACGTGGCGTAGTAAAGGTTAGTGCATCCTCTCCTAATTTCTTGGGTTGCATTCAATGCCTAAACCACCTCCGCGGCAACCCGATCACCTATCTTGTTTGTTGTGTAAAGTGTCATATGAAACATGTTAACTTCACCCCCCGCAAAATACAGTCCACTAGCTCAGGTGGCATGAGAATCGCGCCACCACGTAGTATTATTACAATGCAATTGAAAATTAAAACTAAAACTATTATGAGATAGCTACTAAAATACACTAAAATAAAATAAACATTAAAATTACATACATAATGCGTCATGAAATTCTTCCGCATCATCACCGACCGGTAACGTACCCAGAAGGCTGGCAGCATTGCCACGTTGAATGGCAATGCTTACCCTCTGTGCAAGATAATAACCAGCCTTCTGGTCACGCGTAGCGTCGATCAGCTGCTTTGCTAAGTCTTTAGAGACCGAGCACTTGGACCCCACGTCCCTAACGTTTCAACCCCAAACGGCTCAAAAACATAATCACATAGTCACCTAAAGAATAAGTTGTTTGAAAAGGTCTTCCGATTCTTACCAATACTGCTAAATATGTTTTTATGTTCTGAAAAAATGTCTTGCAAAATAAGATATTGCCTAACCAAACTGAAACCATGACTTTTCATTATATGTAATTCCCACAGGACAAAATATAAACAATCAAATGTTGTCCTAATTTTTAACTTTTTAGATTCCTCATTACATTTTAAATTACTTCTATTATGAATCATATACATATAAACGCAACGTAGCCTAATATCATAACATACACTCACTAGTGCTAGCATCCAGATTTAGCCAGTTTATGTTTAAGTCCCAATGTAATAGGTGGCGAGCCTATTGCCATTATCCAGGCACTTATAAACCTGCGATAAATACACACATTACTTTGAAAAGCATCGAAAACGCAATGTAGACCGAGATAAATGCGACATTCTCTTGCACTCCATACATTTGCACTACGGGCGAACGGGCGAGTGACGTCACTCACAAGTATGATTTTGCATGGAGCTTTTTCGAACGGCGCGAGAAATTGTATTTTCAAAATCAAATATCTTTAAAACTATTTGTCTTAAGAATTTTTCACTCTGCCAGTTCATTATATTATTATACAGTGGTATTTTTCAGGAATATAAAATAAATAGTCAAATAACCTATTGTAAACAAAAATACGACAGGTTTTTATCAGTATCAAAATAGACGGGATATTTACTATGTTTCATTGTTTTGAGTTTCCGATATTCCGGCGCTGTTGCAAGCGCCATGATCACGGAGGAACTGGAGTAGTGGCGGTGAACAGAGAAAAAGTTTTTTCTAGGAGTAATTATATCGATCTACCCTCTTTCGAGTTCTTTTACTACGCGTAACTGCACTACTACTGGTTTCACTCTCACTACAAACTCGAACCTGATCTCGATCACGTTCACGACACACGCTTACTGTATCCCGTTTATTTTGATACTGATGTGAGTGACCATGATAGTTTAAATACCTAGACAGGTTTTTAGTTTGACCAATGTCCATCACCTCCATTATAATAATTTATAAAAAATATAATAATGTCCGTTGCCTATGTAACTGTGTGTGTAATTATTATTATAATGTTACTTTTTCATATGAATATAAACAAAGTGTGAAAAAAATATTGCTTGTGAAGTTACATATTAAATACTAGCTGACCCACCCCAGCTTCGCCCGGGGTATATTTTGAAGCTTCGTATCCCTTTGAGCCCGTATGTTTTAGTCTTCAAAATATGTATGAAAAATTGCTGCCTTTGTTAACATTTATTATCAATGCTCCGCTCCCTTAAGTAGTAGCGTGATGATATATAGCCTAAAACCTTCCTCGATAAATGGACTACCCAACATTGAAAGAATCATTCAAATCGGTCCAGTAGTTCCAGAGATTAGCGCGTTCAAACAAACAAACAAACAAACTCTGCAGCTCTATAATATTAAGTATAGATTAAAAACTAAAACTCGTTAAATGTGAAGCATAAAGGAATGCCAGGTTTTAGAGAAAGTAATAAATGAAAACGAATGTGTGGGTATTCAGTTTTCACTCTATTAATGTTGGATATGAAAGAGCTGGATAAAGCATTGGAAATACGTGTAGAACTTCATAAAGCAGAGTGGTTGCAAAGTCGAAATTCCAAACTACATTTCATATAAATGAAGTGTGTGCTGAATGAAAATGATTGCATGCATTCATTTCATTCAGAAAGGCCTTACGTTTTTTTTTAAGAAATTCTTTTGATTTTAAGTTTTCACTAGCTGGATCTATTAATTTGTTCGAATATAATATACAAACATAAAATCACGCCTGTTTCCCATAGGGGTAGGCAGAGATCACGGATCTCCATTTGCTACGATCCTGACATACTACTCTCGCTTCATTCACTCTCATTACATTCTTCATGCATGTTCGTCGGTTTAGAGTACTCCTGACCTGCCTCTTTTCTAAAACTTCCCCGATTTCGTCCAGGTATGTGCGCCTAGGTCTTCCCTTTCCGACGGTACCATCCACACTCGCCTCATACACTTGTTTCGTTAGTCTTCTTTCATTCATTCTCTCAACATGACCAAACCATTTCAACATTCCTCTCTCAATTCTCATCTTCTATCACTCTACATCGTTCTCTTATCACACTATTTCTCACTCTATCTATAATCGAATATAATATACTATGAGTATAATATACATACATACATATAAACACACCTTTATACATTATAGTCGATTCAACGTATTCGTATATATGTCTGATGTTAAACAACCCTATCGCTCCTTGTACCACACCGCATGAGAAGAGCTGTGGTGGTCCAAATTCTATTCTGCCGGAAACCAATTATAATAATATTATAATTATAATGAAATTTTAAATTATCCATTCTACGAGTAAAATTCAAATCAAATGCCCTTAAGAGGTTGATAGGGGTCAACTGATTCGCAAGCTATGTAACAGATTAGTGGGTCGCAACAAATAATAAAAGAATATTATCTACTCTGTACACACTGTTAGGATCTATAAACAATAATGCAAACCGAATTGTTCATGGTTGAGATATATTTTGAAAAAAAAAACATTCATACATAAATATAATCACACCTTTATCCACGGAGTTTAGGCAGAGATGAATTATTGCATATGTCCATAGGCCACGATAACCGCTTCCCATTAGATGGGCCGTGTGCTTGTCTGCCACCTATGTGGTATAAAATAAAATAAAAAAGTCTTCTGCAAGTTTTTTATAAACAAATTACTTACATTAAATTATTATTATATTAATTTATATTAAATTTATTAAATTACTTATACTCAAGAGGGGCATCAGAAGGTTTCTTCATGGTCGGCAGCGCGTTTGTAACACCCCTGGTGTTGCATACGTCCATAGGCCACGGTAACCACCTCCCATAAGGTGGGCCGTGTGCTAGTCTGCCAACTAAGTGGTATAAATAAAAAAATAATAATACTCACATTTCACCAATAATTTAATTCGGTCCCACGTAACGCCGTCTTCCGCACTATTGTTGACTCGAGCCATGTATCTGAGGTTGAGTCTGGGCTGTATATATCTGTCTGATGTTAAACAGCCCTATCATTAGTCGCCGACTAAAAACAAAAAAAACAAAAATAAAGTGTGTATTGTATCTACCATAATTATTTACATTTGTGATCGTAGAAAAATTACTGTCACAGAATCATGTACTAAGTTACACAGATTGATTAAGAAATAAACGAATTTGCGAACTGGACCAGACACGCTTTTCTTTATTATTTTAACAAAATGTTATGTACAGTTGGCCCCAGAAGTGCCTGGACATTTTGAAGTTAACATTGTATGAAGTGACTCCACATGCTTTCTAGTGTTCAAGTTCTAGCGTAAAGTTAATACGTACATAATGATAATAATAGTAACTTAGGGTAATAATTATACAAAGGTTCGGGCTATTCTGGTACTTACTATTTCTGCCGACGTTTTGGATGTGTTGCAGCACCCGTGGTCGCGGCTCCGAAACGCATCCGAAATGTCGCTCGTCAGAAATGGTAAGTTCCATGATTTAATCGTGAAAAGTCCAGAACCGTTGTATAATAATGAATTCACACCGGGATAGTTTAAAAATAACAAACTTAGGTTGTCAAAGGATTATAGACCTTAAGGTAGGAAGATCATTATGACTACATAGAATCAAAGAATCAATTTCATTTATTCAGTTTAGGCACATAAAGAGCACATATGAACGTCAACATTTTACAATTATGTATGTCAAGAAATAATATAAAAATATTAAATAATGTAAAAATAAACCACTGGAAAATGATTCTTTCGCTGGTTCGGTAGATTAGTTCTACTGAGAAGATACCAGCAAGAAACTCAGCGAACTACATTAGAACTAGATTATTTTTCTTTTTTAAATTTGTTTTGGTTTACTATTTATTTTGTGCGAGCAAGCAAGAGACTTATGTTGACCACGCATTAACATCATTAAGGTACTCATCCACTTTATAGTAACCTTTACTCATTAAAGTTTTTTTCACTTCTATTTTAAATTTATTTATTGGCATATTAATCAAGTCCTGAGAAATTTTATTAAATATTTTTATGCAGCTGCCTACAAATGAATCACCAACCTTGTGAAGCCTAAGTTTTGGCTTCACAAGGTTGGTGATAAATTACTTCAGTTGTTCTTGTACATCTTCAAGATATATTTTGATAGAGAGATACAAAGACAAGAGGACATTATGTGGATTTACGTTCTCCTTGATATATAAAACATCCGGTAATGGTGTTTACGGGTCAACTACGCACTAAAGGGAACTTTACGATTACAGTAAGCACTTACATAGTGATGCAAGGTACTAGGAAACTACATCCAGCTCTTGGTTCACTATCCATTTCCATAAAAAAATAACCAGAAAATATTTTGGCATATGGTAATTTAGACTAATGATATTTACGCATAATTTATATGTAATTATGCCAAAAAGAATTATGCATAAATATCATTAGTATAAATTACCATATGCCAAAATATTTTATGGTTATTTTTTATGCAAACGGATAGTGAACCCCAGCTCTGACATGAACTTACAAGATTATACAGCATGAGTTTTTTGGGTATGAGTTTTTTGGGTATGAGTAAAAGGCTCTGAAACTCGAAAATAAAATATTTACATTTTATTTCGTCCTAGAAAATGGTTTTATAAGGATAAAACAATTTTCTTTTACGTTGCTAAGCTATAAATAACGAGAGTTGAGACTTTTCAAGGACATTTTAGGATAATATTTTCTTAATGCAAAATGATCTCAAAATTTATGTCCAATTTTAGTGTATTTTGAGAATTCTCTCAAAATGTAGCAGGATTATTGGTAATCACGAAAAAAGTTGTAAAACAAGTTATAAACTTGTTTATAAAAAAAATGTTGAAGACTTGTAGAAGACTAATCAAAACACAATACTTGTTCTATACATGTATCTCAGAAATTTGTTCGTTCACATAGGATGTATAGCAAACACGTTGTAAACAAGTATAAAACACACTTGCGTTCATACTGTAAGCCTGTGACATATTGCAACTTGTCAAATACATGTTTTATACTTAGGTGTAAACGAGGGGTTAGGTTACTTCTGCAGAAATATTTTGTTAAATAAACTTACTCAGTTCTGTGAGTCTTTGCTTGTTAGGCTAACCTATTTACGTCACCTACAAAGACCGACAGTGCTAGCAGCGCCAGCTCCAAATAAATGAAATCCCCGGCGCTGCTGGCCATTCAAGATTTGTGTTGAAATACATCCACTGCGATGATTTACTGCACTCAAATATTTTTGTACTGGCAACGGCAGTCGTAGTGGAGTGTGATTTGTTAAGTCAGCATTAGAACGATCTTAGCTACGACGTCTCCAACTGATCTTAATACCAGGGTATTAAGAGCAAGTAAATCTGTTTTTAACCCCCGACGAGTTTGACGTGTTTGTATGTGTGTGTGTGTGTGTGTGTGTGTGTCTGTCTGTGGCATCGTAGCTCCTAAACAGATGAACCGATTTTGATTTAGTTTTTTTTTGTTTGAAAGGTATATCAGTCCAAGATGGCTGCTGCTACAAGATGGCGGAGTACATATTTTTTCTCAACTCCCTCAATATGGGTATTAAATGAAAGGGCTTGACTAGTAAAATACCATACAATATGACAAATTTCAAATTCAAGATGGCCGCCACCACAAAAAGGCGAATTACATTTTATTTCACAATTCCCTAAATATAGGTATCAAGTCAAAGAGCTTGACGAGTAGATCAATTTAAAAAGTGTAAAATAAAATTTAAATTAAAAAATTAAAAAACAACCCCCATAAAGTCGAAAATAAGTTGTGTTAGTTAGCCCTATAACTTTGATATAGCGAGTAATACATATTTTGATTCAAGCATTGTCATTGTTGGGGGGACTTTGGATCGTTTCGATAATATGACGTAGTGCTCTACCAGTTAGGGTAACAAGCGCATATGGACGCAGTACTTTATCAGTTAGGGTCCCCCGACATGATAACGCTTTAATCAAAATATGTATTACTAGTATAATATGTACTTATTTTCTGTTGCTGTTTACTAATATTTAACAATCATTGTCTTGTTTGTATGTGAAAACTTTAAGTGGCCTTCTCATAGTATTTACTTCTGCAAAGTGTAGCTGTAAGTTTTCTATAAAAATAATAAAATAAAATAAAATACACAATACCCTTTTCTTCTTATCCTGTGACGAAAATGTGTTGGATGTGGATGGCAGACTTCTTGTATTCAATATCGATGGTAACCGGACTATCTCGTTGTTATTCTGAGTGTCTATCTTGCAACGGAAGAGTAGTTCCAGCTGAAGTATATAAAAAATTGTGTTCCATAAAGTATACGAAGTGAACTAGATTTAGTAGCCTAAATTTCAAACATTGATTTTAGACAGCTTTTTATCTTTCATAAGAAATCATACAAGTTGGATTGATTTGGATGCTTGGTTAGCTGTCAAAATACACATTGAAAACAGCGTCACTTCTTGTTTTTCATGTTCGCCAGTCAGCCCAGCCCTACGGAATCTGGTAACGAGACTTATATCAATCTATTGCACTCCTTGACACAAGCATATATATTGAATTCGATGTACCTCATCAGTAAAAAAATTATAGGCACTTTTTAGAGGCCAGGCCAGCCTGATTTTTTCCCGGCCCTCTTGAAATCTTGAGAACTACAGAAGATGCTGATAGTACTATAGATCGAATGTACTCCTTCAGTTACGCATAGTTCAACGTTATTTATTAATACAACTAATGGAATAGGCGATATTTCTGGTTCTTAGGAGCCGGGCTGAATTTATTTCATTTCCTTCAAATATTAAAACTACAACACCTATAAATGTATATTATTTGTATTTTTTTATATGCAAAGCGTGAAGAACACACGTACTTCTTTCGTTTTTTACATAAACTCCCTGAATAAAAAATATTAACACTTTTGACTTATTTCAGCCCCGTCCCTTTTAAGTGGTTATATTTAATTTAATAGAACATTATTTTGCACTGGTCTTAGTGAATTAAAGAAGGTGTAAAAAGTACGAGAGAACAGTTTTTCTATGCGAGACGCATATTTTAGACTATACTATTTTTCTTTAAGTTTATTATGGGTACCAATTTTTTTCATGCCACTTGGTTGGTAGACAAGCAGACGGCCTGCAGAAAACACCTGGTAGTTACAGTGGCCTATAGACGTATGCAACAAAAAGGGAGTCACACTCGCGTTGCCAACCCTATAGCCTCAAGATTTTCTGTGCCGTCAGTGTAAAAGACAAAGCAGGACAAGTTTTTGGTCTTTTCACTGACAGCACAAAAGCTCACCAGTGAGCTCTGGCTATCCTACTCACCGCCGGGAACACAACACGAGGTTATTCGGGTTAGTATTATGTAGGGCAGAGGTACTTCCCCAGTCAGACTGCTCAATTGGACGGAAATACCTACTATATATAATCTACCTACTGGTTGGTATCTTCCATCGTTCTTCATCTCATACCCGTTAACCGTAACCTTGATCAAGGTACGAAAAAATCTATTTAAAAATAACCAAGATTGTTATGGCGATGCAGTGTGTAATGTCGTCTTATTCGACATTTAAGATGTTCATTACTGTCTCTTTATTAATGTCGGTAATTAAAAAGTAAAAAGCACTATACAGTATGATTATATACTTCTATTAAACGTTAATATATACGTGTAATTAGCTATTACCAACTTGGCTATTAGTTTGAGAAGTTTTAATGTTAGACAATAACTAAGCTAATAAAACAAAAGTATTTGCCCAACTTCCTGAAATCCGTTTGGACGGACGCTCATCAGCGTGAGCCTATGTTACAGTACGATGTGGTCAAACTTTCAAAGCCCGGACTTTAGATAAGTACGTGCCCAGAGATAGCCGAACTAAATCGGAGATACTCGAAGAGATAGAACAGCAACTACAGCCGCACGAAGTTATATTATGTGAATTGCGGAACGTTGAGACAATTTAGAACTGCTACAGTAGACAAATTTGTAATGTGGTATATTTCTATTATACTATATTACTATTATTTCTATATTAATGATTTTAATCAGTAGCAAAGGTTCTATTTCCTACTGGTTTCACTAACTTAGGTTTAGTATTTTTTTTATACCACTTGGGTGGCAGACATGCATACGGCCTCCTGATGGAAAGTCCTAACTGTGGCCTATGGACGTGTGCAACACCAAGGGAGTCACACTTGCGCTGCCAACCCTATAAGCACAGAGAGTTTCTGTGCCGTCAGTGTAATAGACAAAGCAGGACAAACTTTTGATCCTCCCACTGACAGCACAAAAACTCTCCAGTGAGCTCTGGCAACCCTACTCACCGCCGGGAACACAACACGAGGTTATTATGGCCGGGGTATTCTGTAGGGCGGAGGTACTTCCCCAGTCGGATTGCTCAATTGGACGGAAATACCGTCGTGTCCTAATTCCTAAAACGATATTTATCTATATACTAGTAATATATTTTCTTAAACCAAGACTCCAAAGGTATATGAGTAGGTACAAGTAACTGGATAGATATTCAAGATTAAACGTTTTATCACAGGCTATTCATGTGCTAAGTGTATGCAGACCCTCATTCCGTTTCAATACTAACTGTTCAGTCATATGGTACTCTCACTGGTGGTATTAGCATATTATTCTTTCTACAATTGAGTTACTTTTGGATGTATCATGATTGTGAAGGTTATTTGACTTTAAAAGTAGGTTTCTTTATCGCTCTTACTCAAAATCTTTTCGTACCATTTTCTAGCTATCTTGAACACATCATAGTTAATCCGCTCCAGTCCAATATTGGCACAGCCAGCCGGCATGATTTAATCAACGGACTGATACTAAGTTATATTGGAAGGATCTTGTGCCCTTGCACGTGACTGTCGTGCCCTGCCGACGTAGCTCGGTCCCAGGACCGTGCGTGACCTATAACTTTGAACATCTCCACAAAGACGAAAGTCGTGTTAATAACGGTTCACTATCTTATATACGAATTAGGTATATTGACTTATATATATACTAAGCTAAGCTGAGAAGAACCAAAAATTGTATCGGAGTTTCGAGAATGAGGGGAATTGAATTTCGAATTTTCACTAATGACCATACAATCATGCATGTGTATAAAATTCGAAATTCAACTAGATTTGCATTGTATGGTCGTTGATTATTACACATACACATACACATATGTTCATGTCTGTTTCCTGCTATATTTAGTGCATTTTTTTAAAAGTTGAGGTAGCACGTGTAATGAAATACAGGCTGACGACGTTTCGCTAGCTACGGAAGGTATTTCATAGAAAAACATAGGAATCAATGTTGAGACGACACGTGTCAACATTGATTCCTATGTTCCCGCTCCTACGAGCTGCATGTCATCTGCTGCTGCTGTCTGCGCTCGGCTATGAACTTGTACCTTCTTCATTTGTATGACAGCTAATAGTCAGTGGTAGGTTGTTTTATCAATTTCTTTGTTCCGTACAGCCAGACTATTATTATATTTAGAAGTCATTGGATACAATAATAACAGAACAATGTTATGTTCAAATAGAATAAATATTCATTCATTTATTCAGCTGTTTTCAAATGCAATTCAAGCCTTTATTAATAAATGAAGTTGTTTCGAAGTACCTACCGCATATAGGTATGACAGTATTGGTTTATAGACTAACTGATACCTGCGGCTTCACCTGCGTGATATTTTGTCCAATCCATGGGCACCTATTCGTGGGATAAAAATAGGCTATAATATATAGCATTTCAGACTATCAACTATTCATTCAGCCGCAAGAGCGTGATTGAAATTTTTTTATAAATAGCATCATGAGTTTCTTGTAGACCTATATCTATTTTATAGAAATACAGAGGAGTTCAACACATCACTCGCAGCGGCACGTCGTCGTCAGCTGCTGCTGTATGCGGTCGGCTACGAACCTGTACCTACATTTGTAGGACAGCTAATAGTTAGTGGTAGATTTCTGTAGTAATTTAATTGTGCCCTACTCCAGTCTATTATTGTATATAGAAGACATTGGATATAACAAAAACAACAATAACAGAACAATAATTATTATGTTTAACTAGAGTCATAATAAATATGCATTCATTTATTCAGCTGTTTTCAATTGTAATTTAAAACCTTTATTAATTAAATGAAGTTGTATCGTACTACTGCGTATAGGTATGGCAGTATTGTACTATAAACTAGCAGATGCCAGCAGCTTCGTCCGCGTGAAATTATCGCTACCCATGGACATAGTACTCCTGGTATAATAATCTGGGATAAATCCTGGAATAAATAGGCTATGTGTTATTTCCGACTAAAATCTGACCCTGTACCTACCAAATTTCAGCCAAATCCTGTCAGCTGTTAGAGCGTGATTGAATATCAAACAACCGAATATCTTCACGAAAAACATTTTTAAATATTCGTAGGATAGGATACTTAAGTAAAGTTGTATTAATTTATTATGGACCCGTTGGGAATAGACGGACAATAGAATCGTGGACCTCTAGGAATAAGCCACTTAAAACCTTTCTTCCTTTTAAAGGTGTTTTATTTTTATTTTTTATCCCACTTAGTTGGTTGACAAGCACACGGCCCACCTGATGGGATGCGGTTATCGTGGCCTATGGACGTATGCAGCACCAGGGGTGTCACACTCGCGCTGCCGATCATGAAGAAACCTTCTGATGCCCCTCTTGAAGAACCCCATATTGTAGGCGCTTGGGAAAACCGCAACAGGGAGGTCATTCCACAGCTTGAGTGTGCGTGTGATGAAGTTTCTTTCATACCGCACAGTGCGCACCGTCTCTGGTCGCAATGTGTGAGGATGAATTCCTTGCCTATGGCGAAAGGTGCGATGATAGAATGTAGCTACGGGCATCATGTTAAACAATTCATCTGAGCACAAACCATTGTATAGGCGGTAGAACACACACAGTGAGGCAAAATCCCTCCTTAGGTTCCACACTACCTATGAGTATGGGATTGTCAACCAGCCTCAATACCCGTCTTTGCACCGAGTCGAAGGTATCAAGCTGGTATGCAGGTGCTCCAGCAAAAAGGTGACAGCAGTACTCCATGTGGGACCGGACCTGTGCTTTATAAAGAAGAAGTTGCTGCCCCGCAGTGAAGTTTCTTCACTACAATTTCTCTATAATAAAATTGTTGTAAGATTAAGTGTACTCAAGTTTCTTTGTGTTCATTATCGATTGTGCAAAAGTGTTCAAATACTCACCTGTTTAAATTCCTACGGTTTTTTTTACAGTATTTTTTATAATGGTCATGCGTTCCGCCTGAATTCTTTCTCTATAACATTTTCCGTGAAAAAAATCGTATGACTATGTCAAAACAGTCTCAGAACTAATTGCCTGTTATCCTCAGCTCGTTACGAGAAACAAAAAACACATGTGTACCTGAAAATAATTATGCTTAATATCTTTTTGAAAATTGTGTGTCCCTAATTTATATAAAAGTAAAGTCTATGTACAGAGACAAATTAGCAGAGCGCTGTTGAACATTTTTGATGAAAAAGTTAATTGCTGGTGTGCTGGCCACAGGTAGGCGAATTAACGTGTTGGTTGAAATTTTAATCTGCGAAACAATTTGTACAATTTTGACACTACACACAGTGTTTACAGTTTACTTTTTTGAAATATTTTTTTAACATCATCGTTATAGCGATTGTTGAGTAACATCCAAAGTTTGCACTTTGGAGTTGGTCTACTGTTTGTTTTTGATTGCCTGCCGTATGACCTCCAAACCTGATTGGACTGCCGTATGACCCTAACCCTAAGAAGAAACCCCGGGGAATTTAAACGATTTCTGGAAATTTTACACTTGGCACATATGTTCTTTGATTTAAAACTTGGGATGGGGGGGGGGGGGGGGGGTACAAAAAGTGGAAAGTTAGTTTTTGGTTGAAACATCAAGGACATGGTTACGTTGCAGTTACAGCAAAACGTTCTTAAAAGACCTTCCCTAACTTTTTGGGACATTTTGAATTGCATTCACAGACTTTGTAAAAAACTTACAGTTAGCAAAAAAAATGCAAAAAGTTCAAAATTATTTTTTTTATGCCAATCGATTCTATTTCATGTGGGGATCAAAAAACTCTATGGGACCATTTTAGCTTTCAGTACTAGAAAAGACAGAAATCGCCAAAAACGTTTCCCATACATTTCGTACGGAAATATGATAAATCAACTCGAAACTCATAGGTCAGGTAAAATTTTGAACTTTTTTAAATAAAAAAAATCAATTAAACATTTATGAAATTGGTTTATGAAATAAATTGCTCAAAATGATTTCCATTTTCACGAATACATAAGTCTATCCTTTTTTGCACTGAACGAATGGCGGCTAATAATGTTCTGGGATGAATATTACGTAAAATGGTCATTAATGCATCCTTGAGCTCTTGAACACTGGCGTACGTCGTCTTATACACCTCGTTTTTCACGAAGCCCCATAAAAAAAAATCAAGTGGTGTTAGATCGGGGCTACGAGGTGGCCACTGTGTTGGACCATGTGTACCTATCCACTGTGTACCGAATAGGCGGCTCAAATTGGAACGTGAAAGGTGACTGTTATGTGGCGGAGCACCATCTTGTTTAAAATGAACTTTTCGCAATTCCGACAGGGGCCATTCGTCCATCTCGTTTTCAAGATGGTGTAAAAGGACTTCATTATACATGGCAGAATTCAGTTTCCCTTCATAAAATTCCACCATTATGACTCGATTGGACATTATACCACACCAACAGTTGAATGAGAAGCGAACCTGATTATGACTTGCCGTAACTCTTAGTGGATTTTCTTTGGAAAAATAGTGGTGATTTTTTCTGTTGTACATACCGTTATTGGAAAAATTCGTTTCGCCTGACCACAGTATGTAATTTAAAAATTCATGATCTCTGCTTATTTTTCCTCTTAGCCATCTGCAAAAAGTAAGCCTTCGAACATCATCACCCGGATGTAACACTTGAACTATGCGCCCATATCGATAGCACTTGTAGCCGTATTTCTTCCATATCTTTATCACAAGGGAGTGGGATACACCTACTTCAAGGGCGACTTGCCTGGACGATACCTCTGGATATGCTTCGACATAAGTCAGAACCGCAATCTCCGTGTCCATGTCCACACGAGGCTGCCGCTTTCTTTTGAAAGAACCCTACAATTCCAGGTTTTTCAAAAGATTTGTAATAACCTTTCTTGTTGGCACATGCCGCAACGGATACTTATTGCGGTACCACACTAATACAGGTCCCGCATTTCGATTATTGACAAAATACGCTTCTAATAAGTCAATTTTTTCACGATTAGAAGACATTTTAGCGAAAATCCTTAATTAATAACTCATACGAAGTTTCTCAGCTGAAACTAAGTAGAACACACAGATTTTCGAATCAAATTCGAAATTTGAGGGTAAAATTTTTTTTTATTTACTTTACAGTCAATTCTACCCACTTCCTGGCCATAACAAAAAGTTAGCATCGTAGAAATTTGTTTCTGTTGCCGAAATGTATGGGAAACGTTTTTGGCGATTTCTGTCTTTCCTAGTACTGAAAGCTAAAATGGTCTCATAGAGTTTTTTGATCCCCACATGAAATAGAATCGATTGGCATAAAAAAAAATTTTTGGACTTTTTGCATTTTTTTTGCCAACTGTAAGTTTTTTACAAAATCTGTGAATGCAGTTCAAAATATGTCAAAAAGTTAGGGAAGGTCTTCTAAGAACGTTTTGCTGTAACTGCAACGGTTAAGGTACTTGCCCTTACTGCCCCGTTTCAAAAATACACCCTGTATATACTGTTAACTGGTAGCTTCTAGAAAAGATCGGGTGCGATGGGTAATATCGGGAGAGGCCCATATCCACCAGTACTTTGGTTAGTATCTTTGCAGTAAATAGTCTATAATTCATTTTTAATTTATTGTGTTTATTCAGTTGCGTTTAAAATACAATGGTTGTATTGTTAATCTAATTTTATAGCATACATTTATTTATTGTCCATTAGACATCCTACATGTCTAATAGACAATAATTAAATGTATGCTATAAAATTATATTTATAATACAAGAATGGTTTAGGTTTTAACCTAACGTGCTATTACTCATAACTTCTTTCTTTTCTTTGCCGTATATAAAGGCTTCTTTTCTCTTTTCATTCTCTTTCTATCTATTTTTTTTAGTAAAAGGCTTGATAAGACTTATAATCTTATAAAACTTTGATCACAATCATTTGAGTAGCCCAGACATATGTCCTGAATCCGCGATAACTGACATCGATGCGGGGGAAGCTGCGTCATAGGCTAGTTCTTCATAATATAATTTTCAAACCGCATAATGATGGTTTCATTTTAAAACAACGTCGCATGCAGGCATGAAATATGGTGTTTATTTAATAATGTATCGCATCTGGAGCTACCGCACATTGCGGTGCGGTCGGCTAATCTAATTTTGTCAGTACACAATTGTGAGGTGACATTTTGTGCTATGTTATTGCAAACAGGAAGAAAAAAACACAATTTCCGAACAGTCAACTAAAAAGCAAATGGAGTAAAAAATATTGATTGGGAACAAGGAACATATTGAGGAATTTTTTGACAGTAAATACATTATATACTCCTTAACTTTGAAGTTTATGCAAGTGTTTTCTTTGTTTTTCCCAACGTGTCGGTTACTTTTCAGCGAGAACTTTAATTTGTACATGTAAGAATTATGTGTACACGAAGTACAAAACTAAGACAGAGACTGTTTTTGAGAATAAAAGAACTTGAAACCACTACAGATTTTTATGCAAGTATAAATTAAATTTATATTAAAACCAAATTCAGTAAAAATGGCGCCAAACGGAATAAAATGCAAAGGAGGTGGGGATACCGAATGCAAAGCTTTTCAGAATACTGATTAGATAGATTTTATGCGGCCCTGTGAGCGATTTAAAAAGTATTATTAGAATTCGAGGCAAAGACGTTCGAAGATTAAAAGGAAGGCTGACCCAATTTGCCTATAGCCAATGATGAGGAAAATCGTTGATTATTAAGTAATTCGTGGCTGATTCGGTCGTTTCTTGAAAACGATGAATTTCAATTCAGTAATTGATTTTACTTATCTATTTGTTTGTAAAAACTACTTTTATTATTAATATTAATTCAAATAAGATGTGTGCGGTGCAGCGGTAGTGTAAGACTGTTAAGCCAGAGGATTCTCGCTCATTGCAAATATTTGTATGCATGATGTTATTTGCTTTGTTTTGGGTGTTTTTTTTATACTACTTAGTTGGCAGATAAGCACACAGCTCACCTGATAGAAAGTGGTTACCGTGGCCTATGGACGTGTGCCAAACCAAGAGAATCACACTCGCGCTGCCAACCCTGTTAGCATTGAGACTTTTTGTTTCGTTAGTGTCAAAGACAAAACAGGACAAGCTTTTGGTCTTCCCACTGACAGCACAAAAACTCTCTAGTGAGCTCTGGCTACCCTATTCACCGTCAGGAGTACAACACAAGGTTATTATAGCCGCGGTATTCTATAGAGCGGAGGTACTTCCCCAGTTGGACTGATCAATTGGACGGAAATACCGTCCTCCTCGATCCAGTTTGTTGTCACTAAGTTACTCTAATCTAAGGACTACGCCTATCCTTTGAACATCACTATGAATATGTCTTAATCAAACAAATCTAAATATTAAATAGCTTGTGCATAATAATAATAAATAATAAATATTTCACGACATTCTACACAACGCTATCTAGACCTATGGTAAGCATAGCTTAATTAGCTTGTGTTATGGAATCTAGACTGCGGATAAACATACTTAGATACTTTTTTTTTTGTAAATACTGTATGTATTTTTTATACTTATTATTTATTATACTTAGAAACACCCAGACCAATGCAAATATACATATTCATGCATACAAATATTTGCACTGAACGGGAATCGAACCCGCGGCCCCTGCATAGCAGTCGAATGCTCTACCGCTATGCCACGAAGGTCGTCAATAATTGTGTGTTGTATTCCCGGCGGTGAGTAGAGTAGCCAGAGCTCACTGGAGAGTGTTTGTTCTGACACTGGCAAGACTAAAGGCTTGTTCTGCATTGTCTTCTGCACTTCCGTCACAAAAACTCTCTGTGTTTATAGTGTCGGCAGCGCGAGTGTGACATACCTGTATTGCACACGTTCATATGCTACGGTAACCACTTTCCATCAGGTGGACCGTGTGCTTGCTACCTAAGTAATATAAAAAAATATTTTCTATCTTTTTTAAAAGTGTGTTTTTTAGTCGAGTTAGTTAGGAATTGGTTTTGAACATGGGTACTTATTTTTTTATTCAATGTAAAATACGTTATCTGTATTTCAGATAGACATATGCTCACACTGCTTGATCAATAATATGCTCACGTGTTTCCTTCTTCCTACAGTCCCGGGTCCTTTAAGCGGGGCGTGAAAAAGCATATGATGAGGCCGTCAAGCTGAGGAACTGAGGCATTGTCACATGATATGTGTCAGTAATGGTGACCCTCTTTTCTGAGACTTTGCCTTCAGCTTACCATCAGGCAAGGCGAAGTCTAATTGACGTGTTCTATATAAAAAAATATATGTTTCAACAGACTCGGTATGTTCATCAGACCAGCTCCATTTCAAGTTAAGGGTCATCAATCACGTTAGAGAAGTACGTGATTAAATTATCCCTTTTGGGTACAACAATATTGACCTCGTGTGTACCATCGAAAGCTGTATAATTTGTCAAGTTAGTTTTGATCGAGTTCAAAGTTTGTGAACCGTAATTTTGGTCATCTGCTTTTTTAATTATTAATTAAAGTTTAAAACTTAAATTAATTTAAGTAAATGTATGATTTGAGATTGACATGGTCATTCACATTAATAGTGCAAAACTCGCCGGGATATTTACCATGTCTATTATTTTCGCTGAGTAGCCAATTTTTCGGCGGTGTACACCGTGATCATGGCGTTTGTAACAGCGCCGAAATATTGGTTACTCAGCGAAAATAATAAACATGGTAAATATCCCAGCGAGTTTTACACCATTTAAGTAAATGTTGGTATTAAATACTTCTTTCTGCATGACAGGTTCAAGACTTCAGGCCCCCAAGACAAGTGCACTTCGTTGGCCGTACATTCTATTTCTTTTTTTTTTTTTATATACCACTTAGTTGGCAGACAAGCACACGGCCCACCTGATGGAAAGTAGTTACCGTGGCCTATGGACGTCTGTAACACCAGAAAAGTCACAGTCGCGCTGCCAACCCTGTAAGTACAGAGTTTCTGTGCCGTCAGTAGAAGACAAAGCAGGACAAGCCTTTAGTCTTCCCACTGACAGCACAAATTCTCCAGTGAGCTCTGGCTACCCTACTCACCGCTGGGAACACAACACGATATTCTATTCTACAATACGCTACAATATGACAAATGTATGAGATTTGACGTACCTACCTATATGACACTCATCAACATATGTCATAAACGTTATTTTATTTATTTATAAATACATTATTATACAAATTACGAAGGTGACAACCGCAGGACTTAAAAGAAACCAATTTATAAAAATGAATTTAATTAAATAAGAGGTATTACAATTAAAATATCTTATGTCGAGACTTGAACGAAGCTAGTACCAGAGTGCATCAAAATTATTAGTAACTAGGTAAAACAGTTTTTAAACATCAGCACTTTTATGTGGCGTGATCGGCGACGACACGAGGTGCCGATTCTGCAATACCAATGTTCAATCTTGCGCAACTGTGTGGCATGATTACATGATTGTTTACAATTTAAAATTATCGCATAAACCTGTATTAGGTTTAGGCAGGATTACACAGTTTACACATTATATTACTTTGATGTTACACATTATACATATTACACAGGTTATATATATTTTACATTGTTTAAGTATTTAACAGCAAGTTGTAAAACATAAAACAAGTAATACATTGTTTAAGTATTTGAAAGCAAGTTGTAAGACATAATACAAGTAAGGTAAATATTTCATAGCACAGATAGATATAGCAGTGTGAGTGCCCATTTCTAAATTGGAGTGTTTCCGTTCTCTACCCACGAAACTGTACCCACGAGTTAAAATAATAATATTTTTTCCGTTTTCTACCACCTGCAAAAGTTCATTCCGATTGCTGTGTATATGTTCCATAATGTCCCATTTCAAAGCTGTTTCTTTTTATCGTAACCTCATCAACTACATATCCCTAATAACATTTTATTATAGAGATATTACCGCAATGGCGCAGTAATATTTTTAAACACAACGAAATCTGGATTGTATTTTTCTCCATTGCTGACTGTAGAACAGTGTGTCACTTTCATTCGTTCACCATACCCTCAATGGATCATAAAACCATTTTTAAAGTCGATAAGCGAAGGCGAAAGGCGCTTATAGAAAATTAGATGTCGATTGGAAACGCAAGTGACCTGTGAAAATTCCCGCGAAGGCATGGAATATTGCATTTAACTTTTATTACAAGAATTTGGTTTTACCATGGCACACACCAATGACTTTTCGATGCTTTTCGAAGTTATATGTGTATTTATCGCCGGTTTATAAGTGCCCGGTTAATGACAATAGGCTCGCTACCTATTACAATGGGACCTAAACATAAACTGGCGAAATGTGGGTGCTAGCACCTCTGCCTACCCTTTCGGGGATATAGGCGTGAGATTATATTTTTTACAAAAATTTCGTTAACAATTTGTTAGAATGGTGATAGAGTAGTGAATACTTTAGTTTACAAGCTGCTGCTCGCGGCTTCACTCGCAATTAGACATTTTACTGACTAGTCAAATTAGCTACTTTTTTGTTGACGTCAAAACGGTAAGTAATAAGGAAACTTGTACAAAATAATATATTGTGACGTTAATCATAATATTTAATAGTTAAATCATTTACTACTATTTTTTGGATGGATGGTAAAAAATAAATAAAAACAGTCAAATAGGAACCAATGCAACTTTAACCACTATTTTACCATTTTAAATTTACTAAGGTCAGTTAAAAATTACCGATCGAATTGAGAACCTCCTTTTTGAAGTCTGTTAATAATTTATTTTAACCACAGGAAATCAAAAAATTCTGATCTCGTCTCCATCCTGCTACTACCCATGAGATCCTATGTTCTTGTAGCAAAGTTCAACCAGATCAAGCCAATTGAATGTGATTGAGTAACATCTTTCACATTTATAATATTAAGCCTAAGCCTAGTACGATTTTAATTGAAATCCAGAAACTATTGCGAGCTTTTTTAATATAGAACTCGTCAATTAGACTTCGCTTTGCCTGATGGTAAGCTGAAAGCTAAGTCTCAGAAAAGAGGGTCTCCTTTACTTACATATACCATGTGACAATGGTGAACTCAGTTTAACAGCCTCATCATAGGTTTTTTACGCAACGTTTAAAGAACCCGGGACTGTAGGAAGAAGGTGTGCATAATGATGCGACAAAGGAAAGAGTCGCCGAACCGTTTGATTTTTGATCGGATATTCTGCGCCATGTGCGGTGACATCTAAGCCCTGCGCGTGTTGTCCTATGTAGGAAAGGAGGGTGGGACTAATTGGAAGAGCTCATCAGAACATTTACCATGGTACAGACGGTAAAATACTGCCAAGGACGCAACATCTCTACACATCTGCAAAGGTACTCGGGTGTCGCTGAAACCTGTCGAGAGCATCTAAGTAAGTACTTTGCTGAGCCATCCCAGAGATGCGTATTCCACGCGAGTATTTCTGTGTGGAATTACTTTGTTTCCAATAATATTGAAAATTGGTAAATGGAAATGTAAATAAAATATTGTTATAGAAGTATGTTTCGCTATCCAAGCCGCTCTGAAAAGACACTTTACATAAATTGATCGTGATATCAGGAACACCTGTGTTTGTAAAGCGGTCGCTGTTGTGATAAACAGAATGACTCAAGCAATAACTTTTTGTAACTACCTGACAAAATCAATTAATAGTACACCTATATAAAAATGTATTCTGGTAGAAAAATTGTCACTATACCATATATTAAAATGTACAGCGGAACATTTTTGCAAGAAACTTCTTTTTTTAATTTATTTCAATAGTATTACATTAGTTTATCATAAAACGAACCCGTATAGGTTTATCTTGGGTGTGAGTGTACATTACATTTAATTTATATAATCAACAACGACCTGAAAAAGGAGGCTGGGACAGACTGGATGCGGAAGGCGGAGGATCGGAGAAAATGGCGCACATTGGGAGAGGCCTATGTCCAGCAGTGGACTGCAGTGGGCTGATTGATTGATTGAATCAACAATAATTATAAATACATATCAAACAAAAATATAAATAAGTTTCGTCGGTGACAAGAAATAGTAAGTGCACAGTAGGTAGGTGTAGTCTTCAGAGTGTAAACCGGTTGTTGTTTACGATCATACGATCGAACGAGTTGACTTACGACCATCTGAAAGTGACATCGCAACATGCAAACTGATTATACGCAAAAAATATTCAGGTCGGTCTACCATACGACCGCAACGTGTGCAACTGAACGAGAGAATGGATGAAAAAATAATCGTATTGCAGCAAGCAATTTTTGTAAGTGTTTACATTGAAGATATTAAAAAAAATACATGAGCTATTTTACATACATATATATATAATCACGCCTTTATCCCCAGCGGGTGAGGCAGAGGTGAATTAACACCCACATTTCACCAATCATTGTGTTTGGACCCACGTAATAGCCTTCAGGACCATTAAGTTGAATTCCTGAGCTTATGGCCGTATTCCGGGTACTATTGTTGACTTGAGTCATGCATCTAAGGCTGAGTCTGGGCTGTATATTTCTTTATGTAGTATTATTATTGGCATTAATATAATTATAATAAAATACAGCATTTTTTTGTAAATACCATTGCCCACGGTACACTAAAAGGTATAACTAACCTTGGCAACTTTTATACTGTCGAGACAGCAAATTAGCACCTCTATTCCCACCTATTTTAGATATGCAATTAATTATAATTTTGTGTACCTATTATCTGTAGAATGTGTATCATCTGGGGAGGTACCGTCGGTCATGTGAATATTTCTGAAATGTCCAAGGGAAATCCTCTCATCAAATTTCAAACATAGAATTCGAGTCATATGACGTCACTATAATTCCCAGGCTCGTTGTGAAGTGGAATGTAATCTAAGTTTGATCGGGGATAATTCGTGACAAGTTTGATATGGGTATAATTGACGCGATTGTTGGTGATGATGGGTTCGGTACTATTAATATCGTCGTCACTGATGAAGGTTATTTGTGAGATTACGATGAAAGATGACGGCAAGGACCGTTAAATAGGCGAATATGAAGAATATTGTAATAATTTTACCTAAATTGGTGACGTATTTAGCAAAGACTTTTTCGGAGAAAACTAAAATGGACGAAAATATAATCCCAAGAACTTTACAATCCGAGAGGGTATGCCCCAGAGCTTTCAACATTTTTTTGAAACGCATATACTGTTAAGGGACATTAATGTTTTGTTTAATTTTTAACGGTAGCCTAGTGGTATGGGTAATGGACTGCTGAGAGAGGTCTCGGGTTCGATCCCATGTTTTACCATGGCACACACCACACTAATGACTTTTCGATGCTTTTCAAAGTTATGTGTGTATTTATCGCAGGTTTATAAGTTCTTGGTTAATGGCAATAGGCTCGCCACCATCAAAAACATAAACTGGCGAAATGTGGGTGCTAGTTCCTCAGCCTACCCCTTCGAGGATATAGGCGTGAGTTTATGTTAGATGTTATGTTAATTTTTGTTCATTTGTTCACCCATAACCAACATTTTTTGAAGTGCGCAAAATCCCCACGCATACCCCCACCATCGGGGCCGGTGGGGGAGGTTATGTCAGACTTGAACCGACTAAAACGCATGCCGACTGTGTGGGCCGCAGGTTGCCGGAGGTCAGATTAACTGAGACATATCCCTCGCACCCCTACCGGTCCAGGCACCCATAACTCCCTAGGGTTTCATCCCACCGATATTAGCGATGTGTTTACTTTGTTTAAACAATACGAACACACATCGTTAAAATAACTTATAACATGGTATTTTTTTTTATGAAAATCGGCAAAACACTTGTAGGGAATACTTTTGTTGAGAAACTGCTTTATTTAAAATTTGTAATAGCAATACTTTGGAACTCGATTGTGTTATACTATGTATATCGACACATGTATGTTAAGTACATATTCAAATCCAGAATAAAGGACTAGTTTACAATCTAAGATAACAATAGTGCTCGACTATAACTACGACTCAGTTACTCAATTTACGCATATTTAAAAGGGGTATAAATCTGCGTAAATAGTAAAACTGAGCCGTAGTTATAGTTCGCGCATATTGCCAGAGGCTTCAATGTTTAATCTCGTGTACGATATTTACACTAAAACGGTCTCTTAACCATTATTTACGAGACGCACATCTCAATTATTCAGGGTATTTGATTAATGTACGCGTTCTCAATTCTAATATTACCGCCTCACCTTTACTGACACACGGATGTAAGAAAACGACCTCTGTATCTTAGCGGTAGAGTTTTTAACGGTAAAGCTATAGGCCACAGATTCGATGTTCCATGTTGTTTTTTTTATACCACTTAGGTGGCAGACAAACACACGGCTCACCTGATGGGAAGTGATTACCGTGGCCTATGGACGTATGCAACACCAGAGGCGTTATAATCGCGCTGCTGACCGTGAAGAAACTTTCTAATGCCCCTATTGAAGAACCCCATATTGTAGGCGCTCTAAATGCCAGAATACAGGTTAGTTAATGCTATGCTTACTTTGTTCCTAGAAAGTACTTTATAGAAAAAAGGTTCTAGAATATACTACTTTTTTTTTTACGTGCGCAAAATCCCCACGGATACCTCCCCACCGGAGCCGGTGGAAGAGTTTATGTCGGACTCGAACCGACTAAAACGCACGACACCTGTGGGTCACTTTGGTTGCCGAAGGTGAGGTTGACAAGCATATCCCTCGCACCCCTGCCGACCCAGGGCCATCTCTCACGATCTGGCCCTCTCCTCGGGTGTGTGGGGGCTACAGAGTCCCCAACTCGTCCCCGGGAAACGGGGAGGCGCGCCGTGTGCACCCCCGCCGCGGCCTGCTTCTGCCAGGGTGACCGGCGGCTCCACCAGTCAACCCCAGGCCTGCGCTCATGGGGGGCGGAGGTCGTTCATCGACCTCCGACGCCCGAGTTGCCTTCGTACGCGCAGCTTGGTTTGCGATCCTTCGTCGCTTCCGCTGCCACTCCCGCCCCGCCTCCTCCTTCACGTACATTACTTGCTCGCAGAAGGAGGCGCCGATCTCCCACGCATCCGCGCAGCGGACCATCGCCGCGAGCAAGGTGGAGAGCGTGAGAACCCTCACTCCCAGGACCGCCACAGGTTCCCGCCTCGGCGTCTCCCACGCCGGACACACGGTGAGCGTGTGCGGCCCCGAGTCCTCGCTCGCGTCGCAGTGATGGCACTCGGACGTTGGCTCTCTCTCCATCCGACGCAGATACTTTCCGAAGCACCCGTGCTCAGTGATAATCTGCATCAGACAGTACGAGAAGCTGCCGTGTGGCCTCTCTAGACATAGCCATAGCCATAGAATATACTACTTCACATCGATTGCTTAGTAGCGAGTTTGTAATCAAATCGTGATTAACATGAATTAAGCTTAAAACTAAAACCCGACTACTGAAAATTCACGATATAAAAAAAGCATAAAACAAGAAAATATTAAGAATAGCCGTCGTATGCCACTTTTCCCTAGAATGTTTTTTTTTTTTTTATATAGGACACGTCAATTGGACTTCGCCTTGCCTGATGGTAAGCTGAAGGCAAAGTCTCAGAAAAGAGGGTCACCATTACTTACACATACCGTGTGACAATGGTGACATTCAGCTTGACGGCCTCATCATATGCTTTTTCACGCCCCGCTTAAAGCCTATTCCTAAGCTGCCCAACCCCACTAGCCCGAAGGACCTCCGGCCGATCAGTCTGCTACCATGCCTTTCTAAAGTCCTAGAAAGAGTTATCAGCAACCAACTCACGGCCTACCTGGAGAATTTCAACATACTGCCATTGATGCAGTCTGGTTTCAGAAGGGGACACAGCACCACAACAGCTCTGCTAGACGTGGTGGACAATGTACTACAGGCCCGAGACCAAGGCATGAGCACAGTGCTCACCCTGCTTGATTTCTCCCGTGCATTTGATGGTCTTAATATATCGCTACTCTTGTCAAAGCTGGCATTCTATGGGTGCAGCGCAGAGGTGGTCAAATGGTTTCATAGTTACCTCAGCAGAAGGTATCAATTTGTACAGGTGAAGGATAGTCAAACGGGGTACATGATAGACTCTCCGCACCGCCAGGTCACCCGGGGCGTTCCGCAAGGCTCTATTCTGGGGCCATTGCTCTTCATCCTGTACAGTGCTGACATCACCAGCACAATCACCAGTTGCAGATTCCACCTCTATGCTGATGATCTGCAGATGTATCTGTCTTTTCCACCATCCAGATGCCAGGAATCTGTAAATAAATTCAATAGAGACTTAAGTAACATAGCCAAGTGGTCCCAGAAAAACTGTCTGTCTCTGAACCCAGATAAATCCAAATTTATGGTACTGGGCACTGGACAGCAGGTAGAGAAGACATCTCAACAGCAACTAAATATAAATATCAATGGCAGTCTTGTTACACGCGTGAACGAAGCACGAAACCTTGGAGTGGTTTTTGATCAGCAATTGAGATTCGAAACACACATTCAGCAAGCTGTCAGAAACTGCTTCTACAGGCTAAAGGTGTTGTACAGGATTCGCCCCTACATAAGTGTGAATATTAGAAAGTTGCTGTGTGAGTCACTCATACTTTCTAAGTTAAATTATGCTGACTGCGTATATGGGAACTGTGTCCTGAGTAGAACTAAGCGACTTATCCAGCGTGTACAGAATGCCTGTGCACGATTCTGTTTCTGGATCCCTCCACGCACACGTGTAACACCTTTCCTAAACATGGAAAACATAATGAAAATGGAAGAACGCAGAGAGTTACACCTCGCCACCTTGCTGTTTGGGGTGGTACACAGACGGAGACCAAGATATTTGTACGAAAGGTTGTCATGGGCGAAAGACTACAACAGACATGGAACAAGGGCGTCGGCTTACCTTATGATTACACCGAGCCACAAGACCACTGCATACCGGGGCAGTTTTAAGTTCGCAGCAAGCCGGATTTGGAACGACCTGCCACCGCCAATACGCGCTCTGAAAACAATTCATTCATTTAAAAATAGTTATCGAGTGCACCTATTAAAAAAACAACAAAAGAAAGGATAAACTTACGCTGGGATTGTGCGCTAGTAAACAGAGTGACAATTGGCGTGGGAGTAGTTCGGCTGCTGTGTGCTGCGACGTCTCGGTCCCGGGTCATCCTCTTCTTACAGAGCATTCGCGTGTCAGACTCATACATAATTACTCCTGATATGTCCTATAACCTATCACACACACTACACATATAAATCACTCCCATATAATGGGTATTTTAACACTTATATTCGCACTGTATTTCGTACTTCACTCGACATCACCTGGGGCAGTAGCACTAACATAAGCGAACTGTGGTTAGTTTAGAAAATAAACATCATATTTTCTTTAATTATGTAACAATCATGAGATTACATCCTCTTGTCAACTCGTAATGTAATAAGATGTCTGACGCGGGCTAGGTACGTTATGCAATATGCGGGCGGTGACAGCGGCGGGGCAGTGAGCATGTTTGCGCGGGAGATATGAATAACTTTTAATACAAACAAAGTATAACCTACCACTACTACTATAGTAATATCGTATGTTGCATCCACTGAATTGTTCCTTTTAATTCCACTTTGCCCTGACGGTGCGAAATGCTGTGGGGTTTTTTTACTACATACTTTGGATGAACACATATATGTAAATATAATGTACCTACCCACCTATGTACAAATCAACAGCGAAAGCGACTTAAAACGTGGGTAGTAAGTCCTTTACGCTCGTAACGTTCGTGGGAGTGTGGGATAATACCTGTGTGGATGTAAAATGTACTGTATATATGGTATAGTGCGTGGCGTCAGCGCTGCCTAGTGGCCTCATCTGAAAACCAGTGCTCTGCATACCCAACGAAGGGTGTGCGCAGCTTTCAATGCTGAGATGGGGCCCTATTTGGGCTCGCATAGTGTTGCACCCGTAGTTTAATTTTAATGTACTGTTTTTTTTGATTTTTTTTTAATTTTTGTTTTTTGATTTGATGTACCTACCTGTTAACTGTAGTAATGCCTGTTTGTATTTGGTGGGGTGCCCGCTGTGTGGGGGCCTGAATAAAATATTTTTCTTTCTTTCTTTCTTTCTTTCTTAAAGGACCCGGGACTGTAGGAAGATGGAAACATGTGAGCTGGTAATGAATTCCAGGCCTTAATGGTGCGACAGAGGAAGGAGTCTCCGAACCGCTTGGTTCTTGATCGGATGTTTTGCACCGTGTGCGGATGACATCTAAGACCTGCACGTGTTCTCCTGTGTAGGAAAGGGGAGGGTAGAACTAATTGGAAGAGCTCATCAGAACACTCCCCATGGTAAAGACGGTAAAATACAGCCATGGACGCAACATCTCTACGCAGCTGTAAAGGTTCTAGGGTGTTCGTGATCTCGGGATTCCCAATGATGCGGACCGCACGTCGCTGCAACCTGTCGAGAGCATCTAGTAAGTACTTTGCTGAACCATCCCAGAGATGCGAGCAGTATTCCACACAGGAGCGAATTTGTTAGTGTAGTAGAATTAGAGTTAACGAGATTAAATTATTAAAATGGGAACTGTGTGAGATAATAGCATTGTTCATAAATTTGTGTATAAAAAAGGGAGTGTCCAAGGAATGTATATCTAGTTATAAATGTTCGAGTCATTGTCCTAATGTAACTGTCAAGTGGCTCGATAGATGGCGTTAAGATAGAATTAGGTCGCACTATGGTTTGTTTCACGGCCACCTATAAATAGAGGTAAAAATAAATTGTTTTTGTGAATCGTCAATGGATAATAATTACATCAAGTACCTACGAGTAAAAGTGTATCATTTCTTCGTCGTCCCGACCACGTTCATGGTCCTTCGAAGCCGGAGTAACCGGGTGAGTCATCGGTAGTCATCGGTGGTGGTAGTGGCTATCTACCCTTTCGTCTCAGCTGGACGGCGAGTTGCGGTTCAGAACAAGACCCCCTGCAAGCAAGGCGCTGGGTGCGAAGCGTTGCAGTCTGCAGTGTTGGCGGGTACCGAGTGGCCAGTGGTGCCATTTTCGGAGGTGAGGCGGAAGCGGAGGGAACTACGCTACGGCGGCAGAGTTACGGCAAAGTCCCGCTAGGGAACGTCGTTGGAGAAAAGCCAGGAACAGGTAGTAGTGAGTGCCGGATCAAATTGTGAGTACATTTTCAACCTTATTTCTTTGAAGAAAATTAAATTAAATAGTTAAAAAAAGTGCATAGAAGTTTGAACTTTAAATTCAAGACAACTGGAACTTAAGAAAAATTTGAAGAAATTAGTATTAAGTCTTGGACTTAGAAAATATTTAGTTGTTTAGGACTTGTGTTAATTTTAAGTAAAAAGTGGTTTAGACGGGGAATCCATGCCCGATTTCATATAGAATACTGGTCCAAAACACTTGTAAAATTTTACGGATTTTTTAGGACTGAATTTGATGTCATTTGTGACTTAGAATATTTCGTTAAGATTTATTGCCTATAGCTACATTGTGGTCTAACTGTACTTTATTGTTGGCTGTAAGACTTGGTAATTGAAATTTGTAATCAGTTGGGATTTTTGTTGTATAAAAATGGAATCGTTAAGCAACATCCAGGCGGACATTAAGGCAAAAATGCATAAAGCAAAAACAAATTTTAGGAAGTCCTCAAAGGATCGCCTAACGATTACATATCTACAAACAAGGTTAGAGAACTTAGATAAACAGTGGGCCTTGTTCACAAATACCCATACTACAATCTTAAGCACAGTAAATAAGACTGACCTTAGTAATTCCGATTATGTTAAAACCGACTTGTATGATGAAGTAGAAGAGTTTTATGTACAATATAAAAGCGAATTAAAAGAAGTAATTTTATCAAAATCTAAAGTAACTGCTACTATTGAATCTGCGAACCCAAAGCCGTGTGGTGAACTAGTAGTAAGTAGAGTAAAGTTGCCTGACATTAAAATACCAACATTCTCGGGAAAATACTCGGAGTGGCAAACTTTTAGAGATCTATTTGTAAGTCTAATTCACGAAAACAAAACAATCGATGATGCTCAAAAAATTTACTATTTAAAAGGTCACGTAACTGGGGAGGCAGAGCAACTATTAAGAAATGTTAAAATTGCTTCTGATAATTACGCAACAGCGTGGAATACGTTAAACAAAATGTACAACAACAAAAGGTATTTAGCTAAGGGTATTATAAAGCGATTACTAAGCCAGAAGGTTTTAACTTCAGAGTCAGCCTCAGAAATTAAAGGTCTGGTAAATACTACATCTGAATGTTTGGACTCAATGAGAGCTCTGGGGGTAGATATATCCTCTTGGGACATTTTAATTATTTATATTATTAGTGCCAAACTTGATCCAGAAACTAGAAAGGCTTGGGAACTGATGGTGTCATCAGATCAGACTGATGAATTACCTACCTATACAGAATTCTCAGAGTTTCTAATAGGTCGCTTCAGGGGTCTGGAGAATTTAGACCTGAAACCCCGTGGTGATAAAAAAGTCAACACGAAATCCTTTCATATTGTAAAGGCTAAAGGTCCTAATTCCTGTGCGTTTTGTGCTGCCGATCATAAAATAGTTTCTTGTAAGGCATTCAGTAAAGAATCAAACGAAAAGCGACGCGAATTTGCTATGGATAAAAAATTATGCTTTGTTTGTCTGCATAGCAACCATTCTGCCAAACAGTGTAAAAACATCACCCGGTGTAAGGCGTGCAAACGCCGCCACCATTCTTTATTACACCCTAGTGGTGTTTCTGGGTCAGTAGACGAGGAGACGGTTCACGAAACAGCCTCATCGACGGGGTCGATGAAGGAGGAATTTGCTTCCGGTAGTCAGAAGCAGGCCGCGCAAGCGGAGTGGTCTAACGAGCCACTGGTATCTTGTCTTGCGACAGGGAACTGTAATAAAACAGTTCTATTAACGACAGCTGTTGTACAAGCTGAGTCGAAAGACGGGACTTTTCGTATGGTTAGGGCTTTATTAGACCAAGGGTCGCAAGGATCTTTTATTACGGAATCTATCGTTCAGTATTTGGGGTTAAAGAAATTTGCGGCTAAACACACTATAAGTGGTGTAGGTGGTGACAAAAGTGTGATCTCAAGGTCCACTGTCAACTTAAACATAAGATCTAGGGTTGATCCCCGTTTTCAAATTATGGTTAATGCCTACGTCTTGAAGTCGATTACGTCCCTTCTACCAGTTACGAAAGTAACTAGAGTAGAACGGATACAATTGACTGTGGGTGAGTTGGCTGATCCCGAGTATCACAGGCCCAACAAAATTGACGTTTTGTTGGGTGCTGAGATATACAGCCACATTATAAAGGCAGGTATTAGCCGGGATTCGAGTGCAAGATACTGCCTTCGGGTGGATATTGTCTGGCGCCTGTGAAGTGGATAATCGGGCTAATGTCTCTTCTCATATCACGGTGATGCATTCTTGTCTAAGCGCTGACGAGTTCTTGAAAGGATTCTGGGAATTGGAAGCCGAACCAACTGGAATCAAGAAGATGCTCACGGAAGAAGAGATAAGATGTGAGGAGCTTTTTACAGCCACCACAGAAAGGGATAGTCATGGTCGATATATCGTACGGTTACCATTTCGGGACGCTGACCCGGACTGCAAGTATGGTGAGTCAAGGAAAATAGCTGAAAAAAGATTAAGAGGGTTAGAATTTAAATTAGGAAAGAATATTAAACTAAGAACAGATTACACTAATGTTATAAAGGATTATTTAGAACTTAATCATATGAGAAAGGTCACTAATTTAGAAAAAACCAATAAAGAAGCTGTTTACTTACCCCACCACGCTGTAGTCCGGGAGGATAAGGACACGACCAAGGTAAGGGTTGTGTTTGATGCATCCTGTAAGGGGATGAACGGGATATCCCTTAATGATAACTTGGTGATTGGTCCATCTTTGCAAGCCGAACTCCGTCATACTATTATGTGCTGGAGAAAATATAAAATATGTCTAGTTGGAGACATAATCAAAATGTATCGACAAGTTCTAGTACATAAAGAAGATACTCCATTTCAGCGAATACTTTGGCGAGAAAGTCCTGAACGAGATATAGAAGAATTCGAATTGGTCACGGTAACTTTCGGAACGGCCGCAGCACCATATCTTGCCGTGCGGGCCCTGCAACAAGTAGCTAATGACGAGTGCCAAGATAGTCCTGAAATAGCAAAAATAATAAGAAACGACTTCTATATGGATGATCTTATGACTGGGGCTAAGAATGTCGATAACGGTTATAAGATTTACAGGGAACTGACGCGAGTACTGGCTAAAGGCGGGTTTCAAATGCAAAAATGGATTAGTAATAGCAAGGAATTATTGGATAAGATAAAAAATGAGAATGATAGTTCGGACGAAGTGTTGAGAATAAAGTTGGATGAAATAACAAAAATTCTAGGACTTACCTGGTATCCACGGGAGGACGTCTTTCGATACACTGTTAATCTTGCCCCGCTGTGTGAACCTGCTACGAAAAGGAAGGTTATTTCCGATATTTCACGGTTGTTCGATCCTCTGGGATGGTTGGCTGGTATTGATTGGGATCAAGAAGTTCCCATCAATTTATTGACCGAATGGATGACTTACCGTCAAGATTTACCCTCTTTAGAAAAGGTGAGAATCCCACGATGGTTACATACCCACCAGACAGGAAGGCTGGAGTTACATGGTTTCGCGGATGCATCGAAACTAGCATATGCCGCTGTTGTATACCTCAGAGTGGTAGACGAAAAGGAAAATATTCATGTATCATTAGTGACGTCGAAAACAAAGGTAGCTCCGATAAAACAGGTGTCGATCCCGAGGCTCGAACTATGTGGGGCAGTTCTATTGTCGAAATCGATTGTTGAAGTGGCTGAAGTATTAGAAATATCCAAGGCCAACCTATACGCTTACACGGATAGCGAGGTAGTGCTGGCATGGCTGAATCAGCACCCAAGCCGATGGAAAACTTTCGTTGCAAATAGGGTCTCGGAGATATTAACCACTATAGATACTCACCATTGGTCCCATATTTCGTCCAAGCAAAATCCAGCTGACTGCGCGTCTCGCGGTATCTCTCCAACAGAACTATCAACGACCTCAATCTGGTTTGATGGGCCAGAATTTTTGAGGCACAAAGTGATTGATTTCAAGAAACCAAAACACCTGGTCACAAGTCAAGAACAAACGAAGACGCACACCACTGTCTTGGATGTTACTCTATGGCAAAGGTTCTCTTGCTTATCCAAACTCCTTCGCGTAATTGCTTACTGTCGCAGGTTCTTGAATCTCAGGAAAACTTCAGGGAAAAAGCACTGCACTAAGCATTTGATAGCTCAAGAAATGAATGCAGCTTTGGAAGTGTGTGTGAAGAGATGTCAAGAGGAAGAGTTAGGCGAAGAATTAGAGGAATTGAGGGATAAAGGAAGTTTAAGTACAACGGGAAAGCGATTGAAGTCCTTGAACTTGTTTTTAGATGCACATGGTGTAATAAGGGTAGGTGGGAGACTAGAAATGTCTCAATTAAATTATAATGAGAAACATCCGATTCTCATTCCACGAGATTCGTTTCTAACAAATCTCTTGATTGCGGATGCACATAAAAAGACAATGCATGGTGGTCCGCAACTCATGATCACCTATTTGCGCTCACTGTATTGGATTGTAGGTGTCAAAGGATTGGTCAAAAAATATTATAGAGGTTGCGTAACGTGTATTCGCTACTCATCCAAGGTAACAACCCAACTTATGGGTCAAATGCCGTCCTCTCGAGTGACACCCAATAAACCTTTTTTCATGAGTGGTGTCGATTACGCAGGCCCTATAAATATAAGGGTTTCAAAGGGAAGACGACATGCCTCCAGGTAGATGGTTGCTAGGTAGAATAGAGCAAAAACATCCAGGTCCAGATAACGTTACTAGAGTGGTGACAGTACGCACAAAGGGCACAGTTATTAAGAGGCCTACCTCAAGGTTATGTATCTTACCTTTAAGCACATAATTGTAACACTTTTGTATTTTTTTTGTATGTACTCAGGTTGAGGGACAGAGTGCATTCTGTTCATGATGGGCGGTTGTTTGAAGGACAAGGTGCATTATGTCCTTGATGGGCGGTATGTCCAAGGAATGTATATCTAGTTATAAATGTTCGAGTCATTGTCCTAATGTAACTGTCAAGTGGCTCGATAGATGGCGTTAAGATAGAATTAGGTCGCACTATGGTTTGTTTCACGGCCACCTATAAATAGAGGTAAAAATAAATTGTTTTTGTGAATCGTCAATGGATAATAATTACATCAAGTACCTACGAGTAAAAGTGTATCATTTCTTCGTCGTCCCGACCTCGTTCAGGGAGTTTATCCAGATAAATTAAAAGCGGCTATAATAAGACCGATTTTTAAACAAGGTATGCATACCGATTATTCTAATTATATACCTATAGCTATACTCTCTGTAATAGATAAAATTGTAGAAAAAATCATAGTAAATCAGGTAAGTGGTTTTCTAGAAAGTCATAGCATTATTACAAATGCTCAACACGGCTTTCGGCGAGGGCGCAGCACGGGGACGGCTTTGGCCCAGCTAGCTGACGACGTCAATCATTGTTTGAACCAGCGGGAGCAGGTAGTTCTTATCTTTATTGACTACAAAAAAGCATTCGATACTCTTGAACACCAGCAGCTGCTCCAAGCAATGGAGGAATGTGGGATCGCGGGACCACTAAATAAGTGGTTTAGCGCCTACCTATACAACAGAACGCTGCGAACGGTGGTTGATGGCGTCACTAGTGAGCCGCGGCACATAACGTGTGGCGTGCCTACCGGCTCCGTGTTCGGTCCTATCGGATATATTATGCATGTAAATAGTATGTGCAATGTAGTGCACAACTGCCGTGTTTATATGTATGCTGACGACACATGTTTAGTGTATTCTAATAGAAACTTAAATATTATAGAGGAACGTGTCCAGGAGGATTTCACCAACATAATTAAATGGGCTCACGACAACGGCATAATAGTCAATACAAATAAAACAAAATGTATGCTAGTTAGATCTCCTTATCTTAAATCTATGGTGCGACTGCCGCGCATTGTAGGACACAGCTACGAGTGCCTACATGCCGACGGTATGTCGGCGTGTGCGTGCGCCTGCATTGAAGTGGTGGACGAATATAAGTACCTAGGATTACTAATAGACATCAATTTCTCTTGGAAAATGCATATAGTGTGTCTAGGGGATAAACTTAGAGCGGCCTTAGCAAAATTCCATCATCTGAGGGGTGTACTGAACAGAGCTACTCTTTACACGGTGTACTACGCGCTGGTGGACTCATTGCTCGCTTATGGGCTGGCGTGTTATGGTAACACCTTTAAGACATATATGGATAAGCTAAAGGCTATACAAATTAGGTTTATGAAACTTTTAGTAGATAAAAACATTAAGGAACGTTGTAAAAACACCAACTACGACAACTTGTTCCTAGAATGTAAAATGCTGCCGGTCCACGAGCGGGTAGTGTTGTCTACTGCAGTGAAACAATTTGGTAACAATGAGTTCAAAATCAACTCGACATACGTTAGGCCGCAAAGGAACAGAATACGAAAACGGTTTGAAGTGCCTGCTTGTAATAACTATTATGGCCGAAGGTGTCGAAAGTTCACAATTCCTACCATATATAATAGCTTGCCACCTGATTTGGATACCAGCTGCTTGACAAAAATGGCATTTAAAAAGAGACTGAGTGGATTCCTCCTGGACACGTTTCAAGAATACATCTCTTTGAATGGCATGTAATAATAATAGTTGTAAGTGCGCCGTCACAGAATAGGTAGGTACTACGTGAAATGTTCTTGTGATGATGGATGCGGTTTGCTGTCATGAATAAATTTATTTTATTTTATTATTATTATTATTACATGCCTACCTAAAGTACTGTATAGGTAATTTATAATTCATATAGGACGAAATAAACATAAAGTTTTGTTGTTCTGTCGTTTCATGTGAATGCATTGTATCGGATATTACGACTGTGAGCATGATGAGTACTTTTGTTGCGGTAGGTACCTACTTTGTCAGCCGTATCGTTCGGATACGGCTGAAAAAGACGATTCTTATAAATTTATACAGGATAAATTATAAATATTAACAATAAGGTGATACGCTGTTTATTCAGGCATATGAATAGGTGAGCATAATAATAATACATATGGTAATGTGTCTAATTTTTTATATCTAATTTATATAATGTATCTAGTTTTGGTAAATAAATAATGGAAAATTTAGTGAATAAATCAGGGAGCTTCATCTGCCAACAAACTGTTATACAGTTTGGCAGAAGAAAAACATTATTGTAATAATGCTTGTTTTCCGTGAATAAATTTTATTTCATTTTTATTTCATTTTCATTTTGTGTCTTGTATAGAAGACACCGCTGCTCCGGCGTGAAAAATCGTCTCACTCTGTTCAGGACTCCGAGTTTTCGTGAGGCTGTTTTGATGATACTTTCGATGTAATTTTTGTTATTCAGGTTGCAGCGAACATCCATACCGAGGATATTGAGATTGTCCTGCAGTGGCAGTGGCGTGCTCTGAAGAGTGGGGAGGGGAAGGAAAGAAGATACTTTTGCTGTAAACGCACATGCCTGCGTCTTCTTGGCATTGAACTCAACCAGGTTCTCAGAGCCCCATTGAGAAATGTGATTCAGGATCCCGTCAAGCTCAGTGACAAGAAGCTGCCTTTTCTCTGCGATATCTGACTGCTTGGCCGCAGGATGTCCATGATAACTCCCATGTAAAGTGCTATCGTCTGCATAACAATGAACATTGCCGGTAGACAGCATGTCGTTGATATGCAGAAGAAAGAGAGTGGGTGATAAGACGGACCCCTGGGGCACGCCAGCATTTACCTGCAGAAACTCCGAAGCTCGTCCGTCACAAAGGACGCGAATACGGCGCCCCTGCAGGAAGCTAGCAACCCAGTTGCACAGCCTAGACGGCAGACCAAAGGCAGGTAGCTTGGAAAGAAGCGATTTGTGCCAGACTCTATCGAAAGCTTTGGCGATGTCAAGACTAATTGCCAGTGACTCACCGTGCTTGTCCATAGCCTCACCCCAAAAATGGGTAACGTATGCTAGAAGATCACCCGTTGACCGTTTCGGTCTGAAGCCATATTGCCGGTCATTAATTATGGAGTGATCCTCTAGGTGCCGCATGAGCTGTTTGTTAATTATGTGCTCGAACACTTTGCACAGCACTGAGGTGACGGCTATGGGTCGATAGTTGGCTGGCTCCGAGCGATCCCCCTTCTTGGGAATCGGCTGAACATTCGCCTCTTTCCAAGGCAAAGGCACTGTACCCGAACTGTAGGACAGCTGGTACAGGCGCGTAAGCATTGGAGACAACTCCGCTGCACATTTTTTCAAAACTACCGCTGGAATCAGTATCAGAATAAACGGGATATTTACCATGTTTCATTATTTTGAGTCAGTGACCATGATAGTTTAAATACCTATATACCGCTGGAATACCATCCGGACCACTGGCTTTCCGGACATCGAGTGATTGCAGCACTGCACGGACATCGCGTTGCCTGATATGGATATCAGGCATCGCGTGGTCACTGTCGGGTAGTGTCGGTGGCTGCGTACCACAATCATCGATTCGGGAGTTGGCCGCAAAGAGATTAGCCAGCATATTTGCCTTCTCTTGCGGCTCATGGGCCAGGGATCCATCAGGGTTACGCAGCGGAGGCAGCGAAGGCTGACAGAAGTTGGCTTGCACAGCTTTAGCCAGTCGCCAGTAGCCACGGCTTCCCGTGGGATGCATCACTAGCTCCTGACCAAGCCGCGCTATGCGCAGGGCATCCGCTCTGACGTAGGCCCTTCTACAGACCTTTGTAGCTCTGTTGTACGCCGCCTTGAAGTGGCCCAGATTGGGATGGCGCGTGGTGCGCGCCCTTACCCAAGCGCGGTACGCAGACTGTTTTTGTTCTACAGCTTTCGCGCACTCGCGCCCGAACCAAGGGCGCACCCCGCCGTCACCGGTGATATCGGTGTATGAGATATAGTATTCCATACCCAGACCGATCTCACCAGCGACAGCAGTAGCACAATCCGATGGGTTCTTACCTTCAAAGCAGCGCTCAACCCACGGGATGGACGCAAAATAGTCACGAAGTCCATCCCAGTCCGCTGACGAGTAGTGCCAGAGACGCCGCTTCCCCTGCACGGGTCGTGGGGGCGCTACAATAGGCGGCCTAAAGCGGCTCGCACCGATACACTGTACCGGTCCGGATCACTCGTCAGCAGAAGGTCTCGCAGAGAAGGTGCTAGGCCCGACCTTCTTGGTATCCTAGTGACTTCGTGCACCAATTGGGTCAGGCCGTGCGCCAGAGCAAATGCGTGGGCGGCTCTTCCCGCATGGTCTGTTTTGGAGGAGCCCAACCAGATCTCGTGGTGGGCATTAAAATCCCCCAAAAATACCATTTCGGCATTCGGAAATCGCTCCTGCGCATCATCTGCCGCCTGACTCAGATATTCGAAGAGTCGAGTTGTCTCAGCATCTCCTGTATGGGAACGGTAGAGGCACACATAGATCTGACTCGTAGGGCCATGGTCTACGTGTACCCAAAGGATGGAGAAGGATGGGTCCTCTAGGCAGCGCAAACGGCGACAGCAAACATCCGCCCTAACAAACACGCACACCCCGGCTTTTGCACGAAAACTTTCCTCAAGAACATAGCCAGGGTAGAGCAAGTAGGTCGTGTCGTCAGGGCGGTGTATTTGCGTCTCCGTTAGAAAAAACATGGCAGGTTTCGCCGTCTCTAGGTGTTGGTGGACGGCGTTGAGGTTTACATGGAGCCCACAGATGTTAGTGGACTCCACCTCAAATAGCAAGCTTTTGGGAGTGTGACGAGCCGCTGTGTTGCCTATTTCTCTAAATTGCGCTGCCATGAGTTTGGGTGGGAGAAGGCGTGAAAAAAGAGGTGATTGCCGCCGCAGCACCGTGTAACAAAGCGCGGGATATTGGTTTTATCTATGAAAGTGAGGCATGGCGAGAGCCGACGCGCCGAACGGAAGGGCCCCCGTACCCCCCCGAGTAAGGTCGCCGGGCTCCCAAATCCGGTCATCAACCGGCACGACGAACCATGTCGGGATTATGCGCGGCCTGGTGAGGCAGCCTCCCAAGGTGGTTAACCCCAGTTGGGCCCCTGAACTATACCGCGGGCGGCCAGCGGCACCACCGTTTCTACAGGTCTCCCTGTTCAGCGCATCGCCCCGCGCCATCCCCACTAGATTACGCCAAGACCCACTGGTCCCACTAGTGCTGCGACAACCACCACCACCTCTGCCCGGCTATGCACTTGCTGACCCCTGAACACAATCCAACCGAGATTGAATTGCTATGGAGGGTTTTTCAGTGGTGCACGGTGGTACCCACCCGGTCGAAACTTGAGACAAATTTGTGCCACCAAGTTTCTACCACCCACTAAATATTTTGTTATTGTTTTGTTAGAATAACTAGCATACGATAGTAGTCGGGTTTTAGTTTCAAGCTTAATTTATTATTTATATTATTTTGGAGCAAACTATAGATACAATTTATACATATTTGAAATGTGCTAATTAAGTCCTTACAGTTGATATCAAACACGACATATTTTTCTCAAATTTATATTTTAACACAAACTTTATGACCGCTAGAGGGCGCCACATTAGTTTTTGTGACATATTATATAGCTTATAACCAGCGGACGTCTAATACGCTTCTAACGAAACCTCATTTATCCAGTTCTAATAAGTGGTTGAGAAGCTATGAGGGAACAGATCAACCTACTTACATACATACCTACATACTTAGCTTGTTATAATTACTTAGCTTAACCCTCGCCGTAGTCGGGTAAAAAATAGCCAAAGTATTTCAAAATATTAAGAATATTATACGTTGACAAGGTATTTTTTTTCCTAACAACTTACTTGCTATCAAGTTGTATTACCAATGTGTAGCACGGTGTTTTAAATAGAGTTACGCGACGGTAACGGTAGTGAAATTCAACGATTTGTGTCATACTACACTGTTTAATTCAATTAATACACGTCAATTTGACTTCACCTCGCCTGACGGTAAACTGTAGGCAAAGTCTCAGGAAAGACATTATTACAGACAAGTAAGATGTTACAAAGGTGGCAATCAGCTTGACGGCCTTATCAGACGGACTTTGCCTTCAGCTTACCATCAGGCAAGGCGAAGTCCAATTGACGTGTCCTATATAAAAAAAATAAAAAAATAAGATGCTTTTTCACGCCCCGGTTATAGCACCCGGGACTGTAGGAAGAAGGAAACATGTGAGCTGGTAATTAATTCCAGGTCTTAATGGGCCCACCCTCCCCTTTCCTACACAGGACAACACGTGCAGGTCTTAGATGTCACCCGGACACGGTGCAGAACATCCGATCAAGAACCAAGCGGTTCGGTGATTCTTTCCTCTGTCGCACCATTAAGGCCTGGAATTCATTACCAGCTCACGTGTTTCCCTCTTCCTACAGTCCAGGGTCCTTTAAGCGGGGCGTGAAAAAGCATAAGATGAGACCGTCAAGCTGAGTGTCACCATTGTCACACGGTATGTGTAGGTAATGGTGACCCTCTTTTCTGAGACTTTGCCTTCAGCTTACCATCAGGCAAGGCGAGGTCTAATTGACGTGTTCTATATATATAAAAAAAAATCATTTCATTTCATTTATTTATTATTTGTGAAACATAGGTATTACAAAAGATCTTAACATTAATATCAGTGCACTATGTCCTACCATTTGACATGGTGTACAAATTAAATTTAAAATATGGTTAGTTTATTTACTAAGAATATGGTTAGTAAGTACAATCAATCGAATCAATAAATCAGCCCACTGCAGTCCACTGCTGGACATAGGCCTCTCCCAATGTGCGCCATTTTCTCCGATCCTCCACCTTCCGCATCCAGTCTGTCCCAGACACCTTTTTCAGGTCGTCAGTCTATCTGGCTAGGGGGCGTCCTACCTTTCGTTTACCTTCTCGCGGTCTCCACTCTAGGACTCGTTTGCTCCAACGGCCATCGGTCCTTCGGCAAACGTGGCCAGCCCACTGCCACATTAACTTGCTTATTCTGTGGCCTATGTCGGTAACTTTGGTTCTCTGTCGGATAACCTCGTTCCGAATTTTATCCTTCAGAGAAACTCCAAGCATAGCTCGCTCCATAGCCCGCTGCGCGACTTTTAAGCTGGACCAGCCCCACTGTAAGTGTCCACGTTTCGGCACCGTAAGTCATAACAGGTAGGACGCACTGTTCAACGACCTTTGTTTTGAGGCATTGCGGTAGGGGTGAAGAGAAAACTAGTAAGTACATGCATCATTAATTTAACATCGATTTATTTCAGTAACCGAGTCGCTTTGTTCTTGATGGAGTATTCAGTATTCACAACACATTATTAAAATGGGCATTCAAATATAGGTTCGATGCCCGCTCAGTGTAAATATTTATTTATGAATATTGGTATTTGCATTGGTCTGGTCGTGCCTCGGAGAGCACGTTAAGCCATCGGTACCGGTTGCCATACAAACATCTATGGCAGTCATTACTGGTAGTTGGAGCTCTAAAAAGTCCAACAGCTGGTTTAACTTCGATATCGGCTTTGGGTTGTGGAGGTCAGTGGACTGATATCTAAGTTCAGCCATATCCGCAGTTAGACTGGTAATGCGGACCCCAGTATCTGAGTTCAAAGCTTCGGATGCGACTAGGGTTAACGCTATGATAATGAAGAAGAAGAATAAAATTTAGGTATAGCTAGCTCTGACCCGTGGCTACGTCTGGAACTCTGTTCTCATTTCCGCATCCCATACGACCCTACACCAGGGACAAAGAAGCCAATATGTTGTTCCAGATTATAATAATCTTTCACAGAAATCACTCGAATCTGTTCTGACGTTAGAGTGTAATTCAATAATAAAATAAATATTCAAACATCTTAACAAACTTTTTCGTGTTGACGCCTATAACTTTCTCCAATAATAAGGCTATGAAATACGAAAATAGACTTACAAAACGCACAGGTAGGTATAAAGATTACCGCGTTCAAGCAAACTCAATAACTTTATCACAGTAGAAAAAATTATTCTATATATTCTGCCTATTCTTTTTTTGCAACTTAGGTTGGAGACAAGCATATAGCCCCACCTGACGGAAAGTGGTTACAGGGGCCTATGGATGCATGCAACACCGAGAGAGACACACCCATGTTGCCGACCCTGTAAGAACAGAGACATGCCGTCAGTGCAGAAGACAAAGCAGGACAAGGCTTTAGTCTTCGTACTGACAGTACAAAAACTGTTCAGTGAGCTCTGGCTACTCTATTCACCGCTGGGAGTACACTTTATTCTGGCTGTATGAATAATTCATGTAGATTTACTGGTTATAATCATATATTCTGAACTCTTGTCCTCTTGTTTCCGTATAGGATTGTATATGACTGCATGTTAAGTGCTGATAAGCACACCTCCATCACATTGTCACATAGTGATTTATTGCTGTCAAGATACTTGCGGGTTGGTCCTTTGAGAATACCCCACGCATTTTCAGCAAGAAAAACAGTCACGTACGATTTGGACAAAAGTGCCAGTGGTTCCGTAAAGGGAAATAGTCGGTTTCATTTTATTATGTTGCTCCTTGTGGACTTGTTTAGCTACATAAAGCCTGAATGATAAGGTGCTTTGTCGAAGAAAGTAAGTAAGCAACTTTTTTATAAAAGTCGTGCGATGGTGAAACAAATATTTGAAAACATAAACATAACATAAACTTACGCCTATATCCCTGAAGGGATAGGCAGAGGTCCCACATTTCGCCAGTTTATGTTTAGGTCCCAATGTAATAGGTGGCGAGCCTATTGCCATTAACCGGGCACATACCTGCGATAAATACACACATAACTTCGAAAAGCATCGAAAAGTCATTGGTGTGTGCCAATAGTATATTCAATCCATTTCACTACAATAAGTATTTATAGTGTTATTTTTTTCAATGTATTACATGTACCTTGATATGACCGCTTCTGTGAACGAGGCCGCTAAGCAGGAGGCGCGGGTTCGATCCCAGCTCAGTGCAAATACTTAAATAAATAAATATGAATATGGGTATTTGCATTGATCTGGCCATGCTTTGGAAATCATATTAAGCCGTTGGTCTCGGTTGCTATACGAATATCTATGGCAGTCGTTACGGCTGTTGGAGCCTTCAAAATATCTGACTAGTCTAATTACAGAATTTCGATATCGCAAATTGGTTGTGGAGGTCAGATGGCAGTCGCTTCAGGGATATTATTCAAGTTCAGCCTCATCTTAGACTAAAAAGCCGACCCCAACTAAGTTGGGTAAATACTCAGAGAATGATATGTACTTTGATATGACGCTTTGTTCTAAAGTTATCATTTAGTGTGTCTAAAAGGGTGAAAAAAAAAGAAAAGACTCTGTTAACATCTCCTATCCTTCAGTCAACCTCATCTGTGGCTGCTCGCTCTACATCCTCCCTAGGGGAGAAAAAGGAGAAATGACTGGCAACCAATATAATATTGTAGTCGACTATCGGGATATCACATTTTTGTTCCGTCCGGTCAGTCTAATAACTTGTTCGCTGACAATAGCTAATAATGTTATTTTTAAACTATCGCGGTTTAAATTCATAATTATACAACGGTCCAGGACTTCCTACATAGACCAGCCCAAGCGAACCATTGCAGAGAGAGTCCGAGAACATATCGCAGCTGTGAAAAACCATCAGTTCAACAAATCGGCAGAACATCTTGAGTCGAGTACCAATCACTGGATTGAGCTTCTTCAACCCAAAGTCCACTCCACTGATTGCCACTACTATTCACGGATTGTGCGTGAAGCCATTGAAATAAAAAATTAAAAAAATTTCATTAGAGAAGATGGATTCAAACTATCCGGAACGTGGAATCCAGTGATTAATATACTAAAACCAATAACCACAGTGCCGTTAAAAAATGACATAGTGAGTATGGTGTGTCGTCAGCCTAACCGTTCATAATAAAAGTAATGGTGGGTAGGCGCACAAAAAATGTTCTCCGCATACCTCTCGACGCTTGCAAACTAGTCAAGTCGTGGCCACGGGTGCTACAACGCATCCGAAACGTCGCAGGAATAGTAAGTTCCATGATTTAATCACGATAAGTCGTATACTCGGAATTTTAATTCGATTCCAGATTTGACAATTTCAGTGTTGCAACGTTATGACAAGTACTAAATAGTGACGTTGCGAAATTATTCGATATGGAAATGGAATATTTCCGGATCGATTCTTCTCGTTTATAATTTTACTCTCGTAAACTAAGTATATCAGGAAATTAAATATTTCTGAACCGATAATTTAGTTTTGACGATTAATTAACGATCTGAGACTTTTCATTTATAATTATGTGAGATAAATAAAAAAAGGTGCCGTTTCCAATTTTCGGGAGTGGTAAGGTGCATTATCCATCACCACAATTGAGTTTGGTCTTAATTTTGGTAAGACTCCAGCGAACCAAACAACAAAATAACAAAATATCGATTCACAATGAAACAAGATATTCGTGCAGTCAGACTGGGAGAATGAAGCCGAATGCCGAATGACACGATAAACAAAATGGCGATAGCTGCACGAGCGCGCACGGGTTGCCAATACTGAAAACTATCTAGGCTCTTTTATTATAAGTTTTGTTTTTAATATAAAAACAAAAATATTAACTTTTTATAAAATAGAGCAGCGATTACTAATTAATAAATAATTATTATGAATAATTATGTATTTATTTAAATAAAAATCAATAATTTAGTCTTTAATTGGCACACTGATGGCACACACACTGATTGTTTATCGATTTTTGTGTTCATCACTACACTATTATATGTGGTATCATTATTTCACAAAATTACAGTAGCTAATGTCAAATCTGGAATCGAATTAAAATTCTGACTATAGAATAGTTGTGAGCTAAAACTTAATCGAATATAAAATTCAGAATAACAATGAAACCCGTGAATTTATAGCTAGGAAGGGACACTGCACGGCAATAATTCTCAGTTAAAGCAGTATTATAATCAAGGATAGGGAATTGCAGCCTTATTTATAACAGTCTCAGCGCGGCGCACAATTCGATAAGTTTTAAACAAATTGCCATTATTAACCGGGTATGTGTAACCTTCACCGTACAGTGAGTTTCATATTTATAATTCTTTTCTTTTGATTTTTGCAAGTTTATTAATAATTAATACTTTGCATCAAACACTTTTATGAAAAAATAAAAATATAAGTGAGGATTTTAGTTACAGTATCTACCATACATAGTCCATTTAATTACGGGGGAAAATACGTAAGATTGATTAGTTTGTCACGCTTACGTGAGTTATGTTATATTTAGGCTGTAGTGATTGATAATATTAAAAGGTAGGTAGATAAAGTTAATCAATCAGTATTAGTGGCCATAAAACTAATGTGAAAATGCTGTGTTTGTTCCCGGTGGAGTAAAATAAGGCCACCTTATCTCTTTTCGTGGGTGTCATAGAAGGTTTTTATTTTATATCACTTAGGTGGCAGACATGCACACAGCTCATCTGATGGAAAGTGGTTACCGTGGCCTATGGACGTGTGTAACACCAGAAGAGTCACACTCGCCCTGCTGACCCCGTAAGCACAGAGAGTTTCTGTGCCGTCAGTGTAGAAGACAAAACGGGAAACGCCTTTAGTCTTTCCACCGACAGCACAAACTCTCCAGTGAGCTGTGGAAACCCTACTCACCGCTGGGAATACAACACGAAGTTATTATGGCCGCGGTATTCTGTAGGGCGGAGGTACTTCCCTAGTCGAACTGCTCAATCGGACGGAAATACCGTAAGTGTCCTACCTCCTACAGCGAAGGTACTGCCCCATTAGGTTACTAGGAGATGGGCTGTTTTTCATTCAATAGTAAACATACAGCCCATGATAAAGTGCCAAAGTAGCAAAGACCACTAAAGTAATGGAAAGACAGCTAAGGAGTAATCGGGACCCAGGCTCCTTCGTCGGATGCAACCAGGAACACCGCCTACATGATGATGAGTGTCGATAGTTGTAGGCGGAGGGACCGAAGGACGGAGGATACACATGACAATATAGATACAGGGCTAGTTTGAAAGACAGTCAGCGTTCTGTTACCTTTTCCTCTTTTATTTCAAACACTTAATTATACACACTTTGTAATCTCAACAAAGTATAGAAATGGAACGGTTTAACATAATATTAAACTTATTTGACCAAACGAACAGTCCCAAAAGACTTTATTTTTAGTAATCAGAGTCGTACAGAATGTTTGAACAACAATTAAAACTGTACGTGATTTTATTAACATGATAATGAACACAGTTAAAAGTAACCACAGAATAGATAATTTCGACCTTACACTTTCAGAAATATTTAGGGATTATTGTCAGAGAATGTATTATCTATAGAAGATCTCATTACTTTTGTTTTGATTCAGTACACTCTCCTGTTATTTTTAGGCACTCTTCGGGGCAAAGCCAACATTATTTTCATGCCGTTATCTATATCAGCTGATTGAAGGATGAGATTCTGGCGCAGTTTGTCCTCTCGTAGTTGGGAGAGAAGATGGCAGTCACTTCCATATAGCTAAAACTAAACATGAATAGGTTTAGAAAAGATTTTGCCAGGGATAGGATAAACACTGCTGCAAAATGACGCATAGGGTTACCAATATCGTGATTTTCCAATTTAAGAGTTTTTCAATGTCAATGTTTTGTTCTCGATACCTTGTCCATAGACTGGCTCTACAGGTAATAGAGAAAAACATCTTACCCCATAGTGCTTTATTATTATTTTAACTTTTTAATTACACTACACGCGTGAGATATTAGTATCATCCAATCTTCCAAATGCATCGTTTATTTATTCACCCTTTGTAGTGGTAATAACTTTACGCACTCGTGAAGGCGGTGAAAAGTTACGGCTCGGTTACGCAAACTTAAGCCTGAGGTAATAACAAAGATTTAATATCCGGTGTTGGGTTAACCAGAAGCTAGGTTATACGTTATTATGTATATTTCGTGCGCATATGCGTGTGCTTAGGTACAGGTGAAAAGATATATATCTCGTTATTAAATACAGGATGTTTTAAAACTTTCTTTTTCCTAAACACAATTTGGTAGAACTAGTTGAATTATTTTTTTTAAACTTGTTCTACCAAAGTCGTCTGGATGTTCTATCTGTGACTTAGCGATAGCGCGCTCAAATGCTACGTAGAAGATCGGAGTTCGTGGCTTGGTCCGTATAAAAATTTATGTGTATGGCGATGATGTGCGTCAAAATTGACACACATCTTAGTGAAGAGACAAACGTGACCTACGGTGTACCCCAAGGCAGCATTATAGGCCCTACACTATTCCAGATATATGTCAATGAGCTATGTAAGATAGACCTACCAAACTGTAAAATCTACGCTTACGCAGACGACACAGCTATCTTGGTGTATGGCGCCACTTGGGATATTGTCAAAAGCAAGGCAGAAGTCGCTCTATCAGAAGTAATGAAATGGCTCAATGTTAATTTACTCACGCTCAACTTAAACAAAACTACTTTTGTCCCTCATTTTCTTCATGTTTTTTTCCTTTTTTTTCATCATAGTTAAAATTATATAAAAATCGATTTTTGAATTACAAACCGACGCAGTCTACTAAATTTGTATAATATTATGTTACATATTTACCTTCACGACCGAACACTGTCTCTCAAGATACAGGATATCCTAGTTTGAGAGGCAGGGTTAATATTATTGTACACCTTAAACCACAAACAATGTTACAAGTAGGTAGCAAATCAATGTTGTTATAGATATTGTACTTCTTTTTGGTTAATAAATTATTATTATTATTATTATTATTATTATTATTATTATTATTATTATTGAAGATTGAGCCTGGATGATGCTGCTAATGTATTTACAGAAGAATGTAGCTAAGTATGTATTTATCCTTAAATATCTGTCATTCATCTGAATCACAGATTGTAATTTGTTAACCAATGTAACGTTAATTTTTTTTGCTATTGAAGCTTTTACCATTTGTTTGTACCATAACAAATTTATGTAGCTTAACACCGACTACGACTACTAATAAAAAATATATTTTCATGATCCACTAGGATCATGAAAATATATTTTTCAACACACTTGCTGACAAAGTGTCTCTAATTAAAAATAATACCTGTAATCCAAATATGATTTTTTCAATGCTATAATAGTTATAGATTTTTTCTCATTTTTACTTATTCGTTAAGATGCTTTGTCCTTAAAAAAGTTTCGATACGAAAAAAATTGCGTTCAAAATAGTACAAATAAATAAATAGCATTGTAGTGTTTCAATAGATAATTTCAACTTGTTTGTTTATTTACAAAGTTTACACAAAACTTTCATTCAAATACAACTTATGTTTTCTCTGTAAAACTTTAAATTTCCCAACGTATAACGTTCCGAAAAAAGAAACCTCATTCTAGTCTATGGCCGTTTACCATTACTAGATGCGCGCGCATAAACACACGAAATAGTTATTCCCGCATTAAATTACTAAAAATTTCCACTGTTGAAATTATACTTAATTATTAATTAAACGGTCTACAAGTACTAGTCATGAAGAAAATGGTTTATGTTGCACACTGCGCTTAACGTTATGGAAAGTTTACTACCTGAAAACTACAAGGGTAAATATCTATTTTAGTATTATTTTCTCCACAAGTGTGTTGAAAAAGTCATATGATCCACGTGTGTATTGATGATTACCGTCCTCAGCTTTCTTAAGAGCCCTCACTTAACGGCTCGGGTCTCAATGGCGCCTCAGAGGTAATCACCAACATTACACACTCGTGTCATAACGTAACATTAACTTATCACATATCAGCCAAACTAAAAAGGCGAGAACGGAAATCACTGTTACAACTGTTACAAGCAATGATTGATAACTCACAACATAACTCACAACAAAACTCATAACATAACACATAACTCATTTATTCATAAGAATATTACACATCACATAAATATCTAAACATCAGGACATTTGTCAGTTAAATATACCTATAGGTTTCAATTTCAAAAGGTAGTATGACAGATTTCCATATTAGTATAGCTAATTTCGTATCAATCACAATTCAAACAAAAAAATGGCTATGAGGTAACAAGTATAAAGTTTATAATATCAGCAAATTACAATAATAATATTAAATTCACATCAATAGCCTATATCATATGAATTATGAGTAGTAGCCATAGTTGCTAGGGGAAATTGGGGTAGTATATAATGTAAATCAACACGCAGTAACACATATCAAAATGAGTTCCGCTTTTATTACTTGCGCTTTAGCGGATAGAGTTGTACATAATATTAAAAGGTCTCCTTGAAAACAGATAAATTTTTAATGTCCCGCTCACATAGCCACTGGTTGGCGACAGAATGATATAAAGAAGTCGGTTAAATTAGATAGTGTGAATTAGAAGTGATGCACGATCGTTTGATTTGGGATTAAAAATGAAGTGTAAATAATATTAAGGTTTGTCTTGCTGTAATTTTTTGAGTATCAGGAATACGGTGTTTTTTTATTCCACTTGGTGGCAGACAAGCACACGGCCCACCTGATGGAAAGTGGTTACCGTGGCCTATGGACGTTTGTAACACCAGAGGAGTCAACGTCGCGCTGCCAACCCTGTAAGTACAGAGTTTCTGTGCCGTCAGTGTAGAAGACAAAGCAGGACTTACTTACTAGATGCTCTCGACAGGTTGCAGCGACGTGCGATAGACACCCTAGAACCTTTACAGATGCGTAGAGATGTTGCGTCCATGGCTGTATATTACCGTCTGTACCATGGTGAGTGTTCTGATGAGCTCTTCTAATTAGTCCCACCCTCCCATTTCCTACATAGTACAACACGTGCAGGTCTTAGGTGTCACCCGCACACGGTGCAGAACATCCGATCAAGAACCAAGCGGTTCGGTGACTCTTTCCTCTGTCGCACAATTAAGGCCTGGAATTCATTACCAGCTCACGTGTTTCCTTCTTCCTACAGTCCCGGGTCCTTCAAGCGGGGCGTGAAAAAGCATATGATGAGGCCGTCAAGCTGAGTGTCACCATTGTCACATGGTATGTGTAAGTAATGGTGACCCTCTTTTCTGAAACTTTGCCTTCAGCTTACCATCAGGCAAGGCGTAGTCTAATTGACGTGTTCTATATATATAAAAAAAGGACTAGCCTTTAGTTTTCCCACTGACAGCACTAATTCTCCAATGAGCTAAGACTACCTTACTCACCGCTGGGAACACAGCACGAAGTTATAATAGCCGCGGTATTCTGTAGGGCGGAATAGTGTCCGGAAGACATGGCATCCCATGGCATCCCATGGTGGCATCTACAGAATTTTATGATTGGTGAAATGTGGGTTAGTTTAACTCTGCTTAACCCTTTGGGGATAAAGGCGTGAATATATGTATGTATGTATTAATATGTCACTGGACTTATAAAATTGTATATATAAAGTTGGTTTGCTGACTTGATTAGACTAAGCTAGTGATTAATTCATGGGCCTCGTGAGGGTCTTTGGGTTCCAAATCAACATAACCTGCTAACCAGAATACATGCTGATTAATGAAAAGGCTTTGGTGCTACCCTAACTAAATTATGGAGGGAAGAAGTGTAAAGTGTATTTCGGACTTGAGAATGCAAGCTTTGGATGCCACCAGGATTAGAGTTTATATGAAAAAGATGAGGAAGTTTATATAGTAAATATGTGTGTGAGAGTGTGAAGAAGGGAGTACTTATGTGTGTGCTTTATAATATGTGTGCATACTTTACAAAATGAGCACTTGTACTCGTAAGTAGTCTTAATCTCTTTAAAAATAGCAACTACGCGACTTACACCATACGCAGCGCCTCCATTTCCTCCTTGAATGCTTTCAATTGCTTTGAATAATGAAACGGGTTAACACTTTGAAACTCAAACGTATTCAAATTAGACTTGTGAAACACTTTGTGATTGTTAAAGTGGCGACCGTTGGAATGCGTTTACAGAGAGATAAGAAACGATCACGGTGGTACAAGCGATTTACACCTGGCGTATGTCTCTTTATTCTATAATTAGCTGATGCGACTTTGCTTGCATGGAATTGTGTTCCTGTTCACGTTCAACTTCGTGGAATTCTGTTCCGATCCCTGTGACCCATGGGAACGTTCTTTTTACTTCTCTGGAACTTGAGGAGCATACGAAAAAAAATAGCCGGGTTGACTGAGACGTTCTCGAATTTAGTAATTCAACATCCATTTTTATTTATAAGAAGATCTTCACTCATATCTGTAAACTCTGTATGTGATAAGTTATCGCGTTTGAAATAGCAAAGCAGTGTTAAACCACTTTTAAATTAATTATCATGGAACAAATAAATATTGTAAATCTGTAAAATGTCTGGGATATCTGTTCGTAACAATAAGACGAGTTAAGCTAGATTAGAAGGAAGGTGTGGTGAGAGCCCTACATACCGCGAGGCTTCTCCGTATTGGGGTAAGCGGAAAGTAAAAAAACGATATTATTCGATGGAGCACAGCTTTATAATAAACTACCTAACAACATTAAAAATATTGATAATTTGAATGTGTATAAGGGTAAACTCAAAAACTATGTACAACAAATGTAATCATTTAAAGTAGGCAGAATAGAGGAAAACATTTATTGTAAATTTCTAAATTATTGTAAATCTCATTTTAAGTGAACTTTATGTTTTTATGAGAAATAAATGTCTTTAAATCTAAACTTATCCTGCTTGAACAAAAAAATGCTAGAAGGGAGTTTATGTGAGACACAAACTCAAAATTGTCGACCTGCCGCTTTAAGCTAATAAGTTAAAAATAGAAGTTTGTTCGTGACGATTTGGCACAAAACCCACTTTGTAAATTGTCGCAAACTTTCTAACTGATAGGTACATACAGTGCTTCGATTTGAATCAGAAAATGATTGAACAGTTGAAACTATATTACACTTGTGGGATTGAGGCAACTGTTGATAATTAAATTAAAGAATAACTCACTGGAGAATTTGTGCTGTCAGTGGGATGACTAATGGCTTGTCCTACTTTGTCCTCTACACTGACGGCACAGAAACTCTGTGCTTACAGGGTTGGCAGCGCGAGTGTGGCTTTTTTGGTGTTACACACGTCCATAGGCCATGGTAACCACGGTCCATCAGGTGGGCCGTGCGCTTGTTTGCCACCTAAGTGGTATAAAAAAATAGTTTTATAATTATAAGCATCTGTCATCGGAAACCAATGTTTTTATATGGGTCACGTCAATATTACTTCACAATACCCCATGGTGAGCTAAAGACAATGTCTTAGGAAATAGGGTCATCATTATAGACACTATGTTACAACAACAATCAAATACTTCACTACTTTACATACATACATAAAATCACGCCTGTTTCCCATAGGGGTAGGCAGAGATCACGGATCTCCATTTGCTACGATCCTGACATACTACTCTCGCTTCATTCACTCTCATTACATTCTTCATGCATGCTCGTCGGTTTAGGGTACTCCTGACCTGCCCCTTTTCTAAAACTTCCCCGATTTGCGCCTAGGTCTTCCCCTTCCGACGGTACCATCCACACTCGCCTCATACACCTGTTTCGTTAGTCTTATTTCATTCATTCTCTCTTTACTTCACAACTGTATGATAATTGAGAAATGTTAAATTGGTCATTAGAAGATAATCAAAATTACATATCAATTTATTTATGTACCTATTGAAACTGTCATCACATATCCCCATATCTCTTAATTATTAATTTATAGATTTAAATCAATTTTTTTTTTGTAAATTTGTTAAAGTCAAACTACTTCTGAGTGTGACTGTACCCGCGCTGTGCATACAGCAGTATGCTCTCGTATTGTTGTAAATAATAATATTATGTAAGTACCTTCTTTTATATTGAAATGATAATTTCCTAAATACAAAGAGTACTTTAATTTTCTTCAGATTACTTTTACGACTTAAAATACCGGTAAATATCATTGTTTTTTCCTGTTGTTGGATAAGCGAGAGCCATTATTGATAATGAGAACATTATTTAATAAACGACAAGTAAGACAGATAATTTAAAAAGTCACAGAAATGTCTTGAGGCAAATATTTAGAGGAGTATTAAAATTGATCATATAATGAGTATTTACTACTTGCCAAGGCGAACTTATTTCATTTTCTTCAGTAAAAATATTTGTAGAAATAACAAAATTTATCAAACAATATCCGTTAGACGATTGTACTAACAGAAACTTGTACAAAAATAAAGGAAAGAAATATCTTAATGCATAAACAGAAAGGAAGTTGTTAAACGAATTTAACACCACGCATAAAACCAACTTGCGGTTTTGCGGAAAGCCGAGTAAAAATTTCAGCGGCGCGCTATTTTGTATAAATCACAGTACAAAAGGCATCGTGTCGGTAGCGGACCGAGACGATGCCGTTTGACCGCGCACCCTAAATTACGAGACGGTAGCGGCTATTTGTAGGTCCCGCCAAGAATGGATTTCATTAACAATTCACCATAAAAAGACTCGCTCTCGAGGTAAAAAGGAACTTGGATGTCGAGCGTTCGCGTCACGCCTGCTTATTAATTAGGGTCCCGCAAAAGGTGTCGTGGTCCAGTGACTGTGAGTGTGACGCAGGCTCCTGCGGCAAAGCCAGCACCCAGTATGTACCCGTCGGTCGCAGCGGGCGCCCGCGCCACGTGGCGCCGTCAACATCGCTGTTATCTCGACCCGCACTCGACACCGATCCTTCAATCGATCTAAAAATTAAATTTCGAATTTAGTATTTTCGAGTGAGAATTCTATTGTACCAGTATTATTTTATTTTTATTCTATGCATATGATATTTTTTTTATTTTATTATATAACGGATTCAAAGTTTACTCCTGGTATGTAACTAATTCAAATATTTATGAGGCATTTATTACCAATACAATAATTTATTACTAAGTAGATTTTAATTTTTTAATATTATCTTTCATATTATGCATTAAAATGAGCTTTTCTTAGTTAGAATGTAGGTGAGCTTACTTCCAACGATCGTTGTCAAATATTTGATGATATAGGAGTGTCATAATGCGATGTTCGGAATATTTTTTATGTCAATCACGCCATGCATCCAATGTATAAAAATAATTCTGATTAAAGCGGTCGACGTTTTATCCGAATATAAGATTAAATATTATCGTGCGTGCACCTATTATTTTCATTTTAGCACGTGCAACTGTCGATTAATTTAAATAAACGATATGAATGTGTGACATGTACGCGGTTTGTAGATATAGGTATTGTGTAGGTACATAAATCAACACTATAAATACTGATTTAATGTTTACTTCAATTGTCCACGAATGCTGCACATTTTTTTAATCACAATATGGGACACGTAAGTACCGTTGGCTAGTGTCTAAAAAATAATGTTCTTACACTAGTTTTTGATGATAATAGCAATTAGCATCTTTTAATTTCAAATCACGCCTTTATCCCCGGAGGGTTAGGCAGATGTAAATTAACACCCACATTAATAAATACAACTCGCGTGTGTTTAATTAATTATTTCACTAAAATCATAGATATATTTTTTGCTGGTATTACCGACTCATGACAGTGTTTGATGTAGTGTTCTTTTTAATGGTATAATAATATACAACTAATCGTAATGAAATCGCGAGTTTTGAGCACAACTATTATTTTCATTTTATTATTTTTTGATCGTAATTTTGTACTCATGATTGATCTCATCATAATATTGCCTCTCATTTTACCTCCGAGAAATTCGGTGTCGGTAACATGCAAACTCATAGTGAGTTTGCATGGATATCACTTACTATAGTTTTTTTAGTGTATGTACAACATTTTTAAGTAATGTCGATTCCTAGTTAGCCTAGTTTTGGTATGAGAATCTGATATATTGGCTTTGTAGGTAATTAGCTAAAAATAGTGTACTGGTGGTTATAGGTACACTATGTTAGGATATTCTAATATGTATCAATTAGTGTGGTTTTCAGACAAAAAAAACATTTTCAGAAGAAGAAATGTAACATTATCATAATTTGAAAATTAAGCAATACGTATACTTCGAAGATGAATTATTTTTAAACTTGTTAAGTAATTTTTGGTATGAGAATCTGGTATATTGGCTTTGCAATTAGCTAAAAATAGCGTGTACTGGCGGTAATAGGTATAATATGTTAGGATTAAACCACCTTTTCCAAATTACATTTATTTTTAATTGTAACATTTACAATTTATTTTTTCCGATTGCTTGTAGTAATAATTTTATTTTAATATGCATCACTTAGTGTGGTTTTCATAACACTTTTCAGAAGCAGAAATATAACACAGTATTGATAATACAGCAATGTAACTTCGAAGTTGAATTATTTCTAAACTTGTTAAGTAACTTTTGTAATTTGAGTAAATTATGGTGCTCGACATTTGCTTGAAACATCAAGCACAAAAATTTAATAAACCCAAAGGTTATAGCTGCAATAAAAAGTGAATATTCATCAGTACCATGAAAAGGAATTGTCGCTGAAACAAACGAAAAATTACAAGAAATTACTTCGAGGACGCGGACACCAGATGTATAGGATAGCTTCTTGTCGTCTAGTTTATTAAAATTTATTAAAATACGGACAAATACGACTCGGTTTGTACACACTTTTTACTATAGGAAACTGGTAGGATTATGATGATTCTGTCGAGAGGTTCCAGGTTAGAACGCTCACCATTACACTACCAACTAGAATACACACCTAATGTAAGCAATATAGGTTAGTTAAAGACTTTAACGAGAACACTAATAAATTCGGTTACAAGAAGTCTTTAAAAAACCTTAGTGTTAAAGAAACCACATTGGGAATAAAGCATGTACTTTCTCAACAGACTGTACTCTGTACTGGAATTTTAAAATCTTATTAGCTCCTCTACTACAAACATGCACTCACTTTCAGAATATCCCCAAAGCACTATGAAGTACCTACGTTCCCGTTTTAATTATACCGTCATCCCGGTAGTTGAAATTAAATTATTGGTGTACTTATTGGTGGTTTCAATATCATTAATCTGATAGGAGGCAAAATGGCGACCAGGAGTGGTATAGGATATAACTTTAATTAAATTCAGTTTTCGTCAGGTTGAGTTTGGATATTTTCACAACGTGGGAAAAGTATAAGTTGTCCAAAAATTACAATACCAAATATCCGAGGGTATGTATGTTTGTGAGTGAGAGAGAGTACATTGAACACACTTCTATAGTTAGCATATAATTTGTAGTATTTAAAAATCTCAGCTTCTATTAAGTAATAATAGTAGCCCGCACGGGCGAAACTACGACGGCTTTCTATAGGAGGTAGAACACGGAGGTATTTCTGCCAAATTGAGCAGTCCGACTGGGGAAGTACCTCTGCCCTACAGAATACCGCGGTTATAATAACTTGTGTTCCCAGCGGTGAGGAGGGTAGCCAGAGCTCACTAGAGAATTTGTGCTGTCAGTGGGATGACTAAAGGCTTGTCCTGCTTTGTCCTCTACATTGACGGCACAGAAACTCTGTGCTTACAGGGTCGGCATCGCGAGTGTGGCTTCTCTGGTATTACACACGTCCATAGGCCACGGTAGCCACTTTCCATCAGGTGGGCCGTGTGCTTGTCTGCCTGCTACCTAAGTGGAAAAAAAACTACGAGCCATAACTAGATTTTTTTTAAAAGAAATATTTTAATAAAATTCTTTTTTTATCTTGAAAAGGAAAAGATGAGCCATCTTACAAGTAACCGTAGACAAGCTTTGTAGAACAAAAGTACGAGAATATATTCAAAAATAGCTCATTTGGTTATACAAACAGTTCTTATAAATATTTGCAGATGTATAAAAAAACGTATTTTGTTGTCTCCTTGGATTTATTATGTTATATTTTTCGAGGCGCAGTCATTTTGGCAACGAACAGACATATGTACAAACATAAATGCGGAAAGAATAATTATGCAATTAGGTATCTTACTATTTTATGGATATGAAAGTTTGTGTGGAACACTAACTATTTACTTATTTATAATATATTTATTAACTATTTTATGGATAGATAGATAGACAGATGTTTTTTGTTTTGCACCATACATAGGGTCATTGGAGGAGGTGAGAGACGATGGTATTTCTGCCCAGTTTAGCAGTTCGACTGGGGAAGTACCTCCGCCCTACTGAATACCGGCCTTTTAAGTTTTAAGTTTCATCAAAGAGCTTTTTTCGCTATTCCTAATAGTTTCGGATTTGGCCATCCAAGCACTTTTCAAAATACACCCTGTACATATATAAACATTAATGAGGTTATAACGAAATTGTGTATATAAATCTAGCCCAACGTTCTGAATAAATGGACACCATTCCTCTGTAAGGAATGAAACATGTTTACATACCGTAGCATTTTACTCGTATTGCGTCTACGACGTAGAACGTCTACGAAAACCTTATATTTCGTAGACAAATGGCTACGATTTTTTTACAAAATGAGTAAATATACCCTTTTATATTTTCTTTTGTTTACTTTTATATTCATAAATGTGTAGGCAGAGGTAAATTTATATCCACACGTGATTTTAGCCATATATACATGCTGAGAATTTTTAATACTAGGCAAGATAGGACAATCGTAAAATGCTTCGCGTATTTGGGGATCTGAGGTAAATGCCATGGATGCTATCGGAGGCTTTCCTACTTTTATTTATTTTGTTTTGTCTGCAACTTAAATGACTGCTGACTGATCTCAACCCTGGATGGAATGCGGACGAACTTAGCTCTTGGCTTGGTCTTAGATTTGACTTCTGGTCGTCACACGACCACCGTAAACCCAGCCATTAATATAAGAAATTTAACTTAGCTGGAACAGAAATACTCACCATGATTCAAAGTCATATGTATACCAAGGTAAATAAGTCCATTGGTTATACGCTCCATGATGTATACCAATCAATTCATAACTTTTATTCGCCACTGTAAATTTAAGCCTCAATCACTATCGAAACTTTCTCGTCCTTTGAATAAAATTTTAAAGGATTTAGTATGCTAACTATTCAAATTGATTAAAATATAGAAAAAAATAATCGGTTCAGACGGGAACCTGTAAGGGAAAGATAGCGGGCTCGAATCCCACCTGAACCGATAATTTTTTTTCTATATCTTTATCGAAATTTTGTCTTTGTTTAGCATTAAAAAAGAATATATACTCAAAACAAAACCTTTATTGCCGTCTCAAAAAACATTGTTTAAATTATCCTGAGGCATACCAATCCATCCACAAACACTTTTATTTGCAACTGTAAATTTAACCTTCAACCGCTATCGAAACTATTTCGCCTTATACACGAAATAATCATGATTGCCCTCTCAAAGTGTAATTTCATATGGAATTGCGTCATATTCTTGTTATAACCACCGGTTTATGGGATATTGCGGGTCACAGTACAGTTATGTAGTAAATGCGTATAATTAAAATGTCTTTTGACCTGTGCCGTAATAAAATGAGACAATTACTTTTGAACCGAATTCTGATGTGGTTGAAAAATGGCTTGAAAAATCTACTTAATCCTACTATTTCTATATCTTACTGATATTATAAATGTGAAAATTTGTGTAGGTGTTTGGATGTTTGTTACTGAATCATGCTTAAGTGATTGAGCCGATTTGTAAAACTTATAGGCCGTATAATATTGTACTATGCTCCTTAAGAGCCAGGCAATAAGAAAAAAGGATTAAAAACAATGCTGACATTACCTAGTACGATAGGAAATCGCAAATTTCCCATCGTACTAGGTAATGCACAGCTAGTATTAGAAAGAAAGAAATTAATAGTTTATTCGGTTTCTTTAATATAGGTACATGAAAAATTAAAACATTATAAAACTCGACCACCGAAATATTATGCTTTAAAAAGTATTAGACAAGAAAATATCAAGGATAGCCGTGGTCGACTTATTCATAGAATGCATTGCTTTGTTTGAGTTAGTGGCATGCGACCACGGCTATCCTTGATATGTGGAAGTTTAATACTTTTAAAGCGTAATATTTTAGTGATTGGGTTTTAGTTTTAAACTTAAATTTTAATTCATATTAATTTGGGACAACAATAGGTATAATTTTTACATATATTTGATATGTTCTAATTAAGCCCATTCATTTGATACCAAACATGGCATATTTATCTAAAATTATTTTTTTAACACAGTACTTTATGACGGCTAGAGGGCACCCCATTAGATTCAGGGACAAGTCATGTATGACATGTGTCATGCCTATAACAAGCGGACGACCAAGACACTTCTAACGATACCTTATTTATCGTGTTCTAAAAAGTAGTTGAGGAGCTACGAGGGAACAGTTGAGTCTACATAAATACATACATATACATACATGCATACATACATGGCGGTAAGACCCATCATGGGGGAGTGGCTAGAGAGGCCACACGGCAGCCTCTTGTACCGTTTTTTTTTTTTTTACGTGGTCGTAAAACAAAGCTCTTGAGATCCCGGCTCCACAGGGCAATGGTGGCGGAATGGGAGATACGACTTGGATGACCAGGCGCATGGCGCGCCGTAGTAGCGGCGGTAAAACCCATCATGGGGGAGTGGCTAGAGAGGCCACACGGCAGCCTCTCGTACCGTCTGACGCAGATGATCACCGAGCACGGATGCTTCGGAAAGTATCTGCGTCGGATGGAGAAAGAGCCTACATCCGAGTGCCATCACTACGACGCGAGCGAGGACTCAGGTCCGCACACGCTCACCGAGTGTCCGGCGTGGGAGACGCCGAGGCGGGAGCTTGTGGCGGCCCTGGGAGTGAGGATTCTCACGCTCTCCACCTTGCTCGCGGTGATGGTCCGCTGAGCAGTTGCGTGGGCGGCCGGCGCCTCCTTCTGCGAGCAATTAATGCTCGTGAAGGAGGAGGCGGGGCGGGAGCGGCAGCGGGAGCGACGAAGGATCGCAAGACAAACTGCCCGCGTACGAAGGCAACTTGGGCGTCGGAACGACGAACGACCTCCGCCCCCCATGAGCGCCGGCCTGGGGGTGACAGGTGGAGCCGCCTGTCACCCTGGCAGAAGCAGGCCGCGGCGGTGGCGCGCGTGGCGCGCCTCCCCGTTTCCGGGGACGAGTTGGGGACTCTGTAGTCCCCACACCCGAGAAGAGGGCCAGATCGTGAGAGATGGCCCTGGGTCGGCCGGGGTGCGAGGGATATGCCTGTCAACCTCACCTTCGGCAACCAAAGCGACCCACAGGCGGCGTGCGTTTTAGTCGGTTCGAGTCCGACATAACCTCCTCCACCGGCTCCGGTGGGGAGGTATCCGTGGTGATTTTGCGCACGTAAAAAAAACATGCTTACATACATACATAGATAATTACATGCATACATACATACATACATACATACATACATACATACATAGATACATACATACATAGATAAAAAATCATAAACCTCCCTTGGCTTCGCCGTAGTCGGGTAAACACAGTGAATTTCATTTATTTTAATACCAAATTATTACATTTATACTTACACTATCAACTCTAAGGCCTTTATCAAAATAGAATATATTATGCAATAAGTAATCCTTGTCCTTTCAGGATTACAAATGTCCTTATGTCAGGATTAAAGGAACAAGAAATATGTAAATTTCTTAATCGGTGTTCAGTTACTTTGACCTTAACTTAGACTTAACACCATTATTTTTGGGAACTCCAAGTGTTGTTTATAACCTAATTAAATAATATGATGTATGATTAAAATTTCAACTGTCTAGATAACATAGTTTATAAGGTTACTGCAGACAGACAGATAGACCGACAATGGTCTTAGTAATAGGATTTTATTTTACTCTTTGAGTACAGTACCTAAAAGAAACGTATAATAAGCCTAAATAACATCGAGACAACGAAAGAAAAACCTGTTATCTACTCATTAGTTCGCCCTTATGTTGACACGACAACACATGGTTAATTAGTAAGCGTGCAGATAGTTGGGAACACAATCCGACCTAACAATGTTCACCCGTGACTGGCATGAAGACCAGTCGGTACTATGAAGGTTGTATGAAAGGAGAACTCTTTTTTATACCAATTAGGTAGCAGACAAGCATACGGTATGGCCAACCTGATGTGAAGTGGTTACCATGGCTTATGGACGTGTGCCAAATCTGGGGCGTTGTACTTGCGGTGTCGACCCTGAATAAAACTACGGCGCAAATATACCAATTTAACTGGTAATTATATTTTTGAGCCGTTTGGAGTCGAAACGTTGGGTCCGTGGAGTCCAAGCGCGCGCGCGCTCTTCAAAGAAATAGCGAAGCGATTAATCGACCCTCCCCGTGACCATAAGGCTGGCCTTTACCTCGCTCAAAGAATTGGCATCGCCATTCAGCGTGGTAATGCCGCCAGCCTCTTGGGCACGGTACCAGTAGAGATCGATGGGGGGAATTTTTCGATGCCTAAAATTACAGTCTCCCTCTTTTTCTCTATTCCATTTTTGTATATATTGTATAGTTATCATAGTTTTATATAAATTTGTAAGTAATTGTATATTATAATAGAATATTTTATGTACCTATAAGAAAATGGAATATATTAATAATTTAATTATGAGAAAAATTATTTGTAACTAACAATCCTATCAAATTATGAACTTTATTGTATAAATAAATGATTATTATTATTATTTAACTTGGTGAAATTTATTGTTACATATATTGAGAACACACTTGTACTTTTTCCATAGTATTAATTATTGACCATGACCGGTTTCTCCATGCGGCATTCTCAATGGTTTACAATGACAGTTAAAAACATTCTTAAACAGGTCAGGTTCAATAATAAATAGTGTGGAAAAAGTACAAATGTGTTCTCAATATACGTGACATAGGCTATGTTCAGTCGCGACAGCTAGTACATAATAAAATAATGTATAAATTGTTTATGATTTTATATATTTAAAAAGTTACAAAAAACAGCAATTATTTTAACATCAAATACTCTGGTTATTTGATATTGAATTGAAGTTGATAACTCTATGCGTACCTGAATAAAGTTCTTGATAGACTGACAGACCGACACACAAAGAAGTGAAGGAAGGAAGAGTCCCGTACCTCAAAAGGAAAAACGGAGCCATTATAGGAATAAGAGTTCCGTTTTTCCTTCTGAGGTACTGGACCCTAAAAATATTGACTGACTGGACCCTAAAAATATTGACGACAAATCAATGGATTTTGGTTATAATCTGTTAGTTATTGCTTCTATCTAAGAATTAAATTAAAATGTAATTTCCGACTTAAACAAAAGTCCAAAGAATCTCGTGACAGGAAAATTTTAAATACAAAATGTTTCGAGCAGCTACAAAGAGAGAAACTTCATTCTTTGGAATAATGGAAAGGAACACCGAGCTCGACTCAGATTTCTGTAATCAATTTTCAACTAATAACTGTCGTAATAAGAGCTATAATCAGTTTGTTGAATATTGCGAGTCTCATTTCAAAGTTGGATTACTTGCTCACTAATTTGATTGCCGACTTGCGAAGCTAAGTTCGGTAAACGAAATAACTTGCATTTAATCTTAGCTAACTCCAAGCTCATTCAGCAATATAGTTCTGGCAGAACAGAACTTGGAACTCTGGAATTTGTTGTTATACATATTAAGAACATACTTGTACTGTTTCCACGGTATTTTTTATTATACCTAACCGGGTTCACCTTACGGTAGGTAAAGAGAAAGTGCAAGTGTTTTCTTAATATGCGATTAGCTGTGTTTAGTTGTATTTTGAAAAAGATTTAAGGAGAGGCCACAACGTGAGTTAGATATATTGATATATTGATTCACCTCTTTTCATACTTGATTCAGACCGCGTGTGGCGCGACGCCGTCAAAAGGTAGATTTAGACTAAATTAACATAGAGCTAGAGCTAGAACCAGCTCTTAAGAAAGTAATAACGTTGGTGGACTGGTGCCCAAATAAATAAAAAAACAAACATTATTACTATCTGCCTAAATTATGACGGGAAAATTAAATTCTATGATTGATTCCTCATAATGAATACTTATTACTTCTTCCATATAATATTATTCTGTCAACCCCTTCTCTCCCCCAATAATTATAAGATGTTTTTCTTCCATTTCAATCAGAAAGACTAACTTTGAACTAAAAACCTGATCTATAATAATACGTAAGTGGTTTTTTCTACTCCAACATCTAAAAATGTATGATAACCTTTTTCTATAAACAAAATATATACAGGTATATAGTAAGAAACCGATGAATATTGACAAATGACTTTCCTGTAATCGTCGGCACAGACGTCGGTTAGCGCTAACAGCAGTTTCAGTAAACTTTCTCATGCAGAACTAAAATAAAACTCGGCTTTGAGTTGGATGGCTTTCTTGTTCAACAAATATAGAACCTCGAGTAAATTTACATGCGGTGGAGTAGTATGGAATTGATAAATTGGTTCTCCATGACGTTAGCAAGAAACTATGTGGTTTAAATGCATGAAAGCACAGTTTGATTCTGGAAATGCACCAAGCTTTTTGGATTTTAAATAATGTTTTAGATGTACTTAATAGCTTAGATTAGCTAGGGGCTTAATTGTATAGTTGTTTAAGTATGGTTCTTCTTTTGGGGAGGCATTTATGTTGCCAGTTAACATCGACATGAGAAGAGTTACTCTGAAGTACCATATACTCGTATTTTTATTAAACTAGTCCTACAGTATCCACTCTTCTACTCTGCCGCGTGTTTTCCGGCAGAGTAGAATTTGGGCCACCGCATCTCTTCCCGTGCTGTGTCATACAAGGCGACTATGGGATAGGGCTGTTTAACATTCGACTGATATATACAACACAGACTCAGCCTCAGATGCATGGCTCGAGTCAACAATAGTGCCCGGAATACGGCAATAGGCTTACCCCCTATTACGTGGGATCGAATACAATTATTGGTAAAATGTGGATGTTAATTCACCTCTGCTTAACCCTCCGGGGATAAAGGCGTGATATGTGTATGTATGTGGTCCTACATTGAAAAGGAACTGTACACACGTCAATCTGTGTAGACCATAAACTAAATGTATACTGATGTAGACATAAAATGTGTCACAACAGCGCCAGCGAAATGCTTTTAGCAATTATTATAATCGTTACTTTCAAGAAACAATTACATTTTAGAATGAAATATCAATCAGGCTTAATACAGATAATAAGACTCTTAGGAAGCGCTCGGCACGCCAGCTGTGGAGTAATGATTGCCAAAGACGCCGCGCAATCCGCTCAGCCGACATTCTAAATCATCGTTTCCCTATTTTTCTTAGACAAATGGGTAGATTTACTTCTTGCTCCGAGGCCAGCCTCGTCATATATTAACATAAAATAGCTATAAATTGAGATAAATTCGTATTCCCACTCACTAAATTCATGGCCCTGAAACACGGAAACGAAGTACAAATTACTTTACTACACAAAAATAATTAGAAAGCAGCGGAAACGTAAAACGTTTCACTTATTTTGTGAGGTTAACATTAGCACTTCCTTTTGTAATTACTTGACTCAATTCAGAAGGTTTTATGGCTACAAAAGTATGATACAACCAGCTTTTTCATAAAATGTAGCGTGGAGACGACAATCGTGAGCGGTATATTTATAAATAAAGGCGCGTGTATCTTTGAGTAGTGTAGTGTCTTTGAATTTCAGTCGGTTGTCGGTTTTATGTCACTAAGGTTTGATACCTTACAAAAACATAACAGTAACAGCATATTCCAAATTGTAAGGCGCTGTATGGCTATTATTTAAAGATAAAAAGCCTATATATATTGGTGGCGCTTGGCAGCGTGCGGTAATGGACTGTATTGCGGGAAGTAGCTAACTGTTCTATTGACGCTTTACACACAAAACAAGACAGGTGGCCGGGCTGCCGCGGATTCGATCCAGGCAGTGAATGCAGCCCGAGAAATTAGGAGAGGATGCACTAACCTTCACGACACACGTGTTTTCATCGCAGCCGGTACACGGATCTTCTCTTCCTTGCTCAGGAGCTGCCGTCAGCATCACTAGATCGCTTGAGGAACACACGAGAGGCACAATCCGATCGGTAAAGGTCTATGAAGCGGTAAAAATGTAACAAATATTATACATTTCTGAGAGACGCGAGCGCGGTCCGTCCGTCTTTACGCTGGCTAGTTCAAAGCGAGACTGAGTGTCTATATTTCACAAATGGCGGACGGAAGCCATATCTATGGTTAGTGCGGGAGAGGAGACGGGTATAAAAGGAGTGTGTTTCCGTGTCAAAATACAGTTTCTACACCGGCGCAACCATTCCCCCCGGCTTGAAGGGTTACCTTCGAAACGACAAATGCGAAACAAATCTAAAGTCTAATCTAAATCTAGGTTTGGGAAATAACAACTAAAATATAAACCTAGATTGGAGCTCGTGCCTACCGCTGGCTAGGCAGAGGGCAGAGGCGAACAAACAACACAACGCAACAGTCTCGACCAAGACGAGACGCGATTAGCCAACAACAAAATAAGGGTCTCTTCACGTGGGACCGATACAACAAGCGAGTGCTTCTTCTCCTCGGGTGGTTCGGAAACCGTAGTGGGATTGAATTGACTAACTGGCCACTTATCTAACGCGGCATGAATCCAGGACGGTCCACTAAACCATAACGGGTGATCTAAAATTTGCGAAGGAAGCAATCCACGAGAGAGACACCCGGCTGGGTTGTCGGTGCCAGCAACGTGAAAGAGATTATGTGGCGCCAATTCAGATTGAATTTTTGCCACTCTATTAGCGACGAATGTGTCCCAACGATGGGGCGAAGAGTGGGCCCAACACAAAGCGACTGTTGAGTCCTAAAAGCTAAAATTCTACTAATATTAATGCGAAAATTTACAATTATGTCAAATAAATTACCTTAAAGATTCCGACCACAATACAAAATGTCATTAAGCGACACGGAAGTGCTAGTCTTAGCACTGCCATCCAAAACTACGCGGAGTTTTAGTAGTAAGCTTATCTTCTCTAATAACTCCGCGGTGCGGGATAATGTACGAAGGCTGGGTCCCGCCAGTGTCCGCAGGCGCAGGTGAGATGTAACCTTTATCTAAATATTCGTTAACAACCTCATCATAGGCCCGCTTCGACTTTGGGGACGCCTGCATCTTTCGTTCCAAACAAAGAAAGCGTTTTTCAGCGGATACACGGGAGCCACCGAGTGAAAACTTGCGGATGGTAGACTCCAGTGGCGGCTCGACGGTGCAACAGAACGAAGCAGTCGAGTGACTAAAACTATCTATAGAAGCGGGTGCGGAACCAATTATAACAAAACCAAGAACTGTTTCCAGTGCGTGCGGAGCGGGGTACGTCGGTCCCCCTTGAACCTTACGTGATAAGTGGAGGTGCGGGAGAATCGAAGCGCCGATCAATATATCGACGACTCCAGGAACAGCGTAAGTCTCATCTGCTAAAGGCAAGTCTTTAAATTTCGTTAATAAAGACGTGTCAACCGGGACGGTAGGCAACTGTTCAGCTATTCTATCTATAACGAGCGAATCCATGTCAAACCAAATATTATTATTAAAACGAGATCTAAACCTTGTTTTAACGGTGCCACGAACAGCTGACTGTAAGCTTCCAAAACCCTTCACCACTGAGCGGGTTGAACGCTTATCAACATTGAAACCAAGACGCCGACAACAATCTTGAGTAATAAAATTACTTTGCGAAGCGCCATCTAACAGCGCTCGAACAATGCGCGGCTTACCTAATGCATCAACAATAACAACGCGAGCGGTCGCAAGACACACAGTAGTGAGTGCAGCACTAGCGGAGAACGAACACAAGGTGACGTCATCCGCGGCGGTCACCGGGCGGGCCGGAGCGCGCGCGAGCGCGGGCTGCGGCTGCGGCGCAGGCTGCCGTGTGTCACCGCTCGACGAGCCAACCGTGCTCACATTGGATGCGGCATTACTATTCTCAAAATGAAGCAAAGTGTGGTGTCTCGCTTGGCATTTGCGACAACTATTTCTACTATTACATAAAACAACGCGGTGTTTAGTACCGAGACAATTAAAACAAAAATTATTAGCGCGAACAAATTTATAACGATCACTAGGCGACAATTTTAGAAAACCAGGACACCTGTACAGTTGCGAATGATGAGTGCTACACAAAGAGCAAACAGGTGACTGTACACGTGCTGGTGCGGTACTAACATAAGTATGAGTTGACCTCAGTGACTTCGATGACGCATCTACTTTGCGTGCAGAATCAACAACTATCTTCGCGCCTTCATGTTTCGATGAAGAGCGCTGCAATACTTTTATATGCTCGCGAACAAAACTTTCTAAGTCTTCGAACTTAGGAATTTTATTGCCGCGATGATCCGACTCAAACAAACGAATGGTTTCGGAATCTAATTTCCTTAAACCCATATACAAAAATACGAAGTCGCAGAGGTCATCGATCTTTAGGTTCTTTACGGCGCTAACAGCTGACGCGAAAGTATCTAGAAATTTCTCTAAGTTTTGATCGTTACATGCCGTAATAGATTTCAAATCAAACATCTGATCTAAATAGGCGTTAGCTACCGATCTTTTATCCTCATACCTAGCTTTCAAAGTATTTAAAATTAAATTATAATTCTCGGCACTAAACGTAATTCCAGCGCAAACGGTTATAGCTTTACCAGTCAATTTTTCAACGAGATAATGCAACTTTTCGTGATCTGTCAACGAATCGTTCTTATCTATTGTATTCTCAAAACTATCTATAAATAGACACCAATTGCGAATGTTACCATCAAACTCGGGTATTTGAATTGGTGGCAACTTAGGTCGGTCGCGAGTGGGGTTGGGTAGGTCAGCCGGCTTCTCCAAACTCCTAGCGACGCGTTTGATACGACAATACAAATCGTCAAACGACGACAAGGCTTGATAACTCACTGAGTAATCGGGATTCAAATTCAACTCTAAAACGTTGATGTCATGTACTAAGGTTTCGAAATCCGCGCGTAGACTATCTAAGTTTTCTATAGAACACAAGAACGAATCTCTGATGACCAAATCAGAGGTTTTAAGTGCATTATCATAGATCGATTGTACGCGAGAGTAAATCATTTCTTTTTTAGCGTATAAAAGTTTCAATTGAACCTTACCGGTCTTATCAACCTTTGGGGACATGTTTACAATTAAATCTCAAACTAAAGTGCGGTAAACAATAAATATGAAATGACTTAATCCTAGCGGTACAGAGCAGCGAGGCGGCGCGAGCGATAACCGTAGGTAGGTAGGTACTTATAACTGCCAGTGCAAGCTTGAACTAACGCGCATAGCAACAAGATCGTACCTACGCGATGGTCGCTGTCTAGGTTCAACTATTATTTCAGGGATTAAGTATTGCGTAATATCTATTCAAATTAAAATACTTTCGTATGAATTGGGATGAGATGCGAGCGAGGTAGGTACAGCCACGTGTCCACCCACGCAGGTACTAGGCAAATACGACGCGAGCCGAGAACAACGTAATTGAAAAAAACAAAACAAAGCCAAATGCGTTAGGTATTACACTGTGCCTATGCACTAGGGTGTCTGAGTATACCTAAGATCTAAGCCTAAATGTCTGGATGCGGGGTTTTCTACTAAAATAACCAGGCACTTAGGTGCGATGCGAAAATTGCGAACTACGATTAAGTGTTGATATGATACCTAACCTATTTATGTATTAGGTAGGTACAATGCGAGCCAGCGGCGAACGGACAACAAATCTAATCCTAAGTGTCTGGATGCGGGGTTTTCTACTAAAATAACCAGGCACTTAGGTGCGGTGCGCTCATTCCCATTAGAATAATAACAAAATACGAACTACGGCTAAGAATCCGGCTCGATCCGGACCAAAAATGGTGGCGCTTGGCAGCGTGCGGTAATGGACTGTATTGCGGGAAGTAGCTAACTGTTCTATTGACGCTTTACACACAAAACAAGACAGGTGGCCGGGCTGCCGCGGATTCGATCCAGGCAGTGAATGCAGCCCGAGAAATTAGGAGAGGATGCACTAACCTTCACGACACACGTGTTTTCATCGCAGCCGGTACACGGATCTTCTCTTCCTTGCTCAGGAGCTGCCGTCAGCATCACTAGATCGCTTGAGGAACACACGAGAGGCACAATCCGATCGGTAAAGGTCTATGAAGCGGTAAAAATGTAACAAATATTATACATTTCTGAGAGACGCGAGCGCGGTCCGTCCGTCTTTACGCTGGCTAGTTCAAAGCGAGACTGAGTGTCTATATTTCACAAATGGCGGACGGAAGCCATATCTATGGTTAGTGCGGGAGAGGAGACGGGTATAAAAGGAGTGTGTTTCCGTGTCAAAATACAGTTTCTACACCGGCGCAACCATATATTAACTTTCTTACGTATTTTTGAACACACAAAGATGAAACATGAAAGTAAATTTGGCTAAAATGAATCCATTGAACAAAAATAAAATTTATGCAATAGTACTTAATGATATTAATAAAATTAATAGGTTTTAGATTTAAAGATAATTTATTTATTTTACATCGAATACATTTATTACAATACAATATGTCAAAACTACTAATTAAATAACCCGCCCCTGATCGCTCCCGGTGCAAAAGTGCCCATAACACTTGCTGCGTTGCCACGTTGGATGGCAATGGACAGCCTTTGGACCAGGAACGACCCGGAACGAGTGTCACCGGTCACCTCGATGAGCCTCTGTCCGATTTCTTTAATAAGGCTTTTAGCTTCCTTTTATTTTTTGATGGTTTTAGATTACATATATTAGACCTAGAAACAACCAAAACAATGTAGATTTACATTTTCATGTATTTAAATATTATATGTTAAATGTTCTGCCACCACGCCATATTACATTTAGCATTCATTTGAATGAAATTTTAAAGCATTTAGTATGCTAACTATTTAAATCGATGAAGATATAGAAAAAATGTAATTGGTTCAGTCGTGATTCGAACCCGCGATCTTTCCCTTACAGGGGGAACGCTCTGAACATTAAGCCACAGAACCTTCACCCGAAACCATCAAAATACTTCTAAAAATATATCCGTCTTACGGCGATGGTTAAGTGCCATCTACCGACATTCGCACGAACCACCGGAGCCAATTAATAATATTGCAGTCATTTCGCAATCATTTTTTGATGACTCCGCTCAAATTATTGAATGACATTTTAAAACATTTAGTATGCCAACTATTCATTTTTTTTTTCTATATCGTAATAGATTTAACATTCAATTAAACTACCATGACTTCTCTTCGCACATTGAGAATAAAGTTATTTCTCAGTTTTGTAGATCAATTAAGCACTCAGCTCACTTCAGCTCTCAGCGTTCTCGGATGATCCTTCAGTATTCATGTGAAAAGCTTACACAACATACACATTAGTCCATTAAGTGGCTTATTGGGTTCATCGCCTACCCTAGAAACCTATAAAACGGTGCCTTCGATGCCATTGGAAAGAATGACATTTCTATCCTTCGCAAATGGATACTATTTTGTATTTTGGATGAATTTTTACAATCCTACTAATGTCTTACTAATTCTACTAATATAATTAACTAGCTGACCTGCCTCAGCTTCGCTCGTCGCATATTTTGAAACCTCATATCACCCCGTTGAGCCCGTAAGTTTTAGTCTTCAAATAAAGTTTGGAAATCTGCCGGGTTTGTTGATATTTATGATCACCTAAAACCTTTGTCGATAAACGGTCTGTTCAGCAGAAAATGAATTTTTCTATTCGAACCGGTAGATCCTAAGATAAGCGCGTTCAAATAAACAAACAAACAAATAAACAAACTCTTCAGCTTTATAATATCAGTATAGATAGGAAAGCTTGTGAAAATGTTTGAATGTTTGTTATTCAATCATACTCTAACAGCTACAACTGTGATTAAATTTAGAACAGGGATGGATTACAATGATGACCAACAAATAGGTTATTTTTTATCCCGGGAATAGACTCTTATGGGAAGTGGGAACGGGATTAAAATTTCACGGGTGGGACAGCTAGTTATTCATAAAACTTTCGGGGTCCAACCTCACCTGCTAGTCGGCGCATCTGATAAACAATGAACGAGGTAGTTAGTGCTGATATCCTTCTCAAAGTTGATATGTCGGACGCTCTTAAAAGTCAACAATCCCATCAATAAGTAGTGTTTACTTGCAGAAGATATCTACTAATGTGACTGTATATTGATTTTACCGTTATAAAGCTTTGTGATTAATATGATAGGCAATTATAGTTATTGTCATTATCACTTATTGGTGATAATGTTCCCATAGGTAGATAGCGCATCCATCCTTTTGCAGTAAGCACAACCTCACGATAACCAGTGATACTTCTAAACAAAATACTATTAACATAATTCATATAAATAACCCAGGCTCTAGCTTAAGTTATTTATAGTTTGGCACACGCTCCACCAAATACATGTATCTGAGAGCCCTATTTTGCCAAAATGTTACAGTGGAGTAAAGAAATCAGCGCCACATATGCACGCTCCGGTTGAACCTGCTCATCTAAAATGCTAATAATATTTGCGCCGTTTTGCATACTATCTAATTATGTGATTGCTAGGTTTATTATGTATTTCATTTATATACTTTTTACTTCACTTACAACTTTATTATTTACGCTAGTATTTGTAGACAGAGTCTCAACCCGAAACGGCGTAACTATAGTAATTTGACTTTGGGATTATGGGGTCCAAGTGTACGTCTTTTGTTTAGAGACATTTCTAAAAGTTTAATATACGCTACCCGTGACCATAGGGCTGGTTTATTCCTTGTTTGTTCCCCGCAAAGGTATTGCCTTTCAATGTAGTAGTGCCGCCAGCCTCTTGGCCACACTCCCGGTTGATATCGACGAAGAGGAATTTTTGAATGCCTGAACCTGCAGGCTTGTATAGGTATATTCTGTATTGTGTTGACTAATAAATCCCATGTACATTATGTACATACGTAGTAGTAGATATTAGTAGATGTATCCTATCCTACTAATATTATAAATGTGATAGTTTATGAAGATGTTTGAATGTTTGTTATTCAAATACGCTCTAACGGCTTATCAGATTTGGCTGTGGTGCAGAGATAGACTGTAGTTTCGAAACCTCATAAGCTTGTATTTTAGCATTGTTCCGGCAATCGGATCCCAAGAGTATCGGGAACAAGATCAAAATTATACGCCTGCGGAGTCGTGGGCTAGTATTATATAGTTTAGCTGTACGAATATGGAGGAGGTAGGACACGACGGTATTTCCGTCCAATTGAGCAGTCCGACTGGTGAAGCACCTCCGCCCTACAGAATACCGCGGTCATAATAACTTCGTGTTGTGTTCCCGGCGGAGAGTAGGGTAGCCAGAGCTCACTGGAGAGTTTTTGTGCTGTCAGTGGAAAGACCAAAAGCTTGTCCTGCTTTGTCTTTTACACTGACGGCACAGAAACTCTGTGCTTACACGGTTGGCAGCGCGAATGCGACTCCCTTAGTGTTGTACACGTTCATAGGCCACGGTAACCACTTTCCATCAGGTGGGCCGTGTGCATGTCCGTCAACCAAGTGGTATAAAACAGAAAATCAATTCCGGTATATAAATAAAAAGAGGAGTTTCTCAATTCGACTGTATTTTCCTTTTCAAGTCTCTTTACGTCTTTATCTTTCAGGCCACCACATTCACACTCACCTACCTGTATTTCTATCAATCAACCTTATTCTACATATGTACTACGAACATGCTTGTCAAAATAAGTACGATGAATAAATCAATACGTTCAATTTCCATAACATGAAAGTTTCAAAGCTTTTTTTCGATATTACACCTATACTTTACATGAAAATCTTGGAAAACGTCAGCTGTTTATTCTCTCACGCAACTTCCGAGATTTTGCATGAAAACCGACGTGTCAAAATTGATGGATTCGATATAACTTAATAATAGACGTGCACCGTCTGGAATGGAAGATTTCCATTGTGAGCCTGCATTGTGTAGAACAAAATACTGCGTATATACAAAATATGCACATTTTTTAAATATTATAATAGATTGTCATATCGGGATTTCTCCAGAATACTTCCTAACCCTGTGGGAATATTGAGATTAAACGTAGAGTTCAAGTTATTCAGAGATTATATATCATCAATAGGTGAAATAATTTTTGAAATCGGTTCAAATTTTTTTTTTTGATTCGCAACAAATATACAAAATAAAAATCTTGGCTCTTCTAATATTAGTGTAGATAATACACAAAAAGCGGCTTCATTCGCCCTTGTTTTTTATGTGGCCTATATCAAATAGGTCGCGTCAATATTACTTCACCCCGCCTAATACTGAAGGGCATTATAGATGCTAACGGTGATCAATGATATAATAATGGTCTTCAGTGTAACGGCTTTAATAGATGTTTTTCCATGCCCTACCTAAAGGATCCGGAACTGTCAGTAAACAATCTTTTTAATTATATTGATAAGAAGTTCATAATTCATAAATAAAAAAAGAAATAAAACTAATAATTCTAGTTTTAAAATATCAGTTATCACTCAAAAGATAGACTTATACATATAAATATTTAACATCTTTAAAAAAAAGGATAAATATTTTACGAGGAGAGAAATATTTAACGGAGACAGAAGCGCAAGTTGTGTTACCGCGTCGTGAAAACGTTTGCCTTCAAGTTTATGATTCCACAGTGGGCACTATAGACCCACTAAAACATTTAAGTGTTTACATGTTATGTACTGAGTGTTAATATAAGGAAAGTAGTTTAGGTTTGACTTATAGACTACGCTTTACAAGTTGCTCTACTAGTTCGTAGGCTTTAAAGAGAAATGTTTACACATGACTAGGGAAAATTATGAATAGAAAAACTTTGAAAAGGTGCTCTACTTTAAGATTTTGATGATATTTTAGAGATTTCAAAAATAGACCTTCTAAAATATAATAACGGTTTTCTTATCAATAAGCTTTAAGAGAAATTAGCCCCCTAGCTGCTCGTTGTCCTGGTTATTAATGACCCACAGATGTTCATAGGTTGGCAGGTCTTATCTATGAAATGGAACGTAAAAACTAATAATAATTATAATACCTTTTAATAATATTTGGTCACAGAGTAGTGTGAGTAGACTAATCATGTTTAAGGAATAAATCTATTTGAAGAAGTTTGATCCTCCAGTTCAATTGAAAATAATGACCGAAAGTTTTTAAATCATAGTTACTTGAGATATTTTTGTTCACTGGAGATAATGTCCAGGTGGTTTTCTTTTGGTTTCAAGAAACCTGCTATCCGTGTTTGCTCTCTTTACCAATATGGGGTGCTGTCTGTAGCATGAATCGTTCCCAACAAGCTTCGGCAGCGTTATAAACAGCTGGAAGATGGGACGTAGATGTATAGCAGGCATCGGGGATCTGATTGTTGTTTGTGTTGCCCACAGAACGATACGTCTCTTACAGCAAAAGGGTATAACAGGTTTGGTTTGAGGCATCCAGTAATGATCTATTTACATCTGTCATTAAATGTAACTTCGATGTGTTCACACTACGAATAGGTATATATTTAGAACTAATGGAGAGTCTCAAGTCAAGACGGGTACATCCTTGGAGAATAGTTAGTATTCTATAAAACCATTCATCATAGTCGTTTGACACACCATCAAATATAATGAGGAGAGATTCCTTGTAACGTGCGTTTAGGGTCTGACAGCTATTCAGTGAGATAAATGATCGATTCATCTTAACTGTCTTTACTCGACTTTTGGTAGAGAATCGTAGAACCCATACATATAATCATGCCTTTATCCCCGGAGGGTTAGGCAGAGGTGAATTAATACCCACTTTTTTTTTTATACCACTTAGGTGGCAGACAAGCACACGGTCCACCTGATGGGAAGTGGTTACCGTGGCCTATGGACTCGTGCAACACCAGGAGCATCACACTCGCGCTGCCGACCCTGAAGAAACCTCCTAATGCCCCTTTTGAAGAACCCCAAATTGTAGGCACATGGGAAGACCGCAGCAGGGAGTTCATTCCACAACTTGAGTGTGCGTGGGATGAAGTTTCTTTCATACCGCATAGAACGTACCGTCTTAGGTTGCAATGTGTGGGGATGAACTCCCTGCCTACGGCGAGCGGTGCGATGATAGAATGTTGCTGTGGGCATCATGTCAAACAATTCATCTGAGCACAAACCGTTGTACAGGCGGTAGAACACACACAACGAAGAAAAGTCCCTCCTAAAGCGGAGAGATTCCACATCACCTGCGAGTATGGGATTGTCAACCAGCCTCAACGCCCGTTTTTGCACCGAGTCGAATGGGTCAAGCTGGAAAGCAGGCGCTACAAAGGTGACAGCAGTACTCCATGTGGGGCCGGACCTGTGCCTTATAAAGAAGGAGTCTCTACCCGGAGTAAAGTACTGCCTCGCCCTGTTGAGCACACCAAGTTTCTTTGATGCCAACTTAACCTTGTCCTCCAAAGGACTACGAAACTGGACATCGCTGGAGGTATCGATACCAAGGATCCCGATACTCGAGGCAATGGAAAGCGGTGAGCCCAGGAATTGTGGCGCCACAATAGATGGGATTTTCTTAGCAGTGAATACACACACTTGTGTCTTAGTGGGGTTGAATTGGACTAGGTTTAGCCGTCCCCAATCGGATACTCCAGAGAGAGTAGTCTCGATTTCGGACACAAGTTGTTCGCGACACTCTAACACCTTGGACCGAGGGATATTTGCACGGCCCGTGTAACACGTGTCCCCGATACTGTCGTCCGCATAACATGTATGGAGCCATCAGACAGCATGTTATTGATATGCAGCAGAAACAGCGTCGGAGATAACACGGAGCCTTGTGGGACACCAGCGTTTATGTCCATGCGGTCCGAGCAGCTGCCGTCGACGACGGCTTGGATACTACTGTTGGACAAAAAGTTGGCGATCCATTCGCATAGTCCCTCGGGGAGTCCACAGTATGGCAACTTTGTAAGAAGACCTCTGTGCTAGACCCAATCGAAGGTCTTCGCTATATCAAGGCTGACTGCTAGTGCCTCGCTCCGACTCTCGATGGCTTGTGCCCAAAGGTTTGTGAGATACACAAAAAGGTCACCGGTAGAGCGACGGTGGCGAAAGCCATACTGTCGGTTGCTCAATAGATCCTTCAAGGTATCCTTGAAGGAAACGAAACGAGCTGTGTATTGATAACACGCTCCATCACCTTCGAGAGAAGGGAGATTATAGCAATAGGTCTGTAATTGGACGGATCTGTCCTGTCACCTTTCTTAGGCACAGGATGCACAAAGGCAGTCTTCCACGAGGCCGGGACTTGTCTCGCGGAGTAAGAGAGTGCGAAAAGGCGTGTAAGTACAGGGCAGAGCTCGGGGGCACAGTGTTTAAGCACCATCGACGGTATACCGTCCGGACCACTCGACTTCCGAACATCTAAGAACTGAAGTTCCCGCCGGACCACCCGTTGCGTGATTTTTACTTCGGTTATGGAAGCACCACAGCTTGGAAGAATATGTGGTTCAGCATTCCCGTTGTTCATAGTTGAGTTTGACGCAAAGAGATTACCCAAGAGATCGGCTTTGTCCTTAGCGCCATAGGCCAGACTACCGTCAGGTTTTTGCAGCGGCGGAAGGCAGGACTGGCAGAAGTTTCCCTCGGCAGCTTTGGCAAGCGACCAAAATGCACGACTGCCAGATGGGTAGCGCGCAAGCCGTTCGCCAATTCTGCCAATGAACTCAAACTTAGCCCCGGCCGTTGCTTTTTTACTGGACCTCGCGGCAGCATTAAACTTCCGCTTCACTTCAGCAACGTTAGGCTCCTTGTTGGCAAGATCCGTGATCCAAGTCCTGTATGCAGATTGCTTGCGTTCTCTAGCTTCTCTGCAGGGCCTATTAAACCACGGGCATTTGCTCGCTCCTGTTGCGATCCAGCGGTAGAGAATATAGCATTCCATACCCGCTATTCATCAATCATTAAATTCGGTCCTACGTAATAAAGTGTGAGCTTATTACCGTCTTCGGGGTACTATTGCTGACTCGAGCCATGCATCTGAGGCGGAGTCAGGGCTGTATATATCTGTCTGATGTTAAACAGCTCTACCCCTTAGTCGCTTTGTACGATACCGCAAGGAAAGAAATAGGGTGGTCCAAATTCTACTCTGTCTGTCTGTATTCTTTTATTATTTCTTTAATATTAACTATAATGCACACTTGATGATAAAAAAATTATATGTGAAGTGTAGCTACATGAAAAATACCATCGATTTCATTTTTCGGTCATAATTCGATATAATCCCATTACAGTCAATTTTCAACACTCAACGTGTTGATTTTTTTAACGAAAATATCTTTAATGGTATTTTTAGATCAGAATTGAATTTTGACTACAATTTCATCACCAACTTGAGCTACTGGTCTTTTTTTTGGTGCAAGAAAGATAAGTTTATGTTTTTTAGGTGCACTGAAATAAGTAGGTGCTTTTGTTTCGTTTATTGCTAGCTTAATTCACTTGGTGAGTTGATAGAGCAAAAAATCTTACGATTCGTCTTCAATTATATATATGTTTCATAAAAATGTCTGGATTATAATTCATGATGGATTAATATTGAGAGCCTACTTAGACGATCCGTCATAAGTTAAGCTACTCGTATTAAATATTATGCAATCAAGTTGTTATTTTTCTGAGAAGTTTTGCTTGAAGATAAAGTAAAGTAGGTACAAGATAAATTTATTTACTCAATTTATCTTACTGCTATTATATATACGAAAGTTTGAAGGGATGATTGATTAAATGTTTGATACTCATTCTAGCATTCATCCCACGCAGACTCAAGTTGTGGAATGCACTCCCTGCTGCGGTCTTCCCATGCGCCTACAATATGGGGTTCTTCAAAAGGGGCATTAGGAGGTTTCTTCAGTGTCGGCAGCGCGAGTGTGACGCTCCTGGTGTTGCACGAGTCCATAGGCCACGGTAACCGCTTCCCATCAGGTGGGCCGTGTGCTTGTCTGCCACCTAAATGGCATAAAATAAAAATAGCCAGAACAGTTAAGCACATATGTTTGAAATAAATTTCAAGGAAGATTATAATCTGAAATAGCACATAGGTATTTTATACCAATAATAGGTTCCTGTATGCTAAATGCAGGTTGGATCAGTTATAAAACAAAATATCATATAACATTACATTTTTTGTTCTACTGAACAACATTATTCACCTAACTATGGATTATACAACACAACACGAAGCAGAAAGCAATGTATAACAATTTTGATCCCCAAGCATCTCTTTCGCTAAATTAATCAAATTAAAAAAAAAGGAACTGAAAATGTTGTATTACAAGATTACTCTAAGTTCAGCACGACCGAAATACATCTCGGTAGTCATTTTCTGCAGATATTAGCAGATAATTACCCATTTCTGTATAAATTAGGCGTGCTCCTTTATGTCACCCGTCGGGAGCGATCGGTGCAGCGATACCGTCAGTTTAATATTTGGACAGACCAGCGAATGTGATTTTGCAGTAATTAGGCCCTCCATTGACCTTTGAGTAACGGAGAAATTGCAGAGACGCCAAAAGGGTTTATTGGGCACTCCCAATTGACGTCAAATTGAAGTCCAAATGACGTCGCACCACTGTGCGACGTCATAAATGGCAAGTAGATTGAAAAGGTTAACTTCAAATTTTACACGTTGGGCATATACGTCCATATTATTATGTCACTTCCCTGGAAATGAAGACATCAAATACCATCCAATACGGAAAATATATTTCATTCGAAGTCCATTGTAATAGGACATGGAGGGCGACATGAATTACCGAATTTTGCAATTGATGGTCTCCGTGAAGCGGTTATTGCCATTTGATTCTTTCGTAGTTAGACCGGCAGGTCTAAAAAGGCCACTTTATTGGAATTGTATTAGGATAATACTTTATGTGATATTTACAGGAAATTAAATTTGCTTATTATATGAATTTTTGTGAGGCGACTCATATGAGTGATTATTTAACGAATTTTATAGGAATTTATTAGATCTACTGCAAATTTATAAGGTTACTAGTTATAAAAAGAATTGCTCAATTTGACCTTTTTAGACCCGCAGTAGTAGGAATCCTATAACATTTGTTATTATTTTTTTTAAATCTTATTATATCACTTAGGTGGCACGGCCCACCTGATAGAAAGTGGTTACCGTGGCCTATGGACGTGTGTAACACCAGAGAAGCCACACTCGCGCTGCCGACCCTGTAACCACAGAGTCCAGAGAGACTCTGTGCACCGTCAGTGTAGAGGCCAAAGCAGGACAAGTCTTTGGTCATCCCGCTGACAGCACAAATTTTCCAGTGAGCTCTGGCTACCCTACTCACCGCTGGGAACACAACACGAAGTTATTATAACCGCGGTATTCTGTAGGGCGGAGGTACTTCCCCAGTCGGACTGTTCAATTACGTGGAAATACCGTCGTGTCCTACCTCCTCCGATTAATTGTTGTGAATTCTACTACCCATATCTAAGTCTATCATCAGATCTGCTCGATAGCATCCAATCAATGCTTGCTCATCATTAAATTCTTGCAGTTTCAAATCGATATGACAACATTAGAAGTTAGGTGAATTCGAGTTCCATTATTTTTATAGACTTATAGACAGGTCAAGGACAAGATGATTTATCTATGCGTATTAACAAGAAATATTTTCATATGTAATAAGTGCACTAAGTAAGAATTGTATAGATTTTAGACTATAAAAATTGTACTTAACTACCGCTGTAATATTAACTTTTTCGGAAGTGTTAGTTTATATAGTGCATTGAGTGGCAATGTGGTTGACGTTTACTGCAAACAAACATATATTCATCACTTTTCCCCTAGTAATAATTATTGGAATGTTTAAATGTATGTGTGCTATTTTTCCTGGTTACAATAATATTTTAGAAGTAACTTAGGAGAAGTTATTGATTAAAATGAATGCAAGTACATGATAGAAGTAGATACATATAAAACGATGAAAAAAATTCCCGGCAGAGTAGAATTGGGACCACCCCATTTATTCGCATGCGGTGTCGTACATGGCGACTAAGGGATAAGGCTATTTAATATCAGATAGATCTATATACAGCTCAGACTCAGGTACAGAAGACGGCAATAGGCTATTACGTGAGACAGAAAGCAATGATTGGTGAAATGAGGGTGTTTATTTTCCTCTGCCTAACCCTTTGGGGATAAAGGCGATTGTATGTATGAATATAAATAATTTCATTGTTCTGGTTCTATATATAATATATATGTAATGACAACAAAAACTATCCAAACATGTATCCGCATTCTAGATTCCATTTTTTTATACCACTTAGGTGGCAGACAAGTGCACGGCCCACCTGATGGAAAGTGGTTACCGTGGCCTATGTGGGTGTAACACCCGAGAAGCCACACTCGTGCTGCCGACCCTGTAAGCACAGAATTTCTGTGCCGTCAGTGTAGAGGACAAAGCAGGACAAGCATTGTTAAAAGTCTTATTATAGGTAATTTCTACTTTTCAAATGGTAATTGTATTAAATTTGAATTCGTTGGTTCCTAGTCATCTGATTTGCATGAGAACAGTATTTATGTTAAACCCCAGAAAAGGCATAGTCTTCATCCTAACGTTATCCCAAGTGCTTCCAAAGCTACCATTATGGGGTTCGGAGTTTACTTTCCTATTCCTACTAACCATATTTTTTTTTTTTATTTTTTTTTACGTGCGCAAAATCCCCACGGATACCTCCCCACCGGAGCCGGTGGAGGAGGTTATATCGGACTCGAACCGACTAAAACGCACGCCGCCTGTGGGTCGTTTTGGTTGCCGAAGGTGAGGTTGACAACCATTTTTATTAGATATATTAGCCAGTACGGGAGCGAATGCCATTTCAACCGTAAACCCTGAAAGGTAAGCCTGTGCCGCAGTCTCGTCTATTTGACAGGCATGTTAACGAGAAGGTTAGGTTGTCTTGGATGGTGAAGTGGAGCCCCTGTTATACTCCCACATACATATAACCATACATATGATCTCGCCTTTGTCCCGGAGAATTAGATGGAGGTGAATTAACACCCACATTTCACCAATCATTGAATTAGGTCCCAGGTAATAAGGGGGTGAGCATATTGCCGTCTTCCCACACCGTTTTGACTCAAGCCATACATCTGAGGCTGAGTATGGGCTGTATATAGGTATCTGTCTGATGTTAAACAGCCCTATCCCTTAGTCGCCTTGTACGACACCACATGGAAACAGATGGGGTGGCCCGAATTCTACTTTGCTGGGAACTACGCACTATTATATTCCCACCCCCATTCTATTAAGCTAGCGTAATAAAGTGTCAATCATTTGTCAAACAAGATTCAGGCACGAACTTTAATTGAGGTCTTAACTAAAACCATTAAGGAAAAAGTTAATTATGCTTACAGATTACCAGATTGACCCCAGTAACCCTCGGGAGACTTAACAGAACCGTCACGATAAATTAATTAGATTTCACTACGACGTTGTCTTGGCGATATTTCACTTGCTCTGCCCAGCATTTTATATACCTATTTCAGTATTAAATTTATAAATCAGTGCAGCATATACACATTTTAATTTAGGGTGTACAGGACTTTATAAATATTACTGAGGCTTAGCCCAACCACACCTGGTAGTCAGCGGACAGTCTGCGCTAAATCTGCTGTCTTATACAGCGGATTTAGCGCAGACTGTCTGCTGCCGGCTGGGTGATTAGTCAGATGGCAGTCATGTATCCATCCAAATGTTACTCTATCACCGAATTCGAATGCAATTTGTACTCTGGCTGGTAATAATTAAAAAAAAATGTAAATATCGGTCAGGTTAAATAAAAAGTACTGTGGAAAAAATACAAGTATGTTTTTTAATTTAATATATGTAACAACAAATTCCATCAAGTGACATCAATCCAGTATAAATAATTAAAAAAAACTAAATGATTTGTCAATTGTACGTATTTGGTATTGGTCATATTTGTTAAATAGGCAATAAGGCAAATGGTTTGTCAAATACTATAGTAATTGTTTGTCAAATACGCAAATACGAATAGCTGTGAATTACCGAATTTTGCAATTGATGGTCTCCGTGAGGCGGTTATTGCCATTTGATTTGAACGCATCCGAATGCCGATTATCTTAAATACAAAATTATAATTTGGATGGACCATAAGTCATTCCAGTGAGTAAGGTAATAGATTCTATATTTCTCGATGGCCCAGGCGCGGGCAACAACCAGCAATTAAAGCTATTTAGTAGGATTTTCAAAGTCATGTCGTCAAGACTTCAAAACTTAGATAAAAATTTGATTACATTTGCTGTTTCCTCTGCTATTGTAAATTAATCTTTGACTGCACGAATGGTGATGTAAATGGTCCTCTGTCAAAAGAAAAATATTTGGTGTCTGATTAAAATTTATGATAACCAATTTGGCTTCGATTTACTTCCATACACAGTACTTTTCATTCTGCTTAAACATTACCACTATATAGAAAGAAAGAAAGAAAGAAAATACATTTATTTTAAAACACAACACACATTGCATATTTATACACAATTTAGAATAAAAACAAAAATAGAAATAAAAACACAGCAAACACAAATACTCAAATGTGCTGTAATCCACGTTACATATCAACCCGGGCATAGAATGAATAGATAATAGTACTGACGACCCGAGTTACTGACTCAGCAACATGCAAATACACAGTCACCGTCTTACAGTGAGGCGTCGTCAGCACAAAGGGACATATTTCGCATAATCGCATAAAACCACAGCCTTATTATGATTTCATACCACGTTCTACGGGTTTGTACAGCGTGTGCCCTTTGTTCACGATAGTGTATACACATTGTCCTTTATACAAGTTATATACAATGTAAGAAAATAGTATAGTAGGATTTTAGTACCAACCTAACAAATTTGTTTCAGTTTCAGTACAGACTATATAGCCATTCGATAGATACGTCCCTAGCTGATATGGATCCAGTAAACTAAGATAAAAAATTGATTTCATTTGCTGTTTCCTTTGCTATTGTAAATTAATTTTTGACTGCACGAATGGTGATGTAAGTGGTCCTCTGTCAAAAGAAAAATATTTGGTAGCTGATTAAAATTCCAGTACAGACTATGTAGCCATTTAATAGATACGTCCCTAGCTGGATCCAAAAGAAAGACAATAACATAAAATCGCGGTATTAGAAACTATAGGCGATAGTAGCTCAAGAACTAATAAAAATACCAAGTAGAAGATCAATTCTCCCCCTCGATATCATAAAAAAGCCGAGCTAAATGAGGAAGAAACGTCGAGGTGTTCGTGATAATTAAGTGAGGACCTCCCGTAAGGAATATTTACGATAGGCATTTGTTACATCCACCATAATTAGGAACGTTGTAGATGACAGGGGAGTTCTTATATTTCTAGGGTTGTGAAAGGGTCGAGGAAAAATTTTTCGCATTTCTCCACAGTTTTTGTGATACCGGCTACCGGTTGGAATTTTTCTTGTTATTATAATTGACGTTTACAAAGGGTCTGTTGGGAGCAGGAAGTCTATTATATATAAAATCATGTTTGTATGTTCATGATTGGATGATCGGATGTGTAATTTATGTATTCACGTTTTATTAGTTACATTTTATTGATCAGACGTAACAGGGAATGAGTCTATTGCTATCTACTGAGTTAGTGAGAATCAGTTACTGAGTTAGTAAGAGTTAGCAAGAATTACACATATTGAGAAACTCACTTGTAGATGTTGACAAGTCAAGTCTAATCTATATTAAAGATAATGTATAAAAGAACAAGTGAGTTCTCAATATGTGTAACAACAAATTCCACCAAGTGCCATCAATCAACAGTATAAATAGTTAGTGAGAATTGTCGCCCAGAAGAATTTATTGACAATTGCTGACTCTGAAATAGAACACAAATCCCTGACATACACCCTCATACAATACACACACATGTATATAGACAAAATACTATTATTTGCAACATGGTTCAAATATTATGAGCACTACAAGCAATACTAGTATTGATATGAACTCTTCCAGATAAATGCATACATTAAGTAATAGGTTATTTCGATAGCATAGGTACTTGGTAACCCATCTCTCTGTATTAAAACAAGCATAATGCGGCCACATAATTTTACATAAATGTTTACATAAGTAAGGGCTAAGGTACAATTATTTTTCACTTATCCCTACCAGCGGGCATATCTTTATTTAAATTTTATTTCGTGTTCAGGTTTTACAGCTAATGCATAGCATGTATCTATAACAATGAATCATTTCGAAGGACCAATTTAATGACTATAGTTGCGGCACGCTATGATGGCCGTTTTGACATGACTGGCTTTGCTCGTTTTCTCTTTTTTGGTGTGTGAAGTTTATTTTTTCTTCTGTGCCAGTTTTGCTACATTTTTCTTTAGTTATTCGTGTAACAGTTCTTTGTCCAATATTAAGCGCACTAAAAAAGAAAAATCGAGCAAAATCAGTCGTGTCAAAACGGTCACCATAGCGTGCCGCAACTATAGTACAACGTTACATTTCTTTTAATAGACGCAAGCACAGCTGTATCTATCTGTACTCCTAGTTCTAATAAACAATCAATACACAGTTGAAAATTATTTCAGTTCTTTTGCATCTTTTGAATCCATTTGCACCTTTGTTCTCAGAGTCTTATTTTTTTACCCTCACTCCCTCACCCAATTCTCGTTTACTAAAATTCGGAACGAGTAAGCCGGGAAATATGAACATGGTTATACTCTTTCAAATTCCTTCAGCACTCTTTTGTCGTTTTTGTCGCCGGGCCCCGATTCTACTACGTTTATGTCATATCAAAACCACTGTTATACCACTGACACTGAAGAAAAGTCATTAAATTTTAGACTTTATCTATATACGCGTAAAGTTCAAAACTAAATGAAGAAAAGTTCATTACATTTTTCATTCATTCAGCAATAAGTCGTTTAATTTTAGACTTTAACAACATGAAGGGAAAGCCTAAAATCAAATGTTAATTTTGCTTTGACATAACAAAATTGACAAAATCGGGGCCCAAATATCATGGTGAACATTCTGCCGATATGCATAAAACGTTTTGGCAATATATTAATTATGCATCAGCTATGGTATGGGGTGACTAGTCTGAAATATACACATATTTTCAGACATACCTTCACCCCTGTTAATCTCCAAAGGGGTAAGGTAATAGGTTTATTAACACCCAAATTTCGCCAAATTTACTTTTCGGTCCAACATACTAGATCTATTGCCGTCAAGCAGGCGCTTTGTCATGGGCCATATCTGAGATGCAGATATAGAAATATACCGTAAATATAATTCGCGACAAGATTGTTAGAGTAATGAGGAGTATTCTATTTGATGTCATCTAGAAACTTCTTTCATAAACTGTATAATAACCGCACTTTATAAAACAATGTATAAAATAACGCAATAATTTTTGCAGCTGTGGGGTGAAAAAAGAAAACAAAGCTATTCCCCGAAGTATCTATGCAAATTATATCAATTTTCATAAACTTACTGCGAGCTGACATAAATTAGCATGGTCATTAGGCAAACCGCTGGCATGCGCTGGTTTTCCCAGCTGCCGTTCCGCCATATTTATTTAGCGACTAAAATGATAAGCGACATTTTGGAATGCGTACATCTGCAAGCGAAAAGCGACAGGCAGTTCACAATCAATCAAGAAAAAAACATTTACTGTGAGTATATTTAGTAACAAAAAAAACCGCGGTAGCCTAGTGGTATGGGTAATGGACTGCTGTGACGAGGTCTCGGGTTCGATCCCAGGTTCTACCATGGCACACACAAATGACGTTTCGATGCTTTTCGAAGTTATATGTGTATTTATCGCAGGTTATTCTTATTCTTATTCTTATTTATTTATTCAGTAACAATTTACACTGTGTTTGAACATACATAATATTATTATAATAATTCATTTCAAGTCTATCAAAAATTTACAATAATTAAACAATAAGGAACTATAAAAAAGACAAAATCAATTAACTTGGTAAGTAATTATAAAAATAAATTAGTACACAAAGTCAGATTTATACAATACATGTCAATTTTTATTCACGTCAAGTCATAAATTACTCATGTCAATAATATAAATTTCAGAAGCCAAGTCCAAATACCAAATAATATACCAAAATTAAATCAAAATAAAATAAAACAAAATGTCAAATATAATAAAATTGACAAAAAAATAAAAAATTACCTACAATTCCTCGATTGAATAGTAGCACCCTTTCAATAGGAATACTTTTAACTCCCTATGGAACTCTTTTTCATATAGAAGACCTTTCAACTCTAATGGTAGCTTATTAAACAACCTGGTAGAATTGTACATCGTGCTATGTTTGACGATGTTCAAATGAGGACGAACTATACTTTGGAAATCCATCCTGCGCGTGCTCTCTCTGATCTTTCTTTCTTCTTCGGTTTCATATTCATGTACGTGTTTTGCAAAATGTGTCATCAATACCAGAACATACAAGCTTGGAACGGTCAAGATACCCAGATCATTGAAGTGCTCTTTGCATGACTCATCCTGTCTTATACGCACCATTGTTCGTATAGCTCTCTTCTGAAGGATGAAAGCTCCTGTTATATTGTAGTCATAGCTACCTCCCCAGAAAAGAATGCTGTATCTAAGCCTAGACTCTACTAGCGCATGGTAGACCATTTTTAAATGTTCCAATTCAACATCGTTGCGCAGGCTTCTTAGAACATAGCAGGCTGAACTTATTGCTTTCTCCAGGTTGGCAAGTTCATCTTTCCAATTTAGTAGCTCGTCAACATATACACCCAGAAACTTAACAGTACTTACTGGGCTTACCTTTGTACCATTTAAAGTGCAATCAATAGTACTTCCGTTTTGAGCAGTTGATCTAAATAAAATAACCTGAGTCTTATTAGGGTTTAGCTGAAGGCTGTTTGCTGAGAACCAATTATAAAATATTTCTAAAGCTTGATCTATTGCTGATTTGAGAGCATCTAGATTATCTGCAGATATCACAGCGTTTGTGTCATCAGCGAACATAACTAATTGGATTTCACCAGATGCTATTTGAGTTACGTAGTTTATAAGGTCGTTTATGAACGTAATGAAGAGAACAGGTCCCAAAATCGACCCTTGTGGAACACCTGTTCTAATTTGTATCATCTTTGACCTATATGACTCTTCGCACTTGTTTTTCCCATGGGTATCTTCGGTATCAGTGGCTTTTAATTCTACGTACATCTTACGATTCTGTAAATATGACTGAAAGATGTTATTGGCCTTTCCTCTTATTCCATAGTGTTCCAACTTTATTAACAGTAGCTCGTGGTTTATGGTATCAAAAGCGGCACTCAGATCAAGAAAAAGTCCCGCTACTTTTTTCTTTTCATTTAACCGACTGATGATATCTTTTATCAAGGTGTCTATAGCGTCTTGGGTGCCAACATTCTTTTGATATCCATACTGTCTTAGGTTTAGTGCTTTATTCAAATTCAAATGTCGAACGAGTCTTATCTTCATCAACTTTTCTAAAACTTTCGATAATGTCGGCAGTATTGAAATAGGTCTATACATAGCAGAGTCAGTTTTGGACCCTTTTTTGTGCACGGGAATAACCTTTGCTATTTTATACTGTTCGGGAAAAATACCCTCGTCAAAACACTTGTTATAAAAATTACATAGAGGTACAGATAATATGTCAATATTTTCCTTAATTACTGTTATAGGCATATCATCATATCCACAAGATGATTTTAACTTCATGGTATTGATGATCCTAAACACTTCACTAGGTGTGACGGGGTCCCATTCTATTTCTTTTTCAATTTTATTTGTATGTTCCTCTAAAATTTTTAGTGCTAATGTTGAATAACTATGAACCTGACTGAAAACTTTACCAAATTCACTTGCAAATATGTTTGCCACTTCAGATGGATTTGCAATAACCCTGCCATTTGACTTTAGAATTAGTCTTTCTTTCTTATTCTGACCCTTATTTCTGTGTCGATTAACTATTTTCCAGATGCCTCTCGAGACGTTTTTAAATCTTGCAATCTGATTCTGAATTGAGAGCCTTTTAGCATTTTTTATGACCCTGTTGAATACAGTAATATACCTCCGCCTATAGTCAATTACACTGCAGTCGTTGTTTATACTTTTACCTACCACTAGGAATCGTTTCATTTTACTGGAAACCTTGATGCCTTTCGAGACCCAACGGAGACCGGTCATAGGATCAAGACGAACTTGACTTTTATGTTTTTTAAAGGTCCGTTTGAAAGTCATGTCAAATTTTTTTATAAAAGTATTTATACCCATACTGTTCCAATTCTGATTTAATAACCTATTTCTATAAATATTTCTGTTCTTATAATTAAAAATTCTTTTATTAATAAATGTCCTAGAATTATTGAATTTATTTGATGTATTACTGTACGTCACACCGCATATTAATCCTGCATGGCCATCACCTAGTCCATTGTGATCAACATCACAGTTCTGAATGCAATCGTCATGAACATTAGTTAGTACATTGTCAATGCATGATTCACGATCACCTCGAATGAAAGTTATGGAGTTTACCAGCGGTCTAAAATTATAGCATGTCAGCAAATTCATGAAATTTATTCCTTTTTGATACTCTGAGTGAGGATCAATATTGAAGTCGCCTACAATACAGCATTTCCCATTGAAAAAGTGCTCCAATAATGTCTCGAGTTTGTCCATGAATATATTTAAGTTAGAGTCATACGGAGTGCGATAACAGCAGCATACCATGAGTCCAGATAAAGCATCTTTGACTCCACATATTTCAAAACCGTCTATGCTATACAATTTTTTCACAATAGGTAATTCCACACATTCTCTATCATTACGTGCCAAGATAATCGTGCCCCCTCTCACTTTATTTATTCTTACACTACTAGATACAACTTTATATTGAGTCAGACTTAGTAAGGATACTTGTTCCGAGTTTAAAAAGTGTTCGCTTATACATAAGTAATGAATTCTACACTGGAGGTTTTCAATATAAAGTTCTAATTCGTTTAATTTATTGCTTATACCACATAAATTTTGATGAAAGATATTTACTGATTCGGTGTTTACACTATTACATACAGATTGTTTATCAAATGCATTTTTAACGAAAAAAATTTGTTTGTGTAAGGGAGTCGCTTTCGTTATCTTTATCCAGAAAATCACAAGGTGGACACGGAACAACATCAGTTTGTGTACCAACGCTAACATGGGTAACAAGATTTTTACAATATGAAATATACAAGTTTTTATAATTTAGGTGTAGAATTTCTTTCAGTAGAATTCTACTCAAATGATTGCTATGTTGATGAGAGTTGTGCGGCACATAATTTAAGTTAGCAAAAGTCACGTGAGCGTAGCTATTACAAATGTACTTGAACTCGTAGTTTAATTTATGTTCATTGAGGTGCCTATTATAGGGAACTTCACATATTATAATGTTTGTGTTTGTCACAGAGGTGAGCCAAAAATTTAATGAGCATTGTAGTTCTCGGGGATTTTTGTCATTCATGCCCGTGAGCAGCACCAAGTAGTCACTTTTACATAGACTAAATATATCTTCTCTATTTCCACCTAATACTTCACTCGTTGTTGCTCCTGGCTTCCAGAAAGAGAACACTTCATAATCCGAACCTAGTAATCTTTGTAGCTTCGCACGCATTCCTCTGCCCTGTTGATCGGCAAGCACTAAAACCCTCTTCTTTTTTTTAGGACTATTTATTAGTGTAGTTGTCTGCATGGCCAATGTATTTATACTGGCATCACTAGTGCCCAGTTTGCCAACCGGTTTGGGGATTGTATTTTGTTGTGTACCTGAGTCCTCGTGCAGATTGCTGCCTACCATGGATTGTACCTCTGGCTTTTGTGTCTGTCCTGGTCTTTCCAGTGTTAGAGGATTTTCAGTAAATGTATCCGTGAGTCGACGTTTGACACTCATTTTTTTTGCTGAGGCCAGATTTTTCCGGAAGGTAGATAAGGGACTATTACAAATCTGTTTAAGAACCTCAATTTCTTGACTCAATTGCGATAATTGTTTTTTTAAGTCTATGTTTTCTAAAATGACATTCTCCAATTCATTCTGTGTGCTTTGTAAGGTACTTTTCATATTATTTAGTTCAGCTTTCATTTCTTCTTTGTACAGGGAGAAGCCATGGGTTGAGAGGTCAACCATACTCTTTCCAAGCAACTCATCAGAGCACGACGAGCGCAGTGAGATGCTCATATTTATATCATCTAGTGATGTGGATTTAGTATTTTGTTTGCGCATCGTGATGTTATTATGGTCTTCCATTTGATTTTAATTTTTGTCACTAGATATCGCTTATTAAGCTCTTTTAGATTGTTATCATAATCATGTGTTACGACTACTTGATACCGTACGATAAGTCGTGTCGTTCCAAACATAAAAGCGCCCAACAACAAATTATTTTTAGGTCTTTATTATTACCATGTAGAATTTATCGGATTCGGTCTTTATAGTTACCGGGAAAAAATATTTACGTTTGAATGTAACAGATTTTTAATAATATGATTTTCACTTCCCTCTTATTTTCACTTTCGTTTATCTGCAGTAAGTGTAAATATTGTCACTAATTAAAGTTCTTTGCACATTTCATTTCACTTTTTTTTACTTTAATATCACTTAACGGGGTAAAATAACTTCTATTTCACAGTTCTATTTTGCACGTATTTTCTATCATTATGTTTTTATAACATTTTTGCAATGCATATTGGCAATGGGAATAGGGACATTGGGACCTAAACATAAACTTTCGAAATATGGGTGCTAGCACCTCTGCCTACCCCTACGGGGATATAGGCGTGAGTTTATGTTATTATGATATGTTTATATTTAGTAAATAAGAGCCTGTGCAGGATAAATGGTTGTTGGCTTTGACTTAGAATCAAATATTTGGAAATATGCAAATTTGTAATATTCACACAAGAGTAGGTAACTTCCTAAAGTAGTAACTGAGATTCGACGTTCAGTTGTACTATATACATAACGCCCAAAGGCGTATGTAGACATATATTATAACCCACATTTCGCGGACTGTAAGGAGGTACAACATTGCAAATAAAATACAGAATAGTCATCTTTGCTTGTGAGGCCACGTTTTGCGGAAACTGCCAGGCTACGTGGGAAACAAATAATGTTCTAATGTAGGCCTAAGAAACCCTGGCTTGACGTCGTGGAGTTACATGCGTGAGTATGATCTCACCACCACGGACTACCAAGACCGTGTGAAGTAGAGGATTAAGCCAGAAGGCGGACCCTAGGATCCAAATTCACCTCGAGCTCCATGATATCTCCATAATGATGATGATTATGATGATAACGAAGTTTGTAAGTTTCAAACCGCTTTCAACATTCAGATGAGCGTTTTACGCTTCGAGCACACTTCATGTCAGTCTTAACTTATTACATGATGATATGGGATAATGTTTAACACTACATTATTCAAAAAATGAAATCTAGACTTGCTGATCTTATATTTTGTTATTCTCATTGATAAGTGATATAAGTCAAAAATAAGTAACATGTAAAAACTACATGTTTGTGTGGTTTCCGTCCAATTGAGTAGTTCGACTGGGGAAATACCTCCGCTCTACAAAATACCGCGGCCATAATAACTTCGTGTTGTGGTCACAGCGGTGAGTAGGGTAGCCAGAGCTCACTGGAGAGTTTGTGCTGTCAGTGGGAAGACTGAAGTCTTGTCCTGCTTTGTCTTCTACACTGACGGCACAGAGACTCCTCTGGTGTTAAAATACGTCCATAGGCCACGGTAAACACTTCCCATCAGGTGGGCCGTGTGCTTGTCTGCCATCTAAGTGATATAAAAGATCCTATGAAAACTAATAAGTAAAAGGATATTAGTTCTCATTGATAACAGTGTGCATGAGACTACGAAGGTACATGTGGGCAAGCAATTTCTTGGTTTTACCAAGCTATTATTAAGTCCAGAGATTAATTTAGGTGCATTAGCACTACTACGTTCTGTAGTAACATACATACATACATATAATCACGCCTTCATCCCCGAAGGGTTAGGCAGAGATGAATTAATATCCACATTTCAACAATAATTGAAATAATAGAAAGATACAAACCATCATGATGCATGATGGTTTGTATCTTTCATGCAGGATCAAAGTGATGTCAAAGCCACTGTCCGGCTGTCTCTGAAAATCAGTGCTGTCCGCCTGCACACAACGCGGACAGCATTAAGCTGAGAGGCGGCCTTTATTTCTACATGGCTTTTATCACATATTGTTTGTTACTGTGTATATCTGTTTTTTTATGCTAAGTAAAATAAAAAATGTTTTCTTTCTTCTTTCTTTCTTTCTAATTGTATTCGGTCCCACGTAATAGGAGGTTAGCCTATAGCCGTATTCCAGGCAATATTGTTGACTCGAGTCATGTATCACGGGCTGTATATATCTTTCTGATGTTTAACACGTAACTCGTAAATAAAAATAACACAAACATGGCAAATATCCATTTTGTTGATTTAGAATATCGACTAACGCTAATATTATACTGAGAAATGTACCTAATAACGATGGAGAATTCTATGGAGTCTGTAATAACGTTGGTGAATCCCACGGAGTCTGTAATATCGTTCTTTCTGACTAATTAGTACAATTCGCTACGGTTGATAACGATCACGTAACGGTTATTGGCCGTATAATTCCCGGATTTTATACAGAATTACCTCTTTATTCTGAACAACCTTTTGCGGGTCCTGGATTTATCTCCCATCCTTTCACTTATTAGGATTATTATGTTATTTGGTATTCATTGATTATTATAAGGGTTCTTTTGGTAATTACGTTATTTAACGTTACAATTTATAGAGATGGTAACTGGCGAAATGGCTTTACCTGCTGAATGGTTCATTGAAGTTTAAGTTTAACATGTATTTTTTAGGTGATTAACCAATCTTAGTGATTTTATGTATTTTCTTTTTAAAAATATTTTGGATATGAACTGAACATTTTATTTACAATTTTATTTTTGTTTTGAATACCTCACGAAAACAACAATGATGTTAGAATTTTTAAATTTTCAATATTTTAATCAAAATCAACCTACCTACACTTAAAAGTGTCCTTCTTGTGTTGTGTTTTCATAAGTCTTAATAGGTACATAGGTACAGTAAATATACATTTGTATTTTGTACAATCTATACAGATAATCGTTACCCATCGTTTTCACTAAGAAACAAGTTGTTAACTTGTTTGACAATTATACTTATACAGATAATACAAATCTTTGTTTAAAATCCTCAAAGAACTTACCGCCATACTTATTTTGTTCTTTATTTGAATCTAAAACAACGTAAAGTACAGTACTGATCGCAAATACTTAGAATTTTTTCCATCAATTTATTAAAGATTCCTTTCTCTACGATAAAATATGTGTACACCCCATAAATATTTGGTAACAATGAACTCCACAAAATAACGTGTTAAGATCGTCCTACAACATACAAGGTTGTAGGTAAATGGGGCGTCACAAATCGTGTTGCCCAAACCGAGCCTATAAATTTGGACAACGACCTAGGGTAGTTCATACATCATGATGTAACGGATAAAGTTGATCATATTAAACGGGTTGCTGCTTGTTTACTGAAGAAGAATTTGAATGTTTCTTTCGTATGTGTGACGTATTTTTTGGATTCTACTTTTTAATTTATAATTTTTTTAATGGGCAGTCGGCATCAGATCGATGTCATTAAGATCTTTAGACGGTTGCCTGTAAGAAATTGCCACAGAGTGATAGGGCCGCCATCTGTACGTACCACAAAACTTGTATCTCATATTGTAATGTAATATGTTATTGGTGTACAATAAAGACATTTATTATTATTATTTCTCGGTTCCATGACTCTCGGGACTATGGAGTCCCGGGTCTTTGGAAGGCGTGTGTCGGACAAAAGACGTAGAGGCCCTTTTATGAGAATTTAATATGCTAGGAATCTAAAACAACGTAACTACAGTACAGTACTTTGCTTGTCAAATCTTGCTGATGCTGACTGTACACAGAAAAACCATGTTATGCTAAATGTATACATAGAGTGCAAGTAAAATAAAGTACAAAGGCGAGCTTAACTCTATATAGCAGCCCTCTACCAGCAGATCTTTCTACAATGGAGACAGAGAAAAATAAATAATATTAAAGAGGGTAGCAAAGTGTAAGTTATACAGTATAGAAGACTTCTCATATAGTCTATGTCAGCCACCTTTTTGAGCTCATTAGTTTAACTCATCTCCACGACAGTTTTCTAGTGTGAGGATGATGCTTTTAGCGCTATTAGTCAACTATTGCCTGATTGCTGATGACAAATTCTCACCGACAATCATTAGGGGCCGGGTAATACTTCACTGATAGCGCTAAAAGCATTTACACCAAAATTCCAGTACGACCCGAAAAAGAAAGTAGGATGGTCAAAGTAAAAGAAAATGAGAAACGATTTAAAATTGCTTCTTCTAAATACCTAAAGGACATCTGTAATGTTTATTGTAATTTCCATTTCGTTTTCTGAATATTTTAATTAATTCTTTTTACACAAGCTGTCCTTGGCGTTCTCTGTAGTGTACTGAGATGCTACATTAAACAAAATAATATATTAGGAACAGTATTTTAAATACTATTTGAAAAAAACTTCACCGATAAAAAAAATCTGATATGAATTGTCGTGTGAATGGGTGTCGTAGAATGGGACTAAAGGATAAGGCTGTTTTTTATCCGACAGTCAAAACACAACCCATGACAAAGTACCCGCTTGAGGTTAATAGGCTCATCTCTATTACGTGGGACTAAAAATTCCCCCACTTTGAAAACTTCAAGCACTTTGTAGATTTTTGAATGTTTGTTCGCGAATACTCCGATATTTATTGACGGTCAATTCTTATAGTCCCTGGACTACTAGATTTATTATATCGTTATCTGAGTATTGAAACCAAATGGGTCAGACATACGATCCATTTAGTGACCACATAGCGTTCAGGTTTTAGTACTAATATTGATAAGGTATATAGCTGGTGGGCCGAAAAATACGACAAGAATACGTTAGACTAATGCCCGAAGCTCGAAAAAAATCGAATTCGTAGCGTAAACGTATCGAGAGAACGGAGCATTGCGATAGGCAGGCTTCACACACAAAAATTCACATTAGGCAGGCGGACATTGCGATTGGCCGATCGGTTTTCTCAATACGTTTACGTTGTGAATTCGAATCGTTTTCATGCTCGGAGCACTGGTCTAAAATATTATTTTCGTATTTTACAATACTGTGCAGAATTCTTAACGAAAAGGTAAGTAAAAATTTCACTAACCGGAAATTCTTAACTTCGATTTATTTTACTTTAAAAAGGATATCATTAAACGAAATTACTAGTATTCCCCCTAATTTGTACACGGTACTTCTCAAGGTCAACTTCTTCAATAATCTACCAACGCTAGATTCCGAATTTGTCATTGATATATTGTTTGTAGTTGTGAACTCACATTGCAAACCTTACTACTAAATAGATAAGTGACAATTCGAACCACTGTGCTAAGTTATAGTGAAGTCATATCCAGATCATTGAACAGAATTACGGTAGCAAACATTACGATTAACCAAAAAACTATAAACTATCCGTGCCGAATGTAATATTTCTTCTACCAAATTCTCTTTTATCTCAGTTTACCTTCAAGATATATTTTTTAAAGCTTATGAATATAATATGAACTGTATTTCCTGTGTAAATGGAAAGAACGGCAGCCCGAGGGGAACAGAAATGTGTGCTGTTGATTCACGATTAAAATAAGTTATTCTCACGAGAGTGTACAGTCTTAGGAACATATGAGAGAATACTAAGTATTTTTCATCGTCAGTTACACTACACTACACATTCGCAGTACCTATGTGTATTCAACTACACAGTTACACCTCCAACTAAACTAAAACTAGGTTCTTAACCGGAAGCGAACCGAAGCGAAATGTAATTTTTATTTCTTATTAGAAAATTTAAATTTATTTTTAATTATTTTCGGTCACTTTAGGCAAAGATCCCCTTAATGGCACATGCTGCCATAGTGGTACAAATCGTCCGCTGCATTTTCTAATTCTATATAGCAAAATAAAATTTATAAGAATTTCCAAATGAACACTAAAACAAGCTTAAGAAATAGAGTTGAGTGGCTGAAAGTGGTTTGTTTTTGCGTACCGGAAAGCGGTGCGCACAAACAAACCAGACTGAACATTTCCCGACTATTGTTGGAAGGGTTCCAACAAATTCCTGATCATTTTTGACCCAATTTATAACAATAGACGAAACTCGGCTTCACTATTTTGACCTCGGAATGGAATTTGAACTTTGATTTGAAATAAGATCATTATTTCGAACTTCTAATACAAAAATTCAAGTCAAATCTTGTCGCTGCTTCGTACAAGATTTTTAAAGATTCTATTCTAATGATTAACAAGCTGTGGTGATTGGATACCTCTATCATGGAGCTATTGTTTTAGGCACATTATGTAATGTAATAAAATAACTAAAAGTGCAAAATATATGTGAATAAATTAACAATACGCAAAGACATTCCTTTCTTGTTTCATGTTGAAGGTAACTGAAGAATAGTGATATTGTAGATTTTTTTTGACATACATACTTAGCATGAATAATTATTTTTAGTGTTACTAAGGGACTGAAGGGAGTTAGGAAGTTTTAAGTTACTCTAAGCTTTACTAGACTAAATACTAACTACTACTAAAATTGAAAAATAAAATTCTAATTGATTATTTTTTCTATCTTAATCGATTTGAATACTTAGCACACTAAATGCTGTAAAATGTCATTCAGTAAAATACTACTTCGTAAATTATTTTATAACAAACTCATTCCCACTTTTTACTGAGTACTCGCACATTTGTTACAACAAGTGAAAATGTATGTATACTTTAATTTACATTAGTCCCAGAATACTAAATGTGCACACAATTGTTAGCTTGAAGAATTGCCTCCTGGCGACATAACTTGTTTTTGTTAAGCGTCAATTCTACCAGAACGTTCTAAGCAATACAATCTACATCTGTTTATTTTCCGTTCAGTTGTGTTTTGTTTGGTTTGAATTATGTTACGTTCATTATTATTCTGTTGTTCGCACATAATAGTAGGTATACAAACACAAGATACTATTTCATTGTTGGATTTTAGTTAATTCTGTACTCCTAAATACCGAACAGTGAGTCAAAACTGTTTGCTTATGTATTATAAACATAAACAAGCAATTGTACCCACCATAAAATATCAAGTTTACCCATTTCTAAACTCTCAGCACGTCACTGTACCCAAAAAACCTTAATGTACCCTTTTCAATTCTCGTTGCAACATTTTATTTCAGGCCACATTACTCTCATATCTCATACTTTGATACACGCGGTTCCACCATCTGTGGTTGTTGGTTATAAAACCCGTCTATCACAAACGTCTCAATCTCATACATTCGTCATTTTATTTTACAATACACCAGTCAATGAATTGCCACTCGTCTAGAAGGGCTGTGAATGGATTTTGATCTCTCTCTCTCTCTCTAAACTTATGAGCTGTATTCTTCTCGGTGGAGTAATTGTCACTCTTTTCTCTCCCCCGCCAAACTTTTGACCATCGGATAAGACGCGGCTTGTATCTTTTTTTTATCATATAATCATATTTCCTCTTCGGTTCTCTATTATTTCCAATATCAACCTTCTTTCCTGTAATTTGTTTAGTACTCGTTGGTCATTCTTGCTGTCCAGCTTATTCCCTCGCGGACTGAAGGTATATTTTATAAATTCAATCTGTATCTCATCCGCTCCCATCGCTTTTCCGTTTTGTACGCTGTTCAAAGCTACATCAAAAATTCTCTTCTATAAATAGTACGTCTGTTTATCCCTTCACGATACTTTCCCTCACTATATTCGTTGGTCATATTCACTTAAAAAATTTTTTTTATGCAGTTGGTTCAGTCATGCTAGAGATCTATATGATTAAAAATAGAATTTATAAACCGGCGGGTTTTTTTTTATATCACTTAGGTGGCAGACCTGAGTTTGAGGCCATTAACTAGTAGATGAATAAAATTGAACGTAAATAACGATTTAAATTCAGCGAAGAATTCAAAGACTCTGTCGCAACGTAAAATTTACACGACCGGATACTTAAAAGCACCCCTTGCAGGGTTAAGCGCTTACCCTCATTCCTAACCGCACCACTTAGAAGTTACCGTCGATAGGCCTATTAACGTTATAAATCTTGTGGTGTAATTGCCTCCCTGTCCTGGTGCTGCAAACAAATTGATTATCATATAAAGCTGTGGTGTAAGAACTCTTAACATGTTAAGTAGCCGCAGTGTAGTGTATAATATGATTGCTTCTGGTTTGATATATTTTTATATTACATAAAAGCATAGGTACTAATGTCCGTATAGAATTGAAAAGAACTAAGTAACTTGTGATATGAATTGTATAGTCGTGACAATCCGAGTTCCATGATTTTGGTTCACCCAAACACTGCTCTACGAAAAGTGTTGTTTAAAGAAGTTTTCCCTTTGGAAAATTTGAACTCATGTCCACTAAATAAATATGATCGTTAAAATACAAATAAAATTTTAGTGGACAAATTGAAGATAGCATTTCGTAACAAAGAGGGTACCTACGTGATAAGAAAAACAAAAACCACAGAAAATACCCACTGGCCCGCCAGGAGAGCTTGACGAGGGAAATCTGCAATAAAACTAGCTAAACATAATAGGCGAAAGCATTTTGCATGATAAGAATTGTTAAATAATTCTATCTCAGAGGTGGGTTTGCGTGTCTCTCCGCAATAATTTGGTTTGCTTCATCCCTCGAGACTCTTGGAAACTGTATTTTATCTTGATTGAAATGTATTCTATCTAATTATATGAGATCTTCTTTATTATCTTTTATGTCATTCAGCAATGACTCATGAATGTATTTCATTAATTTGAGTAGTGTTTTAGATGTTTCGCAGTATTTCCAATTAATTTTGTCAGAAGATTGAATTAGATGATTATAATCCATTGGGATCAATTGAGCACGAACAATTACAAATATATTTAACGTAGGCAAGTAGGTATTATTATTATCATCACAACCCACATGTTTCTATTGAATCACTCACAAATAATCTATATTATCATTCATTACATATGAGCTTTTGGTTATAGTAAGATTAAGAGTTTAAGTAAAAAATAAAGGTCAAAAAATCCAAACATTTGGTACATACTGCATGTCCCGTTTGCCATATATCAACGTCATTTTATGCAAGATACTCATTTACAAACATACGACGAGAAACAAAACGACTGCAATGAAATAGTAAAGAGGCAGAAACATTCGCCTTTCACAAATTGTGAAGAATTTGTTTTATCGTCGTGCGATTTGTTAGAGCGTCCCTCGATTTGAATATCTTTCACGTTTTACGTTCTTAGCTCGTTAAATTGCAGATTTCAAGATCCACCGCCTTTCTTTGTGACGGTTTCGTAAAGCGCTAATGTGTCTTTGTCTTTATATTGAATTAGACCAATATTTAAGTTTACTGACGACCTGAAAAATGTGGCTGGGACTGATTGGATGCGAAAGGCGGAAGATTGAAAGAAATGGCACATTAGGAGAGGCCTACCAACAGCGGACTGCGGTGTGCTAATTAATTGATTTCATAAGTTTATATAGTGTCATCCCCACTACGATCTTCAGGACCCTGGAAAACGAAACCCGTGAGTTAGTACACCTGTTGACTAATGGAACAGGTTCTGCCGCAAACGTTCTTCAAATTTGCTGAGTCAGACGGCAGCAAACCGTATAAAGAGGAGATAGATGTCTGGTTTTGTACTTTATACTTATAAACACATAATAACACCTTTATCCCTGGACGTTTAGGCAGAGAATTAGTTAGTTAGTTAGTTAGAATTAACACCCACATTACAGCATTAATTGTATTCGGTCCCACGTAATAGGGGGTGAGCCTATTACCGTATTTCGGGAACTATTGTTGACTCGAGCCATGCATCTGAAGGTGTGTCAGGTATATATCTGATAATATTGATCTGTCTGATATCAAACAGCTCTATCCCTTAGTCGCCTTGTACGACAGTACATGGGAAGATGGGGTGGCCCTAATTCTACTCAGCCGGAAACCACACACCATTTCTCTTTTTATAATTGTGCAAAAATATTAAATAAAATATAAAGAATGAAAAAAGAAAACATTGATTTCTTATAGCAAAAAATATTTATGTCTTCAGTAATATGTCTCAGAGAAATTCTCTTTGAAAATTAACGTTTCTTGCCACCTTGGGTAATGGTAGTTGCGTCACCAAAACTAGTTTCTTGTTGATATTACTGTGAACGTTTTTGTCAATACGTGGAGTGACCCAACTTCATCAACCAACTTTATCAAAGAAACATTTTTTCTCACTTAATTTGTTTTTTGTTTTATTTCAATCATTGTCATTATAGCGTTAATACTGACTGTTGTAGTTTGAACTATCTTCTTACCTCCAAAGCAAGTAAACTTCAAATATATCTTAAGGGAATTTTATAGTGAAATTACTAGATAAGAAGTATTAGTATGCCTACTTGTAAGAATAGTAAGAGTATTGTTATTTTTAAACTTTCGCGGTGTGAATTCATAATTATACAAGGTATCGGGACTTCTCGCGAATTATATCTTGGATACCTTGTATGATTATGAGTAACAGCATTGATAGTGGACCACATGATTCTAATGAGTTTCGTTGATTTACGACAGTAGTTTGTTCAGAAGTGTCGGGTAAACATGTCTAGACAGTAAGGCGTAAATAGGTCCACTAAGTCTGCAGTATTTCATCCTACTATATACCCTTGAATAATATATTGTTGACACTTAGTGTTTCAAGTGTTAAGTTTCCGTGCTATAGAAAACTTAACGACAACAGATTCAGGACACTTATTGCATGACTTCTTAATCCATTCAGTCCGTTTGAACAGCCAACGGAGCTTTTTAACAACTTCATTTTTGCTGACTATATTGGAGCTATTGGTTTAGTTGTGCACTGTAAAATAGTTAATTTAAGTAGTAAGATATAGTGTGAGTTCGTTTTCACTCATTGCACTATGAGACTTGACACATCTTCACCATATTAATTGTGTGTATACAGCTCTGGGTATGCATTTGCTAACCACTAGATTAATATTGCTTCATTTCAGAATATATTATTATACTTTATGATACAGATACACACAAAATTACATTTATATAGAAAAAAATTGAGTTTTCTTCCAGCAAACCCGGGAGTGCACAGAGGAATTGCAATATGAGAGGCAAAGTTTAGTGTACATGAAAGTGGAGATTTTAATATAGGAAGAAAACGTATCACAACGTCATTCTTCTTTATTACCATAAATCCGAGATCTGTTTCTCACCCGAGGATGAACGCATTCTTAGTGTAACCGACGTCTCTTAACTGGAGCATAACATTTACCAGTATGCAAAAGACATCGGATTTCTTATCGTAACCCAAATTTCTTTTTAAAAAGGCTTCCACAAAGCTTCTTTAAAGTAATGCAAGTCATGACAAGTGACTCGTTTTATCCCGTTTTCTTAGTTATCAACGCTTTAATGTCTGTTAACAAAGCTTAACGACTACCACCAAGTGGCATTACTCGGTGACGTCATACTAAGCCGTATTAGTTCCACCATTATATTCAATAATAGCCCACACGTTCAGTAATGTGTATGTAAGGCTATAAAGGCTTAAGTAACTGACGTGGTACAGCTGTATAATAGACATATTAAAGCAAGGTGTAGGTTGTGTAAAAGGAATAACGTGTAATTGATGCCATCATGAAGATATTTTCCCTAGAACGCACAGCATTGGTATAAGGTATTACAAAATGTATTGCAATCTCGTGTATGAAATGTTGAACTATTTATGAACTTAATTTTGATATTATCGCGTTAATTAATTACAAGAGTAATAAATAGAACATGTAATCATTTTTAAAATATCATAAAGTAAGATAAGTGCAGATTTTTCGGCTGAAAGCCCTCGGATAAAACTTTGAAACGTTTCCATACAGTTGGTTATAACTATGTGATATTTGCATGCTACTTAAGTTGCTCTGTTATAAGTGGGAAGCATACACTCGTCTACTTGTCTACCTCTTCATTTAAATGCAGAGCTTCTTTTATTTCAGTAAAATAAACCGCTTTAACAAGTCATAATTTCGTGAATATATTTTTTGTACTTTCGACGGAGTGGTGGACTCGAGAAATTCTCTGTAAAAATTTAAAACAAAATAAATCCTTCAGGTTTTATTTTCTTATATTTTTTTTGTAATTCATCAACATCTTCATGCGGAAGCCTCAAAGCTGAAGATTATAAAACATTTTTATGTCTATTTTCTGTCTTAAAACACTTTTTATAATGAACAACTTAATGTATATTAAAAAGACTTATGTAATATTCATGGCATCTAAACTTTCTTTCAGATTTCACGTAAGAAAAACTATTTACTTGGAAAATCTGTGTCAGAATAAGGTTTCACTATCACAGATAAATATTGAACCCGTAAATAAAACTTCGTGTCACGTAGTTAATTTTGAAACCTTTTTACCTCTCACCAATTTTCGCTTAAAGGATATGTAGAATATTATTTATACTCATTTTGCGGTCTGTTTTCGAGTCGACAGCCATTTAAAAGTATAAAACTAATTGCTGTCAATCGGGTACTATTCCTACAGTGAAACATAATTAAATTAATATATTCACATTTTGAGCAAAACAAAAAAAGAATTTGGTTAATTTGGTTTGTTCGTCAAGATAGATCTGACGCTGACTGTACGTCAGTGTCAGATCTATCTTGACGAACAGAGTACTCAAAATATTCTTAATGCCTTGGTTTTCTCCCTTTCCTGTTGATTTCCTGTTTGCGTCTTAAAAAATGCCGCAGTGGAATTTGTTGCGCCGTTTCTTCTCCACTAGCGCATAGCAAACGGTGGTAAACATTGCTTAAGTAGAACTGTTATTGACGTCAATAAGAATCAATGTTATTGTTCAATATTGAAAATAAATGACTTTCACGGATTGTTCTGATATTTTGTGAACGTCTTTAGTTCGGACGATAAAACAATTTTAAATCAATAAAATAGTTTGATTTATTGCCCTTGCTATAATATTGCTTAGTATTAGGATAATTTTCAGATTTTGCAGTCAGATTTCTTTTATACCACGTAGGTGGCAGACCAGCACACGGCCCACTTGATGGGAAGTGGTTACCGTGGCCTATGGACGTATGCAACACCAGGGGCGTCACACTCGCACTGCCTTAATTCTAAGACTGATACATTACAGATTTCACAATATTTTAATTTAATTAATAAAGTCGAAAACCCATCGAAAATATTACTCGTTGAAAGAAAACAAATTAAAACTGATTCTTAACTTGCTTTGGATTATTTTTGTACTTACACTATTTTCCCTGAGTTTCTTTTTGTTACGTTAGCAGCCATGGCAATAGAATCTGTTAAAACTATTTTCTTTTTCATTCTAAAATACTATTAATTCTTTGTATATTTAATCATGTTCAGTGCACTGCATTTGCCAGGATATTTCATACCAAACTCAATTTACTGTCTATATTGAAGCTATTGGTTCAGTTGTGCACTGCGAAAATGAATGCAGGAGAAGAACATATTATCAAAAGCATGAGTTTCTAATATGACCGTTACCTGTTCATGTTTTTTACTACTTAACTAATTTCGATGACGCAAACTGGGCTCTATTCGAATGTGTGTTTTGTGTGTTACTCAATACGCCTCTGTTCCTGCTATTAAAAGGTTTTTGATTGATGATATAAGGTTTTCGGTGGCGGAATTTCTTACCCATTCTGGTGAATACCAGTCATTAAATTCTTACCAATACTACTTAATGTCTAAGTATTTTATCTAAAAATATGCATAGTAAACTAACATATTGCCAAACTAAACTGAAACTATGACTTTTCATTATTTTTAATTCCCAAAATTGGTCAAAATATAAACAATCGAAATAAATCAAAATTTACAACTTTTTAAATTCCTTATTAAATTTCAAATCAATCTTATCAAGAACTATATACGTGTAAACGCAACGTAGACTGAGATAAATGCGATATTCTTTTGGACTCCATACATTTTTACTACGCACCAGCGCGCTGTGACGTCACCACGTACCACGATTTTGTATGGAGCTTTTCCGGGCAGATCGAGAAATTGAATTTTTAAAATCAAATATTTGAAAAATGTACAGTTTACGATACAGTTCGGACCCGGTGGAAGAGGTTATGTCGGACTCGAACCGACTAAAACGCACGCCGCCTGTGGGACGTTTTGGTTGCCGAAGGTGAGGTTGACATGCATATCCCTCGCACCCCGGCCGACCCAGGGCCATCTCTCACGATCTGGCCCTCTTCTCGGTTGTGGGGACTACAGAGTCCCCAACTCGTCCCCAGAAACGGGGAGGCGTGACAGGCGCGACTCCGCCGCGGCCTGCTTCTGCTAAGGTGATAGGCGGCTCCACCGGTCACCTCCAGGCCGGCGCTCATGGGGGGGCGGAGGTCATTCATCGACCTCCGACGCCCGAGTTGCCTTCGTACGCGGGCAGCTTGGCTTGCGATCCTTCGTCGCACCTGCTGCCGCTCCCGCCCCGCCTCCTCCTTTACGAGCATTACTTGCTCGCAGAAGGAGGCGCCGGCCGCCCACGCATCCGCGCAGCGGACCATCGCCGCGAGCAAGACGGAGAGCGTGAGAACTCTCATTCCCAGGGCCGCCACAAGCTCCCGTCTCGGCGTCTCCCACGCTGGACACTCGGTGAGCGTGTGCGGCCCTGAGTCCTCGCTCGCGTCGCAGTGATGGCACTCGGACGTTGGCTCTTTCTCCATCCGACACAGATACTTTCCAAAGCACCCGTGCTCGGTGATCATCTGCGTCAGACGGTACGAGAGGCTGCCGTGTGGCCTCTCTAGCCACTCCCCCATGATGGGTCTTACCGCCGCTACTACGGCGCACCCTGTGCCTGGTCGCCCAAGTAGTATATCCCATTCCGCCACCATTTCCCTGTGGAGCTGGGATCTCACGACCCGAATTTCTTCGGTTCGGGTCGTGACCCCATTCCCGCGCCGCCTTTCGGAACCGGTATAGCGCCGAAAGGGATCTCGCTTCCAGGATCCATGGTGGCGATCCGGCGAGGAGACTCGCCGAGTTGAATGATATCGTGCGGTACCCCCTTATGATGCAGCACGCCAACCTCTGCTGCGGACGCTGCAGCAGGGGCATGTGCCGATCATTCAGGGTGTCCGCCCACACAGGACACCCGTACAGGGCCATGGACCGCACGACACCCGCGTAAAGTCTCCTGCAGGAGTCCTCCGGGCCCCTCAGGTTGGGCAGTAGCCGCGCCAGAGCGTTGGCTGTGCCCACCAATTTGGGGCCCAGACTTCGGAAGTGCTTCCCGAAGTCCCACCGGCTGTCGAGCACGAGCCCCAGATATTTCATCTGGGGCTTGATGCCGATGAGAGTGCCTTCCACTGTGAGACTGGAACCAGGTGGTGGCGTGCGCCGAGGTCCATGAAAGAACATGGCCTCGGATTTATGCAGAACCACCTCAAGGCCCGGCCGCCGGATTCGTTCCACGACTTGAGCAACCGCGGTCGTGGCCCTCAGGGTCCCTGTGGAACACCGCACGACATCTCACGCCGACCGACGCCGGTTGCACTTAGGTAGATGACGGCTCTCTCCGTCAGGTACGCCCCGACTATGCGGCGGAGGTAGAGAGGCACACCGTGATTCACGAGTGCCTCCCTGATGCAACTCCAGGGCAAGGTGTTGAACGCGTTGGAGATGTCCAAGGACACCGCCAACGTCACCTCACCCCGGGCGACTGCCTCCTCCGCCAAAGTCCTCACGCGCATGATGGCATCAACAGTGGACCGGAAGCCGTATTGGGCATCCGCCAGGTCCAGCCCCCTACCAGAGAGGTGCTCGACGAGGCGCTTCGCAATAACTCTTTCAAAGAGCTTGCCCACCTCGTCGAGTAACACAATGGGCCGGTAGCCGGACGGATCGTCCGCCGGGCGACCCTCCTTTCGGATGAAGACCAGTTTCCCCGTCAGGTCCACCGGCGGTGCGCGATCACACAGGCTTGCCGTAGCCTCGCGATCTCCGCAGACCACCAGTAGACCCGACATCTCGGACTATAGGGAGGAGCCCTAGGCATACCCGCATCGCAGACACGAGTCATGGCCTCCTGGAACCACACCGCCTCATCGTCGATATCGACAGGCCTGCCCGGCGCAATGGCCCAGGCCTGTACGATGGCGGCCTCCAGGAGGACCTCCCGATTCAGTCTCCAGTTTACGATAGTAAGTAAAAAAATAGGACACAACCCTATTCTCTAGAATATAAAGTTATATACGTACGTCACGTCTTTCTTATTTGAGGTTGACAGAGATACACGATTCGATATTTACTGCTTATACATATAAATAGCACATAGAAATAAAACTAATATTATGGAATTTTATCTAGATTTATTATTACGTTATGTTTTTTATTATTACTACATTGTTTATTATTTTATTATTGTTTCCAAAACTTCGATACAATCTGTTAAAATCACTCTAACTTGAAGGTACTTTATAATTACTAGGTAATTTAAATACAGTGTAACAATAATATACATATTTTTATACCACTTGGTGGCAGATAAGCGCACGGCCCACCTGAAGGAATGTGGTTACCGTGGTCTATTGATGTGTGCAACACCAAGGCAGTCACACTCGCGCTGCCGACCTAGTAAGCACAAGAGTTTCTGTGCCGTCAGTGTAAAAGACAAAGCAGGACAAGCTTTTGGTCTTTCCACTAATAGTACAAAAACTCCCCAGTGAGCTCTGGCTACTCTACTCACCCCTGGGAACACAACACGAAGTTATTATAACCGCGGTATTGTGTAGGGCGGAGGTACTTCCCCAGTCGGACTGCTCAATGGGGCGGAATAATATATAAAGATAGAAACTAATATTTATAAGCATATAAAATAAGCCACGGAAGCCACTTTCCATAAGGTTGTATAAAAATATAGGATAATTTTAATACATATTTATTAATCAATTTAAATAGTTAGCATACTAAATGGTTTGAAATGTCATATAATATATATGTTGTTCGTGAAAACAGATTTTCTACGTCATATTTAACGAAAGTTCGTTAACGTTCATTATAAATTCGTACCCAATTTGCAAATTCGTTCTGTAAAATAGTGTGCAGTTCTATTCAGTCAAACTCAGGTTACTAGGTCAAACCGAGGGTCCTACACGACCCACATCGTTTACACATTTTAATATAGGTATATTTTGGGAATGATTATTTGTAGCATTATTTATTTTTTTAAATGCTATAATTATATTCAGTTAAAATATGGTAAATTTTTGTTTGTTGTTAAAGAGGTCAAGAGTATGTGCAACCGTAAAGCCGTGATCTTTGAATTACTTACTTACTTTACTTTACAATCGGTTCCATTAATTTTTTACCTAAGATTAATGTTAAGTATACTTACCTAGCCTTACTTGTCCGTAAGGTGACGGAGAAATAATACAAGTATCACTACCCCATCTCATCCGAAGGATGTCGTAAGAGGCGACCAACGGAAAAATACGCAGACGATTTCACTACAAGAGAAGGAAAACTTAAAAATCCTGTACCAACCGGTCTGGCCTCGTGTAAACAGTAGGCCAAAGCCGCCCAACATTGGGAGAGGCATAGTCCAGCAGCGGCCTGCGATATGCTAGTTGTTTGTTTGTATTGTACTTATAATAACCTAGATAACTGAAATTGGTAGTATAACCCTAACCCATCAGGCTTAGCTAAATTGTGTGTATCGGTAGTGTTATGACAAGAATTCGAATCCGGAAAATATATACCTACGCCTCCGACGGCAAAATTAACTTTAGATAGATATTCAATACGATAAAAATTATTGTTCAGTTCTGGCGGAATGGTAATAAAAATCCTATCGTAATCAATTTGAATGATTACCTTCCTAAATGCTTTGAAATTTCATTTAGGCATTACTTAAGTTTGACTCAATCGGATATTTTTTTCTCAAGGGTTATGAGAATCATCACAAAATTTAATGCAATATTTCTGTTACATTTCAAATTCATGAGCCATATAGAATATTGAGGTTAACCTTTAAATGGAAAGGTTAACGAGCTGTGTAATCGTGGTGTGGTAAAAACACGCCTTGTTTTATGAATGTAATATGGAGGGTGTACTTTTTGCGCCATAAACCTTTCAATATATTTCGGAATGAACATAAAATTGTCGTAGTACCTACAGAAGATATAATGGGCTTTGTACTGGTTTTGAGAGATTTAACTTGTGTCTCTTAATGTCTATTTTGGATTTGTCTCAATCTTTATTAAGCTACTAAAGTAACTGTAAGTTACGTTAAAAAAAACACATCAGAACACTCATCATGGTAGAAGTTAAGAGGTCTCTCTGCTATTGTAGATATTCTAAGATGTTAATAATCTCAGGATACCCAATGATACGAACGGCATGCCACAGTAATCAGTCGAGGTCGTCTAATAAACTTGTTAAAACAAATCAAATTCACTCAATTCGACATGTTAACTAATAGCTGTTCTTAAAATTTATATTATTTGGATGACGGTTCAATCATCACATAAACTCGATACTCTTTGTGTAGGTATATATTGTATAGTTAGCATAGTTTTGTATAAATTTTATAAGTATTTTTACTACTTAAATTAAGTTATTTGTCTCAAATTATACAAGTGCATTTCGATTTCAAGTTTGAAATCAAATAGATTAGAAATGTTGAAAGGACCTATTTTGTTTACTAATAAAACGTGTAAAAATAAAAACAAGGCAAATTCTGTCGATAGCAGCCTATTTTTTGTGTTGCAGCTTGGGGTCGCGCTAGCCAGTGAAAAAAAAAACACTGTGCTCCACGATAGTGAAAAATACATTCGAATGTTTGTTCGCATAACACTTCACGCCTCTAATGGGGCCGTGTCCTGAATTTTTTCTATAACACGACTGAAATATTTTATTTAGAATTAGCTTTTGCCTGTCGCTTCGCCCACGTGGAATTTTTATCCCGTTCCCGCAATCCCTGGTAACCTATTCACGGGATGTACAGGGTTCTATGTGATTTTTCATGCATCAAATTTCAACCAGAACCATTTATCTGTTATGACGTGATTGAGTAACAAACATCCGAATGTAAAAATATCCAAACATTTATTTATTTATTTAATTCTTTATTGCACACAGCACAGAGATCATAAATAAAAAAAAATTCAAAGAAAATGTACAAAGGCGAGCTTAACTCAAAATGAGTTCTCTCCCAGCAAACCTTTGAGTAGCAGAGAAGCATATAGTAATGAAGGGGGATGTGAAGTGTATATTACAAAAGAAAGATAAACAAACAAAGAAAAAAAAACAAATTATTAAAATAAAAAAGATAATACATCGTCATCTTCACTGACTCTCACATTAATAATGTTAGTTGTACAGTGGCCTTACTATGTTGTCTAATTGAACGGCTGTAATTTACTAAATGAGTAAATAAATTTGTTTTATCATAAAAATATATTGGATTACTAAGTTATATTTGCAGTTGGTAGTATGACATCAGTTCAATTATTGACCTGTTTTAAGCGTTCATGGTACGGGCGTAGGATAGGCGGGAGTAGGATTCCATTTATGAATCTAATAGACAAAAACCTAGTAGATATATATATATATATATATATATATATATATATATATATATCTAGCTTGTGTTATGGGATCTAGAATGCGGATAAACATACTTAGATACTTATTTTTTTTTTTTTTGTAAATACATACATATTATACATAGAAACACCCAGACCAATGCAAATATACATATTCATGCATACAAATATTTGCACTGAGCGGGAATCGAACCCGCGCCCCCTGCATAGCAGTCGAATGCTCTACTGCTACGCCACGGAGGTCGTCTTATATATGTTTATATATATGTTTAGTTTAGTAGTATACATATATATATATGTTTATATATATATATATATATATATATATATATAGCCTAGTGGTATGGGTAATGGACTGCTGAGACGAGGTCTCGGGTTCGATTCCAGGTTTTACCATGGCACACACCAATCACTTTTCGAAGTTATGTGTGTATTTATTGCAGGTTTATAAGTGCCCGGTTAATGGCAATGGGCTCGCTACCTATTACATTGGTACCTAAACATAAACTGGCGAAATGTGGGTGCTAGCATCTCTGCTTACCCCGAGTTTATGTTATGTTATGATAAATGCTAATAATCTACGCAATAAAAAACAAGTGAAGCTATAAAACTTATTATATATGCATAAAGTCAACTTCGGGTCAGTGGTTAGCTGTGCTTGTAACATCGGGGGTCAAAGTTTTAATATTAAAATTAGTAATTAGATGGTTTGAAGGGATAGGGAGATGGTTGTTGGAGAAATATATGTTTGTAATAAATAAATAAAATAAATAAATATTCCATGACATTCTACACAACGCTATCTAGATCCATGGTAAGCATAGTATATGTTATACTTGCTTGTGTTTAGGGATGTAGAATGCGGATAAACATACTTAGATAGACTTTTTGTTTGCACTGAGCGGGAATCGATCAGATGTATAAGATATAATGACAGTTGAGGAAGTTCTTGAAGTATGTTAGAATACGAGCAAATAATGGGCTGTAATTTCTTCCTACTCTGGAGAGAATTGGCGACAAGATACATGTGTATGTAGGTATAGACTTGTAAACAGAAGGAGGAAGGCGGGATGGCTTGAAGGCATTTTACATTTGAGTTCGGTACGCCCGGGGAATTGCCCGTGCGGTACAGAAAACCGTGGTTAAACAGTCACATTCACTTAATTGTTTCTGGTGGTGAGTGCGGTTTCTTTACCAGTGTTCATGTGGGAGGAGGGTACAGTTAGGTACAGTCATATGTAACTTTATAAATTTTTGGGACTACGGCTTCGTGGCAGTATCATATGTTTATCGATAGGTGGCTCCCATCGTCACCGCAAGACGGATATGTATAGGAAGATTTGGATAGCTTCAGGTGAGGTTCGGTGGCTGTAAAGGAAAGATCGCGTGTTAGAATCCCGCCTGCACCGATTCCATTTTTTTCCTATCCAATGGTGGCACTGGCACCTCACATGGCTATTTGTGTTTAGCGGTTTATTGGGGCTTTGTTGATTTGGCAAAATATCGACGTATGTATATACAAACATGCAAATATAGACAAACATAATTTACTTCACAAAAAAGGATTCACTTCAAAGCGGTGTTGTTACATATCACATAAGGTCGGCTGCGCCTCTCTGTTTCCGGGAATGAGTTGGGGACTCTGTGATGCCCACACCCGAGGAGGGTCAGATCGAGAGAGATGGCCCTGGATCAGCCGGGCGCGAAGGATATGCCTGTGAATCTCACTTTCGGCAATCAAAAACGACCCACAGGTACCGTGCGTGTAAGTCGGTTCGAGTCTGAAATAACCTCTCCCACCGGCTCCGATGGATGGGGTATCCGTGGAGACTTTTCACACGTAAAAACGGTAGGTACCTACTATACTAGCTGTAAAGAATTAACAGAGGAAAGAAATCTTCACAAGCGTTGTCATTAATAATTTTAAGAGGAACTAGGGTAGGATACCGAAAGGATTATATTCAACCTATCCAATAAAAGTACCGCAGAGTAAAGTATCATAGATTTCATTTCCACGCGGAGTTGTGTTCGCCTTGAAAGTAGTTTCGCTCGAAGCTACTCGAAATTCGATAGCTGACCTTATTGCTAAAGTGAATCTTATTTGTTTGTTTAGGATATTGGAGCAGCTGCGTTTCCGTATGGTCAGTGGTCATTGTTGATATTTACCATAACTTTCAATAGCATACCACTAAATCAGAATTTACTGAATATATATTGATTGTTGCTAGATTGGTACAGAAATAGATTATAGTCTGCAATAATACATAGGATATGAACCTTTCATCCCTGTAATATGTTTCCTTGAGCTGCGGGCATAAACAAGCATTATTATACACATACTCATGGACTAGATGACAGAGAAAGAATACAATTATCTCCATCCCATCTCATCCGAGGGGCGAGAGGCAACTAACGGAAAATACGCAGTTGATATCACTGCGAAAGAAGGAAAACTCGAAATAAAACCCTGTACCAACCATTCAAGCCAGTGTGGAAACAGTAGGTCAAAGTTTCTCAACATTGGGCGAGGCCTATCTTCAGCAGTGGATTGCGAGAGGCTAATTGATTGATCATGGACTAGCACTGGGACTAAATCCTGTGTCGATAAATATAACGCCAGATTCCTAGAAATGTATGGTCACCATTATTATATTGTAGATGTATGTAATGGTGACACTCTTTCCTTTGGCTTTACCTTCAACTTTCCATCAGGTGAGGTAAAATTTAACTGACGTGTCATATTGCCAAAACAAAATTACAGACTTCAAAGAAATTTACAAGTATTTTTTTACAAAAAAAATGAACCGATAAGTTAAAAATAATTTCAGATATTCCTCAAAAGATAAAAATGCGCGTAAGACTTTTGTTGAAGTCACTTTCGTCGTCGATTTCTATTTGATTTTGAGGATTTCCTTTGTGAATCTCCGGTTTCCAAAGTACAATACCAAAGAAATGAATATAGAGCTACCTCAAAGCTAAACTTAAACGAATATAAAATATTTTTTTTAAATCGGTTAAATATAGCTGAATATTATGTACACTTCTGCGCACCCATTCAAAGAATACAGGCGTGATGTTATGATGTGGTATTGCATAAATAATGCAATAATATGCGATTTCATGAATCGCAGCAGATTTCCTGGTATTTTTTGAAGAGTTCTGTGGTCTGTCTGTGGAACCCCTCATCAGACCTGCACAAAATTAAAATTTGACCATTTCTGAATAAAACCCTTTTCGAACAAAAGAAGTATTTTGGAAATCCGTCCTTAAATGAAGGAGCTATGCGCGTACAAACAAAAAAAAATTAACATCTGAATTTAGAACCCCCTCCTTTCTAGAACTCGGTTAAAATTAACATAAATACAAAGTAAAAATCTACTGTAGTACTAGCAATTGTAATATTTACATTTACATTATTCAGAATAAATAAAACATTTGGAGTAACGAGACTCATAATTGCCTGAATTTTGCATAATGATACCAGTTAAGTAAATGTCCCAACTAATGCGCGCCAAAGGTCACTCGATGGTGAAGTGAATGATGATGGACTGCTATTTAGGTTAATGCTTTAGGCGAATTCTGAATTCTGGATAACTACAATAATTAAAAACATGTATAATTCTGAAGTTTTTTTTTACTTAAATATGTCACATTTTTTCAAATGATAGTCGGGTCCGGTTGTTTAATTCAACTATATGTTTGATAACTGGTTCGACTATCTGCAGGCACAAGCTGTAAAAAAGTTACGTTATCGAGCAAATAAACATACATCACTATCGACTTGTGCTCGACGTCGCCAAATTTACAGCATGAGAAATTAAAATCTCAAAGCGGTTTCAGGTGTCGATTTCGTTCGATCGTTCGAAACGTTCTTACAGTATATGCCTACTGATCGGACGTGTGTTTATTTCAGACAAATTATAGGTCCTAGGCCATCCGGTAGGCCATCTGATGAAATCTGACGTATGGGTATATACCCGATCTCATTCTCATATCTTATTCTTTCTTTTCAACCCTTAAAGTTTTTACTATTATTATTCTATAATTAGTTTACCAGATTTTTATATATAGTATTTTTGGGAAACTCAAAAAGGCAACACGATTAATATCCCATTTATAATAATAACAAATTATTCGTTTACTTGCTTCCCGCTCAGTCCAAATATTTGTGTGGATGAATTTGGGTACCTGCATTGGCCTGGTTGTGCCTCGGAGAGCACATTAAGCCATCGGTCCCGTACATGGCAATCGTTACGGGTAGTAGAAGCCCTAAAAAGCCTAACAACTGGTTTAACTGCAATGCTTTAATAACGCCATTGCTTTTGGAGGTTAGATGGCTCTCGCTTCAAGAAAAATATCGAAGTTCAGCCAAAATCAAAGTTAGACTGGAAAAAGCAATTCCAAAACTCCAAGGGGAAAACTTCGGATGAGACTGGCAATTTGAACAACCATGTCAATCCAAAATAATTTTTATATAAAAGGTTGTTTATTGAACCCAGGTTCAACTTTGTGTGTAACTTTCCTCAGATGTTATCGGTAACATAAATTTTTATTAAACTCCAAAATACCTAAAAACACATAAAAATGTATTCCCACATTTTTATTTACACCAGCATCATAAAATTTGAAATATATTTTATTATGGTTAAATGGTACTGCGGTATTTTTCATTCCAAAAAAGTCGTGAAACCGTCGAATATTTGTTCCCAGTGACTGTTTTTTGTGTAAAACGAAATGAAAACTTTGTTTGGCGAACGGTTGTTTTTGTGCTAACACCACGCTGTTTTTCAATATGTCACTTGGTTGAAAATGTTTTATGTTCGTATTAATTTGTTAAAGGCTTTTCAGCTGTTAGTACCTTACAGCCGCTGTTTTACTTATACTCGTATAAAGATGGAGAGTGTTTACGAATAAAAGGATTGAAAAAATATAAATGATCGCGTTAATTTTATTCATAAACTCATCATTTTAGCAGGAAAAACAGGGAATGGGTAGTGTAATGATTGAAGACCATTATTTTTTTCAATGTTACTATAATTGCAACAATTCAGCTCATAACAATTAATATTTTACTTGCATGGTATTTTGCATAATTCCATGGCAAATTTAGAGGTCTAGTGTGTAGAGACCCTATATAACATTTATCATTATTTGCAGTAATTTATCACCCACGTCATTCACACCGAGTTTTTTTATTTTTATATCTCTTACTATTTTCAATATTGCACATATTTGTTATTTAAATTTAAAACATATATATAATCACGCCTTTATCCCTGGAGGGTTAGGCAGAGGTGAATTAATACCCACTTTTCACCAATAATTGTATTCGGTCCCACGTAATAGGGGGTGAGCCTATTGCCGTATTCCGGGCACTATTGTTGACTCGAGCCATGCATCTGAGGCTAAGTCTGGGCTGTATATATCTGTCTGTTGTTAAACAGCCCTATCCTTTAGTCGCCTTGTACGACACCGTATGGGAAGAGATGGGGTGGCCCTAATTCTACTCTGCCGGAAACCGCGTGGCAAGTAAACTTAAATTTAAAATATGTTTATTTATATCCAGTTAGTGTTATTTTTCAAGATCTTAAACGGCATCTTGTTATATTTCTTTATGTTACTACACTGACGCCTAAATGTGTTTTACATCCATCACAAATGTAAGGCTGTATAGAACTTTATTTATGTACACGGCTATAGTGTTTCGCGCGACGCTGACCGACATTCCAGATGGGGTCGTAATTATGTCTGAAGCCCGCCGTTTATCTCATGGCTTGGATGCTTTTACTAGTGGCTTTATTTCGTAGCTTTAAAGGCTCTATATAATAGCCTATAAAGATCACAATAACTGTATTAAGTATACTTTAACGTTATGGTGTAATAAAAGTTGTTAAAAATCTGTTTAATATCAAGAGGTTATTTTATTTTTGTAGCTTTTCTTTTCGCGCTGGGGTTCTAAATTTGTAAATGGTGATGTTCATTGTTTCATTTTTTTTAAATGTCCTGGATAGGATTATTTTTGTAGTAAATACATCATACTTAAAAATTTATTGTCTATTAGGAATAGGGATACTGACTATTAATAGGGATTATGATCAGTTATATTAATATTATCAACTGTTAAAATGAAATTGTATTGCAAAAAATAGGTTTAAAGATATTTGATTTTGAAAATTCAATTTCTCGAACCACCCGAAACCGCTCTATGCAAAATCGTTACAAAAGCATGACGTCACGTATTGGCCACGTAAATGCATAGAGCTCAAGAGAATATCGCATTAATCTCGGTATGCTTTGCGTTTAAACGTGTTAATAGTTCTTAATAAAATGCATATAAAATTTAATAGAGAATCTAAAAGTTATGAATTAGGACTCAATTTGATTGTTTATATTTTGACCTACTTTAGGAACTAAAACAATAAGAATTCATTGTTTTAATTTAGTTAGCACAAATAAAAAACATTGCAAGCTAAGCTAATGTTTGTTAGAGAGATTTGGTCCTTAGAACTTACACTATCGATTGATGCAATTAAAATACAGGATTTAGTCGGTTCGATTACTAGATGTGGCAAACAAATTTTTGAATGCAGTTATGTTTATTTTATAAAAATAAAGAAATGTTTCCTTTAAATAAAATGAGTCAACTTAAGGATTTAAGATAGTTTCCCTCCAGGGCCCGAATTATTTTTACACTCGGTATAATATAAAACGCATTCTCGGCAGTTCCGAAATTATAAATATTTCACTGTACTTTAAATTTAGAATTACTTGGAACCAGTAAAAGAGTCTCTCATACTTAAAATTGTACGACCTTTCATATAATATTTTTTAGTACATTTTGTATATTATTTATCATAAAGTACGCCGTGGCTTTAGTTATAACGAAGCTTTCCGACCCACGTCAAATTGATGCGATACTTGACATGTCTGATAGCTTCCTTGTTAAATATGCCATATTATTATTGATGAAAAAGTTTAATGAAGAAACCGCGGTAGCCTAGTGGTATGGGTAATAGACTGCTGAAACGAGGTCTCGGGTTCTGTCCCAGGTTTTACCATGGCACACACCAATGACTTTTCAATGCTTTTCGAAGTTATGTGTGTATTTATCGCAGGTTTATAAGTGCCCGGTTAATGGCAATAGGCTTGCCACCTATTACATTGGGACCTAAACATGATCTGGCGAAATGTGGGTACTAGCCCCTCTGTCTACCCTTTCGGGGATATAGGCGTGAGTTTATGTTATGTTATGAAAAAGTTATAGTGAATTCTGCATCCCTCTAGCCGTAAGTATCGAAAATCGGATCAAAACTTATTTTACATAACCTAGTTGAAATTTTTTTTACACATTTACTCATGTTTTTTAAATTTTGTAATACCAATACACCCACAGACTCACGGACTGGGTATTGTACAATGTACTAAATCATACGAAATATCAAGTCCAGGTTCTAAAATATTTTTTATTAAGTTTACGTGAATCTGAAATTTATCATTTTATTAGGAACACCCTGTAATACTTTGCCCAACCAGAGGATCAGGGTTCAGTACTCACGATTGGCCACCAGTATACTTACCTAAGCCTAACATAAGCGTATGTCCATAACACTGTACCAAAAAATTGCTTTTATAGATGACCTCTCTTAACTTGTGTTTTATATAACACCCTTATAACCCATTAAACTAAGTTGAGTAGTCATAGGTCAATATGCTTCGATCTCAGCATTAGATGTTCGGTATTTTCAATGCACAAATATTGATTCCTAATGCCAAAGATTTTAATGAAGATGAAAAGATGAATCAGAAAACAAACCACGCAAAAACTAATTATTAACGAACAATAACTATCAATAATAGAAAAACTAGACAAAAGAACTCAAAATTAAACTAACAAAATGCGGCCAATATGCTAATTCTATTCCATTTTTCATTCCAAGGCACAAAACTCGAATGCTCAACAAACAACTTCGTAACTTTAACAATACTGTTAAGCTTTGTTCCAAAGTGACTGGCTACGAGGCAATTGCGGCTTAGGATGAGACGTCGATTGCAACTCAATTAGGCATTTACAAAGAGGGCTAACGGGAGTACACAGACCTATGTACAGTTCATTAGTAGCTTTGACAAGCCAGGCTTTCAAGCTTTCTTGGTTTGCATGTACATCAAAGATTGTAATACCATTAAATAGCTACAATGGCTTTCTTAAACAGTTGTTCTACGTAACAATTAAATTCGGCTCAATTTGGTTGAAATACGATCATTTTTATTTTTCCTTATATGAAGTTTCATCAACATTTGACTGTATGAGCAATTTATCAATATGAAATGCTACTTTTGATTAGTTTCTTTGTAGAAATTCGAATATCACATGTATTTTTTTGTTTCTTTTTTTGGCAGATACCGTAGTGTACTAAAATTCAATAGTGCTACACAAAGGGATTTCAGAACTATTCAGAATCCGATAACAGTTCGTGGAAAGTGTCAACATTGAATGACAGACGGTACAGTGCTTTAAAACAACAGACTCATTGATAGTGATGTCAGTGAATAGTAACATTATTTGTGCAAAAATGCAATGGGCCGGTGGGGGGGAGGGAGCCTACCTGTTTAGCTGTCACAGTGATTTATTGCATTTGATAGTTAGTTCCCATTGAAAGCGGACGACTAAACGCCAAAATGTCAGCAGGTAATTGTATAGATATTTTATTTATTGAGTAAAATATATAAATAAAATAAAATTGGCAGCTAAATTGGATGATTTTTAAACTAAAATTTTAAAATGTATCTTAAATGACACATAAATCAGATCATGTAATTGAACAAATTATATGATCAATAAATAATGTTAATTTAATAATTTCTCAGTGATATTAATTTCATCTTTCAGATGACGATACTAGTAACACAATAAAAAAAATAGGTAACTATAGTAATTTTGTATCTTCTTTGCATGTGGGCCCGCGATTTTCTCATTGTTATTTTTTTCTTAAGCAGGGTCTGCTGTGGCTATGATCGGAGGGAACCTTCGCTTCGGTTCAGCCGGCACCTCGAACTCATCGCTTGCCAATAACACGAGGTACTGTCCGCCAGGTGGCGCTGCGAGCGCGGCAGCATTACTCGCGCTATCCAGTCTAGGAATATCAGCAAATTTGGCACTGATGATTGTCATACTCAGCAAAAAGCAGTTAAGGAGGTGAGTAAAAAAATATATATATACAATTCAAATTACTCATAAGTTTTGGGTTACAATCATCAGTTAACCCAACTGCTGTCGAAAAGATCGACATAAGTCTAACCGTCTGACAGCAGGCGGTTCCAATGGGAACCGCCTGCTGTCAGACTGTTATATTGGTATATATATATATATATATTTTTATTTAGTGATATAAACTGAAAGAAAAAGTAATGACTTTTCTTTCAGTTTATGATCGGCAATAGGGTACAGGCTATTAAACTTGTTTTGAAGTTTTAGGCAGCAGTCGATACTTTAAATAGTCGGGACTTTTATTTTTCAATGTTTTTAACTGCAATTAAAATGTACCCAACACTGGTTACAGTGATCCATTGTTTTCGTAAAAACTTAATGCTAGTGTGTATATGATATTTCGAAATAATAAATAGATATCCTGAACCGATTCAATTTATTGTATCTTAATCGATTTGAATAATTAGCATACTAAATGCTTTAAATAATAATAAATAAATATTCTACGACATTCTACACAACGCTATCTATATCCATGGTAAGCATAGCTTAACTAGCTTGTGTTATGGGATCTAGAATGCGGAAAAACATACTTAGATACTTTTTTTTGTAAATACGTATATATTATACATAGAAAAAGCCAGACCAGTGGAAATATACATATTCATGCATACAAATATTTGCACTAAGCGGGAATCGAGACCCGCACCCCCTGCATAGCAGTCGAATGCTCTACCGCTACGCCACGGAGATCGTCAAAAAAAATTCATTTAATGAATAGATAGATAAATAAATATTTTTGTTATCAGAGAAACCTATTCAAAAAGCCTTTTTTTACAATATTATGCTATTGGTAAATATCCATTTCTTCGTTACGTTTATTCTCTATAGGTACTCTTTATATTTCAAATATAGTAGGTACTATGTCCGTATATTCTATTCATGCGGTCCAGCACAGATTTCTTTCATGTCATAACCAACAATTTTTCAGAAGAATCCCGCCGATCATCTTATCAGGCTGTCGCTCGGAATAATAGGCATTATAAAAGCTCAATAGCTGGCCCTTCAAACCGTATCTGAGATGTTCAATAACAACGTTATCAGATACTGTCAAGGAAAAATTTCCTAGCCATAAATATTGTATTACTATAAAAAAATAAAAGCTATACATTCTGGGAGCCTTTCGATGTGAAGAATGACAAGACAAGAAAAAAAAATGCTTATCATTGTTCAAAGGAAGCGTGTTTTGTCGTCGAGTCGTGGTTGATAAATTTATAATAATACAGGAGAGGACTTCTTTAATACATATATATACACAATTGAAATAATAAATAACTTAATTTAAATAGTAAAAATACTTATAAAATTTATACAAAACTATGCTAACTCTACAATATATACAAAAATGAAATGGAGAAAAGAGGTAGACTGCAACTTTAGGCATCGAAAAATTCCTCCCCATCGATCTCTACTGGTACCGTGCCCAAAAGGCTGGCGGCATTATCACGCTGATTGGCGATGCCAATTTTTTGAGGAGCTGTTTCTGCTGCATATCAATGACATGCTGTCTGATGGCTCCATTCATTGTTATGCGGACGACTGTACCGGAGACACGTGTTACACGGGCCGTGCAAATATCCCCCAGTCCGAGGTGGAGAAGAGTCGCGAACAATTTGTGTCTGAAATTGAGTCTACTCTCTCTGGAGTGTCCGATTGGGGACGACTGAACCTAGTCCAATTCAACCCCACTAAGACACAAGTATGTGTATTCACCGATAAGAAAACCCCATTCATTATTTAACCTTAAACTAAAATTGAAACTAAATTAACAACTAAAAAAAAATATTAGAAAAAGTACTTACATCATTACGTACTGTTATATAAGTCCAGATAAACTAATACTCTATACTATTACTAATATACCCGCTATAACCGCGGTAGCCTTGTGGTTTGAGTAATGGACTGCTGAGACGAGGTCTCGGGTTCGATCCATCGGCACACACCAATGACTTTCCGACGCTTTTCGAAGTTATGTATTTTTTAAATTTTTTATATAGAACACGTCAATTAGACATCGCCTTGCCTGATGGTAAGCTGAAGGCAAAGTCTCGGAAAAGAGGGTCATCATTACTTACACATACCGTGTGACAATGGTGACACTCAGCTTATTTATAGCAGGTTTATAAGTGCCCGGTTAATGGCAATAGGGTCGCCACCTATTACATTGGGACCAAAACATAAACTGGCGAAATGTGAATGCAAGCACCTCTGCATACCCCTTCGGGGATATAGGCGTGAGTTTATGTTTATGTTATGTTATGTTATTACTAATGAATGTGAAATACTTAATATATAGGTTATTGTTCTTATACGATTGCATTATCCAAATTGGACTTTTATTATGCATTTGGATTCAATAATGATAATAAATTGAACACTCTTTCTAGCATACATACATGCATATGATCACGCCTTGATCCCCGGAGGATTAGGCAGAGGTGAATTAACATCCACATTTCACCAATCATTAAATTCGGTTCCACGTAATAGGGGGTGAGCCTATTGCCGTCTCCCGGGCGCTATTTAATTGTTGATTCAAGCCATGCATCTGAGGCTGAGTCTGGGGTGTATATATCTGTCTGATGTTAAACAGCCCTATCCCTTAATCGCCTTATACGACACCGTATGGGAAGTAATTGGTAATATGGCCCAAATTCTATTTGCGAAGAACCAGGCGGCCTTCTAGCGTAGACAAAATATCAACCCGACTGCTTAAATATTACCATTGCAAAATATTACCCTTATCACAGGGTTAAAAAATCCCCTAAAGTTAGGAATGATTTCATGGAAGTACACTCAATGATATTCCAATATTGCGATATTGCAGATACTATAACGATACAACGATAATGTTATAAAAGATATTAAAAGACATAACCGGGGATACGTTATTGTGAATCTAATGATCGGCTCCATAGATTGGGCACGTTCGTATTCCGCGACACGGAATACTATTCATAGCTATTACCGAATCTGTATTCCATAATAACGCTTGGGGTTGTAGTAAGTAGGGTTGTTTTGGATCAAATCCGATTCAGATTAAGTCGTTTTAACTTTTAAAGATGATGTTAATAGTCAATATATTCATGCTAGTATCACAGTAGACAGCTGTCTACAGTGATATTACATGATTATAATTGCAAAAAATCCCGACTATTTTTTATCTTTTCACATCTACACAGCTGAACCGATTTTGTTTAAATTACAAACATACATACAAATCACGCCTGTTTCCCATAGAGGTATGCAGAGATCACGGATCTGACATACTACTCTCGCTTCATACATTCTTCATGCATGCTCGTCGGTTTAGAGTACTCCTGACCTGCCCCTTTTCTAAAACTTCTCCGATTTGGTCCAGGTATGTGTACCTAGATCTTCCCCTTCCGACGGTACCATCCACACTCGCCTCATACACCTATTTCGTTAGTCTTCTTTCATTCATGTTTAAATTAGGTAGAGATTTTACTATAGTCTAAAGGATATCTAACTTTTTATAACTACATATTTTTCGATAAGCATATTTAATCATGCTTTATCCAACCCGGGTATCGAATTCTCATTTAAAGAAATCTGTCCCGCTACTGCAACGCTACCAATGCAGTCTTACCACGAAAGTTTAAAGATCCAACAACAATATTTTAAACTCCAAAGTGGTTATAAAGTAAGGATATTTCATTATACATAATTAAATGCTTAAGCGAAAATAGCTTATAAATCTTCACTTTAATTATGTTCCCGAGAAAGTTCTCTCCCAAAGTATTTTGAAGTGAAAAGTTTTTCATTTTAACATATTCTCGAATTTTGTTTAAACCTTTAGAATTTTAGGGCGGATACATATTTCGTGATAATTAAGCTAGTATATATCGAATGAAATTTTAAAGTTTAGTATGCTAACTTTTCAAATCGATAAACAAATAGGAAAAATTGGATCCTTACAGGAGGAACGCTCCGACCACTAAGTCACAGAACCTTCTCGGGCGTTGGAGGTCGATGAACGACCTCCGCCCCCTATGAGCGCCGGCCTGGGGGTGACAGGTGGAGCCGCCTGTCACCCTGGCAGAAGCAGGCCGCGCCGGTGGTGCGCCTGGCTTGCCTCCCCGTTTCCGGGGACGAGTTGGGGACTCTGTACTCCCCACACCCGAGAAGAGGCCCAGATCGTGAGGGATGGCCCTGGGTCGGCCGGGGTGCGAGGGATAAGCCTGTCAACCTCACCTTCGGCAACCAAAGCGACCCACGGGCGGCGTGCGTTCGAGTCCGACATAACCTCCTCCACCGGCTCCGGTGGGGAGGTATCCGTGGGGATTTTGCGACACTTTCTACCGATACTCGTACAGACTATCAGAATCAATAAACAATCATTTTTAAACATTGATTTTTGAACACTCCGCTCAAACTATTGAATGAAATTTTAAAGCATTCAGTTTACTAACTATTCAAGTCGATTAACATAATATTTTACATGGCATATTTGACATCAGCACACCTTGTGAATGACTAGAATATTGCTCATTATATAACGAATACGGTCGGTACATACAACAATATAATATACACATAATACATAAGGAAATGCAGAACCTACCGTTAAGTCAGTATTTGGCTGCGTTCTGGATATCAACAGATGTGCCAAAGAACTGGGTTGAGAGATATACGTCAATTATCATTAGTATTTATTATATACCTGAATATCCAAGAATATCCGCCAAGATACAGCGACGCGGGACGGGGCGGCGCGGTGTGGCCACCGACGACGCGTTCATTCATTTTTGTATTCTACCTCCTAAGTTCTTACAATTTCTCGCTTGTGTATAAAAAACTGTTATTATTGTAATCTGTTTGAACATTGATGACACTAATACACGGGAAAAGCTCTAATGAGTTTATGTGGCATTTTTATGACGAATGTTTTGTAATTAATTTAATTAAATAAATAAAAAAAAGAAAAAATCCGGATATATATTAGTTTCTCGAGCTTGGGGACTCTGTGATCCCCACACCCAAGGAGAGTGCCAGATGAGAGACATGGCCCTGGGTCGGTCGAGGTGCGAGGGATATGTCTGTTAACCTCACCTTCGGCAGCCAAAAACGACCTACAGGTGTAGTGAGTTTTGGTCGGCTCGAGTCCGACATAACCTCTCCCACTAAAATTGCTCGAGCTGGTAAATACTCAGCGTTAACTGATGAGCTCTTCCAATTAGTCCCACCCTCCCCTTTCCTACACAGTACAACACGTGCAGGTTTTAGATGTCACCTGCACACGGTGCAGAACATCCGATCAAGAACCAAGCGGTTCGGTGACTCTTTCCTCTGTCGCACCAATAAGGCCTGGAATTCATTACCAGCTCACGTGATTCCTTCTTCCTACAGTCCCGGGTCGTTTAAGCGGGGTGTGAAAAAGCATATGATGAGGCCGTCAAGCTGAGTGTCACCATTGTCATATGGTATGTGTAAGTAATGGTGACCCTCTTTTCTGAGACTTTTCCTTCAGCTTACTATCAGGCAAGGCGAAGTCTAATTGACGTGTTCCATATAAAAAAAAAATTGAAGGTCTTATATCTCACCTTTCGTATTTTCCATTATTTTCTCTGAAAATGGTTATTACATAGCCTTTTGACTATACCTAAGAAATATATAAACTATTTATATAAAGATATTTTATTCGAAGCTGGTTCAGAGATTTGGATTTTATTCCTTTCTATGTAGAAACAGATCACGTTCTCAGGTGCGAAGACATGTCCCGTTCAGATACGAAAACATGGAATGGCGTGAACTATTACAACAAACTCAATTTCTGTGTATTCTAAATAGAAACAGTTCATGTCCTCAGATGCTACGATTTGCAGTAATTCCCTGATTCGTACCTTGTAAGTGTAAGAACAATATATATTTGGAATTGGGATAGAATATAAATGTATTTAAAATTACTAAGCTACATACAACAATCAATTAGCCCACTGCAGTCCATTGCTGGACATAGGCAGAGGATAATAAATAATAAATACATAATTTGTATTAAATATGTTAGTATTACCTATATATTTTGTAATACTCACCTAACCTCATGGTTAGTAAAAAATCTTTAGAAATTATCTACCATTACCTACTATTTTTTCATATGACACAATTCAAAATACCTATAAATGTATGTATGAGTTTAATTTAACTCAAAATCACATCATGTATGTAACTAAGGACAGTTATGTTAATTAGTTTGATCTTAATTAGCTTGTAGCCGTGTTCCTAAATGCCACGAAATTAAATCATTAACGTTAACCAAATGAATGATACTTTTTTTTACACTTGTTCTACGCTGGTAGATTACAAGAGCTACCTTGTTCTAAAGTTTCAAATACAAACTATTTATAGACGACTGAACTGAAATTTAGAACTATCACTTTTGGTTGCGCCGATGTAGAAGCTGTATTTCTTGACGCGGAAACACACTCCTTCTATACCCAGCTCCCCTCCCGCGCTAACCATAGTATAGTTTCCGTCCGCCATTTGTGATATATAGACGCTCAGTCACGCAATGAACTAGCCAGCGTAAAGGCGGACCGCGCTCGCGTCTCTCAAAAATGAATAATATTTGTTACATTTTTACCGCTTCATAGACTTTTACCGATCGGATTGTGCCTCTCGTGTGTCCCTCAAGTGATCTAGTGATGCTGACGGCAGCTCCTGAGCAAGGAAGAGAAGATCCGTGTACCGGCTGCGATGAAAACACGTGTGTCGTGAAGGTTAGTGCATCCTCTCCTAATTTCTCGGGTTGCATTCATTGCTTGGATCACGCCCGCGGCAACCCGATCACCTGTCTTTTTGTGTGTAAAGCGTCAATGGAACAGTTATCTACATCCCCGCAATACAGTCCACTACCGCACGTGGCCAATCGCGCCACCATTCTTTTTGGTCCTGATCGAACCGGATTTTAGCCGTAGTTCGTAGTTTTGTTATTATTCTAATGGGAATAAGCGCACCGCACCTAAATGCCTGGTTATTTTAGTAGAAAACCCCGCATCCAGACATTTAGGATTAGATTTGTGGTCCGTTCGCCGCTGGCTCGCATAGTACCTACCTAGTACATACATAGGTTAGGTATCGTATCAACACTTAGTCGTATTTCGCAATTTTCGCACCGCGCCTAAATACCTAGTTATTTTAGTAGAAAACCCCGCATCTAGGCATTTAGGCTTAGATCTTAGGTATACTAGACACCCTAGTGCATAGGCACAGTGTAATACCTAACGCATTTGGCTTTGTTTTATTTTTTTTCAATTACGTTGTTCGCTCGCCGCTGGCTCGCGTCGTATTTGCCTGGTACCTGCGTGGGTAGACACGTGGTTGTACCTCATTCCAATTCATACGAAAGTATTTTAATTTGAATAGATATTACGCAATACTTAATCTCTGAAATAATAGTTGAACCTAGACAGCGGTCTGGCTTGCGTAAGTACGATCTGGCTGTTGCCGGGCGCGTTTTGTTCAAGCGTGCATTCACAGTTGTAAATACCTACCTACCTGCCGAGTATCGCTCGCGCCGCCTCGCTGATCTGTACCGCTAAGATTAAGTCATTTCATATTTGTTGTTTACCGCACTTTAGTTTGAGATTTAATTGTAAACATGTCCCCAAAGGTTGATAAGACCGGTAAGGTTCAATTGAAACTTTTATACGCTAAAAAAGAAATGATTTACTCTCGCGTACAATCGATTTATGATAATGCACTTAAAACCTCTGATTTGGTCATCAGAGATTCGTTCTTGTGTTCTATAGAAAACTTAGATAGTCTACGCGCGGATTTCGAAACCTTAGTACATGACATCAACGTTTTAGAGTTGAATTTGGATCCCGATTACTCAGTGAGTTATCAAGCCTTGTCGTCGTTTGACGATTTGTATTGTCGTATCAAACGCGTCGCTAGGAGTTTGGAGAAACCGGCTGACCTACCCAACCCCACTCGCGACCGACCTAAGTTGCCACCAATTCAAATACCCGAATTTGATGGTAACATTCGCAATTGGTGTCTATTTATAGATAGTTTTGAGAATACAATAGATAAGAACGATTCGTTGACAGATCACGAAAAATTGCATTATCTCGTTGAAAAATTGACTGGTAAAGCTATAACCGTTTGCGCTGGAATTACGTTTAGTGCCGAGAATTATAATTTAATTTTAAATACTTTGAAAGCTAGGTATGAGGATAAAAGATCGGTAGCTAACGCCTATTTAGATCAGATGTTTGATTTGAAATCTATTACGGCATGTAACGATCAAAACTTAGAGAAATTTCTAGATACTTTCGCGTCAGCTGTTCGCGCCGTAAAGAACCTAAAGATCGATGACCTCTGCGACTTCGTATTTTTGTATATGGGTTTAAGGAAATTAGATTCCGAAACCATTCGTTTGTTTGAGTCGGATCATCGCGGCAATAAAATTCCTAAGTTCGAAGACTTGGAAAGTTTTGTTCGCGAGCATATAAAAGTATTGCAACGCTCTTCATCGAAACATGAAGGCGCGAAGATAGTTGTTGATTCTGCACGCAAAGTAGATGCGTCATCGAAGTCACTGAGGTCAACTCATACTTATGTTAGTACCGCACCAGCACATGTACAATCACCTGTTTGCTCTTTGTGTAGCACTCATCATTCGCAACTGTACAGGTGTCCTGGCTTTCTAAAATTGTCGCCTAGTGATCGTTATAAATTTGTTCGCGCTAATAATTTTTGTTTTAATTGTCTCGGTACTAAACACCGCGTTGTTTTATGTAATAGTAGAAATAGTTGTCGCAAATGTCAAGCGAGACACCACACTTTGCTTCATTTTGAGAATAGTAATGCCGCATCCAATGTGAGCACGGTTGGCTCGTCGAGCGGTGACACACGGCAGCCTGCGCCGCAGCCGCAGCCCGCGCTCGCGCGCGCTCCGGCCCGCCCGGTGACCGCCGCGGATGACGTCACCTTGTGTTCGTTCTCCGCTAGTGCTGCACTCACTACTGTGTGTCTTGCGACCGCTCGCGTTGTTATTGTTGATGCATTAGGTAAGCCGCGCATTGTCCGAGCGCTGTTAGATGGCGCTTCGCAAAGTAATTTCATTACTCAAGATTGTTGTCGGCGTCTTGGTTTCAATGTTGATAAGCGTTCAACCCGCTCAGTGGTGAAGGGTTTTGGAAGCTTACAGTCAGCTGTTCGTGGCACCGTTAAAACAAGGTTTAGATCTCGTTTTAATAATAATATTTGGTTTGACATGGATTCGCTCGTTATAGATAGAATAGCTGAACAGTTGCCTACCGTCCCGGTTGACACGTCTTTATTAACGAAATTTAAAGACTTGCCTTTAGCAGATGAGACTTACGCTGTTCCTGGAGTCGTCGATATATTGATCGGCGCTTCGATTCTCCCGCACCTCCAGTTATCACGTAAGGTTCAAGGGGGACCGACGTACCCCGCTCCACACGCACTGGAAACAGTTCTTGGTTTTGTTATAATTGGTTCCGCACCCGCTTCTATAGATAGTTTTAGTCACTCGACTGCTTCGTTCTGTTGCACCGTCGAGCCGCCACTGGAGTCTACCATCCGCAAGTTTTCGCTCGGTGGCTCCCGTGTATCCGCTGAAAAACGCTTTCTTTGTTTGGAACGAAAGATGCAGGCGTCCCCAAAGTCGAAACGGGCCTATGATGAGGTTGTTAACGAATATTTAGATAAAGGTTACATCTCACCTGCGCCTGCGGACACTGGCGGGACCCAGCCTTCGTACATTATCCCGCACCGCGGAGTTATTAGAGAAGATAAGCTTACTACTAAAACTCCGCGTAGTTTTGGATGGCAGTGCTAAGACTAGCACTTCCGTGTCGCTTAATGACATTTTGTATTGTGGTCGGAATCTTTAAGGTAATTTATTTGACATAATTGTAAATTTTCGCATTAATATTAGTAGAATTTTAGCTTTAGGACTCAACAGTCGCTTTGTGTTGGGCCCACTCTTCGCCCCATCGTTGGGACACATTCGTCGCTAATAAAGTGGCAAAAATTCAATCTGAATTGGCGCCACATAATCTCTTTCACGTTGCTGGCACCGACAACCCAGCCGATTGTCTCTCTCGTGGATTGCTTCCTTCGCAAATTTTGGATCACCCGTTGTGGTTTGGTGGACCGTCCTGGATTCATGCCGCGTTAGATGGGTGGCCAGTTAGTCAATTCAATCCCACTACGGTTTCCGAACCACCCGAGGAGAAGAAGCACTCGCTTGTTGTATCGGTCCCACGTGAAGAGACCCTTATTTTGTTGTTGGCTAATCGCGTCTCGTCTTGGTCGAGACTGTTGCGTTGTGTTGTTTGTTCGCCTCTGCCCTCTGCCTAGCCAGCGGTAGGCACGAGCTCCAATCTAGGTTTATATTTTAGTTGTTATTTCCCAAACCTAGATTTAGATTAGACTTTGGATTTGTATCGCATTTGTCGTTTCGAAGGTAACCCTTCAAGCCGGGGGGAATGGTTGCGCCGATGTAGAAGCTGTATTTCTTGACGCGGAAACACACTCCTTCTATACCCAGCTCCCCTCCCGCGCTAACCATAGTATAGTTTCCGTCCGCCATTTGTGATATATAGACGCTCAGTCACGCAATGAACTAGCCAGCGTAAAGGCGGACCGCGCTCGCGTCTCTCAAAAATGAATAATATTTGTTACATTTTTACCGCTTCATAGACTTTTACCGATCGGATTGTGCCTCTCGTGTGTCCCTCAAGTGATCTAGTGATGCTGACGGCAGCTCCTGAGCAAGGAAGAGAAGATCCGTGTACCGGCTGCGATGAAAACACGTGTGTCGTGAAGGTTAGTGCATCCTCTCCTAATTTCTCGGGTTGCATTCATTGCTTGGATCACGCCCGCGGCAACCCGATCACCTGTCTTTTTGTGTGTAAAGCGTCAATGGAACAGTTATCTACATCCCCGCAATACAGTCCACTACCGCACGTGGCCAATCGCGCCACCAACTTTAAAAGCAACGCATAATCGTGTTACAGCGAGTATTAAGACAAAGAGCGCGAACCTAGAACTACCCTCCGTTATTAAAAAGCCTTTCTGTTATCCAATTTTCTTGGAGCACCTTTATTCTGTAAAGATAAAAGACAGCGCCAACAGTAAATATGATTAACGTTTGGGGACGGTCCTAATTTCCAACGAATCAAATTATTAGATCACTCCCAGTGTATTTGATAATATAGAAATGTGAAATAAATCTTAAAATCGGATTGGATTAATCCGATTATAAGATTTATTTCTTGTAAGTGCTTCTAATTCTAGATTGGGATTAGAGATTTTGGATTCTTTTTTATATAGGACACGCCAATTGACTTCACCTCACCTGATATTAAACTAAAGGCAAAGTCTTAGGAAAGAGGGTCACCATTACAGACACAGTATGTTATAAACGTGGCACTCAACTTGGCGGCCTCATCAGATGCTTTTTCACTCCCCGCTTAAAGGACCCAGGAGTGTAGGAAGAAGGAAACACATGAACTGGTAATGAATTCCAGGTCTTGGTGGTGCGGCAAACGAAAGAGTCTTCGAACCGCTTGGTTCTTGCTCGTATAATCTGCGCCGTGAATCTTGCGGCTTAGATGTCACTCGCACACGATAACACGTGCAGACGTGTTGTCTTGTGTAGGTAAGGAAAATGTTATGAGGGATTAATGAAGTATTAAAGTAATTAGTATGCTCAATGTTCCTATAGATTTAAAAAGTCAACAACCAGGTAGCTCATTCCTTCAGGGAATTTCCTCTGTGGTTGTCATTACTGTTCATCCCAAGGTTCCCTGAAAAAAATCGCTTCTAACGATAAGGCCACTCATTGTACATTAAACTGTATGTATGCTACCTACTTGTCTTACTGTAAATCTATTGGTATAAAATTTAGAATTATCTATCTATCTATTTATGGGATTAGTCACGGGTTCAAGTCTTGGATGTTTAATTTTGGATTTAGATTGCAATATGTATTTTTGTTTTCCTTTATTTAAGTATCAAATAGGTAAATATATATGTGGTACTAAAAAGCGAAACCTTATTCAAGATTCAAGATACACGAAAGACTTCCATGAATTATTTATTCCTAAGTTAAAATGTATTAGGTATAACTAGTTTTAGAGTTCCATAGTAGAATAAAAACAGAAGTCTTTTATATCTAAAAACTTTTAGGTCTGTGAGCCTGTTACAGTAATGGTCTCTGGATCTATGGAACGAAAAAAAGTTAAAATTAGATTAAAAGTTATACAAAATGACGGCACCTACTCGTAGTTTGAGGGGTAAAGTTGGGAAATAAATTATATATATATAAAAAGTAATCTTTTTTCAAGCGTATAGCGAAAACTATAAAAAGGTACTTATAGACCAGTATAGGATGGTTATGTAACTTTTTCGTGTACGCAAGAAAAACATAGACGCACGTCCTTCGAACCTTTTCTGAACTTAGTTGGTATTCAGTATCAAAATAATCGGGATATTTAGCATGTTGCATTGTTTCGACTTTCCGATATTTGCAACAGCGCCGAAATATCGGAAACTCGAAACAATGCAGCATGCTGATGATAGTTTAAATACCTATATTAGTTGGTATTGACTTCAGTCCCTACTTTTTCCGAACAGCAAACTTCAATATTTTAGGTATGTAGTTATTTTTAACTATCGCGGTGGGAATTCATAATTATACAAGGTATCGGGACTTCTTATCTCAGTCAAGTAGTGACCACGGGTGCTGCAACGTATCCGAAACGTCGGCAGAAATAGTAAGTTCCATGATTTAATTCGCGAGAAGTCCCGATACCCTATAATAATGTAGTTATTGTCGCGAATGTTTTTCGTAAAGTATTATGCTGTCATGAACGTCACAGATTATATGGCAACTGGGGTCAAAGGCTCAACGGGCCCGCCAAGGCTACCTCACCCCCGACAACTAATGGTCTGAGGCGGCCGTGAGGTTTTAGTCGGTCCGTCTGTCGGTAGTCCGACATAGCCACCCCCAACGGGGGTCCGGCGGGGTGGTAACCGAGGGCATTTCCGCACATTAAAAAAGTCTGAATATTAAGAATGGTCACACATCTTAAGATATTGTTAACCTACTCAATTACTACTTAGCTACGAACCCCTCATTATAATCGATTTTTTTACTTACATACATATAATCACGCCTCTATCCCCGGAGGGTTAGGCAGAGGTGAGATCCCACGTAATAAGGGGTGCTGTCCTCCGGGCACTATTGTTGACTCGAGCCATGCATCTGAGGCTGAGTTTTTTTTACATAATAAATTCTTATAAACATTAGTTTATATCTTTATACATATATTATTCTAACACTATAGTTAAATTACTATTGTATCTTAAATTTAAAAAATAAATAAAAATAAAGTTAATCTATATTTATTTTTTAAAATATAATTGGGTAAGTAGTATGGAAATTTTAATAAAGTGAACCGCCAAAACGTCATACTTCATTAGTTCATTAGAAAGGTATACTGTGAAAAAAATTGTTGAAGTATTTATACATTTACACAGTGAAATAAAAATACTAGGACAATATGGTCTATCTATTGTTAAAACTGAAAGAAGGTATATGATGGCTTTTTTTTTTTCTTTTTTTTTACGTGCGCAAAATCCCCACGGAGCCGGTGGGAGAGGTTATGTCGGACTCGAACCGACTAAAACGCACGCCGCCTGTGGGTCGCTTTGGTTGCCGAAGGTGAGGTTGACAGGCATATCCCTCGCACCCCGGCATGGTATATGATGGCTATCCGATAGTGACGGGACGTAATTTTTTTTAAACGCTCTCTGAACTTAGCATAACTTGTGATTAATCCAATATTGTTTCACCGTTCGATCTATTGAGGTGGCCAAACCGAAAAAAGACAAAACAAAACACAAAAACAACATATTCACAGTGCGAAACCCATTGTACAATTTCCGTGATTTGTCTTTAAATATTTGAGATTTATACACGAATATTTATTTTATCTACTAAGAAAATACATTAAGAATACAGGACGAAAAGATAAACTTTTGGGTTTTTATGAATAAAAAGCTGTCCTTCTCGCCTTAAGGACAACACCTTTTGCATTACTTACGATGAAGGTCCAAACAGGCCCTTACGTACACTGACCTCAACAGTGACGTAATACGTCTCACTTTTGCTTATTGATGAGTCATAAGTGTGAACAAGAGGCCAATACGTATAGCCATGGCGGAGCAGTTTAGTCAGTGTCAATCGGTGTGATGGATGTTTATTTTATCGATATTTTATGTTGAATACGGACAGAATGAATTATAACTTCTTAGTTTTATTTTAGACCGCGGTAGACTAGTGGTGTGGGTAATGGACTGCTGAGACGAGGTCTCGAGTTCGATCTCAGGTTTTACCATGGCACATAAAAATGCTTTTCGATGCTTTTCGAAGTTATGTGTGTATTTATCGCAGGTTTATAAGTGGCAATAGGCTCGCCACCCATTACATTGGGACCTAACCATAATCTGGCGAAATGTGGGTGCTAGAACTTCTGCCTACCCCTTCGGGGATATAGGCGTGAGTTTATGTTATGTTATGAGTTTATGTTTATTTTAGTCTTGGGGCCGTGTAGTTCCCGGCGTAGTAGAATTTCGACCACCATCTCTTTCCATGCGGTGTCGTACAAGGCGACTTATGAATAGGGCTGTTTAACATCATACAGATATATACAGCCCAGACTCAGCCTCAGATGCATGGGTTGAGTCAACAATAGTGCCTGACAGAAGACGGCAACAGCTATTACGTGGGACCGAATTCAATGATAAGTGAAATGTGGATGTTAATTCACCTCTGCTTAACCTTCCAGGGATAAAGGCGTGATTATAGTATGTATGTAGTCATCTTGGGAGTGATAAAAACTGCCAAAGCATATTATTAATCATCTTCAAAAGACATGGTACTCCAATTTACTTGAATATGAATTGTAATTATGTATTTGTTTATCATTAAATTTATAGCAAACTAACGCCGGTGGAGCCGCGTGCCACAGTTAATAGCGACGCGTAATTTCGAAGTCAACCTTAGTGAAACTCCTCGTTCGAAAATGCTTGGGCTTACTATAATAATACATACACATAATCACGCCTTTACCCCCGGAGGGTTAGGCAGAGGTGAATTAACACCTACAATGTACCAATCATTTTATTCGTCCCACGTAATGGGGGATGAGCCTATTATCGTATTCCGGTACTATTGTTGACTCGAGTCATGGATCAGAGGCTGAGTCTGGGCTGTATACATCTGTCTGATGTTAAACAGCTTTATCCCTAAGTCGCCTTGTAAGACACCGCATGGGACGGCATGGGGTGGCCCAAATTCTACTCTGCCGAGAACTACGCGGCTTTAGTAATAATGCAAGATTTCGAATAATTTCGTACAAGAATGGAAGCATGACTCACGTGGCGTAAGCGTGAATTCTTACGTTGATTCTCATCAGTGTAAATCTATTTAATTAAACTGAGATTACACGTTCTAGCTTACCTAATATAATCGGTGAATATCAGCCTTAGATGCAAGGATGGATTTGTAACTAAGGCTAATTTAATGGCTAAGGCTAAGGCTAATCAGTAGGTATTTGTATGTATTTGGAATGTAAATCTGAAGAAAAGTTAAAATTACGGTTGACACCAAAGTGAAAAATGATTCGTTAACTGTCTTCTTACTTCCTCTTTGCTTAACAGGTGGTCTCACGGTCTTCTCTTTCACCAAGCGGTAGTGGACTGCGCACGCGCGGCCATATTGCTACCGCTTGGTATTGCCGTGTTCCGCTGCCAGCCTGTCTACAAGTGTTCACTCGTTGAAACTGCTTTTTTGTTACTGGTAAGACATATAAACTACTAATAATATTAATGTGAAATTATGAATTTTACTTTCAATCCCACTGAGATAAAGTTTAAAATGGAATGCAGCGTCTTACAGTATTATAATACTACTATAAATTTTTAGCTTTGTCTAATTGGAATAAGGTTGATATTTAATTAACGCTTAAAAAGTGCTCGAGCTTTCCCACTTGGTTTGAATTAACCCTCACACGTGAGAAAGTTTTCATACAATAGTGGTCCATGCAATATGATTGTTCCTGAACTATATATTAATTGAAATCAACATTAACATGCTGAATAATGCATGTTTGAAACTAAAGTTAGAGCTTCACTCTGAGTGAGATTGTCATCTGACTATGATGGACATTGTTACTTAGTAATTCTATTAGCTTTTCCATTACTTTGATTGCTGGGATCAAACGCTACTCACTGAAATAGAATGGCTGGATAAAAGCCCAGGGATTTTCCTCCTTTGAAATAGATTCGACGAATAACTGGCGAATGTTTCATTGCTCCTTTTTGGTGTTTGTTTGTAATGGAGTAATAGAGACTTGTAAATGGGGTGACTTCGAGATCCTATCCAGGGCAAACCTGGCTTCACAGGAATATAGGTAGAAGTGGCAACTGGGTGTCTAGTCACATCAAAAAAGACCTATAGTAGTCGTATCTTTGCGGTCAGGAGGTCAGACAGTAGCTCCTATAAAAGCTATATAAGCTAAATCAAAAGGAGGAAAACTTGTAGAAAGTCCCCCTCGGCTCCAAAAAGAAAACCTTAGATAGATAGATAGATATAAATCTGATACATAGATAGATATATAGCTCAGATGAATTGTTTGACATGATGCCCGTAGCTACATTCTATCATCGCACCTCTCGCCATAGGCAGGGAATTCATCCCCACACATTGCGACCTGAGACGGTGCGTACTGTACAGTATGAACGAAACTTCATCACACACATACTCAAGCTGTGGAATGACCTCCCTGCTGCGGTTTTCCCAATCGCCTACAAAATGAGGTTCTTCAAGAGGGGCATCACAAGGTTTCTTCATGGTCGGCAGCGCGATTGTGACACCCTTGGTGTTGCATACGTCCATAGGCCTCGGTAACCGCTTCCCATCAGATGGGCCGTCTGCTTGTCTGCCAACTAAGTGGTATAAAAAAAAGAAGACGGTGATACAGATGAGACCAAATATAGCGATGTTAGTTTGTTAGTTCGTTCGCGACCAACACATCCACATAATTATTACTTGAGGTAAAGCCCCAGGGGGAGTGGCGCGCCTGGTGCGTCTCCCCGTTTCCGGGGACGAGTTGGGGACTCTGTAGTCCCCTCACCCGAGAAGAGGGCCAGATCGTGAGAGATGGCCCTGGGTCGGCCGGGGTGCGAGGGATATGCCTGTCAACCTCACCTTCGGCAACCAAAACGACCCACAGGCGGCGTGCGTTTTAGTCGGTTCGAGTCCGGCATAACCTCCTCCACCGGCACCGGTGGGAGGTATCCGTGGGGATTTTGCGCACGTAAAAAAAAAAAGCCCCAGGGGGAATATGAACCTAAGAAAAATCGAGAGATAACCTTTTCTACAGTTGGTTCATTGGACTTAAAAGCCAACTTTTATTTCAATGCGGTTATCTTAGCGTGCAAAAATATATTCGAAGAGCTAAATAGAAACAATTTATTGTATAAACAATTTATGTTTTATATTCGATACACACGAACAAATTGGTCACGTCCTCCGAAAAATAAGTGTTTATAGTGAAAGTAAAGCAATCTACCAAGATTTAAAACAGGTAAAGGAATCGTAACATTCCTCTTAAAAAATACAGAACTTGTGTCATCAAATACAGATGAGTCAATAGGATGCAAAAATAACAGATCGTGTCTGGCAAAGTAGGTTTGTTGGAAACTGGCGGCAGTTACAAACATAAAAGTGATTTATCGGCACTTAGCTTCAGTTTGGACAGACAAGAGGGCCGAAAGTAATCTTAGCCATTTAATTTTGACGGCGACTTATAAATAAAAGTTAAACAATATTGGTGAGTCTTCGAATTTGTTTGAAACTTTCGAGAAACAATAGGGTAATGGATATGAATTGTTCAGTTTTAATTTTATTTTAGGTGTCATAATACAACTTTAGTTAATTAATTTACAAGTATTTCGATTTATAAGCGTATTTAAATTTAGAGAAATTAATTTTGATAATAGAGGGATAATTCAATATAGGAAAAGATATCACTATAAACTGATGATAATAATAAATCTCTTAGAAAGTACACATAATAAAATAGTTAGCACAGTTTTGTGGCATATATAATTGGCGCCCTTATAGCACAGGGCAATCTCTTACAGGCTAATATTAAGCGACTGGGGTTCGATCAGATATTGATATAACATTTCCATGTGGTGTCAATATAAATGAAAAGACAGGGTAATAGAATATACAAGTACATTATATATATTATTAGGACAGTAATTAAATAGCAGGTACCTAACTTTAATTCCTACGCCCTAGGATGGTTAGGTAATATAGATCGCAATTTAAATCGCAAGCTGGAGTTACCGTTACATGTTGTATTGAGGTGTCTCGGCATGGAGTTACAGCCCTAATTCATTGTTGTAAGTGCCCAATATGTCATACAACAATATACAGTATATCTAACTGGCCTTTGATTTTATGTAAGCCGAGACAAGACTCAGCGGTCGGCTTATAGTGCTACTCCTGTTTCATAGCATATGTAACATACGCGATATATAATAGTACATAGTATTTTTATATCTAAACTGCGTTATCTGTATAAAATAAAAAACTAAAAAGTAATTACATTTTTAGGTGACCGTGTCAACAGTAAATATGCTAACAACTGTGCTGAATGATAGTCCAATTTTCCCTGAAAATGAGGAAGAACAAGCTGATTTATCAGCGCCATTACTGATGGACAGCCCGCAGGTAAAATTATGATCCACTCATTTTATTTACGGCTTACTAGGCGTTCTCGCTTCATCTTCAACTTTAATTTACTCTTGAGAATTTGATAAATATGAAATTAAATGTACCTACTAATAATGTATCTTTCAAATAATCCCGAAGTATTTTGTAAGAATTATCGTGGATAGCACATTCTAAGCATAAATTATTTTTTTACAGTGCGTCCTTTTCGGTACGTTCATGATTTGGTTCGCATCAATCACAATAAATCTCGGGCCCACCTTCTTATCGGGGGCTTTGGCTGCCAGTGCGGGATCTTACGGATCTTATGGGCCCGCTCCGTCATGTCCTTTAGTCCGAGGACCCTTCAGACATTACGTACTTAACGCTCTCTGGATAGGCGTTAACGCTGTCTGCGTTGGATTGACACTTTTCCATTTGAAAAAACTCCACCGGGACCTTACTAAGGTTTGTATAACATTAAATACATTCACTGGCGTATACTCTCGAGACTCTGTAACAGATGGCATGGAGAGGTTTGTTTTACGAGAAAGTAAATGTTATAAGCTTTGTGTATACTGTTTGCATCATCTCTCATTATCATAGAACCAACGTCTCCATGATCATCATTCGACTGTCCAGTTGCAAACACGACATGTCCATATTGTCCATCCATAGCTTTGAAAAGTGATAGTCACGTATATAGCCGTTGTTTTGAATGACATGTAAGAAGTTATGTAGTGCGATGCTAACGATCACAGTTGAGGATGTTGCAAAACTAGTATGCGCTCTGAAACTCGTTGAAACACACGAAGTCATTCACATAATTTGAAGTCGCTGTACAATATTGTGCATATACAATAGTATTACGTTGGCCGGTCTAGGAATTTTTGTTGGTAACCTGCCAAAACTTGCGGTACAACGCAAATAAGATTTAAATTTTCGGAATTCGCTAAACTCCGAATGGACGTTAGTTTAAAATGCGAATATAAATATTGTTAAAAATACAAAACTCAATACTCGCCTATGTCAAATGCGGTTTAGATGTAAGTGCTCGATGAATTTAAATCTTATGGCATGCAGGCTAACGTAGAAGCAGTCCGAGTAGCTGGTTTAGTGACCACGCTTGTCAGCATGGCAGGAGACAACAGGCGCATGGATTCACTGCCAAACAGCGTTGGACCCAGGGTAAGGATTGTAATGCATGCTTCTTGAACTCATCTTGTAGTCACATTAATATCGTTAGTATTTTAGCTACAACACCCTTTTGTCTATCGTCAAGTTTATATCTTTTCTGTATTCGCTCAATTCAGCATATATTTTTTAAGCTTCACTACAGCTATCTTCAGTTTCTTTCTTCTGAAGAATATTGAAATTATTTTTAGCTATAGTTCAACTTTTGAATTTATTTTATTGATTTTTAAAAATGACAATGCTATTACTTATTTTTTGAACTCCTCAATTATTAATTCTTTCTTTTTTTTGTCACTTATTGTTCGTATAAAAACTTATATTTTCTTGTAGACTATTGATGGAACCCTTTCGGATGGCCGTCACTCGGGCAGTGCTAACCTGCCATTGGGAGGCGGTCGCCGTCTCCGTGGTTACTTGGCGCGTGTTGAAAGGGAAGGTGTACGACGAGTCCGCATGTTTTTGGTCATCACGGCAGCTTACGTACTATTTTGGGGACCTCTGTTTATCATCACTTTACTACACCACCCGACTCTAACGTCGCATATTGCTTACGAAGTAAGTCCTAGTATCCTAACATTTACACTTTTAATATTTTGTCAAAATTAAAGGAGTATGTGAAAAAATATTTATTAAATTGCTCGAAAACTAGAATTCTGAAAGGAAAATTAAACTAACAGGGATATTACAAGTTGAATCTTTTTTATAAAAACTCTCACGGATTAACAAAAATCCACGCATCCATCATCTGAACTGAACAAACACTTTTACGATAAAAGAAAATGGTTTTTATTCAGCTTTCACCATTTGACATTCACAAATGAACACACAAACAAACATTACAAGTAATATTAAAGCTTCTAAAACTCAATTATCATTTGGTACAAATGTTCATATTTCCATACACATTCTCCTCTACAAAATGACAAATTACGAACACATTCTTATTTCCAACTTCGAAATATGACATTTAAAGGTAGTCTTCTTTTTTAGATGTACTTCCAAATCACTCTACATATCTCATACGTGCATGCAGCAGTAAATCCATTACTGTTCATGGCTTTGCATCGTGCATTACGGCGGGCGGCTCTGCAGCTGTGCTGCGGTTGCTGTGTGCATTGGAGTCAATTTGTACTAGCTCTGACCGCAGCTGGTGAGTATCTGAAGAACTGCATAATATGGAATTGTTGGTTAGAATTATGTTTGATGGAATTCTATAGTTATGGTTGTGTATTTCCAAGGTAGGCAGAGGTGAGGTGATTTGTATTGAATAGACTAAAATCTAATCGAAAATGCAATGTATATGGTCAAATTAAAGTGATTCTACATTTAATTCTTAAAAAAATAGTTGAAAGCACATTCAACTTAATGATCTTGAATTTGTCACTTTAATCATGATTCAACAGTTAACTAAGATCCAAAGAAAACTGATCCCAAATGACATCATAAATACTTAACTTAATAGTGATTTTCTTCTCCAATGTTATAATCACTTACGCTTTTTAGTCCTCCAACAATCTAGATATTATGAATTCTCAGATTTTCTACAGCAGTTTTCGTATTTTTCATAGCGCAATCACCACTAGCGCCATCGTCGTTTTCACCAGCAGCTGTGTCTCCAGAGCCACCACCAGCGCCCCCGCCTCCAATGGCACCTCCCGGTCCTCCGTCACTAGCCCCGCCCGGCCCCCCAGCGCCACACACGATGATGGTAATTACTTCTTATATGTAAGTGTTGACACCGTAATACGTGATTTAATCACTCGCACAGTCCCGCACGTGTACTCCTTAGACCCCCGCGAGTAGACTAAGAATGCCTGTGAGCTGATGCATGACGAGGATGAGACTGAAACTTTCCCGATTAGTTTCTTCTTCCGTGGTAGTGGCATCCTAGAGCTACCCTAGCCGCCCTACTCATAGTAAACGATATCAAACTCTCGCTCTCAGAGTTGGGAAGTTGAGGAGTGTGATGCTGAGAGTATGTCGAGTGCGCGTGTGCAGGGAGACGAGGATATGATGGGGGAGGCGTGGAGCGGCAGCGTGCGACGGGTGCCGCGCTCGCCGAGCCCGCTGCTGCCCGCGATCTGAGCGCTCCAGCCCTCCGCGCTTGCTTCGCGCCGAGCGACACGCGCGACATGCCTGGAGACTCTGCACTACGAGAGCGCGTGCCACACACATCTTGCCCGACATATCTCACATATGGCTGCTGACGTCGTCCATTACAAGATTACTCTGTAAATATACATAACTACATCAATGTTATACATTTGTATATAGTCTCCTTGAGGTTTATCTATCTCGGTAGTTGTGATCTTCTTATCTAATCGATAAACGAAAGTAAAGGGTATTTACTATACTACTGCTGCCTAATAAATGAGGAAACTAAATTAATGTGGAAAATATTTTGTAGATCGTGAAATGTGAAAAAGGACTCTTAATCTAAATTATCTAAATTTTTAAATGTGTAATTTTAATTCTATCCCTTGATGTAAGTCAATATAGAAAGCTGAATTCTAAATATATGAGATTGTAGAAGTAAAGGCACCTTACAGTTCCCGTATTCTGTAGTGATCGTACACAATTTGCAGATAGAACAAAAAGAGTATATTTTTGTGAGAATAATAAATAAATAGAAGAATAAAATATATTATCAGTTAACAAAACAACAAGTAGGTAGGTATAAATATGAAAAAAAAAAACATAAATAGTCTGATAAGAAGAATAATTAAAGTTGTGCCAATTGGGTCCTTCTTAGATCACGTATCATACATTATGATGATAAATCCTTTAGTCAGAGTAAACTTTCATAAAGTGTATTAAAACTATTTATGAAGACTGATTTTATTTTGTTGAAATTTTGGTAAATATCTTCTCTATTTTATCTTTGTACAAAAATTTTCTTAGTACGCCATAAAACTACAAACAGCTTGTTCTAAATAAGTATCTAATTATCATTTTAGATGACATGACATTTTAAATAATTCAATTGTAATCAATATACTTGACCTCATGCAGGTGCCCAATATGTCTATAATGTTAAGTGGTCGTGTTATTTATTACCACACCGCAATTTTTTTCACAGTAACCTAAATTCATATAATAGATACAGTTAGTATCAAACCGTGCCCTCCCCGTTTCCGGGGACGAGTTGGGGACTCTGTAGTCCCCACACCCGAGAAGAGGGCCAGATCGTGAGAGATGGCCCTGGGACGGCCGGGGTGCGAGGGATATGCCTGTCAACCTCACCTTCGGCAACCAAAGCGACCCACAGGCGGCGTGCGTTTTAGTCGGTTCGAGTCCGACATAACCTCTCCCACCGGCTCCGGTGGGGAGGTATCCGTGGGGATTTTGCGCACGTAAAAATAAAAAAAAAGAGTATCAAACCGTGTCTTTGTTATTTCTTAAACTTTATATCGATCTAGATACGAGTCACACTGCGTTCTATTTCCTCGCAAACTAACTCTTATTGAGGCCAAAGGTCATTCGTTTTCTCTTCAGATTCTTATCACTTTATTCGTCTCATGCTGGTTACTCCAATCATTTCCAGGCATTCCTTGTGAAGGACACTTCACTCTACTTCTTTGTATAACACAGTCCAGACCACTTTAGTACTATAAGTATAGGTTTTGTATTCAGTTTGACTTCAAACTTTACAATTGTACTGTTATCATATTTATTTTACAACTAACCTAACCTCAGTAGGTACAATAAGTATTGGTTAGTAACAAGTTAGTAGTCAAATAAATGGAATGACCGTAGTAACTCATTTATTTGACTACTATCTCACATAGCTCAAGCACTACTCACAACATTGTGATTTTCCTCACTACATTTAAAAAAAAATACCTAAACCTTATGAATGTTTAGCATTTTAGTTTTATGGTATACTAACATAATAAAAAAAGATACGCTCTGTGTACCTGTATTCATGTTTTTGTTGATCTTTAATGAATAAGAATGGCGTTAGTTTAGAAGAAAATATTTATCGTGATTATTTTATACTGATTAGATAAATAATTTACATAGGTACTAATACAATTATGACTATGTTTTTAAATGAGATGCGACAGTTTAAAATTCTAATTTAATGCAATATAATGAAATAATTGTTTCTTTGTATAATGCAAACGCGCCAAAGCAATTGTACACACATTTTTGGTGATCTCTTTAGATTTATGTTACTTATTTATTAATAATTTAGTGGGACATGCATTCTTTGCAATTAAATAATAAAATTTAACACAATGTTTCTAAAATAAGTGCGTGGTAGTTAATATGATTTTAAATAATGTTGATATTGAATGTTCTCTTATTGTAATTTTATATTATGTTTACTAATTAATCCCTTTGAATAATTATTTAGAAAACTTAAATGTGGTAGAAATTTAATATAAATCCTTTTTGTCCATTAAAACAAATAGTTAAAGAAACAATATCTGACTTCTACGCATCTTTGTTCCCCCGTAAGATAAGATGAGATATTAGACTTCGAAGTCAATGAGTCAGTTAAAAGTGGTAACATCTTTATGATGATGATGATGATTCTAAAATAGTAACATAATACGGATTACACATACAAGAATGCACGCGGGGAACATGTGCTTATGTAAACAGAAATTGTATTAATAACTTTATATTTAAAAAAAAACGTAAATAAAATCGTCCCGTTTACAATTTCATAATAATATACAATTTTACTATTAGTTAGGTCATATTTGATGTAAATTGATGTATTATTATAATAATGGTTGTAAAATAAGTACCAACGATATTAAAAGACGAAATAACTGAAAAATTATAAAATTGTGTTCTTCAGAACTACGATAAAAGGGAGAAAATAAATTATGAATATTAAAATGATTTATTAAATGTTTTAATTTTTTCTCGTACTCATTTATTACCCTGTTGATAACCCACATGTCACAGCCATGTCCTTAACCTGGTACCGAGACTCGCATAGCTGTCTGAACCTAGATAAGTGACTAGTCGTTTAGATCAGTCTTTTGCCGTTTGATAAGACTTCACTTCACCCTTCAGAGATATAATTATCTTGCAGTGGAAGACTTTGGTATCTAGAGTGTTCAGAACCCAAAAATGTCAGGTGTATTCTAATATTTCTTAGAAGTCAAAACCAAAGTAACAATATATAGCTGTACCGTACCGCATTATCCTTTTCTCCAAACTTCTTTTCGTCAGTCACTTTTCTTTACCTTCATATCGATCTGGATAAGCGTCTACATCTAGATACGATCCTGGTCGTGGTTGTTGTCGGTAGCTTAGTGATTAAGGAGTCGGCCTCAGGTTCGAAAGGTCCCGGGTTTGAATCTTGACCTTATTTACTAATAATTTACACTACCGACTTGAACCCACTCCTAACACAAGCAATTTCGCATAGCTGGAGGGTATAACCCCTACAGCAATGCGAAATTGCTTGTGTGGGAATGTTGTGAAATGTTGGGAATATTACTAATTTTGGTTCTAAGATTCTTCAAAAATAACTAAAACAAAGAAATATTAGTTATATCATTTTATTATATTAAATTACAATTATGTGTAATAGAAATATTTTTCAAACATAATTTAAAAAAAATAAAAAATAAATAGTAGAGTAACAAAAGAGCATTCGAATAAACATGAACAGCGAAATAAATGATTCTGATTCTGATTCTGATTCAGAATGTATGTATTCCAACAAAGGCATGCAAGTAAACACAAATAAAAAAATCAAACATTCATTGAAGTACTAAAAGTTTAAATAAGCAGCAAATTAAGCAGGTATATCTACTGTTTATGTTTAAGTACCTATATGTTATTAATCTATAGTCCTTATAGATCCAAACGGATCTCTTATTAATATGCGCTTACTTCGTACTAGCTCTGCACCAATCTATGGTAGACTGACAGAAAATGCCTATGGCATTAAGTCCGCCTATGTAAATCGTGCATAAAGTATAAATAAATAAATAAATAAAACTTATGTAGGCAGAACTTACATCGTAATGCTAACATACCTAAATCTGAAGCTTTCGATATTTTTCCTATAGTGTCAGGCTATAAATCTGTAAATCATTTGCATAACCGTGGTAGCAAGATCAGAGATAACTTACCTGTGGCACGGGGGTAGATGGAAAAATGTAGCCTACAAAACATAACAGAACTGTTCGTTGTAAAAATCGTATAGTTATCAGTATATAGGATGACTTCAGTCAAGCCACAACTATCGAAACCGTGTCAAAAAGCTTTTTATCTCAAACGGCTATAATATCAGAGTGTTTGTAAGAGACACAAAATGCGTAATGCGCATAGCACGCATTTTTTGTGTCTCTTTTCTAGCGTTCTTCTTTAAGGCACTTAAGTTTTTTAAATTCTGTATGCCATAGGCAGTGTACCTAGTTCCCGGTAGAGTAGAATTTGGGCCACTCTATCTCTTCTCATGAGATGTCGTACAAGGCGACTAAGGGATAGGGCTGTTTTACATCAGATAGATATATACAGCCCAGACTGACAGACTCAGCCTTATATGCATGACTTGAGTCAACAATAGTGCCCGGAAGACGGCAATAGTCTCATCCCCTATTACGTGGGACCGAATTCAATGATTGGGGAAATGTGGATGTTAAATCACCTCTGACCTATCCGGGGATAGAGGCGTGATTATATGTATGTATATGTTTTGAGGAAAGCGCCTGCAGAGAAGAAAGAATACCAATCATAGATCATATCAAGCATATCCACACATTTTAAGGTCTGTCTAAACACAGCTTAGATCAATCTTTTTTCCAACACATACAAGAATAAAGTAAATCTTGTTATAACTAAATCGTTATAGGAAAATATATTGTACCCATAACTCATATTTCAACCTTATCAAAATAATTTGAATGAAACACGTATGAGATATAGCTGTCTCTGCTCACCAAGTCAGAGATTGCCTCAATTTATATTCAGTTTGATGGTAAACACGGATTATGTTTTACCAAACGTATGGCTTTCATTGTAATCCTTTTGTTTTTTCCTTCTTTTGTGCTTTTATTACTTTTTTGCGTGATATAGCGATTTTATATGATAGTGGGTTTCATAATAATACAGTAGCATTTGAACTCTATTCTAGAAAATAACACATTTATACGTATACAAATGTCATTAAATGACATTATGTAAAATACTCTGCTCGCTTAGATACAATTGAGCGATCTGCTAGCACATATCAATATGAATAGTCTTTTATCTTAAATTATTATGGAGAATTGATTGTTAAGAATGACCACTCTGGGATGCTTGAGCTTTGTGATAGCTAGTATAACATTGGAATTTTGGCATTGAGATTATTTTGAGTACTTTGCTAGTCAACATCGATCTGATGCTGACTACCATGGTGAATATTCTGATGAGCTTTTTCAATTAGTCCCACCCTTCGCTTTCCTACACAGAACAACACGTGCAGGGCTTAGATGTCACCCGCACAATATCCGATCAAGAACCAAGCGGTTCGGTCTTTCCTTTATCGCACCATTAAGGCCTGGAATTCATAACCAGCTCACGTGTTTCCTTCTTACTACAGTCTTGGGTCCTTTAAGCGGGGCGTGAAAAAGCATATGATGAGGCCGTCAAGCTGAATGTCACTATTGTAACAGAGTATTTGTAAGTAATGGTGACCTTTTTTCTGAGTATTTGCCTTCAGCTTACCACCAGGCGAGGTGAAGTTTACTTATCGTGTCCTTTTAAAAAAAATTGGTTGCAATTTTTTTAAAGAATCAAGTACTTCTTCAATATGATAACATCGTATGCTTATAGCAGTAAAATAAATAGCTTTTCATAACTGCCCCTCGAATTATTATTATTAATTAATTGACCAATGCATTATACAAGTGAAATTTCTATGAACTGTTGGTGAATCTAATAAATAAATGCATTGGTTTGACATACGTTGACGACTTTTCTAACGTTAAAATTAATCCCATACATTCTTAATTTTATTCTACAATATCAGAACAAAACCAATTGTCTAGGGGGCTGGGCTGTCTAGCCAATTTCGTTAAAATTTAGTGTTGAGATATCTTATGACACAGAATACTTAGACTTCAGAGATATATAACTTACGATAAACCCGAATGTCAAAGCTAGAAGTCGTGTATTTCTACACGGCCGGAGTCGTGAGTAGCAGCTAGTACATCATAGTTATATTTACAAATATTTGAAGCGACAATAACGTAACAACGTATAAATACATTAATGAGATAATTATTAATTCCACGTGAATTTACTATTACGAGTATAACGAACAAACACACTAATTATTTCCAACCGAACAAATATTTACTGATATTCAATAGATGAGACACTCTCCATACATTGGAATATCGATATTTTTAGAACCAGTAATTAATAGAGAATATCTATTTATCTATTCTGTAAATAAATATATATTCCATAATACTTTTAATACCTATACTTGATAATGCATTCAAAGTACTATATTTTATGCTTCTAACACCAGCAAATGTATTAATTGTGATACAAAATACAAAATATATTAGTGTAGTCTGTGGGAAAATGCAAGGAAAGATAAATTCTGGACTTTGACAGAAATACGTACAAAATAATACCGCGTAGACTTCGTAGAGGGTACACCTCTACGTGGTACGTCTATTGCGCGTAGCACGAGTCCCTTGCTACGTCTGAAGGAGTACGATTTCGTTTAATAAAACGAAATGATATGTTAATGGCATATTCATTTACGGTAAGTTTATGACTGGTGATAAAATGTCTTATAAAAATATATCTCGAGGCTTTATCAGGAGGTTAGCAGTGACGTCATATCCGTACATTATAAGACGTAATGGCAAGGTTTATGTCCTGTACAATGTCTGCAATGTGATAAAGATTTATGTGTGAAGTTAATTTTAGTAGCCAGATTTTAGAGGCTATAAAGACATGTTACTATTTTCCCTTTCTATCTATGTGGATAGATCTCTGGATACTAAATAGTTACTTTTATGCTTTGAAGAGATACCTATTTTCAAAAGTATTTATCAGAATATTGTAGATATACTTTTTTATTTTTTTTATTATATTTAACAAATTACATAATGCGGACATAAATAACAGTTTAGTAGTATATAATAAACCACTAAGGTTTGTGCTAATACTACAAATTATACTTAAAACAACGGATTGATTAATAATGTTAATGGGAATTAACGCAAATAATTCCCGTTAACATTATTTTATATCATGGAACGCGATAGTTTAAAAGTTATTAATGTTGTAGATGTTATTAGATATGAAATCTGCCGCAACGTAGGTTTCAGGGGGTCGTGGGAATTGAATCAGTCTTTCAAGCGGCTGGAGCTGCAGGCAATAGCTTTTCAAACTAACATCATATATGTATTATTATTATTTCAATATAATACACGTGAAAATTTGTGAAGATGTTTAAATCTCAATCACGCTTAAACGTCTAAACGAATCTGGTTGAAATTGATGCAGGGATAAACTATATTCTTATTAGCTCTGGAGTGGATTATCCCATTCACGGGTGCAGCTATTTTCCAATATTTTTATATACTTAACATAACATAACATAAACTCACGCCTACATCGCCGAAGGGGTAGGCAGAGGTTTATGTTTAGGTCCCAATGTAATAGGTGGCAAGCCTATTGCCATTAACTGGGCACTTATAAACCTGCGATAACTACACACATAACTTCGAAAAGCATCGAAAAGTAATTGGTATGTGCCATGGTAAAACCTGGGATCGAACCCGAGACCTCGTCTCAACTTCAGCTCATCAAATTCACTGCTAAACTTTTCTTTTATATCTCAAATACCGTTGTTTCTTATTTGTAATTGCAATGATGTCAAACTAAATCGCCATAGTACACGACTGTTTATTATTCAGTTCGAAACTAGCTAGAGCAATAGTAATGAAGCACATACATATTCATAGCCCTCAGTTCGCTGCATGCCACAGTGATGGATGAAGTTATAAGACTACTACCAATTTAAGCATGTAAATGACATCATTTATTGTCATGATGCTATATAAACTAGGATTAATTATTGAAGTGTTGGACACTACTATCACAAGAAAATCACAACAACATACAATTTCGTCATGTAACAGGAAAACGTGGTTTTTTTATAGTACTTGGTTGACAGACAAGCACACGGCCCACCTGATGGAAAGTGGTTACTGTGGCCTATGGACAAATCAAATCAAAATCATTTATTGCTACGTGTGCGGACGTGTGCAACGTGTGGTCTTTCTGGAGCAAGGTACATTTAAATTGCTTGCACGTTTTGCCTTGCCTAGCCTTACTTTGCCTGGTCTTGTTATTATTATTTTATTCTATTATTATATATAATAGCTGCGTGGTTCCCGATAGAGTACAATTTGGGCCCCCCCATTATTCCCATGCGGTTTCGTACAAGACGACTAAGGGATAGTTCTGCTTAACATCAAACAGATAAATGCAGCTCAAGACTCAGGCACATATACAAGGCTCGAGTCAACAAATGGTGCCCGGAAGACGACAATTGGCTCACCCCCTATTGCATGGGGCCGAAAAGAATGATTGGTGAAATGTGGGTGTTAATTCACCTCTGCCTAACCCTTTGAGGATAAAGGCGTGATTATATGTATGTATGTATGTTTTATGTATGTATAATAATCTCGTGTGGTGTTTCTGGCAGTAAGTGGGGCAGCCAGAGCTCACTGGAGAATTTTCACATATCAGTGGGAAGACCAAAGGTTTGTCCTGCTTTGTCTTCTACACTGACGGCACAGAAACTATCAGTGCTTACAGGGTCGGCAGCGCGAGTGTGACTCCCCTAGTGTTACACACGTCCATAGGCCACATTAACCACTTTCTATCATGCGGGCCGTGTGCTTGCCTGCCACCATTTGTTTTAAACCACTTATATAAAAATATGTTAATAAATTCTCAATTCTTTATATATTTAAGTAACCCTTGAAAATCTCAAGTAATACAACCTAAGAATTTCTGGAGACTTTCTTGGTAACCGATATAATACTATTCATAAAGTATTCTCCCAAATCTGGTTCCAACCGAGAAAATAATAAATGAATACAAAGGGTGCTGTAGCTTCATAATGAGTATTTCTTATTGTTATCGTCTTATTACGATCTTGGTCCTTAATATAATTAATGTTGTACAGTAATTCGTGAACAGTCGGGCGAGCTGAATGAACAGGTACCCAATATGAGTGCTTACAAAAGCATCGAGTGGGATTATTAGACAAGAGGATTGTAATGTAAAGGTTCTATTATTATAATGAGTAAAGGAAATTAATTTTGTAATACTATGATTTTTTTGTCACTTGGATTTACGAACTAACTAAAGAATAGTGTTATAAGATTCTTGACATATTATGAAGAGGTAGCCGCAGTGGACATATACTTCTTGGTTATTTATCTTCAATTACATAGGATAGTACATAATACATAGTGTAACCGCGGTAGCCTAGTGGTATGGGTAATGGACTGCTGAGACCACCTCTGCCTACCCCTTCGGGGATATAGGTGTGAGTTTATGTTATGTTATGTTACATAGGAATTGGCCGTATTGTTTGGTACCTATAATGAGTATTTTCATTTAAAAAAAATTTTAATCACTATGAATGTGATAGAGTATTGCTAAACCCATTTCTAACACCATTTTAGAGTAGTACCTTAAAAGTAAAAAAAAAACGAAACCCTTCGAATAAGGGTCACTTCGTTGACAGACAGGTAGACTTTTTCTCAGGAATGAGTAGTGATATCAAGTTGAAATTCATACCACATACCCAAGTATCTAACGTCTTGAAATTGTGCAAAAATCAAACTTCTCAGTCAATACATTCAAAATATATCACGGTTTATGTAGCTTGAGTTACGGAACCCTCAGTGCGCGAGCCCGACTCGCACTTGACCGACTTTTTGACTCACAGACGAACATATAGCGGAGTTATTTCACCATACCATTCATTCTACTCACACCACAAACTACAATAAAAAAGTAACGTCACGTCATGCAGCATCAGTACAGGATTTATTGGTAGCGTGATTATCGTTGTCAGTGAATTCATCCCAACGTATTTCGGGCAAGCAATTACTTATCCACGTCGTATCAAACGTAAGGCATCTACGGGAGTGGAAAACCGGAATTTATCTCGAGTTAGTTGTCGAATTTATGTGCTCGTTCGATACAAGTGACGTAGGGTTTGAGTCCACAGAGAGGATTGCATGGAGATGGATAAGGTAAGTGACTAATACATTTGTACTGCTGAATTGAAAAGTGCATGTGCTAATTTATAACCTTGTAGTCTGTGGTAGCCCACTTGAAAAAAATAAGCATTCATTCCAGGACAACTGTATACGCTTTTTTAACAAGCTCCCTAATAAAATGAGGGATTTACCTGTTAATAAATTTAAAAATATAGTTAAACGTAAATTGTGCCAGAAAGGCTTTTATAAAATTCAAGTATACTTGGATGATAAACAAGCTTGAAAATGAGCTGTTTGCTCAACTATGCTACTTAAGTAAATTTTTGTATTTAGATTAAGTACACTAAGTGAATGTTTGTGACTAGACCAAAAAAAAATGCCCGTTGAGTTTCTTGCCGGAGGCTTCTCAGATCGGGGCGCGTTTTGAACCGGTGGTCCATTTACTAAACTGATTTTCCTGTTCCTTTTTTATTGACGTTTTGTAAGTGCCGATATAATGGTCTATACAGAATGAATGATTTTTGACATTAGAGTTTCCTCCCTCGAGCCTTTGCAGATGCGTGTAGATATTGCTTTGTTGGCTGTATTTTACCGTCTCTACCATGGTGAGTGTTCTGATGAGCACTTTCAACTAATCCCACCCTCTCCTTTCTTACACAGGACAACACGTGCAGGGTTTAAATGTCATCTGCAGAAAATGTAGATATATGAGCAAGTGCCGAGTGGTTCAGTGACTCTTGCCTTTGCCGCACCATCAAGACCTGCAATTCATTACCAGCTCACGTGTTTTTTTCTTCCTACAATCCTGGGCTCTTTAAGCGAGGCTTGAAAAAGATGAGGCAGCCAAGCTGAGTGCCACCATTGTAACACACTACGTGTCTGTAATGGTGACCCTTTTTTCTGAGACTTTGCCTTTAGCTTTATTTTATATCACTTGTTTGGCAGACAAGCACACGGCCCACCTGATGGAAAGTGGTTACGGTGGCCTATGGACGTGTGCAACACCAAGGGAGTCACTCGCGCTACTAACCCTGTAAGCACAAGAGTTTCTGTGCCGTCAGTGTAAAAGACAAACAGGACAAGCTTTAGTTCGCCCCACTGACAGTATAAAAATTCTCCAGTGAGCTCTGGCTACCCTACTCACCGCCGGGAACACAACACGAGGTTATTATGGCCGTTCGCCCGCATTCTGTAGGGTGGAGGTACTTCCCCAATCAGACTGCTCAGTTGGACGGAAATACCATCGTGTCCTACCTCCTCTAGAATCGTGCTTACCATCAGGTGAGCTGAAGTCAACCTGTGCGTGTCGTAGATAAATAAAATCGCTATGATATTGAAACACTTTACTGTTCCGGTCCCGTTTACCTCCTGGCTACGTGGGTAAGAAATGTCTGACGCCTTGTACGACACCGCATGCCAAGAGATGAGTGGTCCAAATTCTACTCTGTCGGGAACCCCGCGGCAAAAAATAACTATCAATATTTAAGATCATGTACATAAATTTAAGGCAAAACATGATTACGATTATAATATACCATCTTAACATTTGCATTTATAATAGTCCTAAGATTTTATGTTAATCTTGATTGAGCAGCCTACGCCTAAATCCAATTACAACTGGAATAAATAGGTGTCTCTGAATTGCAACGTTTTTATTACAAAAGTAATTTTAGGACAAAATTGTTTTATGATTTACGCTAACCCTCAGAGCATAACGGGTTTCTTGAATACTTTTCTGACACAATTACGAATGAGGCAGTTGATTCGGTTATGTTATATTGTTCGCGGACTCCTTACAATGTTAGGGACCGCTGTTTTATGATTCTGTGGAAAATTGTGATGAGACGTTTATTAAAGAATGCTTGTTAGTGTGTCCAAAATAAATTCCATTAATCATGATGGGACAAACATCTTGGGACCACGAGAAAACAGCGAGAATAGGCTATTTGACAAGGGCGTCCAATTCTTCCCAATACTGCTTAATATGTTAGTTTGTTATCATTAAATATGCTTTGCAAAATAAGATATCGCCTAACTAAACAGCAATTATAACTTTTCATTATTTTTAATGCCCAAAGTAAGTCAAAATATAAACAATCAAATTCAGTTCCAAATTATAACTTTATAGATTACTAATTAAATTACAAATTACTTTTATTATCAACTATATTTTTGTAAACGCATTGTGGACCGAGATAAATGCGAAATTCTGTCACACTCCATACATATGCATTACTAGCGACTGGCGTATGACGTCACTCGCAAGTACTATTTTGTATGGAGCGTTATCGTGCGGCGCGAAAAATTGAATTTTCAAAATCAAATATCTATAAAACTATTCGCCCTAAGAATATTTCACTTTAGCAGGTCATTATATTATTGTAGAGTGGTCATTTTTTGATAATATTTTTTTTTATGATATAGCCTATAAGCTTTCTATCTCTTTCCTGTCTTAATTATTTCCTTTTATCCATCTTTCTCGTATATTTTCGTCCCTCACTTTTAAATAACCAGTATAACTTTCTTATTTTTCATTAAATTTTGAAAAGCTATACGAGGCTCAACGTCACATTTTACGTCAATATTTTGTTGGATTATTGGTTGATGGAAAGCGTCGGTAGCATAGTGATTAAGGAGTCGGCTTCACGAAAGGCTTCGGGTTCAAATATTGTCCATTACACTATCGACGTGAACCCACTTCTAACACAAACAATTTAGCTTAGCTGCAGGGGTTAGATAGAATTTTGGTAATTTCAGTTCTTATATTCTTTATTTTTCTGAAATATCCATTTACTATTTGCTAAAATAGCTTCTTTACAAGTCACAGGAAATTAATGATACGTCGCGTCAGCTGTAACTCTCTTGCCGCAGTGAATGACATTGGTTAATGCATTTTATTCAATACTCCTAGCTCTTCTATGTTACATTATTTAATAGTGAAAAAGGTAGGAATGAAAGTGATGACACTTCATGCTTTTACTCGTAATGTGGCTTGTAATTTTTATTCCATATTTGTCGTTTATGTTTGGGTTGTGGAAGTCCAATGGCAGTCGCTTCATGTAAGCTATCAAAGATTTGCCAAATCCACGGTTAAACTAGAAAAAGCAGACCCCTGACGCCAAGGCTTCACTTCGATTAACGCTTGCATTTTTTAGAAGATTATTAGAACTGAAATTACTAATATTCCCTCTCCAGCTAAGCTAAATTGGTTGTGTTAGGAGTGGATTCACTTCAGTAGTGTAATGGCCAGGATTTCAGGCCGCAACCGTTCGGTGGTAAGGCCGACTCCATGACTACTAAGGTAGCGATGCTTAAGGATGAAGAAGATTTGTCGTTTTTTATATCGAGAGTAAAGAACCTCACACCGATACGACTACCGATTGACGTACGAGGTTTTGCTGTCAGACGGGAGTTGCTTCAGTAAACCAAACTGAGAGAAGGACTGAGAGACTTTCCCTTTAGCTTACCATCAGGCGAGGTGAGGTCAAGTTGGCGTGTCCTATATAAAAAAAAAGGAGTAGGAGAGTTGACCGGCGTCTATCTATTCTCCCACAGTATGCAAACTTTGAATGCAACCGGGAGTGGTACTGAAATGATAATGAATTATCGTTATATCATAAGATTCAGTTGCTTTTTCTTGTAAATATTGTCAATGATACAATATATCAAATATTATTTATTTCCGTATAATCCAGTCAAAAGAGAAGAAATAAAATGGTAAGCTGACATAAATTCGCATAGAGCCGAAAGTTGTTAGGACCCCAATTACACCATAATACAAGAAATATCAAAAGTCCCCATCGATTTATGCACGCTCAAATCTTTATTTTGTCTGGATTAGTAGCACACCTACGAACAATGTAGCACGGCTACGATCGTCGTAGCCCTGCTACACTTAATACCAAGTCATTAGCGTTCGCTCATTGTGCACAAATTGCATAGCATGTTGTAATTACGTGTCTTGTCATATTATTAGTGTAGCATATTATGTGCTTAGAAGAAACTGCATGGAGCGATGTGTGTCAATTCAAACTTTTAAACTGCTCTAATATTAGGATATCTACGAATATTATAAATGTAAAAGTCTGTGAAGATATTTGGATGTTTGTATGTTTAGGCGTTTGTTATACAATTACGCTCCAACGGCTGAACGGATCGGGATATATTGTGGCCTGGAATAACGCATAAGCGTTTTAACGGGAAAGTTATCAAACTTTTAAGCAAGTAGAGCCGCGGGCATCAGCTAATGAAAAAATAGACACAAAAATTCTCGAACTTAATTATTAGTGTAGATGAATATCCTATAGTATTTTATGTATAATTTTAAATAACGTCTTCCTCATCTTATCTCCTGTAATCCAGGTTCCTTAAATACGACGTAAAATACAACATAACAATTCTTAACAAGTCCCAAGGAGCGCTATTTAGACTTTAATGTCCGGTTTACGGGAAGCCTCATAAAATATCTTTAACAAGCTTTTATGACCCGATGTGCGAACATATAGAGTATATATTTTAGCGAAAATTCTAGAACATTTTACACAATGTTATCTAGACAGCAAACTAAACATGACCTCTAATTTATGGGTTCTAACATATTGATGAGCACACTGTCCCTGTGGCGTAGCGGTACTCGTAGTTTCTTTCGACTGCTACTCAGGGCTCACGGTTTCTATTCCCGCTCGATGCAAATATTTGTATGCATGTACACGTACATTTGCATTGGTCTAGGTATTTATATGTATACTTACATAAAATCACGCCTTTATCCCTGGAGTGTTAGGCAGAGTTGAATTAACACCCACACTTCACCAATGTGGGTATGATATATGTATGTATCTAAAAAAAAAATAGGAAGTATGTTTATCCACATTCTGGGTCTCATAACAAAAGCTAGTTAAGGTATACTTACACAGAGTAGAATGTTGTAGAATATTTATTGTTTTATAATTCATAACTCATTTATTTATAAGGATAATCATTACACGTTATATATCATTCCCAATCGTTACAGCGAGATTGTCACTTAACTTACCATTTTTAATAATAACAGTAGATATTAAATTATACGCAGCAACAAACAGACAAGTATAAAGTGACGTAATTTAATAGCAAACTGAAACATACACTTATTACTGTCTGACATTGCCCTGCTATAGACGTTTTCCCTTCGCTAGAGGTCACAGTCCAGCTCATAACTGAAATGTAAGCCGATAATATGTCATGTAATCCTACTCTAATGAATGTTACAATGCCTGCGGCTTATACATTTACGCTGTCAAGTAGAATTATGTCTATACGGTTGAGGACAATGCTCGTCTCTATCACGTGGGACTTAAAATCATAGTTGACAAAATTGGAGGTAGGACACGACGGAATTTCCGTCCAATTGAGCAGTCAGAATGGGGAGTACCTCCGCTCTACAGGATACCGCGGTCACACTAACCTCGCCATGTGTTCCCGGTGGTGAGTAGAGTAGCCAGAGCTCACTAGAGAGTTTTTATGCTGTCAGTGAGAAAACCAAAGGCTTTGTCTTCTACACTGTTCTCACAGGGTCGGCAGCGCGAGTGTGACTCCTCTGGTGTTAGACACGTCCATAGGCCATGGTAACCACTTTGCATTTGGTGAGCTGTGTGCCTATCTGCCACCTACATGGTATAAAATAAAACATTATCGTAGATTTCCAGGCGTATCTATGTATTCGCTTTCTATCCCCGTTAAGAGTACGTCATTTCATCAATACACAATGCAAAAACCGCGGTAGCCTAGTGGTATGGGTAATGGACTGCTGATACGAGGTCTCGGGTTCAATCCCAGGTTTTACCATGGCACAAACCAATGACTTTCGATGCTTTTCGAAGTTATGTGTGTATTTATCGCAGGATTATAAGTGCCCGGTTAATGGCAATAGGTTCGCCACCTATTACATTGGCACCTAAACAAAAACTGGCAAAATTTGGGTACTAGCACCTCTGCCTATCCCTTCGTGGATATAGGCGTGAGTTTATATTATGTGTTATGTTACAATGCTTACCTACAAGGCAAATTCAAATACTTAACAATTATTATGGTGAGTTCTATATTTCTTTAAACATTTAACCCTAATTGTGTTTAGTCGCAGCTACAAAGTTAGCACATATT